>OY740782.1:127368494-127968494 GCA_963514005.1 Raja brachyura
GTGGCTCGGGGGAATAAAACAGTAGGACTAGAGGTCGTAGCCTCAGCATTAAAGGACATTCCTTTAGAAAGGAGATGAAGAGGAATTTCTTTAGTCAGATGGTGGTGAATCTGGAATTCTTTGCCACAGAAGGCATTGAATACTTTTAAGGCAGAGATAGATAGATTATTGATTAGTACGGGTGTTAGGGGAATTATGGTTTGATGGGAGAGATAGATCAGCCATGATTGAATGGCAAAGCCTTGATGGGCCAAATGGCCTAATTCTGCTCCTATCACTTACGACCTTATTTATGGTGCGTCATTCTCCTTGATTCGTACTGCGTTCCAATGAATGGGAAATTTGTTGCTAAATCAAAATCAGAGAACATTTGACCTAACATTGCTGGACTCCATTACCACAGATCTTGAAGCAGCTCATTCTGAGACAAATCGTTATATATTGAAAGATAATACATGTTAGTTAGCCTTGCTCTCACACAGCCAATGGATAAATTGGTGTGGCAAAAGATTTAAACAAAGTTTTAAAAAAAAGTTCATTCTACTCTCTCCTATATGATGTGCTTCAAACTCAAAGATTAAAACAACTGTGGCAGTGTTTACACAGAATTAAACTGTGCAACAGCACAAGGCCAGATACAAAGCTGAAAAAGACTCTGAAAATATATTTTTTTTAATCACATTTCTTTAGTTTTACTTCAATCAAAAACTGTTGATTTATTTATTACTTTTATACACAAAAGCCATAAGAGTGATTCTAGAGGACAAATAGAACTCAACACCAGGATTGCGATATTTGAATAGACTTCAATTAGGTTCCTTCATTTTCCCAGGTGAGTTTTTTTTTGACTCAACCTCCAGGTCCATAATTTGAAACATTAAGTAAAGCAGCCAGTTGAAGAGTGTTCTTACAAAGCTTTAACTAGCTCCAGTGCAGTGCTTCCTTTCCAAAATTATGGTGATGGTCCTCGTAACAGCCTGCTCTCGAGCATGCGATGGCAAGCAGATCTTTTGCAATGGGTACATGTAGTTTCAGAAACAAAAATCCCAGGCAGTCCGCCCACAGCGCTACACCTTCCAAATCGGATTCAAAGTTAATTATTTTGAGGTTACTGTCTCCCGACGTGCGGCTTAATGTTTACTGCTTGCCAATTAAGTGCTGGTTCTAAGGCCAAGTTTTCAGGCTTCAACAGATATTCAAGCACAACAGGAGCATGCAAGTGAAGACTGTGGCTGAACCATAAAAGTCACCCATCCCCGAGGCCATTAATGTTAATGTTTGAGTTTGAGTTTAGTTTAGTTTATTGTCACATGTACTGATGTACAGTGAAAAGTTTACATGGGGGGGGGGGCACCATCGACTTCACAATGAAAAAGGCACAACAGAGTCTTGGATAATGAAGTAGATTTTCAAAGTCTACAGAGAGATCTGGGCCATATGGAAAAGTGGGCTGAAAGATGCAGATGGAGTTTAATGCTGATAAGTGTGAAGTGCTACATCTTGGCAGGGCAAATCAAAATAGGACGTACATGGTAAATGATAGGGAATTGAGGAATGCTGTGGAACAGAGGGATCTAGGAATAACTGTGCATAGTTCCCTGAAGGTGGAATCGCATGTAGATAGGGCTGTAAAGAAAGCTTTTGGTGTGCTGGCTTTTATAAATCAGAGCATTGAATATAGGAGTAGGGAAGTAATGTTAAAATTGTACAAGGCATTGGTAAGACTAATTCTGGAGTATGGTGTACAATTTTGGTCGCCTAATTATAGGAAGGATGTCAACAAAATAGAGAGAGTACAGAGGAGATTTACTAGACTGTTGCCTGGGTTCCAGCAACTAAGTTACAGAGAAAGGTTGAACAAGTTAGGTCTTTATTCTTTGGAGCGCAGAAGGTTAAGGGGGGACTTGATTGAGGTCTTTAAAATGATGAAAGGGATAGACAGAGTTGACGTGGATAAGCTTTTCCCATTGAGGGTAGGGAAGATTCAAACAAGAGGGCATGACATGAGAATTAAGGGACAGAAGTTTAGGGGTGACATGAGGGGGAACTTCTTTACTCAGAGAGTGGTGGCTGTGTGGAATGAGCTTCCAGCAGACGTGGTGGAGGCAGGATCGATTTTAACATTTAAAAGTAAAGTGGATAGGTATATGGACGGGAAGGGAATGGAGGGGTATGGTCTGAGTGCAGGTAGATGGGATTAGGGGAAAATAAATGGTCGGCACGGACTGGAAGGGCCAAGAGGGCCTGTTTCCGTGCTGTAATTGCTATATGGTTAAATAGAGGATGTATTTCCTGTAGAAGCTGAGAAAGCATAATCTGCCAGGCAATGATGGTCCAATTCTATACTGTCATCATAGAGTCTGTCCTCACCTTCATCATGGTCTGGTTTGGCTCAGCCACCAAGCACAACACCTGGAGGCTGCAGCAAATCGTCCGATCAGCCCAGAAGGTTATTGACTGCAACGGTCCCTCCATTGATGAACTGTACACTGCAAGGGCCAGGAAGCGAGCAGGTAAGATCTCTAATCAACTCTCACCCTGGCCACAAATTCTTTAAATTACTTCCCTCTGGAAGGCGACTCCGGACTGTCAAAGCTGCCACAGCCAGACATAAAAACAGCTTTTATCCACGAGTAGCTCTATTCAATAATCAAAAATGTATAGCCTCCTTTTGCTCTGGTATTTTATTTAATTCACATGTTTAATCAATAATGTTTTATAATTAATGTTTAATGATTTACGTGTCATTCCTAACTGTCACTGTATGTCATGTTGCTACTTGCGGGCAGAGCACCAAGATAAATTCCTTGTATGTGAATACTTGGCCAATAAACATTCTTATTCTTATATTATTCTTGCTCTTTTGATGCATGCTAACCAGTTGCAGAAAGATTAAATTCGAGCCATCCACAGTGTACAGTTATGTGATAAAGAAAATAACATTTAGTGCAAATTAAAGCCAGTAAAGTACGATCAAAGATAGTATAAGGGTCTCCAATGAGATACATAGTAGTTCTGTACTGCTCTTTATTTGTTTGTAGGATGGTTCAGTTACCTGATAATAGTTGGGAAGAAACTGTACCTGAATCTGGGAGGGTGTGTGTTTTGCCCGATGGGAGAGGGGATAAGAGGGAGTGGCTGGGGTGCAACTCATTCTTGATTATGCTGGTGGCCTTGTCGTGCCAGCGCAAAATGTCAATGGAATAATTGGAAAGGAGGTTGGTTTGTGAGATGGTTTGGGCTGCATCCACAATTTCTGTCATTAACTGCACAGCTGGGGCTGTGCAGAGAAAAAAAAAGAGGTGCACCCACATAGTATAAAATCTGCAAATGCACAAGTGCTCATGCACTGCAAAAATTAATTTCACTTCTCCATCCTTCAGGTATCACAGATGCCATTAGCGATCATAATGACATCACACCACAATAAAATCTATTGTGAGACAATGCAAATAATCCTCAACGTAAAATAGGAAAGTGATGGAAATCTGAAATTAAACTAAATGCTGGAAATTAAGCAGGTTAAGCAGCTTCGGGGAAAACCAAAGCCCCAAGATATTAACTGTTTCTGCATCGGTCTGAGGAAGGATTCCGACCAGAAACATCACCCATTCTTCTTCTCCAGTGATGCTGCTTGTCCCGATGAGTTACTTCAGCACTTTCTGTATATCTTCGGTATAAATCAGCATCTGCAGTTCCTTCCTAGACAATCATTGGAGGGCTGATGGGCAGACATGGGGGAAATCGGTTGCTAAGAGACAAGTATGAAAACCGGATCAATGGGTAGGGTCCTCGAGTTAGTATGGGCTTAATGGGTCAAATAGTTTCCTCTGTGTTGAAAGGAAATACACAAAATACAAGCGATAATGGTCAGCAAAGTCTCACCCCAGCTAAGCTAGCTTCAAAAGCAATGAGTGATTTTCACATATCAAATAGAATTGTTAGTGATTTAATCATTGTTTGTTTTTATAGTTTGCCTTGTCCTTTGTCTCTTGGTCTGAAGCCTGAGAATCTCCATTGAACTTGAGTGGGTTCTCAATTCCAGTGCCAGTTCTGAATTAGTGCAAGTTCCAAGACGATTCTCAGGGTAATGTCAAATAATCTCAGAAGACAGACAGTTTAAATGATTTTGGCATTAGTTAGCAAAATCTTCCCCCCCCCCCCCCCCCAGCAATTTTGAGCAAACACGCTTGTTTTATTTAACGCTTATAAATTAATTAAATTGTTTAACAAAATACCATACATGGCAGTGATTTGGAGACTAATTCAATTCTGACATTCGGGTGAAAGTTTCATATTTTGAAACATAATGGTAAATACTTGAATGGCACTGCATATCCCATCAAAGTTTGATTCTCCTCTTCTTCCCCTCCCCCCCCCATATCATCATAATCGAGGGCTCTATAAACTCATGCTTTAGACTTATCCCATTCAGAAACCACATTCCAAATACAATTAAAAGAAAGCCAGAAATATTTGACAAGCCACATCAGGAACATTTGTCAAGCCATGCCAGTGGTGTTGTGCCCAAGGCAACAATTGTGAAGGGGCGAACATTTTCTGCCTCAGCAGAGTTACTTTGAAAGGACCAGATCTAATGGAAGTGTCTGCATTTTTACATTTAAAAAAAACATTTCCCCCTTTTGTCTGAAGCAGTTCCAAGATGCTTGGGAATCGCCCTTCGCACATCATGCTGTCGTGTGACAGCAATATGTCTAAGACACAGACAGATACTGGAGGCAGAGCCAGAGTGAGTTCTGATCAACTGTTCTAATCAAGTAAAGATTTAACCAAGATCTGGACCCAAAAGCTTCAATTAGTGTAGGAGGAACTGCACGTATGCAAGGCTGGGAATCCACAGCTTTCTGCTGGTGTGGGTTGATGCAAACTGAATAACTTCGAGGGCTGGAACAATTTCAAACCACCAAACTAGACATTTTATAATGAGCACTGCTAATTACATGTTCTGCAACAATGAAAGTTAAAAGATAAAACCAAATTACACCAAGTATGTTGCGTTTCAACATCATTGGCATTTGTCATTATACATGTATCATATTTGAAAAATACATTGTACTTAAGAGTGTGCCAATAAATAATGCCAGACACAATTGAAGTATTGTTTAAGTCATAACAACTAAAAACCACACCAGGCAAAGATATAGTTATACATTTCAATGCTATTTTAACTCTTTTTAATCCTTTTATTTCCAGTTATGTTTTACTCTGAGGTCCTGTTTACATTTCAGCACCTCTAGAACAGCAGTGAAAAAAATTCATGGAATCATGTTCCAATGACTCCCCTATTTGCATTTGGTGCTTGCGACTTCAAACCATAAAACTGTGGGATGTATCCGTGGAAATTTAGCATGTCTTCAATGACTTTTGCAAATTTCTACAGATGCACCATATAAAGCATACTGTTGGGATGCATCACAGATTGGTTTGGTAATAGCTCTGTCCAAGACCACTAGAAACAGCAGAGTTGTGGATATAGTCTAGTCCATCACACTGACCAGACTTCCACTACACTTCTCATTGCCTCGGAAAATCAGCCAAAGTAATCAAAGACCGTCCCACCCCGGTAATTTCTTCTTCTCCCTATTCCCGACATGCAGAAGATACAGAAGCTTGAAAGCATGCACTACCAGACTCAGGAACAGCTTCTTTCTCTTTGTTATTAGTCTTCTGAATTGGCCTTCCATGAGCTAGGATACTGTCAGATTCACCTGTACCCTTTTGCGGATGTCAAACTTTATCTATGGAACTATTGCACTACAACGCTGAGAACTATACTCTACACTCTGTCTTCCCGCATGATCTACCTATTGTAATATTTGGTTTTAAATTTGTTATGTATTGTTATGTATAGTTTTATCTGATTTGATTGAATAGGATGCAAAATATTGTTACATCTGACAATAATAATAAATCTAAAACCTAGCTGGAATTGGAGTGAACACCACTCTGGAGCATCTCATATCACAGCATTGGAAATTAGGCATTACTATGCCAGCACCTTGGCCCAATTTCTAGTCCTTTCCATGTACCTGTCTAATTGCTTCTTAAACGTTGGGTTAGTCCCTGCCTGAACTACCTCCTCTGGCATTTTGTTCCATACACCCACCACCCTATGTGTGGAAAAGGTTACCCCTCAGATTCCTATTAAATCTTTTCCCCTTCACCATAATCCTATGTCCTTGATTCAGCTACTCTTGGCAAGAGACTGTGCACCACCCGATCTATTCCTCTCATGATTTTATACTCTTCTATAAGATCACCCCTCATCATCCAGCTCTCCAAGGAATAGTGACCCAGCCTACTCAACCTATCCCTGTAGCTCAGGCCCTCTAGTCCTGGCAGCAATCATGCAAATCTTCTCTGTACCCTTTCGAGTGAAGATTTATGAGGATGCCGTAACGAAAAAAGGTGTTGCAAAACAAGATTGAAGGTGAAAAAATTAAAAGGATACTAAACTAAAAAGGATACACAGTATTGGGGATTCAGTATTGATGTGGATAGAGAACTGGCTGGCAGACAGGAAGCAAAGGGGAGGAGTAAACGGGTCCTTTTCAGAATGGCAGGCTCAGTGCTGGGGTACCGCAAGGCTCAGTGCTGGGACCCCAGCTATTTACAATATATATTAATGATTTGGACCAGGGAATTGAATGCAACATCTCCAAGTTTGCGGATGACACGAAGCTGGGGGGAAATCTTAGGTGTGAGGAGGATGCTAGGACGCTGCAAGGTGACTTGGATAGGCTGGGTGAGTGGGCAAATGCATGGCTGATGCAGTATAATGTGGATAAATGTGAGGTTATCCACGTTGGTGGCAAAAACAGGAGGGTAGACTATTATCTGAATGGCAGCCGATTAGGAAAAGGGGAGATGCAACGAGGCTTGGGTGTACACCACTCATTTAAAGTAGGCATGCAGGTGCAGCAGGCAGTGAAGAAATGGTATGTTAGCATTCATAGCAAAAGTATTTGAGTATAGGAGCAGGGAGGTTCTATTGCAGTTGTACAGGGTTTTGGTGAGGCGACACCTGGAGTATTGCGTCCAGTTTTGGTCTCCTAATCTGAGGAAAGACATGCTTGCCATAGAGGGAGTACAGAGAAGGTTCAGCAGACTGATTCCTGGGATGGCAGGACTTCCATATGAAGAAAGACTGGATAGACCCAGCTTGTACTCACTGGAATTTAGGAGACTGAGGGGGGATCTTATAGAAACTTACAAAATTCTTACAGGGTTGGACAGGCTAGATGCAGGAAGATTGTTCCCGATGTTGGGGAAGTCCAGAACTAGGGGGTCACAGTTTAAGGATAAGGGGGAAGTTTTTTAGAACCGAGATGAGAAAAACATTTTTTACACAGAGAGTGGTGAGTCTCTGGAATTCTCTGCCACAGAAGGTAGTTGAGGCCAGTTCATTGGCTATATTTAAGAGGGAGTTAGATGTGGCCCTTGTGGCTAAAGGGATAAGGGGGTATGGAGAGAAGGCAGGTACGGGATACTGAGTTGAATGATCAGCCATGATCATATTGAATGGAGGTGCAGGCTCGAAGGGCCGAATGGCCTACTCCTGCACCTATTTTCTATGTCTATGTTTCTATTTAAACACCATTATATTTTGAAACGAGGCAATTCTATTTTCAGATAGTAAAATCATAATTTTAAAAAAAGTTAGGGCCAGTTAAACTACCAAAGAGCGATTGCCTATTTATGTCATTGACATTTACGCTGATCAACAATGAAAAACATTTTCAGGTAGCTTCAGCGAGAATAGTTTGTAAATATCTCGTGTACATAACAGATTACTGATTTAAGATTATTATTTTGGAAACAGCTGCAAAACAGCACACCCAGTGGAGGAGCTGAGAATCGCCGATAAGATGTTTGAGTTAGTTATAAAATGCAACAAACATAATTCAAATGTTACTGTCCGCTTTACCCTGTAAAGACCACACTTTGCCCGCCTTTGTAGTGATTACCTCCAAAGACCCAGTGCTGCAACATGACCAGTAGCACAAAGTCTGCCAACACAACTTAAATAGTTATTTGAAGAAACTGTCCTGTACTACGACTACTCCTTTCTGCCAAATTACCCAGTTCAATGCCAGCAGCAGACAACAGCTGTGCATCCCATCCATATTAACCGCCCTCAGACTGTCTGTCGGGCCGTGACAAGTTGGGACAGGCTAGCCTTCTAACTTGGTAGACCAAAGGAACAAATCTTGCAAGTAAACCCAAAGGGAAACACCCACAGTGCTTACTGGAGGGATGAGGCACACCAGTCAGCACATTTATCTTGCAACCACTTCAGCAGAAAAGTGGGGAATGTCAGGGATCAATTTCCAATCGATGCTCATAACTTGATCCCAAGGCTGAGTTCCAGTGTGTGATGCTAAACTGTCATTGGAAAACAACGTTGGAGAGTTATGCAAGAACAGGGTGGCTTGAAAAATCTTATGACCCCAGCTTGTGGTCACGAGCCTAATGGTGCCTTAAATGAAATGCAAGTTAAAAAAGGAACTCCAAAGAAAACTCCAGCGCAATTTTATAGCTGCTGATTCTCCAAGTTGCAAAGGTTTACAAGACTCTCCTGGGCACTGCAATTTTAAATAGCAAGCAATACATTTATTTTACATCTTTTCTTTTTTTTTTGCTTTTGCATATTAGCTGCAAATGCAAAGGAGCAGGACAATAAAATATAATAGTCAAGCAGATAATATGGCAGCACACTGGCACAACGGTAGAGCTGCTGCCTTACAGCACCAGAGACCTGGATTCAATCCTGACCACGGGTTCAATTTGTATGGGGTTCGTGCGTTCTCCCTGCGACCTCGTGGGTTTTCTCTGGGTGCTCCGGTTTCTTCTCACACTCTAAAGACGTTGAGGTTTGTAGGTTAATTGACTATTGTAAATTGTCCCTAGTGTGTAGGATAGTGCAAATGTATGGGCGATCGATGGTTGGCGTGGACTTAGTGGACTGAAGGGCCTGTTTCCGCACTATATCTCCAAATCTAAAAATCTAAAGTTTAAGTTAAGAGATCTTGTGACAATACCTCTAAATTTGTGTCCCCGCCATGCTGGCATCATTTCTCAGTGATAAAACCAAAAGGAACAAGACATGAAGACAAAGCTAGAATTTGAGGATGTTGCCAGGACTCAAAGGGCCTGAGCTTTTAGGGAAAGATTGGGCAGACAAGGACTTTATTCCTTGGAGCACAGAAGGCTGAGGGGCGATCTTATAGAGGTGTCTAAGATCATGAGGAGAAATAGATAGGGTGAACGCACAGTCCTTTCCCCAGATTAGGGAAATCAAGAACTAGGGGACATAGGTTTGAGTTGAGAAGGACAAAGCTTAATATGAGCCTGAGTACCAAACACAGGAAAATGGGACGAGGTTAGAGGAGGCATCTTGGTCGGAATGGAAAGTTGGGCCGAATGGCCTGTTTCCACACTGTATGACTATGCGTTGAAATAACAATGGAGCTAATCACTCCCAAATAAATTACAGAAAAAGACAGCATTGGCAAAACTCAGTGGGTCAGGCAGCATCAAAGATGGACACGAGCAAGTGGCGTTTCAGGTTGGGACACTTCTTGACTGATTGTAGGGGACAGGGGAAAAGGGGGATGAGATGAGGGGCAGCAGAGAGCAAAGGGAGTAATGTGAAAATATTCCTCAAATAAATCACCCTTTTCACTAATAAAACTATTTTCTTTAAATTAATTGAATGATAACAGCAGGAGGAAAAACAAGTTTCCAGACAAATAACCGATTCAGCATGTACTGATGAGGAAAGGACCAGGATCAGTATGCAAAGCTTCAGGGCTTTTAATAGTTATTTTTGTCAAGGAGATAACAACATCATCAAAAGAATCGAGCCTCAAGACTGTTTTCTACACATAATTCTTCAGAATACATGAAAAATAAAACATGGTGCTGCTCTCCCCTGACTCTCAGTATAAAGAAGGGTTCCGACCCAAAACGCCACCTATTCCTTTTCTCCAGAGATGCTGCCTGACCCACTGAGTTACTCCAGCATTCTTCTGTGTCCTTGGTGTAAACCAGCAACTGCAGTTCTTTCCCACGCAGCAGTGTTCTACTCACTGATTCAAATGAATGTAAAGAACCAAATTGAAAGTTAGTGAAGTTAACCTTGCTCCCAAGTTTCAATTACATTTCCTATAATCTTGACCTCTGCTTATAAACTTAGAGCACAATTCTCACAGACCAGAATGCTATCTGCGGCTAAGAGCTGGATTGTGTGCCAGAATAACTGCAGGAAGTTGAAAATCCCCAGAACCTGTTGAAATCCTGTTAGTGATTACAGCGAATATGTTTTGAATTGGAACCGGCAACACTCCTGCAGCCTGATAAGGGACTTCTGGCATTAAGACGTGGAGATCAGCTTCTGTTCTTAAGTGCATCCAGACCAGAGGATATGCCTTGGTTCCGTGTCTGAGCCTCTCTGACTACAAGGTAATTCCGGCTAATGTTGTTAAAGCTAATCGCGTGTCTCTATAATGCCAGTTTCATGCAAAGGTCACCAAGACACCAACTATCTGTGTAATATTCCAGGCCACTCATCATTGACGCACAATGCCGCCAAATCTAGAACTGCTGTCAACTGGTTGTTATTCAAGGCTGGCACAGCTGTGGGAGATCGACTTACCACAGGGAACGGAATACAATGCTCAGTCAATTTCTCAGCATATGGAAAAGGTGGCGTTAATATATTAGTTGAAGTTTTTTTTATGTTAATGTGGTGCAGAAATACCCTGGTTGCAGGGCAGGATGTTATGCAGTGTTTCAAATTTATCCGATTCCCCTTTCGTCTGTGCTGTTGCACAGAAGAGATGGGGGTCCTGGAGCATTCCTGATCTCTGCCTTGAAGGAAGGCCAAGATACCAGAAAGCAGGATGTGGGAGGGAGAGATTGATGTGACAGAAAGAAAGATTGCAGGAGGGAGTGGAAGGAAGGCGCCGGAAGTAGGTGGGAGTGGGAGGGGGGCGGGGGGGGGGGGGGGGGGGGGGGGGGAAGGGGGGTGGAGAGCAGGAAATTGTTCTCGCCTGTCTTGAAAGATCACCTATACATTGCAGAGCAGCAGAAGAATCTCTGCAATGTGCTGCTGAGATGGAGGAAATCCATGGTGAGCAGAGAGGGTGAGAGACAAGACAATATAACCCCATTTTTGTTTATTCCCCTTGCACGCCCGTCAGTTTCCCCCCCCCCCCCCCCCCCCCCCCAGTTTATGACTCACATTTTAGGTTTAGGTATATTATTGTGATATGCACCAAGGTATGCTATCCAATCAAATAATACTAGGATGCATTATACAAAAATACTATCAAGCCAAACTTAAGAACATCAAGCCAAACTTAAGAACAATGGGTAAAGCAAAGGGGTGCATAGTTCAGAACATAATTCTCAGTATTGTAGTGGAGCAGTTCTTCGACAAAATCCAATGTCTAAAAGTGGGATAGAGATGAATTGGACAGTACCCTAGCAAAAGGTAGTACTATTTAGAAGCCCGATTACAGGGAGGAAGAAGCTGTTCCCAAGTCTGGCGGTTCATGCTTTCTAACTTCTGGATATTCTGTCCTATGGGAGCTGGGAGGAGGAATGACCAGGATGAGACAAGTTTGAGTATGTTGGCTGCTTGGCTGCTTTACCAAGGCAGCATGAAATGTAGATGGAGTCAGTGGTGGGAAGCCTGGTCCAGGCGATGGACTTTGCTACATCTACAACTCTCTGCAATTTCTTGCAGCCATGAACAGAGCTGTTCCCAAAGCAAGCTGTGATGCAACCTGGCTATATGCTGTATATGATGTATATATAGAAATTTGTAAGGTTAGTTGGAGTCATGTGAAATTTCTTCAGTCTCCTGAGCAAGTAGAATTCATAGTTCATAAGTTCAAAAGTCATAGGAGCAGAATTAGGCCATCATCGAGTGATGAACAAGAGCCTGCATCATGTTTAAAATACTCTAAAAAGTTATTTGAACCTATAACCTTGTAACTGATGGACAAGAGAATTAACACCTTGAGGGTTTCTTGTGAGAAGCGTCTGTACAAAATGGTTTCCTTGACAGGAGCATGTTCCACAGTTGCTCCAAAAATTAATTCCTAATTCATTCACTGTTATTTTGTCCCATTTTATTTTGAATGAAATATGTTCCTCTTGTAACTCCCCACCACTTGAGTCAGTACTCACACTTCTGATTTATTTTTTGTTCTTTACAGATTTTAATTAGCACCAAATATTCTAGGAGATTCTCCACTGTTGCTTTCCATGCAAATAGCAGCTGCCATCCCCAATTTGAAACTGAAAAAGTTTCCAATAATTTGCTTTTCTCTTGCTGCACATTCTGAATATGAACGCATTCACATTTCAACATCCGAAAACTGTCTCTTCTCACTGCAACAGCGTGCCCAAGGATCATTTGCCCTTGTAGTCATAGACAAGTCAATTGCCTATATAACATTTAGAAGCTTGAAGACTTTCTTTGCTACCAACAAAAGTAAACTTATGGGGAGATTACTCTCACAATTGAGCATGGTGTTCAAAACTATTCAGAACAGAAAATAAACATACAGTTTAAAAAACTGACCACAGTCTTTGTACTCCACACAGGTCTTGGCCCATTGCATCTACCTGAAGTCTGGTGATCAGCAGCACCACTTCCTTGGTTTAGTTTCGTTTAGAGATACCGCACGGAAACAGGCCTTTCGGCCCACACCGACCAGTGATCTCCGCACATCAACACTATCCTACACACTCTAGAGACAATTTACATTTATACCAAGCCAATTAACCTACAAACCAGTACGTCTTTGGAGTGTGGGAGGAAACAGAAGATCTTGGAGAAAGATCTAAGGGGTTGGACAGGCTAGATGCAGGAAGATTGTTCCCGATGTTGGGGAAGTCCAGGACAAGGGTTCACAGCTTAAGGATAAGGGGGAAATCCTTTAAGACCGAGATGAAAACAACTTTTTTCACACAGAGTGGTGAGTCTCTGGAACTCTCTGCCACAGAGGGTAGTTGAGGCCAGTTCATTGGCTATATTTAAGAGGGAGTTAGATGTGACCCTTGTGGCTAAGGGGATCAGGGGGTATGGAGAGAAGGCAGGTACGGAATACTGAGTTGGATGATCAGCCATGATCATATTGATTGGCGGTGCAGGCCTGAAGGGCCGAATGGCCTACTCCTGCACCTATTTTCTATGTCTATGTTTCTAAAACCCATGCAGTCAACTCTATCGCTGCACTACCGTGCCACCCTTGGTTCTTTTGTATTAATTGCAAACCTGCATTGGCTGCAGCATGAGAACCTGCAATTCATGTCACACATATCCACGACTACAGTGATCCCCACACCACCCACCAAGGGAACCCTGCTGGAGAGAGCTTCTGGGACTCGCTTCACATTTTGATTAGAAGTGAAACAGATTTCCAGCGGTTTTGCCACTACTGAGTTAAAATGGCTCCTTCTCCTATCTGTGGTTGGAAAGAATGAAACTTCTCCCAACATGTCCTCTTCTGGTGCCACTAATTTATAACCATTCATCTAAAATAGTGAAGTTTCCCATAAAATAGGCAGTTTATTATAATTGTAGTTATTCCACACAAAAAAAATCCACACAGCTATATTTAGCACAACGAATGTGCATCTTAAACTTAGATTTCTTTACGAAACTTTTCTCAGTATATATTCACGAATTCTCAGCAAAACCTGTCACTGCTGAAAGAATAATCTTGCTGCTCCATTCCTGGGTGGTATGGGTAAAAGAGGACTTTCAAATAGATTTTAAAGTTTCACTTTTAAATAAATAATACTCCGTGATTATAAAAGAATAAACTGTAAAATGAAATAAAATCATCAAGATGAATGCTCCCTACAAAGTTGTTGCCTGACCCGCTGTGTTTCTCTAGCTGTTTGCTATTCTGTAAATGTTAAAACATGTTAATATGAACAGACAATAATTTTGCAATAGCTATTTAATAATATTTAAATAGCTATTTAAGAAAGCAATAAGAAAGGACATTTCATATTTTTCACTGTTGCACTATCAAAAGGGCCTGACGGCTAAAGTAGACACACCAACAGCACAATTTAAAGCTTTTTATAGTCAAGACATCAATCCACTCATATGCATCTTTATTTGAAAAAGCTTTGAGATATTTTACCATCGGAGTGTTGCCAATGATAATTTTCTCAATGTTTTGCCTGCCTCACTGCAGTTTGTTATCAGAACAATTTTAATAATAGCTATAAAAAAATAAAATTTTACTGGTTTGCTCCAATGCTGCAATGATCAAAGGTTGTTTAAAATTATGGGTTTCTCTTTACATTTTATATAAACTTAATATTTAGATAGATTCAGAGTCATTGAGCATGGAAATTAGTCCTTAAATCGAACTTGTCCATCATAACCAAGTACCCCATTTAAGGTCGTCACATTTGCCCGCATGTCCTTCTAAACCTTTCCTGTGCACATACCAGCCCCAAGGTCTCTATAATGTACCTGTCTTCACTATTTCGGCACTCGTTCCTGTTGTGGGCTTCAACCTCAGATTTCTGTACATCAATCGTGTTATGGGTCCTGCCATTAACTGCATACATTCCCCTTAGATTTGTCCTCCAAGTGCAACACATCACACTTGGGGTGGCACAGTAGTGCAGCGGTAGAGCTGGTGCATTACACTGGGGTTCGATCCCGACTCTAGGCGCTGTCTGTACAGAGTTTGTACATTCTTCCTGTGATTGCATGGGTTTCCTCCCACACTCCGGAGACGTACGAGTTTGTAGGTTAATTGGCTTCTGTAAATTGTCCCAAGTGTGTAGGATAGAACTAGTGTATGGGTGATTGCTGGTCCACGTGGACTTCCACACTGCATCTCTAAATTAAACAAGGCTGTGGCAGTGGGAATCCTTAGCACATCTGTTACTGTATAATACTGCATGTTTTAAGCAACAGGTTTGTAGATTAACTGGCTTCGGCAAAATTGTAAATTATCCCTTGTGTGTAGGATAGTGCTAGTGTATGGGGTGATCGTTGGCTGCCGGTGTGTACTCGGTGGGCCGAAGGGCATGTTTCCTAAAGTCATGTTTAAACTCCATTGGCCATTTCTCAACACATATCTGCAAATGATCTCTATCCCACTGTATACTTCAAATGTCGTTTTGTAATAGATTTGTACATTTTTAAAAAGGAGAAACGGGGGCACGGAGACACAGGGGTAGAGTTGCTGCCTTACAATGCCAGAGACCCGGGTTCGATCCTGACTACGGGTGCTTATCTGTACAGAGTTTGTACGTTCTCCCCGTGACCTGCGTGGGCTTCCTCTGGGTGCTCCGGTTTCCTCCCACACTTCAAAGATGTCCAGGTTTGTCAGATAATTGGCTTTGGTAAAATTGTAAATTGTCCCTAGTATGTAGGATAGTGTTAGTGTACGGGGATCATTGGTCAACTCGGATTGGTGGGCTGAAGGGTCTGTTTTTGCGTGGTATCTGCAAACTAAACTAAACTAACAAACTAAAATTCCTATGACTGCCCAAAAACTTCAGAACATTTTTGCCAGTTAATGGGGAATTGTAAATGTCAGAGAGATATGATCAGGAATTCTTGACTGTTTGGAGTCAAATTGCAGAACTGTGACAATACAAACTTCACTTTAAAGCCAGATTCCCTCTCAAACACAGCACTGATAACAAATCATTTTGACGTATACAAATAAACCCAGTTTATCCCTTATTACTGGAGTGCAGAATTGATGGATTAAAAAAAGAATTAAAAGCAATCATACTGGTATTCGTTCAATTGCTTTTTCAAACTGAAACAAGAGAGATTTAATTCTCAATTTAACTGGAATGTTTTTAGGCGTTAGAATTTTGATTTCAAGTCCAACTCTGCAAAATGCATTCAAACAAAAAGACTCCAAACAGAACACAGATCAAATAGGATGCCAAGGTCAGAAGTGGAATAATTGGGAAAGCACTGGTCTTCTCAAGAAAAACAAACCTTTCATTTTACTTCGGAGTCATGTGAGTGACTACGTGAAGAAGCCCCGCCTGGCGTGGATCGGCATTACGTCGTCGCTGTCGGCAGCGAAAGAGCTGCAGAGCGCAGCTCCACACAGCGGTAAGGAACCGGCCCGCAGGTAAGAGAGTTTTACAAAAATTTATGGCGAGGTTCCAGAACTCCGTAGCCTGGTGGGTAAACCAGGAGGAGTTAGTAAAAAACAAAATGGAGAAGGCCAAAAAACAGCGGGTAAAACGTGCGTCCCGGGGTGCAGAAGAGTCGGGACAGCAGATTATTGCGGAGCTCGTTCCGATACCGGTGGCCGTTGAAACACCCGTTAGTGAGGCTTTGATTGCTCCACAAACAGAAACTGTAGAGGAAATCCCAGTGCCTAAAAAAAAGTAAAAGAAAAGCTGAAGGGCCTGGGGTTTCTGAGGACTCTGATTTTGAAGGCCCAGAAAGAAAAGCCTTATGGCTCAGAATGGACCAAATGGAGAAAATGCTCCAAACTATTATCAACCAAGGGTCTAAGAACCCAGAATATTCCCAGGCATTCCCTGAGGGGGTTCCATATCGTGAATATGGTGCCAATTCGAATTGGGAATTTGAAACTCCAGTGCCTGGGTATGGACTGGAGGAAGTCTCCTTTGAACAAGTTTCAGGAGTACCAGGGCTGTATGAGACAGACCCTGAAAGTGGTGATTGTGGTCCGGAGTACACACCACAATACAATTATATGGATCCAGGTGTGCCTGATGTGGCACAAGATTTTGCAATACCTGGAGGAGGCGGTGAGGCCATGGAAGATAACCTGGCGGCCAATATTAATTATATGGTCTCTCACCCGCTTCAAGATGCTGTTATGGTTGAGACAGCAGAAATGTATAAAACACCTATCAATTGTGCCTCATTGAAGGTACCTACGGTGAATCCGGTTGTTTGGGCGCCAATGTCATCAATTATGCGGGCGCAGGAAATTCGATATCAAAGAGTCCTCAAGCTGATTTCAGCTGGCATTACTGCACTTGGCAGACAAGTGGAAGGTTGTGGAATGACCAAAGTGCAGAAACATATGTTGGCCTTATTTTGCAACTCATTTTTTGTGATAAATTGTATGAGGAAGATTGCCATTCGACCTCTGTTACATCCAAGATTTGCAGGATTGTGTAAACCAAGCAATGTTCAAACTCCTGGTTATTTGTTCGGAGAGGATTTGTCTAAACAAATTAAAGAAATAGATGAAGAGGCAAAGACTCTTGGTCGTATGAAACCCTTCAACTTTGGCCAGAGATGGACTGACTATACGAGGAAGAGAATTGATTTTGGAGCTGGTACAAGCCGAGGCAGGAGTATGATAAGGAAACATTTCCAGCCAACACAGCCGAATGTACACCCATTCATTGGGAAAAGGAGATCATTTCGTCCAGTTGGAGAGGTACATAAACATTATCCTATTAAAGAGGAATGCTGGGATGAGCCACAGATTGGTGGTAGACTCCAAATGTTTTATAAGGAATGGGACAATATTACAGTTGATCGTGTGGTATTAGACACTGTACTAGGATCTACCATTGATTTTGTGGAAGGTATGGTTCCATTGGGACAGAATGAGCCTAGTCATCCTTTGAGGTTCTCAGAGTTTGAGATAAATCAAATGGACAAAGAAATTAAGAATTTGAGTAAAAAAGGAGTTATCGAGAAAACAGGAGAGGATCCACAACAAATTATATCAAACGTTTTCCCCAGACCAAAGAAAGATGGGGGTTGTAGGATTATTTTAGATCTCACATTTTTGAATACATTTGTCCAGTATAAACATTTTAAAATGGACACTTTCTACACTACAATGCAGTTGGTATCAACAGGCTGTTATATGGCTACAATAGACTTGAAGGATGCATATTATTCGGTCCCAATTCATCATAATTTTCGCAGGTATTTAAAGTTTAAATGGATGGGACAGCTGTGGCAATACAAAGCTTTGCCTAATGGATTAAGTTCAGCACCTAGATTGTTCACTAAATTGTTAAAGCCAGCACTTGCACTGCTTAGGGCACAAAAACACATCGTTATGGCTTATCTAGATGACATTTTAATTGTCAATGCTAATCAGGAATCAGCTGGAAAATCAGTCTCAGCAACTATTAGCTTGTTTGAGAAGTTGGGGTTTCTGATCCATCCAACAAAGTCTAAGTTACAGCCATCCCAAACCATTGAATATCTGGGGTTTGTGATTAACTCAGTTACCATGTTGGTAACTTTACCAATGGATAAGGAGTTAGATTTGACAAATGTGTGTCAAAACCTGCTTAACAAACCTTATCCCTCCATCTGAGAGGTTGCCAAGGGTATTGGTAAATTAGTAGCAGCATTTCCAGCAGTAGAATTTGGTCGTCTACATTACCAAAATCTTCAAAGGGCAAAAACTAAAGCGCTAATTCAGCGAGCAGGCCATTTTGATAGACCAATGCAGTTGCCTAAGGAAGCTTTATCGGAATTACATTGGTGGATTGAGAATGTTCCACAAGCTGCTAAGAACATTTTAGTTCATCAGCCAGTCGTGGTTTTACAAACTGACGCAAGTTCTCTCGGATGGGGGACTACTGACAATGAGACCAGCTGTGGAGGCAGATGGGCTGTCCAAGAGGATTTGTTGCTCCAAACATATGGTATTAATTATTTGGAGCTACTGGGAGCATTTTATGGATTAAAAGCTTATTGCTCTTCATTAAAGGATTTGCATGTCCAAGTACAAATAGATAATACCACAGCGGTGGCATATATCAATCACATGGGTGGTGTCAGATCAATTTCATGTGATCATCTGGTAAACCAGATATGGCAGTGGTGTATTGCAAAAAATATTTGGCTTTCAGCTATTTATCTCCCAGGGAGAGACAATGTTGTGGCAGACAAAAGATCACGAATATTTAAAGACAATACAGAATGGATGTTAAATCCACAAATTTTCAAAAATATTGTCAGTCGGTATGGAGTACCGGACATTGATCTGTTTGCATCTAGATTGAATCACCAATTGCCAAAATACGTGTCTTGGGAACACGATCCAGGGGCAGTAGCGGTGGATGCTTTCTCGCTACACTGGGGGAATATGTTCTTTTATGCTTTTCCCCCATTCTGTCTCATTGGGCAATGTCTCAAGAAAATAGCGCAAGACGCTGCCAAAGGCATTTTGGTGGTGCCAAATTGGCCCACACAGTCATGGTTCCCATTGATACTAAAAATGATTATTGAACCATGTATGACAATTCCCAGTTGCGACAATCTGTTGACACAACCAGTAACAAAAGAAATTCATGCATTGCATGATCATATGAATTTGTTAATCTGCAGGTTCTGACCAGACCATTGCAAGAGTTTGAACTGTCGGACAGGACCATGGATGTTATAGATGCAGCTTGGAGGACTAGCACTAAAAAACAATATATGACGTATATAAGGAAATGGGAAGCCTTTTGTACACAGTCAAAGATATCTTATCATTCTGCAAACATTTCAAATGTATTGGAGTTCCTTGCTGGGTTACACTTTGATGAGCATTTGAGTTATAGTGCCATTAATTGTGCTCGGAGTGCATTGTCATCCTATTTAGGACAAATTTCGGATCGGGATTCAGTTGGGTCTCACCCATTAGTATCCCGATTCATGAAACGTATTTTTAATAAAAATCCTCCCAAGCCTAGATATACAGAAATTTGGGATGTTAGTATTGTTCTCACTTTGCTTAAACAATGGACTCCAATTAATTCAATGTCTTTACAGAACTTAACATTCAAGGTGGTTATGTTAATGGCATTGGTATCAGCTCAAAGAGTACAAACTTTGCAATTGTTAAGGTTGGATTGCATGCATGTGACTTCAGATAACATTGTGTTTAATGTTTATGACTTAATCAAAGAAAGCAGACCAGGGAGAACTGGAATGAAGGTAATGTTTAAAGCATATCCTATTGATGAAACATTGTGTGTAGTTAAGCATTTAACTCAATACATGGAGGTAACCAAAAATCTCAGAGGTTCTGAGAAAGTGTTATTGATAACACACAAAAAACCACATACAAAAGTTTCAGTTCAAACCATTTCTAGATGGTTAAAACAGGTTTTGGGTCTAGCAGGAATAGACACTGATGTGTTTAAATCTCACTCCACTAGGGCGGCAGCTACGTCCGCGGCGAAGGTACAGGACGTACCACTCGATCAAATTTTAGAGGCCGCAGGGTGGTCTAGAGAAGAAACTTTTTCAAAGTTCTACAATAAACCTGTTGTCACGGTGCCAGGATTTGGACACGCAGTACTGGGTTCTCTTTAAATGCTTGCTTTGTTTATATTATCGATTTATATTATCGATTTATGTTACCATTGACATCATTTATCAATTATTTTGTAATTTTCCCCTGCGATAGAGGGGTTATTATTATTATTAAAAAAGTTGTTCTTTTTATAATTAAAGGACTTATTACATAAATTATAACTATGTGTTAAAATACTTTTACTCACTACTATTTTGACCAAACAGAGAGTCGTATGAAATTAATTTACGACATGGAAAACACAGAGCTTTAAAATCTTCACGTAGTCACTCACGTGACTCCGAAGTAAAATAGTGAGATTAAATTACGATGAGGGATTACGTGCCCTCCACTCCCAACCCTCATAATGTAAATGATCATCTGGTAGTTCTAGTCTATTTTGAGCCTTACTATTTTACTCCGGCTATTGGTTCTGTGTTTTTCATGCCGCTGCTTTGAAGTATGCCGATCCAGCGCCAGGCGGGGCTTCTTCACGTAATCCCTCATCGTAACTCCTCATAAAATAAAGATCAAACTTCGAACAGGTAAGTTCTCGTTTAATCTCACTATTTCCATCTACTGTTTGCATGGACCATTGACAACCATTTCCTAGACATTAAAAGAAGCATTTCCATCAGTGATGGCCCGAAACTGTGGATTCTAACTGCTAGAACTGTTTTAATGTTACATCTGTCCATTTTGTGAAGCAAATGAGCTTTATAAGGCTGCAGCAGTCCACACTTTTCTCTAATGCCAGAATTACTCGCAATAGCCCCAAGCTAAAAAAGTTAGTCTCCGATAGCACAGATGCGTAAGCTTTGTGATTTGTTTACTCAATCTGAGGGCAATCTCCATTCTTAGACACCCATACTGTTAACCAATGCTCACCAAGGTAATCCAATAGAATCACCTTCACATCTTTAGGATTCAGGGTGCTAAATCTGAACACAATACTCTAAATGTGGACTCAATGTCTTGTACTACTGTAACATGACCTCCAAACTTCTATACTCAATACTCTGACTGATAAATGCCAATGTGCCAAAAGCCTTCCTGACCTATCCCTATCTACCTAGTGATGCCACTTTCAAGGAACCATGTACGTGCACTCCTCGATCCCTCTGTTCTACAATACTGCCCAGAGCCCTACCTTTCACCGTGTAGGTTTGTAAATAGCTCGTTCTAAGCTGCCCCCAGTCTAGTTTCAGTCAATAAAATACTGAATCAAGCTCGTGAGCAACTAACCTTTATTTTGGATAACACAACAGTTCCCCTATCCAATGCCTAAACACCGCAGGTTTGATCCTTGTATCTGCTTGGCCAAGCTCTTCTAGCCTCGTGCAAGCAGGGACACTCCAAAAGGTCACGCAGTCCCAAGTGTTCTTCTGGACGATCGACATCGGACCTTGTGGGAGCTACCTTTTATAGGTTCCGAACATTGAGGGACCGAACCACATGGGGGTGGTCTTTATACAGTCCAGAGAGTGGTGAGTCTATGGAATTCTCTGCCACAGAAGGTAGTTGAGGCCAGTTCATTGGCTATATTTAAGAGGAAGTTAGATGTGGCCCTTGTGGCTAAAGGGATCAGGGGGTATGGAGAGAAGGCAGGTACAGGATACTGAGTTGGGTGATCAGCCATGATCATATTAAATGGCGGTGCAGGCTCGAAGGGCCGAATGGCCTACTCCTGCACCTATTTTCTATGTTTCTGTGTTTCTAATACCACCCATTTCTGTGTCATCTGCAAACTTGCTAATCATGTTCTCATCCAAATCATTGATATAGATGAAAAACAGCAATGGTCCCAGCACCAAAGCCTGAGGTACACCACTAGTCACAGACCTCCAGCCCGAAAAACAAACTTCCACTATCACCCTCTGCTTCTTTCCGTGAAGCCAATTTTCTAATCAGTCAAGATAGACACAAAAAGCTGGAGTAACTCAGCGGGAAGGCAGCATCTCTGGAGAGAAGGAAAGGGTAATGGTTCAGGTCGAGACCCTTCTTCAGACAGATAGCTCACCTTGGACCTCGTGAAATCCAACCTTCCAGAGTAGCTTACCATTCGGAACCTTGTCAAATGCCTTGCTGAAAGCCAATTGTACAACGTCTACAGCTCTTCCCTGAATCTATTTGGTCACATTTTCACAAAACTCAGATTTATGAGACTGTCAGTAGACAAAAACTCCATATATACTCACAGATACAGCAGTTAGTGCGATTAGTTCACAGTCCAGTGAGCTGGGCTTGTTCCTGGCTCTTGATGCAGTCTCTGTGATCATGTGGTTTCCTCCAGTGCCCAGTTTCCTCCACATCTTACATGTATGCTGGTAGTATAATTGGCTACCGTAAATTATCCCTGGTGTGGGAAGCCGAAAAAAGAATCAAAGGCAAATTGATGGGCATGTGCAGGTGAGAAGTTCCAGTGCTGTGGGAAAATAAGAAGGGGAGGGCAACTGACAGAATTGCTACTCTGAGAACTGATATGGCCTCTCCTTTGCGTCTTGGCTTAAGGATAAGTAACAGTAGATTCACACCAAATCAAATGTGCCTGGAGGTGCAACCTAAATGAGCCCTTAAACTGCAATTTTCTGCTGTGCAGATGATATTGCTCTAGTCAAAGTCTGCAATCACTCCAAAACAGTTGATAACAAGGCAAACATAATGTAAAACAATTTGGCAGACAGTACATTGAAGCAGTAAATTTAAATCCAACAAGTTTGGTGAGGCTTTGCTGGCAAGACTACAACTTGCCCTTCCTGGTGGGAAAGACGATGAAGGCAGCTTTCTTAAATTGCTGCTTCCAGTCATACATTGGAGTGTTTTGGGATAAAGTAACAGTGTTCTTTCCCCAACTGATACTGTTCAATTAAAATTCTTGTGTTAAAGAAGGGACTGCAGATGCTGGAGAATCGATGGTTACACAAAAAGCTGGAGAAACTCAGCGGGTGCAGCAGCATCTAAGGAGCGAAGGAGATAGGTGACGTTTTGGGTCTGAAGAAGGGTCTCGACCTGAAACGTCGCCTATCTCCTTCACTCCTTAGATGCTGCTGCACCCGCTGAGTTTCTCCAGCTTTTTGTGTAACCCCCAATTAAAATTCTTGTTTTGTTCTGAAGTACAATGAAAGGTAGTGAACTCACATTCTCCAAATCATTTGGAAGGCTTTGAACTGAACTGAACTGCCATGGAATAATTGTAAGGGAAGGAACTGCAGATACTGGTTTACACCAAATATAGACACAAAATGCTGGAGTAACTCAGTGGGACAGGCAGTGTCTCTGGATAGAAGGAATGGGTGACATTTCAAGATGAGACCTAAAAAATTTCCCATTCCTTCTATCAATAGATGCCTGTCCCGCTGAATTACTTCAGCATTTTGTGTCTATCTATGGAATAATTGTAACTGTGCATTCATAGCTGCATTGCGACATCCTAGAAGCCTGCAGCATATTCTGGTTTCTAAGATGAAGAGCAACCATCCTTTCCTGTAGACCAGTTCAGAAAGAACCCAAAACAGATTGCAAGCATCACAGAACTGAACAAATGGCAGATGAATAAGTTTGCTCCACAAGGCACCTGCCCAGATGTTAAAATATAGACAGAAGGAACTTCAGATCTGGAATCTTGAGCAAAACAAAGTGTGGGAGGAGCCCTGATCCTAAACATCAGTTGTCCATTCCCTCCATAAATGGTGCCTGACCCACAGTTGCTCCAGTCCTCCGGATTTTACTCACAATTTTTAATTTGATCAGCAACATTATCATCAGTTCACCACCCAACTTCAACACTGATGTTAAACGTGGGAAGGCAATGCCAACCTAATTTATTTGATACCTTTGGCAGCAAAGGTGAAAGTGATCCATAGCACTTCTTCATGGAATATCATGGTGTGAACAGTAGTAGTTCACTGGAAATCAAACGTTAATGCTGAATAGATGGATTGATTCACAAAAACAATTAACAATCGTTACTCATCACTATAAATGCAATACACATCTGTGCTTATTGTACATCGACTACACATGCAGGATTGTGTTCTGTCCCGCTATCTTGGCAGCTCACGCTGAACTGACGAAGTGTTGGGGATCTTACACTTCCTTTGAACTTTGAACATTGAAAGAAGAAAATTTGTCTTTATTTTTTTTAATGCCATAAGGGATACAAATTGTTATCAGCATAGGGAGAGGGCCAACAGTGATGACAATGTGTAACTGATATTTCACAGAGACCCACATTATTTTAAGCATTTACGTCAAGCATGCTGTGATTCTGTATATTTATGTGTATATATATATATAAATATATATATATATATATATATATATATATTCATCTCTCCTAGAAATATGCCAAGCAATAATGTACTGATTTTGTGCAAGACACTCTTCCTTCATTAAAATAACTGATCTTGAATTTAACTTCACTACTTACTCAATTTGGTAAAGTTGAAGCCAACAGGATTTTTCTTCCCGTCTGCTAAAGCCCCTCAGCCTTACTTACAAATGCACCCATCAATCACACCCACCCATTTCCATGGGAATGATTAATTGAAAATGAGAACTATACTGTAAAAACTGATTATTACAATATGATCAGCTACAGCTCAAATCTGACTTTTAAAATAACTATTTGTTAGAACTATTTGTTAGAACTATTCCCCCCCCCCACACCATTTCCTCCCCCCCACGCCGCCCCTCCCCCAACACCATTTCCTCCCCCCCCCCCCCCAGATAGAAATGTCAAAGACCAGAGGGCATAGCTTTAAGGTGAGAGGAGTAAAGTTTAAAGGAAAAAGACAGTGTAGGAATAATTGCAGATCGGGCAGCTTCCCTACAGAATATGGGGAGGTGACGTTTTGGGTCAGGACCCTTCTTCACATGCTGAAATATCACCTATCCATGTTCTCCAGAGATGCTGCTTGTAGGCAGTATGGTTGTAGAACAGCTGTAGAATCCGGTTTCCTCCCACACCCCAAAGACTTTCAGGTTAATTGGCTTCTGTAAATTTGTAAATTGTCTCTACTGTGTGTAGGATGGTGCTAGTGTACAGGGTGATCGCTGGTCGGCGTGGTCTCGGTGGGCCTACGTTTCAGCACTGCATCTCTACAGTCTACAGTAATCCCACTGGGTTACTCCAGCACTTTGCCATTTTTGTAAATAACCATCTGCAGTTTCTTGTTTGTACAGTTTAGAGAGGTGCAGACCATGTTTGTTTTAAACAGAGCATGATGGATGCCTGGGAGGGTCATGGGTTGTGTGCAGACAGATAAGTTTAGATTTTCTTGGCATTATGTTCGGCACAGAAATTGAGGGCCAATGGGTCTGTTCCTGTGCTGTACTTTGTTTTTTGCTCCAAAACCAGAATGATTGCAACGTACAAGGCTTAGAATTTGTAAATGCATAAATAGAACTCAGTTCACGCCAAACCTTGGTTAGTGTGAACGAGGCTGTTTCTGTGCTGTATGACTCTGTGACATGTTTTCACTCCATAAAAGTAGATTAACAGCTCTTCTTTTTTGGAGATACAGCGTGGTGAACAGGCCCTTTGGCCCACCAAGTCAGAGTCGACCAGCGACCCCTGCACATCAACACTATCCTATACACACTAGGGACAATTAACCTACAAACTTGCATGTCTTTGGATTGTGGGAGGAAACCAGATATTCCGGAGAAAACTCACGCAGGTCATGGGGAGAACATAAAAACTCTATACAGACAAGCACCCGTAGTCCGGATCGAACCCGGGTCTCTGGCGCTTTGAGGCATCCATTCTACCGCTGCACCATTGTGCAATTGAAAGGTGCCTCACTAACACCATTGAAAGCTGATAGGCTTGATACAAATTATGGTCAGTCTCTTGGCCCAAGATGACCCAGATACATCACGGTGCCGGGTCCATGGTAACAGCTGGAAAGCAGATACACCTCACTACTTGCGTGTTGTCATGCAGATTTGGAAGGCCAGAACTTGCTGATGTTCAGGTTGTAACTGATCAGCAATTCTCAACCAAACCACCAGCTGCCCATAAATACAACCTGGGCCAATACAAAATCCAAGGGAAAAGAAAATTAATTAAATTAGTGCACATAGAACATGTGACTCATAACCGCAAGGGCTAGTTGAGACAAATAGTGAGAATATTTAAAGGAAAGTTGGATTCATACACAAGGGAGAAAGTGATAGCAATAGAGCAGGGTTCAGGAAGGTGGAAGGAACTCATGCAAACTTCATGGGCTGAATGGCCTATTTCAATGCAACTTTTTGTTGTAGAGGAAAAATAAACCTGACATATGTTTATGTGTTACCTTCTGAGTTCACCACAGTAATTTGCAGTGTTGGCAGGCTTCTCGACAAGCACACAAGCAAACAGGGCAGGTTTTATTCAATAAACTGGACTGGAGTAGGCAGTGGATATAGTTAGCTTGTCTCCTGTGCTATTTGCATTGAACACTGGGCAAAAAACATCCACAGTTTGCCCAGAACATTGGAAAATATGTAAACTGATGAACAACACAGTTTTAGGGATTCTGAATGCAAAATTAAATACAAATTACAAAGGTTGTGGCCATCTTCTGTAGTCAATGATGTGCTTAAAATTCTACACTTGAAATTGTGGTAGTTCCATCCAGTAGTTCTAATTTGCTATTATGAAGCAAGATTCAAGGTGTGTGTCATGAAGATGCTCAATTTGCTCAACTAATGTAATCTGGTCTACAACTGCGAGTACAGTAGTGTTCATCTTTTAACAAATAAGGACAACATTTCAAAGTAATTTCTTACTATGGCCGAAGTAAGAGATCTGAAGAAGGGTCCAGACCCAAAACATCACCTGTTCATGAGCTCCTCATAACTCACAGGAGCAGAATTGACCATTCAGCCCATTGAGCCATCCAATCATGGTTGATTTATCTTTCCCTCTCAACTTCCGCCATTCTTCTCCCCATATCCTTCTGAGATGCCACCTGACCCGTTGAGTTAGTCCAACACGAGTTTCCACCAATCACTTTCCATGCTTTATTCCGCACCAACCGTTCTTCGAGCTCCCTCTTCCCCACTACAATCTGTCTGAAGAATTATCCCAACCCAAAACATGGCTTATCCATGTCCTTCAGAGATGCACCCTGACCAGCCTAGTTACTCCAGCACTCTGTTAGATGCAAGATTCCAGCATCTGAAGTTCCTTGTGTCTACACTAATCCCAACTGTTGTTAATTTTAATACCAGACTCAAAAGTAACACATTTGGCAGAAATGCTCTCAAATTCCAAAGCTTTTTCCAAGGTACTTTCAGATTTATACCAGGTTCCTGTAAATAAGAATGATTAAACCATTTCTGATAAATCCCATCAACCACATTGACAGCTTTGGTGGCTAAATTGATGCTTGAACTCATCTGTGTTACCACAGCACAAACTCCCAGCAGATACATGAACAATGGCACGGTGGCACAGCGGTAGTATTGGTGCCTTACAGCGCTTGTAGCGCCAGAGTCCCGAATTTGATCCTGACAACTGGTGCTTGTAAGTTTTCCCTGTGACTGCGTGGGTTTTCTCCAAGATTTTTGGTTTCCTCCCACACACCAAAGACGTACAGGTTGGTAGGTTAATTGGCTTGGTATAAATGTAAACTGTCCCTAATAAGTGTAGGATAGTGATAATGAGTAGAGGTCACACTGTATGTCTAAAATAAATTAAAGGGAAAAAACTGTCAAACTAGTTTGTGGCCATCCAGAAATTCATATTGAAGAACAGCTTAGGTGTTCTCACTATTAATGTTAGTACTTTATTATGTTTATAAATGTATGTTATTTATGAATTCTGCACAGAGTATACTTCAAGGTATATACAGGTTAGTTGTCACCTTTAAACTATTATGCAGTTTAAAGACCATCTTCACTTGGAATTGCACAGTAGAAGGGTGGGACTTTATTCAAAATCAACAGTTATGTATATTTGGTATATGGTATTAGTCACTTATGTAATTATGTATAAATACATAATTATATAATTACAGTCCTGGGATGTCAGGACTTTCATATGAGGAAAGATTGGATAGACTCGGCTTGTACTCGCTGGAATTTAGAAGATTGAGGGGCGATCTTATAGAAACTTACAAAATTCTTAAGGGTTTGGACAAGCTGGATGCTGGAAGATTGTTCCCGATGTTGGGGGAGTCCAGAACAAGGGGTCACAGTCTAAGGATAAGGGGGAATTCCTTTAGGACCGAGATGAGGAAAACATTCTTTACACAGAGAGTGGTGAGTCTCTGGAATTCTCTGCCACAGAAGGTAGTTGAGGCCAGTTCATTGGCTATATTTAAGAGGGCGTTAGATGTGGCACTTGTGGCTAAAGGGATCAGGGGGTATGGAGAGAAGGCAGGTACGGGATACTGAATTGGATGATCAACCATGATCACATTGAATGGCGGTGCAGGCTCGAAGGGCCGAATGGCCTACTCCTGCACCTATTTTTCTATGTTTCTATGTTTCTAAATGAAAACTATCAATGTGAACCTGTTATTCTGAGTATATGCTGTTGCCAGCGTCAGCCCCATTGCAGTTTTATTTTGTCCTCATCTGCTTCATTGTGGGGAAAGCCCATATTTTGCATCTAGAGATAGACTCAAATAAAAATGATTTAAGAGCAAGGACAAACTGCACAACTTTAAAATGGGCACTGCACAACATCACATATCTTGCCTCAGATTTTTTTTTTAAACTTTGAGCAAAGCCGATAATTCAGAACGGCAGAGTGAGGGATATTAAACATCTTTGAAGTTGCAACATTGAATTTTGTTCTTGCCATTTGACATAATTTCAACCCTCACCATATGCCGCTGCCTTGTAACACACTCCAGTCTGTGTCTTTTCCTATAATACAGTGGAGGAGCTTGATCGGGCTGGCTGTGGCATGTGGCCAAAACCCTCATGGGACTTCACTGCCTAAGGTAAGAACAGAATGCAGAGTTCAGCTTGAGCACTGCATTCAAAGTCAGATAAAAGTGGGAACTAAAGACTGTGCAGATTGGATTGACAGTGGATTGATTTCAAATGACATAAGTCACTATAGAAACTGACCTTCAGAAAAGGGATTCCTTCAGTTTTCATTTGCCTGAGGAAACTTGAAAGCTTTCTTCTCTGGGGGAAATCGAGAGAGCCTTTATTCTTTTGGAACGATTGTTCAACTTTGGCAGAGTTGGTAAAAGAAATCAAAAGCCACAAATACCAAAACATTGTGAAGCATGATAGACAGCCAAGCATATCTTTTATGGAATAATCTCTGGAGTATAATCAATATTTTAAAAAAACATTAAATCTTGTCACCCCCCCCCTCCCCCCCCAGCTCTACGAATATTCGCTTCCCATTCCTACAAGCCAGCCTACTCCTTATACAGATGAGGTTATAACATCAATGCTGTGGCTCAACGTCGCTACTGTCATTGATCACTTTACAGGGTCAGAAAGTTACTCAACCTCTGAAGGCACAAGTTAAACCTAATCTTGTTCCCGAACAGATCCTGCAATGGACTGTGAATAATAATCTGGAATGCTACCTGATCATTGCGTACAAAATAATAATCAGGTTGACACAGTGGTACAGTTGGTAGAGCAGCGACCTCAGTGTCGTAGTGTCGGTGTAGAGTTTGCAAGTTCTCCCTGTGACCGTGTAGGTTTCTTCCAGGTTGTCTGGTTTCCTCCCACATCCCAAAGCCATGTAGATTTGTAGATTAACTGTCATCTGCAAATTTCCCCTCCTGAGTAGGGAGTGAAAATGTCATAACATAGAACAGGTGTGAACGAGTGATCAATAACTGGTGGGGGCTTGGCGGGCTGCAGGACCTTTTTCCATGCTGCATCTCTAAACTAGGAAGGAACTACTGATGTGATCAGTGGTGCGATCAATGACTACAGCACATATGTTTGCATTAATTGGTAGATGGATTAGTGGGACGTTGAGGGGAGTCAAGTCAAGAAGGGCTTCCAGGAGCAATCTACAGGTTATTTTATGATATTCATTGATTGCTCCTGCTCTGGCAGTTTACATACAGAAAGAGAAAGTTTGCACCTGCTTTGGGATTTGAAACTAGGTTCTGCAAGGTACTCAACAGACACTCACCACGTTTCCTCCCTTACATTAAGCACATGGACAGGCCAGTGCTTGAGTTGCTGTGTAATGACGGCACGAAGCTTAGAATAATCCACTCCTGCCCCAAACAAACTAGTACCATCCCCTTCTGCGCTCTCTCCCCCACCCACCCCCCACTCCCACTACTGAGTAACATGATAACTTTGAACTCGATAGGTTGCACATATGAGGGGCTGTGGCACTATAACCCAATACCGTCGCAGATTCAGGTAGGGAGAAAAATTCACAATTGTGAGAGGCCTTTACAACACATTGGATCAGTAACTCGTTTAGGCAGCTCTTTCCTTTAGAAAGATTGTCCATGCACAATTTGACATCGCATTTGATCCGGAGCCCAGTCCAGCTTGTCTTGATTCTCCGAAAATAAAATGGAAAAATATGCAGCCTTGTCTTTATAAAATCTGCAGACAATTAAAACCAGAAGCCTGTCAATAATTAATTTGGAATAACTTTCATCCCTCAGAGCATGGATGAAGAAAAAAAATGCCATGAGTAATGGTTACCAGAGATCAAGCAATAGTTTAGAGAACCGCTTTTATTCAGTTATTTCATGCCAGACTTACCATGCATGATAGAGGGGGAGGGAGGTGGGAGAAGGGAAATAAAACAGTAACCTTTCTATGGATTTCCAGGAACTCTGGATAAATATTGGTGAAGAATTTACGTAAAGTATTATGCAGAGCTCAGCTAAACCTGTGTGTCTAACTTCTTAAGACCTCATCAATTGTGGCCTGAATGCAAGAGATAGAATTAATTCTCCCACTGTGTCATTCAGGAGATAGATTGCAAAGGCAAAAGCAAAAGCCGTTTCTTTTTTTTTTTGGAGTGGGGAGGGGGGTGGGGGTGGGATGTGATGAAATCTGAAACAAGAAAGCAGAACTTTGAGGTATGCAATGTTGCCAGAGAAATAAGCATTGACAAGACATTGTGCACCCGTAACACAAACAGTCACTATTTCAGTTTTGTTTCTACTATCGATCGGTTCCTAAAATGGGGACTACATTTGTGAAAATCACACTGTACAAAAGAAGAGTTTAAAGGGGTCTTTCTGCGCTAATGAATAAAGGAATCAGCTACCATCTTTCACATGAGCAAATGGAATGCAGTGACGTCGACACATCACAACATCAATGCACTGTGATGCTATTGTGATGAAAATAAGGGGCCCTTTTCTAACCCATCTCTCCCCCTTCCACAATTGGTATAGCAATGTATTTTTTCATGAACAGTAGTTTTTTTTTAAATCATGGGGAAGGAATTTAGTGCAATTGGCAAGTAAAGTCATTCTTGGCGCAGTCTGATATTAAACATTAAACATCTCGGGCTGTTCATTAAGGTGAGGCAAACCAAATAAGCTAATGCAGCAATGAACTTTTCAAACATGGATATAATGGGCCACGATTGACAATGTGTGTGGTCAACAGGCTAACTAAAAGCAGAAGTTCCAGCAATCTATCTAAAAGCTCATCACCACGTGCTCTGACCTGAAATGTCATCTGTCAATTTCCCTCCACAGATGCTGCCTGACCTGCTGAAAACCTCCAGTGTTTTGCTCAAGATTCCAGCATCTGCAGACTCTCATTTCTCCAACACCAAATCTAGTCAGATGCTCAAATTATACACATCAGACCAGTTTCAAATAAAACACGTTGTAAAGATGGCAAGATTTCTGTTGCTAATAACATGCTTGCCAGACATTCTTTTGGAAGCCGATTCCAGTCAAGATTCTACATGCACCACATAAAATTATGGCTGAATATTGCATCTCAAATTTGGAGTTCTGAGACATCATCTAGGGCCGCAAGGTACGCAGCTGTAGAGTTACTGCTTTACAGCACCACAGACGCTGGTTTGATCCCAAACGGGGTGTGGTGGAAGATTGCAAACTTCACGTGGTCCACCCTGTTTCGACTAATGCAATCAACCCAACGTGCACAAACAAGATCAAATAGAACAAGTTGACCTACAACTTAAGGCTGTGCAAGAAGCAGCAAACGGGGTGATCACTGATGGGCCTATTTCTGCACTGCATCTTGAAAGTCTAAAAATCTAAAGTTTAAAGCATGTTCTCACCATTTTGTTTGCAGCCTAGTTGCTGCAAGCTGGGCTAATGCAGTCTATGGAGAAGAAAACAGTAGCAGAATGGGACTAGATTGTCACAGTGAGAACATGGATTCCCAGAATGTTACAATTCTACATTACCCTTGATCTCCACCCCCTTTGATATCTCGTTTTCTCACCTTACCATTCCTTATCATTGTGTCTCCCTCTCCCCTGACACAGTCTGAAGAAGGGTCTCAACCCAAAACATCACTCATTCCTTCTATCCATAGATGCTGCTTGTCCCGCTGAGTTACTCCAACTTTTGTGCCTATCTTTGGTGTCAACCAGCATCTGCAGTTCCTTCCTACACACATTGCCAGGGATGCAGCCTGACCTGTTGAGTTACTCCAGCAGTGTAGCGGCACCATACGCGGCGAATAAAGAGGAGACATCAGGTTGGTGCAACTGGTTCTTTATTCTGTTGTCACACATGTAGTGGGTGCGCTAACTATATGTAGGGTTGTTGTAGCTGAGCGAGGTTGTTCCCTCGGGCTCAGCTACTGGTAGAAACTCCTCGTGGGTCTCGTGGTGAGAGAGCTTATGTACCAGGACACTCCCTCTGCCCATGACGTCGTGTGCCCGCCCTCTCCTGACGAGGGTTCGAGCTTAAGTGGCCTATGTTTATGCTGACGCCACAGCAGTTTGATTCTAGTCTCCCAAAGTAATTGGGATAGACAATTTGAGGAAGGAGAACACTTCTGACATGGACCCTGGCCACCAATTGTACAGATGTTGTCACCAACTCGAAAAGATCATAAGATAAATAACAATGAAAGAGTTGCTTTAATACCTATTGTATCCCTTTCAGAAAACTTCAATGCACACTGAAGCCACTAAACTCCTTTTGAAAACGTAGTCACTGTTGTAATATGACAATCTGTCATATGCTGAGAGGGACTGTCATATGCTGAGAGAATGGAGCAGCTGGGCTTGTACACTCTGGAGTTTAGAAGGATGAGAGGAGATCTCATTGAAACATATAAGATTGTTAAGGGTTTGAACACACTAGAGGCAGGAAACATGTTCCTGATGTTGGGGGAGTCCAGAACTAGGGGTCACAGTTTAAGAGTAAGAAAAACGCCATTTAGAATGGAGATGAGGAAACACTTTTTCTCACACAGAGTGGTGAGTCTGTGAATTCTCTGCCTCAGAGGGCGGTGGAGCCGGGTTCTCTGGAAGCTTTCAAGAGAGAGCTAGATAGGGTGCTTAAAAATAGCAGAGTCAGGGGATATGGGGAAAAGGCAGGAATGGGGTACTGATTGGGGATGATCAGCCATGATCACATTGAATGGCGGTGCTGGCTCGAAGGGCCGAATGGCCTACTCCTGCATCTATTGTCTATTCTATATAGATCGCAAACTTCCACAAACAGCAGCAATGTGATAGTGATCCAATAATCAATTTTAGCGATGTTAGTTGAGGTTTAGACACAGGTCAAGGTACCAATAATAGCTCTCCAGTTTATTTTTGAAATTGTATCAGGTTATTTTATTTTAATTCCATTGCAGGGAGATTGATTTGGTTTCAACGTAAATATTAACACCTCCAACATGCATTTGTATACAACTACACCAACGTAGTGCAAGAGAGAATAAAAAGGATGCAGTATATAGTGCTGATAGACACAAAAAGCTGGAGTAACTCTGCAGGTCAGACAGCATCTGGGAAAAAAGGAATGGGTGACGTTTTGTGTCGAGATACTTCTTCAGACTGAGAGTCAGGGGGAAGGGAAATGAGAGAGAGGCAGTGATGTAGAGAGATATAGAACAAATGAATGAAAGGTATGCAAAAAAGTAATGATGATAATGGAAACAGGCCATTGTTAGGTGTGGCCTTGGCGAAAATGAGTGTAGACAACAAGATGACTTTGAAGCTGGTACGACATGGGTGTGGGAGGGATGGAGAGAGGGGGGGATGCAAGTAAATAGTGTTTCAACTAGAAGAATGTGTAGATTAGAATGCAAGGGCCGCAACATAGGTTGGGAGAAAAATAATCCATCTTCACATGAAGGTACATGCAAAAGGTTTGTTACAGCAATTCCACGATAGCAGGAAAGATGGTATTCTTGAATCCAGTGGTATGTGTTGTCGAACTTTTGTACCTTCTGCCTAGTTGTCGGGAGAAGAGTATATGACAGGGTGGGAGGGGTCTTTGATTATGTTGGCAGTTTTTCTTTGACGTAGCAGATTCATACAGAAATATCAGCTGGTATCTCAGTGTACTACTTCGAGAATGCAGCGCCGTTGGAGGCATCAGCAACTGACGTGTTTAAACAGATGCCCCAGCTTCACTTGGTAGATGCAGTTTTTTTTATTTTTTATAAACACACACATCCTGGCACTATTTCAAAGAGGAGATTGAATAACAGAACCCCGACCTATTTATATCTAAACACCAGTAAAAAAACGATTATCAGGTCATTATCACATTGCTTTTTATGGAAGTGCCCCACCAAACTCATGCAGCATCAGCCAATTAATAATGCCTTCCAATTAATTCTAGGAGCCTAATGTAGTCATCCTAATCAAGTCTTCTTCCCTGCAGTCTACTTGAATACTCCAACACTCTCCACAAAGAGAAAGGTGTTGGCTGTGTGGCAACGGCATCAAATTTCACTCTCACATTCTTGACCATTGTAAGGGTGTGGTGTAAATAGATGCATATTTTAAACAGTATGCTCTGTGGAGAAGCTCAGAATAGCTGGCAGTGCTGGACAGCTGACATCCCCGGTGTATGTAGAGGCTTATGTTGCTGACACAGTGGGGATCTCACCCAGTCAGACGCACCACCTTCAGAGAGAGTTCACACGGACAACTATCTAGCGTCAATGAGTTAGTTGCTATTACATTACCACGCGCACAGACATTCCCCACAGAAAGCTGCCAAGAAGATTTGAAGCAGCATTGTCAAATTTTCTCAGGCCCGACTTGAACTTTGTGACTCAGAAGCCTGAAACTACTAGAGCTCTTCTCAACCACCTCATAATGGGCATAATTAAAAAGAGTTTAAACACAAGAGACTGCGGATGCCCCAATCTGGAGTTAAAATAAAGTGTCGAAAGAATTTACCAAGAAATTGAGATCCAGTTCAGTTTTTGCTAAAAATAAGTGTCAGAGCAATTCATTTTCCAATTCGCCCAACCATAGATTCATAAGCTATAGGAGCAAAATTAGGCCATTCAGTCCACCAACTCTACGCCATTCTATCATAGCAAATCCATTCTCCTGCCTTCTTTCCATAACCCCCAACACCCTTACTAATCAAGAATGGATCTATCTGCCTTAAAAATATCCATTGACTTGGTCTCCACAGCCTTGTGGCAATGAATTCCACAGATTCATTACCACCTGACTAATGAAATTCATCCTCATCTTCTTTCGTTTTTTAATTCTGTGGTGATGACCTCTGGTCCTAGACTCTCCCATTAGTGGAAACATCCTCTCCACATCCATTCTATCCAACCCTTTTGCTATTTAGTAAGTTTCAATGAGGTTCCTTCCTCATCCTTCTAAACTCCAACGTGTACATGCCCAGTGCCGTCAAACGCTCATCATATGTTAACCCAATCATTCATGGGATCATTCTCCTAATCCTCCTCTGGACCTTCTCCAATGCCAACACATCCTTCCTCATATATGGGGCCCAAAACTGCTCACAAAACTTCAAATGCAGTCTGACCATTGCCTTATAAAACCTCAGCCACATGAACTTGACTACATTTCCATTGACCCTGGCTTCTTTCTAACAAAAAGCTAGCAGCTCACACACTGGAGGAAGACCAGTCAGTTGAGCCCAATTACATTCCACATTTCTCCCCTTCTTACTTGCCTTATCTTCTTAGGCAGTCCTTCAATGCTCCCACTCATGCTCTGTGAGTTCCACAGATGGCAGACGAGTCCTACGTGGGATCCACAGACTATACAACAGCTACGCCAAGAAGAGCTCGATATGGCAAATGGATTGTTTGCACTGTAAACGTCATTTGATGAGTGATTTACATTATGCACAAAACCTTGAAAGCACCAAGGTAAAATATGGTGAAAAATCATACCTGGGCTGTATGAAGAGAAAACAGAGTGGAAGAGCAAGGAAACCTTGGCCAATCTACAAAGGCTAGTTTCGCCATAGTTCAAATATCGTGTCATGTTCTCAGCACCACACTTACACTTAAGATGCAAAGGTCTTGTGAACAGAAAAGGATTGATTGAAATGATTCCACAGCTGAGGGAATTGGTAATGAATAGAGTGGGAGAGGCTGGAGTTGAAATACTTGGAATAAAGGAAGTTGTGAGGGGATCTGAGAGAGGTCAAGAATTTGGGGACAGTGTACAAGTGTAAAGGTAGCAGCTGGAAAGTTTTCTTTAAAAACACACAGGCTCTGTAATACACTGCCAGGCAAAGTAATGGAGGCAAGTTCAACTACGGCTGTTAGATGAGCATGTGAACAGAGATTTTGCAGGACAAGGGGGAAGGGTGAGATTAAATTGAATGGATTACTAATACAGATTCAAAAAAGTAAAATCATCATTTTCCAGGCTGTGCCCATTCTGAGAATCTTCGACTTATTTCATATTACTTAATGGAAATTCTGGTTTCAAAGGATAGTACATCACTGGAACAGGCCCTTTGGCAAACAATGTCTGTTGTTGATATCAATATGATTGACGACCAATTTTGTATTTACCTGCCACATAATCCATATCCCTCCATTTCCTGCACATCCATGTGCCTATTCAAAGGTTATTCAAATGCCACTGTCGTATCTGCCTCCACTACAACTCTGGCAGTGCAATCCAGGCACCCCCCACCCTATGTGCAAACAGAAACTTGCCCCATTCAGCTTAAAGCTATGCCCTCCAGTATTTTATATTCCCATCCTAAGAAAAAGGTTTTGACCGTCTACTCTATCGATGCCTCTCACAATTTTATACACTTCTATCAAGTCTCTCCTCTATTTTCAGCATTCCAAAGAAAAAAATCCAAGTCCTTCCAAACCAGTCTTGCATAGTTTGAAAGGAGAAGCACAGAATGAGAAGTATTGCAGATATAGTTCTGTCCATCCATCCAAGTTATGTTGCCTCAACTTATTCAAGTATGCGGAGGACCCAAATTAAGTTAAACACTACCTCAGATGTATTGAGATCTGGCAATGTTTACAGGTGTGTGCAAGTGTGCTCAATAAGTTAACCTCAACTTTGAAAAGAAAACCAAGTATTCAGAAAATAGTGCAGGTGACTGGGATAATAAGGTTCTTGGGCAGCACAGTGGCACAGCAGTAGAGTTGACACCTTACAGTGACAGAGACCCGGTCCAATCCTGAATACAGTCCTGTCTGCACAGAGTTTGTACCTTCTCCCTGTGACCGCATGGGTTTTCTTTGGGTGCTCCGGTTTCCTCCCACATTCGAAAGGCGTGCAGGTTTGCAAGTTAATTGACTTCTGTAAATTGTCACTAGTGTGCTGGATAGAACGAACGTACAGGTGATCGCTGGCCGGCGTAGACTGCAGGCTGAAGTGTCTGTTTCCATGCTGCATCTCTAGACTAAACTAAATAGTCTAGAGATGGGAACACTTAGAGTATCTGTTACTGTGTGAAACTGCAAGTTGCAAGCAAACGACACATTTAAAACAAATCACATTCAATGTCATCTACATCCAGACTCCAGCACAAAAGCTCCAGTTAAGTTTCCAAGTTACTGCAGTCACAGATTTGTCTTCAGAATCAGAATGCCTTTTATTGTCACTATACACATGTACAGTGAGATTAAAAACTGCTCCTACTCAGTGCAAAAACAAGACAAAAAGGGGGGGGGGGGGGAATAAGGTGCACAGTTTCTGCAGCGCTATATACATATCTATAAAAAGACAATGGATAAATAGAATGGATAATAGGATTCCTATATCCAGTATGGGTTACAGTTACAGGACAAGTTACAGTAGGTGGATAGATGAAAGTCCGGGGGTTAGGCTGTGAAGTCAATGCATGTGTGAGTTGATGGATTTTGAAAAGAAACTGTTCTTGAGGTGCACAATATATTTTGCAATGTTTACTGCTTCCATTGAGATCTCTCCACTTGGTCTCTTTCTGCCTTCCACTTGAACGCTTACACATATTCCCTCTCACTATTGCTGACCACCGCATTAATAAGTTTTGACATTTATACTGATTAACTAACTTAGCAACTTGAGAAGCATTAAAGGATTGTGCCACAGGTACGTCATGTTTGGCTAAATTGATTTTACAACTTCAAATCCAGCTTGCATTCTCGAAATCTCACCGCTGTGCATTGCTACAATATTGTAGGTGGGCGATCTAGGAACATATTTTAACTATAGATCATACAAAACGTAACGCAGGAATGGGAAAATATCACACAAATTAAGTACCACGAACCAGAGGGCAGGGAAAGGTCACGCCATAGAACTACTGTAACCTCTTAAAACCTTCATTGCTAGAACTCTTGAAAATTGATGCATTTTATTTAGGAATAAACATGTTGAACTACCAGCAAGTGCAATTTTAAAACTGCTCAGAATGAATGGGTCCAAAGTGCATTCTCTTTTCATACGCTTTGAGTGGCCTGTGTGAGGAGCAGAGTTACCAGAGTATGACTGAGACGCCACTGTTAACATGTAATACAGATTTCACACAGTTAAATGGTGGGAAATAAAACCACTAGCATTGGTTGACAAACAGTCCAGGTTTTTTTGTGTAATTAAACAAAGTAAAAACTGGCAGGCATAGTTGTTAAAACACACTTGCAAGCTGGGAGTTGGTGGCCCAGAGACAAGAAGTTAACATGGCAGCTGCTGCTTCTGCTATCCAGAGTGTAACACAAACTGTGCTGTGACACTCAATTGCAAGTGGGGTGGAAACCAGCACAGGTTTCCAAAGTGAATGGAGTAGAATGGTGCTTGCAAATAACAAGATGAAACGTGGAAAAAATCTGACAATAATATAAATCATTATTGACTTCAGGAGTCTTTTTTTTTACTGTCTTTGATGATGAGCTTCAATTCATGGCAGAGAGATGCATCCCAAGCCCAGAGCCAAAACAGTATCAGAACCAGCCCCCTGCACTTTATGCAGCTTTATCTGGGGATTACACGTATATTAAAAACAATCATGCCACTAAGGAAGGTTTTTTATTATTAAAATAGTGCTATTAAAAGTGCAAAGCATCATTACCATCTGTTTCTCAGCCTTTGTATAAAATTTCAATCATGGAATCTGGCTGACTGCAGCAGTGATTGTTGCATCAACCCCGATTACACCTAAACGGTGGAGGAACTGCAACACCAAACACAATGGTGGGTCTGGAGTCACATATAGGCCGGAAGAGGAAAGGCTAATGGGTAGACTATGGGTAAATCAGATTGATTTCATTTTAGAAAAACACAAAATGCTGGAGTAACTGAATGGGACGGGCAGCATCTCTGGAGAGAAGGAATGGGTGACGTTTCGGGTCGAGACCCTTCTTCAGACTGATGTCAGGGGGGTGGGCAGTACATAAATAAGGTAGTGTATAGATTAGGAGGTGTAAGGTGTGAAAACAGGACAAAGGGAATGGAGATCAAAATGTAGTCCAGGTCGATTTAATTGAAAATCAGTATATTTTTAATGCTGTTTATTTAATTACACAGATCTAAAGTTCCCCTTTTGTGCCATGGTGGGGTTTGAATTGATACCTACAGATCAATGGTCCAGAAAATTTTAATTTACAAATTCAGTCATTTAAACACTACGCTGCCATACTAGTGTGAAGTGGTACATTTTGAGAGGTCAAATGCAATGGCAAAGTATACAGTTAATGGCAAGACCCTTAACAACATTAATGTACAGAGAGATTTGGGGGTCCAAGTCCAAAGCTCCCTGAAAATGGAAACAGTCATAGATGGCAGTGGAGGTAGATATGAAAGTGGCATTCTTGCTGCTTTTGGATAGTCACATGGATATGCAGGGAATGGAGGATATGGATCATGTACAGGAATGGGTGGGATGAGTTTAACTTGGCATTATGTCCGCGCAGTCATTGTAGGCCGAAGAGTCCATTTCCATGCTGTACTATTCTATGGACCTCCCATGATTCCCGACATAATTTCAAATTGCTTTCAATCAGCTGAACCAAGCACTGGTCATACAAAATATAAACACACGCTGCCCAGCAACAGGTACCAACAACCATGGGAGGGTTCTTCCCTGAATGACCATGGACATTGTATCAGCTTTTGGAACTCAATTGCAGAATTTTGCCAGAACACAAGACAGCGATCAAAACTGGCAACTTCCCATTCCTGTTAACTCTGTTTCACACTCGCTCTCTTGTTCTCAGGTACTAAGCAGCTTTTTTTTTTGCTAATCCATTTTAAGTTTCCATATAGCCATGTTGCACAATCTGTGCAGTTTTAATTTAAATCATCTGAAGGCCCTCATTCAAGGTCACAAAAGGCACCTTAGAACAACGGGTTTTCATTTGTGCCAGGGAGCTGAATCGCCAGCCAATAAATCCACCCTCTTCATCCATCAAAGCTCCCCAGGAATGTAATCTCTTATGGTGATGCAAATCAAACCTCCTGGTTAAACATTAAAAGAAATTAACACAATGGGCGCTGAAGACAATAAAAAAGTGGTTTTACTTCTAGTTCAAGTGCGTGGAGTTTGGGCTGTTTTGCATAGTGATACACATTGCAGGAAAAATGTTCTTGTTTGTATTTATCATGGTGAAGGACATGAAAGCTAGTGACTTTCACGGGAGGGACCTATAAAATGATGGGCACATCAACAATACACAAGGGGTGGTGGTGAAGGTCTTGAAATACAAAGGTGGATATATCCCTGGGACCTGACCAGGTGTATCCTAGGTTGGTACAGGAACACAGGAGATTGATGCTGCTTTGGCAGATATGCATGGAGCTTTGCAAACTACAAACGAGAAAGCAGGAGACGAGGAAGATAACTAATGTTGTGCCTTTATTAAAGAAGGGCAGTATGAATAAGCCAGGGAAATGCAGCCAGGAAACCTTGCATCAATGGAAAGCTATTGAAAGGGATTCTGAGGGGCAGGATTACTTATATTGGTAAAAGCAATGACTAGAGACAGAGCCATGCAGCACAAAAATTGACTCTTCAGCTCACCTTGTCCATGCCAACAAAGGTGGCATTGTGGGTTAGTCCCATTTGCCTGTATTTGGCAACATCCACAACATCCTTCCTATCCAAATGTCTTTTACAAGGGTTATCTAACAACTCGTTCCAGATACGGACTACCTGACGAGTGAAAAGATTGTCCCGAGGTCCCTCATAAATCTTTCCCCTCACCTTAAGCCTATAGCCTCTAGTTTTAGTATTCTCAACCAGGGACAAAAGAGAGACCCTCATAAGCACCTTAATAAGTTCATCCCTCAGCCTCCTATGGTCCAGAAATAAAATGTCCCAGCCCATCCAACCTCTCCCTATAATGGTAACCCAACCCTGCATGTCCAGATAACATCCTAGTGAATCTCTTCTCAACCTTTCCAACTTAAAGAATCCTTACTGGAGCCCAAACCACCAGAATTACACACAGTACACCAAGTGTGATCACAGCTACTCAAAAGTGCAAAGTTACTTTGTTAAATAGAGAATTAAGCCATATTGGGATAACCACCATAGCTTTGTGCATGGGAAATCTTATCTCATTAATTTAAGTTTTGAAGACATGACTAAGGATCTATAAGGGCCCGGTAGATGTTGTCAATATTCACTGGCAAGCTTTGTCAAGGTCCTACCCATGTTAGCCTGGTGACGGTTCGACCACATGAGATTCCAGGAAGAGTCACTAAAATGGATACAGAATTGATTTGAGGATAGTGCAGGATTATTTTTCATATTGGAAGTGTATAAAAAGTGGTGATCCGCAGCAATTGGTGCAGGGTCCATTGTTTCTTGTCATATACATTAAAGATTTGGATGAGAAGATAAATGGTACAATTAGGAAGTGTACATATGACACCATAAATGGCCTTATGGAGGACAGTGAAGGTGAATATCCAAGGTTCAACCAAGATCTAGATCAAAATAGATCAGGTATATGCAGTCTTTAACCCAGCGTAGGGGATTCAAGAACCAGAGGACATAGGTTAAAGATGAAAAGGGAAAGGTTTAATAGGAACCTGAAGGCCATTCTTCCCCCCCACCACCAGAGGATGTGCCTCCAGGAGAGGTGGTCGAGGCTGGTACTATAATATTTAAAAGACATTTGGACAGGTCCATGGAGAGGAGAGGTTTAGAGGGATACAGGCCAAATATAGGCACGTGGAATTAGTGTAGATGGTAGGCATACATTAAGATTTTTGTAGCACAGTAGATTGTAGGCACAAGGAACTGTAGATGCCTGGCTGAAAAAGGGGCCCAACTCAAAAGATCTGATCTTTCCCTCCTAAGATCATAAGTGTTTAAGAAGGAACTGCAGATGCTGGAAAATCGAAGGTACACAAAAATGCTGGAGAAACTCAGCGGGTGAGGCAGATGAAGAAGGGTCACGACCCGAAACGTTGCGTATTTCCTTCGCTCCACAGCTGCTGCCTCAATCACTGAGTTTCTCCCGCACTTTTGTCTACCATAAGATCATAAGCGATAGGAGTAGAATTAGGCCATTCGGCCCATCAAGTCTATTCTACCATTCAATCATGGCTGATCTCTCTTCCTCCTAACCACATTCTCCTGCCTTCTCCCCATAACCTCTGACACCCATACAAATCAAGAATGCTGCCTGACCTGCTGAGTTCCTCGAGCACTCAGTACGTGGTTTACGATTACAGCACCTGCATTTCTTTGTCTCCAATTGTTACATGGCATTTATATCTTTTTTAATAGATTCTTTAGAGCAGGGGTTCCCAACCTTTTTTGTCCCGTTTACCCCTGGCAACTTTAATAGCACATAACAATCTTATTTCACTTATTTATGAACTAATGACAAACAGATACCGGTATATCAGAACCAAACACAGTCAGTCAATGAGAAAAAATGTACAAATCCTGAATCAACAAATTGAAACCGTGGGTAGGGGAAATTTACCCCAGGTTGGGAACCCTTGCTTTAGAGATTGAAATGCTGAACCACTAAATTTTGTTCAACAAGAGTCAGAGTTAAATAATTCCTGAGATTTAAAAAAAATAGACGACAGACAATAAACAATAGGTGCAGGAGTGGGCCATTCGGCCCTTCAAGCCAGCACCGCCACTCAGTGTGAACATGGCTGATCATCCACAATCAGTACCTAGTTCCTGCCTTCTCCCCATATCCCTTCACCCTCCATCTTAAAGATATCACTAATTCTCTCTTAAAAGCCTCCAGAGAATTCCAGATTCACAACTGTGATAAAGTTTTTCCTCATCTCCGTTCTAAATGGCTTACCCCTTATTCTTAAACTGTGGCCCCTGGTTCTGGACTCTCCCAACATCGAGAACACGTTTCCTGCCTCTAGTTGTGTCCGAACCCGTAATAATCTTATACGTTTCAATAAGATCCCTTCTCATCCTTCCAAATTCCAGAGTATATAAGCTCAGCAGCTACATTCTATCAGCAAATGACAGTCCCGCCATCCCAGGAATTAACCTTGTGAACATACGCTGCACGCCCTCAATAACAAGAATGTCCTTCCTCAAATTAGACCAAAATTGCACACAATACTCCAGGTGTGGTCTCACTAGGGCCCTGTACAACTGCAGAAGAACCTCTTTGCTACTATACTCGACTCCTCTTGTGATGAAGGCCAACATGCCATTTGCTTTCTTCACTACCTGCTGTACCTGCATGCTTACTGATGAACAAGGACCCCCAGATCTCGCTGCACTTCCCCTTTGCCAACTTGACACCATTCAGATAATAATCTGCCTTCCTGTTTTTGGTACCAAAGTGGATAACCTCACATTTATCCACATTAAACTGCATCTGCCATCCATCTGCCCACTCACCCAACCTGTACAAGTCACCCCGCATCCTCATAGCATTCTCCTCACTGTTCTCCCTGCCGCCCAGCTTTGTGTCATCTGCTAATTTGCTAATGTTACTTTTAATCCCTTCATCTAAATCATTAATGTATATTGGAAATAGCTGCAGTCCCAGCACCGAGCTTTGCAGTACCCCACTAGTCACTGCCTGCTATTCTGAAAGGGACCTGTTCATCCCTACTCTTTGTTTGCTGTCTGCCAACCGATTTTTGATCCATGTCAGTACCCTACCCCCAATATCATGTGCTCTAATTTTGCCCACTAATCTCCTATGTGGGACCTTATCAACTGCTTTCTGAAAGTCCAGGTACACTATGTCCACTGGCTCTCCCTTGTATATTTTCCTAGTTACATCCTCAAAGAATTCCAGAAGATTAGTCATGCGTGATTTCCCCTTCGTAACCATGCTGACTCAGACCGATCCTACTAATGCTATCCCAATGTGCCACTATTTAATCTTTTATATTTGACTCCAGCATCTTCCCCGCTACCGATGTCAGGCTAACCAGTCTAGAATTCCATTTTTTTCTCTCCCACCTTTCTTAAAAAGTGGGATAACATTAGCTACCCTCCAATCCACAGGAACTGACCCCGAATCTATAGAACATTGGAAAATGATCACCAATGCGTGCACGATTTCTGGAGCCACTTCCTTAAGTACCCTGGAATGCAGATCATCAGGCATGGGGGATTTATCAGCCTTCAGTCCTATCAGTCTGCTGAACACCATTTCCTTAACCTTAAACAACAAATTGAAAGCAAGAAAAACGATTACATTAGTTGCATGGTGCAGGACGAAATAGGTTGTTCCAAAAGCCAATGCAAAAATGGTCTGTATATTCCACTTTTATTACATGGCATTCCAGATTTGGTAGTAGGAGCTGCAGATGTTGGTTAATACACAAAACAACACAAAGTGCTGGGGTGTATCAGCGGATCAGGCAGAATCTCTGAAGAACATTACGTTTCGGGACAATACCCTTCAGACCGATTGTAAGCGTGGTGGGGGAGTGAAGGCAGACGGAAAGGGGAGAGGCAGGACAAAGTGTGGCAGGGAATAGGTTGACATAGGTGATGGGGAATTTTGATAGGCGGAAGGTTAGAACAAAGACCAGAGATAAGAAAGGAACGCAAGAGACAGGTTTGAAGGGTTACAGATTTCGTGACCTGTAATTCGAAGTTCATTGCTCCACTATTACATCCACAGACTGGAAGGGCCGAGAAGGCCTGTTTCCGTGCTGTAATTGTTATATGGTTATTGTCCCAAAGACATCAGATCATAACGATGGCGACTCTCACAAGTGTTACTGATAGATTGGAGTAAAATCAATCTAAAAACAAAAGGAGATGGGAGTGTTGAGGGTGGGGGCAAGGATACATAGACTATTTCCTGATTTATATATAGAGATTCTTATAACAGTGTAGACATGTGGATTCCTCACTGTGGATGACAACACAGATACACTGTGTCACTGAAGGCCAGACTAATTGATGCCATAAGGCAGCTTAAATCCAAAATTAAAAACAGCCAAAGGGCCTTTAGTTAAGGAAGAGAAAATATTTAAATGCAGTGGGTGGGGAGGTTGAGGGGCAAGAAAGCAGAAAGTATAAAAATGACTGATCAACAACCGCCACTTACTGAATATCCAGAAATGTAACTATTTATTCATGCATTTTAAAACTCTGCTCAGAAGTCTCCAAAAGCATTTGAAATCCGTTGCCCCTATCGGTTCTGTGTAGAGATGACAACAGTCTCTCTATTTAGCTCTGGCTGATGGAAGAAGACAGCCACATTCTGGCAAGCTCAGAGAGATACTGACTTCTCATGCATAGCTCGAGGCAAATGACAGTGTCAATCTAAGAATAAAATGCGAGCCCATGTGTTCCTGTCAACTCAACACTTTTGGAAGATAACAGCTCTTTGGATTCATGCCCAGTGTAACTGAGCTGGCTGATAAGATTGCTAAAACTAAATTGGGAATGGACATGATAAAACTGCAGTTGAGAGTTTCTTTAACTGCAGTCCCAGGAACAGAAGTAAAAATACGTTTCCAAATTAACTGACTACTTGATGTTTTTGTCAAAAACAGAAATAAACACATTTGGTCTTTGTAGGACTATAAAACATGACATTGTGCCAACATGACAATAAGATAAATGGCCAAACAGTTTGGTAGGTTTTATTGACCTTCTGGAGGCCGAGTGGTTTTGGGCAAGGAATCCAAACATAGTTGGTAGGAAGTTGGAAAGGCATGGTTATCAATGCTGGAAAAATCATAAGATCATACGATGTAGGAGTAAAATTAGGCTATTCAGTCCATCAAGTCTACTTCACCATTCAATCATGACTGATCTATCTCTCCTAACCCTATTCACCTGCCTTCTCCCTATAACCTCTGATGCCTGTACTAATCAAGAATCTATCTCTGCCTTAAATATATTCACTGACTTTGCCTCCTCAGCCTCCTGTGGCAAATAATTCCACAAATTCACCACCCTCTCACTAAAGAAATTCCTCCTCATCTTCTTCTTAAAAGTACGTATTTTAATTCTGAGGCTATGACCTCTAGTCCCAAACTCTCCCACTAGTGGAAACATCTCCACATCCACACTATCCAAGCCCTTAACTATTCTCTACGTTCCAATGAGGGTCCCCTCATTCTTCTAAACTCCAGCAAGTACAGGCCCAGTGCCGTCAAACACTCATCATATGTTAACCTACTCATTCCTGGGATCATTCTTGTAAACCTCCGCTGGACTGCCTCCAGAGCCAGCACATCCTCCCACAGTTATGGTGCCCAAAATATTCCAAATGTGGCCTGACCAGCACCTTATAGTGCCTCATCATTATATCCCTCTCTTTTTTTATAGACAAGCCCTCTAAAAATAAATGTTAGCAATGATTGAAAGAACAAAGATGTGTCAAATTGGAAGATTGCTAAATTTGTCGGCAATAAGGCTGCAATGATTTGAAAAGAGGTGTAGGCTTCGATAAACAAAAATATTTACCAGCTCAGATGCTAATGTGGAGTCATAGAATGATACAGTGTGGAAACAAGCCCTTTGGCCCAACTCGCCCACACCGGCCAACAATGTCCCAGCTACACAAGTCCCACCTGCCTGTGTTTGGTCCATATCTCTCCAAACCTGTCCTTTCCATGTACCTCTCTTTGTTTCTTAAACAATGGGATTGTAGGTCAATGAGCACAGGGTCAAGAATGTTTAAATGTCATATGGACAACAGAACAATGACATTCCTACATGCAGCAGAACAACAGGCCTGTAAACACAATACACGTAATATATAAACGGCTTAATAAAAGAATAACCTCAATATTAGTACAAAATAGCCTCAAAGTCAGTGCAACTCAAGACAGTCCTTAGTTCATAGTCAAGGGCAATGGTGCTGAGGGTAGTGGTTCAAGAACCTGATGATTGTCAGAAAGAAGCTATTCATGAACCCTGTGGTCACAATTTTCAGACTCCAATATATTTCTACACATAGTAGGATTGAAATGAATGGGATTTGCAACAGTTAGGAGGGGGACAGAATTTTGGATGACCCAAAATGTATCCATGGTGAATATATCAGCTGTCCAGGTGAGACACAAGAGAGTTGCCCATCTGTGACAAAATGTAAAAGGGACTCAGCAGATGAGAAGAGTACATGAAACCAGGCAGTCTTGTAGGAAAAATGTCATGGCAAGAGTAGCTTCCATTTTTAAGATACTTACGTATCATTGTTGTGTTGTGAATACCACAGAAAACATGATGTACTCTCAAGATCACATTTAAAGAATAATATTACTTAGATATATAGTTATTAGACTTTGCATTTCAGAAAAGTCCCAGCTGAGAGGAAGACAACAAAGTACTGAAAATATTGGGGGTGAAAATGACTTCAGGAAAGTTTATTAGGAAAATGAAGGAAATGGTAACAGAATACTTATACAGCTAATTTTATGGATGAGTAACTGTGTTCAACCAACTATAGACAATGGACAATAGGTGCAGGAGTAGGCCATTCAGCCCTTTGAGCCAGCACCGCCATTCAATGTGATCATGGCTGATCATTCCCAATTAGTACCCCATTCCTGCTTTTTCCCCATATCCCCATGACTCCGCTATCTGTAAGAGTTCCATCCAGCTCTCTCTTGAAAGCATCCAGAGAACCTGCCTCCACAATTGATGACTTATTTGACAAAGTAACTAGCATGTTAGATTACAAGGAAACCAATGGATGTAGCAAATTCTGCTATACAAAATTTGGTCCGTGAAGTGCCCCATAAAAGATAAGCATCTGTGGACTTGAACATAATAGGTTAAGTCCCTGGGGTCAGATATGTGGCTTTATGTGTGGCCCAGATATATTGTCAGTCCAGAGGGGCTAGGAGCAAGGCCAAGTGTGCATCCAGAGTCAAGGTCTGGAATAGTACTGGGTGTGCAGTCAAAACTGGGACAATGGGAGTGTTCAGCACTGGGAACCTAAGCTGGTAAGCAGCTATGATCAGGATAGAATAGGGGGCCAGGTGTAAGGCTGGATTCAGGATCAGGAATGAGAGAAGGTATGCAACTGGAGTCAGAGTCAGAAGTAGTACCAAGTGTGCAGTGAGACCCAGGTTGGTCAACATGGGCCAAGTGTTTGATTATAATCTGATTTCCATACATTTATATTACTAAGATCATTCATGTGCTGCACCTGTTGATCAGAGCCTGGCTCTACTGTGGAATGTAATTAGGGATGTAATTTAGCCTAACCTTATTCATAACTATCCAATTTAAAGCATAAATATTACATAAATATTGCATTCAAGTGTAAGTTAAAAAAACTCGCTACAGTATGCCCCAGATTGCACAATTTCAAGATGAAAAATGCAAATGCTCTGTACCAATGGGAGGAGTGACACCACCCTCCCACCACCCCCTCCCCCCCACCGACCTTGTCGCCAGGCTCCCTCGGGCTTGGTCTGTCGCAATTTCTCACTCCCACCTTTCACCCAATGTTGGCACCCCTGGAAAGGCCGAGGGATAATGCTTGCTCCTGTTCCTCTGAATACACACATCTAAAGAAGGGTCTCCACCCAAAACATCACCCATTCCTTCTCTCCAGAGATATTGCCTGTCCTGCTGAGTTACTCCCGAATTTAGTCTATCTTCAGTTTAAACCAGCAGCTGCAGTTATTTCCCACAAATTTGTTGCATAAAACTTGTGGAAATTTGAATCATTGCTTGAAAGTACAGGTTAGGCAGAATCTGTTAAAGGAGGAGCTAATCATTCAGATTGCTAACATTCTACAACTTAAAGCAAATGATATGAAGTTGAGGTGAAATGTGACTGGACTGATTTCTAATTATAGTCAAGATGTTCAAGTTATTTAATCTTTTCAGGTTACTATATTTTGTTGAAGAGTCCAGCCACATTTTTTGGCAGGCATATGATTAGAAAGAAAAAAACATTAATAACAGGGCCACTTAGTCTAATGAGTGATCAAATGAAAAGGGCAGCATGGTGACACAGTGGTAGAGTTGCTGCCTAACAGCGCTTGCAGCGCCGGAGACCCGGGTTCGATCCCGACCACGGGCGCTGTCTCTACGGAGTTTTGTCTGTTCTCCCCGTGACTGCGTGGGTTTTCTCAGATTTGTTTCCTCCCACACTCCAAAGATGTACAAGTATATAGGTTAATTGGCTTGGTGTATGTGTAAATTGTCCCGAGTGTGTGTTGGATAGTGTTAATGTGTGCAGGGATTGCTGGTCGGGGGCAGACTCGGTGGGCCAGGAGACCCGTTTCCACGCTGTATCTCTAAACTAAACTCTCTCAAATTCACCACAAACTCCTCCCCAAGCAGAAGACATTTGTAGCAGGAGCTAAGACTGCCCAGTAAAAAAAGTAGCAAAGAATTGTGTTCATAGGCTTTAAGAACTCTGTAGCCACTAAAGTACATGGAACAGTACAGGAAGGAACTGCAGATGCTGGTTTAAACCGAAGATAGACATAAAAAGCTGTAGTAACTCAGAGGGTCAGACAGCATCTCCGGAGAAAAGGAATAGGTGAGGTTTTGGGTCTGAAGGGTCTCAACTTGAAACGTCACCTATTCCTTTTCTCCAGATATGCCGTCTGATCCGCTGAATTACTCCAGCTTTGTGTGTCTATAGAATAGCACAGCACGGAAATGCCTCTTCGTTGCCAGTCATGATGCCAAGTTAATCCTATCTCATCTGCCTGGACATGATCCATATGCCCTTATTCCCTACACTTCCATGTGCCTATCCAAAAGCCTCGTAAATGCTACTATTGCACCTGCCTCCACCTCCAGCCCTGACACTCTGTTCAGGGTTTGTCAGGCATACCAAGGCTGTTAATTCTCAATTTTCAGGGAGCATTCAGAGACTAAAGTTTAATATGCTGTGCACCACAGCAAATGATCAAGACATGTAGATTTTTTGCGTTCTAACACACTTGCGGCTTGCCATCTATGCATTTTTTTCTATATTCAGTCTCTCTCAACATCATACACGGAGAGGGAACAGCATTTCCAATCTACAGTCAGGCTTTATATGATCATACTTTCAATTAGTTGTGGCAAGTCTTTGAAAGAGTGATAAATCCCCATGCTCATGTAATAGGAGGATTTAATAGTATGAAGCAGGAAGTAGCATCTAAAGGGACAATAAAGACTGGGTGACAGCAGAAAAAACAAAAGAAAGATCCAAAAGGTTCACTACTCCAAGGGAAAACTGCCAGCATATTGATGTGCCTGGGGAAATGTAAACCAGCGGATGTCAAAGTTCAGCATACAATGTAACCTTGCTTCTCAGAGCAGGGTATCTTTCGGTCCTGCTACGTTAGATTTTGATGCGACTCCCACTTTCAGCTGTGTGGCGATACAAAGCCGATCCCTTTTCCCACAGCCTGCCGTGACTCTGACGATGATCTCTTTTACCAGCTTTAGAACTTCAGTGCTTACTTTACATTCAAATACAATCAAAGGGTTGTCAGTCAGAAGGCCAGTGGAAAATAAGAGACCCCTCTCAAAAAATGAGAAGGCAAGTTGCAATTTTTGTTCTACGAGCTGCACACTTCAAGACTTCACCCAAAATCATGTCTCAATTATTACTAGACAGCAAATATAAATCACTTTAGGTTTCAAGCCATGACCATCAAAATGCAAGGCTGCAGCAAATCTGCAAGGGCTGCAGCAGGGAAGGAGGCCATTCAGCGCATTAAATTTATACTGACACTTTATAAAAGTCCAATAACCCCACTACCCTATTAGTTTAATTTAGTTTAGAGATGCAGCATGGAAACCAGTGCATGCAGACCAGCGATCCCCAAACACGAGCACTTTCACCACACACTAGAGACAATTTGCAATCTTTACCGAAGCCAATTAATTTACAAACACAAGCGTTGGAGCAAACCGGAGAAAATACACATGGTTACAGAGAGAATGTACAAACTCCACACCTATAGTCAGGATTGAACCTGGGTCTCTGGTACTGCAAGGCAGCATCTCTACTGCTGAGCCACCATGCCGCTATTCTCTCTTTGTAGCATTTTGAATCCTTTATTTTTTGATATGTATCCAGCTCTGAGCTTTAATTTTCCTTCATTACCACTCCTGACACTACGTTCAGATTCTGATCCATATTATGATTTGAATTTATTCTGCAAGCCTATCTATAGATTCAACATTAAAACAAATAACATCCAATACAAATTCAAGGTCAAACATATTGTTATATTTAATACAACAATGGGTGTGTGTGTGTGTGTGTGTGTGTGTGTGTGTGTGTGTGTGTGTGTGTGTGTGTGTGTGTGTGTGTGTGTGTGTGTGTGTGTGTGTGTGTGTGTGTGTGTGTGTGATAACCACAATCGTCACATTGAATGGCGGTACTGGCTTGACGGAGCAAATGGCCTACTCCTGCACCTATTTTATATGTTTCTATATTTCTATGTAACATCTAACTTCATAGCTCATTTACATTCCAGTGAAAAAAAAAACCTAGTATCATTAGGCAGTATTCTGCACATTATTGCGTTGGCAGGCACTGCAGATGCTGGTTTAAACCAAAGACAGACACAAAAAGCTGGAGTAACTCGGCCATTTCAGGCAGCATTTCTGGAGAAAAGGAAGAGCGACATTTCAGGTTGAGACCCTTCTTCAGCCTCAATGTGAAAAGTCACCTATTCATTTTCTCCAGAGATGCTGCCTGACTCACCGAGTCAATTCAGCTTTTTGTGTCCATCTTTTGCAAATTATACTTGAGATGCTCACCTTCCTGTGAAGCAAAATTGAATCATGCACACCCTAGATACATCTACTCTGTTGATTTCTGTGCATTGCACCATTTTAAACACAGAAAACAATTACTATTTTAGCTGCTGGTTTTGAACTTTTATATTCCATGCAAGGTCATACAAGAGGTCCAAATTTAATCTGCCCTTTAAAACATGGGCAAGAAACTTTATACTACAGGAGGAAACCCATACTCATCAGGTGCTAACAAAAAGTAATTAACTTTCTTCCTCCAACCCTTTTATAAAACAAAATAGGCTTTATGGCCCATTATTGTGAATTACTGCGTGGCAAAATAACTCTTTTTACTTTCATTGTTTTATTGATATATACTGCAAAAGGATTCTTTTTCAAGTGGCTCATGAAAATTACCTTGTCCAATATGGAATGCAGAAATATAGTAAGCCTTGTGAATTATAGGCATTCAGGAGCCCAGTCCCTCACAATGTTAAGCAAAGAGGAGGAAATAAGTAATCAGGCAGGATAAGCATTTATCTGCAATACTAACACTTCCTGCAAGAGGGATTAAATATCATTGACAGGAAACAAAATATATCTTGTTTAATTGTCCACACTGAGGCATACCTGCGCCTTAGGCCTTTTACATTTTACTGTTAGTTAATCCCAAGGTATGCAGTTACATCCCAACAAACTAGGACACAGGAAGAAGAAATGAAATACAAACTCAAATACATGATGACATTTTCAATTAGAGTAAGAAAGAGAAAGTTCAAAGCTCAAGTTATCAAAGATTTGAATATTTTTTGCTGACAATGACTGCTGTAAACCAACTCCTTCCCTACACTTGACATCAAGTTGCATTCAATTCTAAAGCAACACGTGATCAGCTCAAAACTTTTCTGCAATATTCTGCTTGGTCTACTAAAGACACTATAGTCAAAATGTGTTGAAGAGTTTTCATTTTACATTTTAGTTAGATCCCCAGTCTTGCATGGTGTTCTTGTAAAGAAAAGTACACATAACACGAGTTTTAGTTCAGTGAACACAAAACAGTACAGCACGGGGAAAGGCCCTTCAGTCCACAAAGTCTGTGCCAAACCTGGTACCAAGATAAACTAGCAACATCTACCCACGTGATCCATATCCCTCCATTCTCTGCTTATCCATGTACCAATACAAAAGCCTTTTAAATGCATTCAAGGTATCTTCCTCCACCACCACCCCGGCAGCAAATTCTAGGCGACCACCACCCCGTGTAAAAAAGCGTGCCCACACATCTCATTTAAACTTTGCCTCGTTCGCCTGGTCTATGACATTTCCACACTTGGAAAAAGGGTCTGACTGTCTACTCCCTCTATGCCTCTCAGAATATTATTTACTTCCATTGTCTCCCTTCAACTTTCAACATTCCAGAGAAAACAATCGCAGTTTGCCCAACCTCTCCATGCAGCCAATACCACCTAATCCAGGCAGCATTTCATTCCAAAAAGAGGGAAGACAATATTTCAAAAGGGGTTTTACCCCAACACTATAATGACAATTGACTCAATTGTTACACTGAAAACAAGCCAGCCAGCAAATGTGACATCTCCATTGTTTGTGCCTCACTAATGACTGAGCAGGCAGCAAGCCTGCACCAACAAGAACTACGGCACTTGGATTACAGGCAGGGACATTTGACCATAATAGTGCATTTAAATTAATTCAATGCCGCATAAAACATTATATCTGGCAATGATAATAATTTAGTTCAATGCTTTCATTGAAGATGAAAATGCCATTGTCACCACCCACCTCTTTTGTTCCCCAATTCACTGGAATGACTAAATTTCTGAAACATTTTTCTGTTGGCAAATATAGACTTTGCAAGGCGGTGGACTCTGCTGAGACATCATATCTTGAGAAAATGAAGTCAGTTTCTACTCAGAACAAATACAGGGCAGTAGAATGCCCCAACCATGCAATAAACTAGGAGGCTGACAGCTTAGTTTAGTGATACAGCACGGAAACAGGCACTTCAATCCACAGAGTCCGTGCCGAACAGCGGTCCATGTACACTATCACTGTCCTACACACTAGGAACGATTTACAATCTTTACTGAAGCCAATTAATCTTTGGAATGCGAAAGGCAACCGGAACACCCGGGGAAATCCCACACGGTCATGGGGCAAATATACAAACTCCGTACAGACAGCACCCACATTCAGGATCGAACCCCGGGTCTCTAGCACTGCAAGGCAGCAACTCTACCACTGCGCTGTCTCACACCTGACAAGCCCTAAACCTGCAGCCAAAGCAGTCGTCCAAGGGGTTAAAGCTGGCTGCCGTTACATTTTATGTAGAGGGTTCACAACAAAATAAAATTAGTAGCGAGGAAGGGAGCAATGGGCACAATAGCCACAATGAATCCATAACTGAAGGAAAAAATCCAGCAACAGTTAAAATAACCAATTCCACCATCAGATCATTCTTCGAGTTTAGTTTATTATTGCACCAAGATACAGCGAAAAGGTTTGTTTTTGCGTGCTATCCAGTTAAATCATACCACGAACACAATCATACACAAATACAAGCGTGGAACCTGATACTTTCCCTTTTCCAAAACCTTACTCCTTAAAAGTAAAAGGAAAAAGATTTATTTAGCACCTATCACAACCTTAGGACGTCCCAAGGGGTTTCACAGGCAATGGACTATTGTTCAAGTGTAATCGCTGTAGGAACGTAGGAAAGTGCATGAAAGTCTGCTCGTTGTACGATTGGTACAAGAGTATGCAAAAGCAGTGTTATTATTCATTATGTTAACAAAGTCCACATGTGCCCAGGTGGTAGCGGACGTGAATGATGACCTCTCAATGCACTCGGCCAGCAACAGTTTTTGAACTTCAATTGAGTTACGTATTTGACAGAAAGATGAAACACTGGTGCACCACAGCACCCCTTCCCGGGGGGGAGCCACATGGGGTTCATTTTGATCTTAATACAAGAGAAGGCCATCTCAATATTCCAAAGCTCAGCTCGGATCAACTCTGGTAGCAAGTCAGTCTGCTCAAGAACCCATGGATTAAATAATCAGTCAGATAAAATGGATCGGATCAAGCACATAACCTGCATCACCAGCAGATTTGTGCCCCGAGCTTTAGCTCCCCATTCTCCACTGTTCCAGCATGGCTGTGAAAGAATAAAATTATTTGATTTAATCAGCAACAATTGGACAGACCCAATACCGCATTTAACCTCAAAAAGTCTCTTCCAAATGTTAAATGACTTATTTCTCCACTGCAAAGGTATCCAGGTTCACACTGTAATTAGGGCCAACACAAATCACTCATTTTTGGTTGGTTAGCAACAGAACTCAAGCCCAACAAAAACAAGTTGAGACAGAATGCACAATTATAGCAACAGGTAAAAACATTTGTAAAACAACACATACCTTTGTTAGGCCCTGAACAATCAACTACTGATCAATCACTGGACATAAAAAACTCTTTGAAGTCATAGAACCAAATTAAAACTAAGGAATACAAACACGTGGCTCTGGTTTGCTCTCTTACTGGGCTTGCAAAACCCAATCAAGATTTATTATAAGGACACAAAGTCCTTGAGTAACTCAGTGGGTTAGGCAGCAACTCTGGAGATTGCGGATAGATTACTTTTCAGGTTGGGGCCCTACTTCAGACGCAGACTGTCTGAACAAGGGTGTCGACCCTAAATGTCACCTATCCATGCTCTCATGCTGCCTGACTCACTGAATTGCTGCAGCACTTTGTGCAAACCAGCATTAACTGTTCCTCGTTTCTAAAATATTGATTTACATAGTCCAATTTAAGCCAGCAGTCCTCTAAAAAATTGTTTTATACATACGAAGATTCCCTGACATTTCTTCCAATGTATCATGGCAAGACCCGAAACATCACCCATTCCTTCGCTCCATAGATGCGGCCTCACCCGCTGAGTTTCTCCAGCTTTTTGTCTACCTTCATGGTAAGGAATGATCAAGCATTGAACACAAAAACTTTCATTTGTTGTCCAGTAACAATTTCACTTGGACTTAGCTGATACACGTTCACCACAGAAACACAAGGGTTGGAAACAATACAGCCAAGTGCTACTACGGAGACTTTAGCACAAAGCCCACGAAAAGGCTGGGCTGTACAGAAGATGTATTGCAGATGCAATGTTAAATAGGGGTCTAATCTGCTCTCTCAACGGAACAAAAGATCTCTGTAGAAACAAGGAACTGCAGATTGCCCATAAGTTACTTCAGAAAAAAAGTTAGGGAAACTAAATCTGTCTGGCCAAAATTCAACCCACAAAAATCTCTCATTGAGGGATCTTGTCATCACAGACCCACACTGCATGTACACGAGTCCCTTGGTCCAACTCGTCCAAGCCAACACAGATGCCCCATCTAAGCTAGTCCCATTAAGATGGCCATTCGCGGGTCCAGGCAGCGGGCAGTCGACGGACGCACAGCAGTCGACTGCCTGCCCCTTTTCCGGGGTTATGCCCGTGCCCGCGTGTCCCTGGAGAGGGAACACGCGGTGTCCACAGGGACTGTGGGGGCCTTCTGTGAGCGCTGGTCACCGCAGGGGGTGGAATGTTTTATTGATGAAATTGTTAATGTTTTAATTTGAAATTTCTTTGTAAGATGCCAGTTTAGGCATTCTTTGATTGTGTTTGTAATTGTATTTGTTTGTTTGATTAAAACATTTTGTAAAAAAAAAAAAAAGTCCCATTAACTCATGTTTAGCCCAGACTACTCTAAATCTTTCCTACCCATATACATGTCCAACTATCTTTTAAAATGTTGTAATAGAGCCCAGGACCTTGCAGATTAAATTATGTAAATGACAACAGTTACTACAAATTATGTGTATAAAATCACAAGAGGAATAGATCAGTAGACACACAGTCTCTTGCCCAGATTTGTGGAAGTTGAGAACCAAAGGTATAAGGTGAAGGGGGAAAGATTTAATAGGAACCCAAGGGATAACTTTTCACACAAAGAGTGCTGGGTGTATGGAACGAGCTGCTGGAGGAGATAGTTGAGGCAGGTGGAACTAGTGTAGATGGGACATGTTGCCCCTGTGAGCACGTTCAGCCGAAGGGCAAGTTTCCATGCTGTAAGTCTCTATGAATTTATATCTATATTTTCTTGGCTGCCAGGGGCATTGAGAAAACATTAAAACCACAAAAGCACTCCAGCGAACCGGACTTTTTGCACATATGAAGGAGGCAAAGGGCAATAAAGCAATCAGGTTGAGAAATGACAAGCTCCTTTGTCCACTGGTTTGTAGAAAATCTTGTAGACCATGAACTCCGTTTTCAGTTACCCAGTTTACATAGCCCGATTCCAAGAACATTGTCCATTTTGGGAAGCTTACCACTTCCTGCTCAGATGTGTACTAGAATCTGTCCATTAGGTACAATTTGAAACAGTACAGGTCCTCCTCAGATTATGGCAGGTTTCCCTTCTTTAATTTAGTTCACTGTCACATGTATCAAGGCACAGTTAAAAGCTTTTGTTGTGTGTTAACCAGTCAACCGAAAGACAATACATGATTACAATCAATCCATTTACAGAGTATACATTTACATGATACAGGAGTAACGTTTAGTGCAAGGTAGAGCCAGCAAAATCCAAACAAGGATAGTCCATGGGTCACCAAGGAGGTAGATAGTAGTTCAGCACTGCTCTCTGGTTGTGGTAGGATCATTATGTTGCCTGGAAAGAAACCTTCCCTGAGTCTGGTGGTGTGCATTTTCACACTTCTGAACCTTTTGCCTGATGGGAGAGGGGAGAAGAGGGAATGGCCAGGGTGCAACTCGTCCTTGATTATGCTGCTGGCCTTGCAAAGTGTGTAACCTGAGCAGTTCACAAATTGAAAATGCAATCTGCACCACGTTCCCACATGGCAGGAGATGCTTGCAACCCCACAGCATACATCAATATCATCCCGCAGGTTTCCCAAATGCTTGCTTGTATGCTTCTACAACAATTGCCCAGTAGAATTCATAAGATCACAAGAGATAAGATCAGAATTAGGCCAATGGGCCAATCAAATCTGCTTTGCCATTCAATCAAGGCTCATCTAAATTTCCTTCTCTAGGCAATTCTCCTTGCCTTAACTATTGACACTCTTATTACTCAAGAATCTATCAAACTCCGGTTTAAAAATATCCAACGACTCTGCCTCCACAGCCTTCTGTGGCAATAAATTCCATAGTTTCACCACCCTCTGGCTAAAGAAATTCCTCCTCATCACCATTTTAAAGGTACACCGTTTTATTCCGAGGCTATGCCCTTTTGTCCAAGACTTCCTCTACTTTAGTTTAGATTTAGAGAGATTGTGGAAACAGGCCCTTCAGCCCACCAGGTCTGTGCCGACCAGCGATCACTAGTTCTATCCTACACACTTGGGGAAAGTTAAAGAAGCCAATTAACCGAGAAAGCTGGACGTCCTTGGAATGTGGGAGTATATGGAACTCCTAGATGAAGCAATTGGGCTATTTGAAAGACATTAGTGCAGTGCGTTCTGCCAGATTGATTGATGGATTGAGATTGTTGTGTGTTATTGTGGAGGGTCCTTTTCTGCAACCAGAATTTTAACCTACTCAATGTCAAAAGGATAGATTTGCCTCTTCTTGTTATGCAGATCTGTTTCAAGGTAATAATTTCACTACATTCATGGGTTCGGAATTATCCATCATCTATGTCTAAATGTGAAATACAGGCAACGGCTGAAAATACCCATGCTCTGAGATGAAAAAACAGCAGGGTATTCCACAAGGTGTGGATATACAAACTTCCCCGGATATGGTGAATAGAAAGGGGGTGGGGGGAGAGGGGGAAGAGAGAGCAAGTGCAAAAGAAGGGGAGGAGTGAAACCACCATCCCACTGTATGCCATCAATGGCTGGTTCATTATTAGAGAACTGCTTGGAAGAGGTCAACAACCTTATCTCAAGACACCTTATGGGGCTGCAAGTCTTCTTGAAAAAGTGTCAAACATGCAATAAGACATCCAGAAGAAACCTTTTTCATGAACATGAGAAGCCTTGAAGAATTTGGCAGCACTTTAAATGATTTTGCCCTTCCATTTGAAGGAGAGATTATTTATCCACATGTTTATTCAAACCTGCTGAATATCTTGGGAGATACAAGGAACTGCAGATCTTTAGCTAAAAATAAAGTGCCATAAGAGTTCAGTGGACCAGGCAGCGTATGTGGAGGGAACAAACACATGATGTTTCAGGTCAGGATTCTTTTCCAGACTGGTGGGGAGAAAGAGGGCAAAATTATATTTAAATTTAAAAAATTCCACACGCATCCACCTTTCGCACATCAAGTTTCCACCATCACCACCTCTTTTCCAACTTTCTCTCCCCTACTCAAATCTGAGGAAGATTCTTGACCTACAAATGTGTCTGTCCATCCCCTCCACGGATGCTACCCAACCTGCTAAATTTCCTCAAGCGTTTTGCTTTTTGCTCAGTTATTCCATTACTGCACTTTAAACATTTTTACACTACTACAGATTGTGGTGCAATCTTGATATTCTGCACTATTCTATTTTTATTTCTGTATTTATCATTTCTGTACATACTGTTTACATTTCAAGACAACAAGGAATTTTATTACACCCTGATAATATAAAATAATCCAAATCCGCATTCACAGGTATTCCACCAATACATCAGTTCAGGTATGTGAGGGCATTGCACCAAGCAGACCAAGAAGTTCATAAACATAGTTAACAGCTACTATTGCCAATGTCCATCACCCCACAATAACCCCCAAAATGGAACCACAGGTGGGAACGCCTGGGATATTGGGGTCAGCACGTTATTTCACATTCCATCACTTCAGAGGAATTTTAGTGTAACTGAATTAATTTTCACAGATTCCTACATTATCCATGGGCTTTGCCTAAACTCCTTGCAGGAGGAACAGTTAATCCCAGTTGTAGCCAAGCCGATTTCAGTTAGTACATCCAGGCCAAAAAGTTATTTTAATTAATCCTCTTTAAAACCAACATTTGAGTTTAAAAATAAATTCTAAATATTGGTTTAGTTTAGTTCCATGCATGCAAGCAGCAGCAGTTCTAAACAATTAAACTAATCCCCATGTATTTTCTAATGCCAGTGCACTTAATGTGACTCCCTCTCCTGGCAATGCCATCTGCTCTCCCTTCCCCCACACCAAAGCAGCTCTTAAAACCTACCACTAATTGCTCCAAATCTGTTATCCCAACATGCCTTCAGTGGAGTTTATTAGAGGTCATTCACAGAATTCACTCACACTGTTTTTAGACAAAGTAGGTATACAGCTACCAGCCAGAGTTGCATAATTTACCAATTAGGGCCAATTTTGGAATAAACCTGCAAGGAATTTCTGTTGTACTTTAAATCATGCCAGTTGAAGGAATTTGACCTTGGTTGGTGACAAATTAAAGCGATAACAATACAAATAAGCAGGAGAAACAAAAACAAAACAATCCTCTCTAGCGGAAAAAGTTGAATTGGAATCTCATTTTATTCTCCCACCACAATAGAAGAGCATAATAAAAGGGAAAATATAAATGCCATTTCACAAGAGACCAGCTGCAGAACACCACATTTTCTCTGCACTGCATGGCCGTCATGTCTATACCCAGCTTACATCCCAGCAGTATGAATATTGACTTCTCTGACTTGAAGTAACCTTTGCTTTCCCCCTCTCTCCATCCCTCCCCCTTCCCAGTTCTCCGACAGGCCTGACTGTCCCCAATTACATGTTATCTCTGGGATGCACAGGAAAGAACTGCAGCAGTTTTATGCAACAAATTTATGGGAAGGAACTGCAGCTGCTGGTTTAAACCGAAGAGAGACAAAATTCTGGACTAACTCAGCGGATCAGGAGAGAAGGAGAGAAGGAATGGGTGACGTTTCAGGTCAACCCGAAAAGTCACCCAATCCTTTTCTCCAGCGATGCTGCTTGTCCAGCCGAGTAACTCAAACATTTTGTTTCCATCTTACATTTTATCTGTTTGCTTTGTTGTTACCTTCCAGCTAACAACAATCTATTCTACATTTGCCTTAATCTCCACCCACTTTGATGTCTCATTCTCACATCCTTAACTCTGTATCTCCCCCTCCTCCCAGTCTGAAGAAGGGTCTCAACCTGAAAAGTCATGCATACCTTCTCTCTAGAGATGCTGCCTGTGCTGCTGAGTTACTCCAGCATTTTGTCCCCACAAATGATGATCTGATCCAGGCTGGGGCAGTTCAACAAAGTTAGCATACAAATCAAAGTATGTTCCTATTCCTAAGTATTTGTGTCGAGCTTCAGTTTAAACCAGCATCTGCAGTTCCTTCCTATACATCTTTTAATTTAGTTTAGTTTAGAGATGCAGCACGGAAGCAGACCATTCGGCCCACCAAGTCCGCATCGACCAGCGATCTACGCACTATCCCACACAATCGGGACAAGTTACGATCTTATGCAGTCTTTGGATTGTGGAAAAATATTCATCCGTGAAAGACAATACCTCCATTTAACCGAAAAGACGCCACCTCCAAAGGTGCAGCATATCTTTCCACACAGCCCATAACTCCCAGCCTGTTCTTTGGTTATGCGGAATAAGACTGTAAACCAGAACCTTTCCAATGTCTGTCGACGCTTTGGGTCGAGACCCTTCTTTCATCTAAAGGATCTAGACCCGAAGCATGGCCCGTTCCTTCTCTCCAGAGATGCTACCTGTCCCACTGATTTACTCCAGCATTTTGTATCTATCTTCGGTGTAAACCAGCATCTGAAGTTCCTTCCTACATCTTTCAAATTACTGCTGACCCACGCCTGACTAAATATTACATCCGAGAGCATGTGAATCTATAAATACTGAGGTGGTAAGTATCTAGCATCCCTAATGTTATTTTAAAGCAATAGCGAATTGCATGATGTTAAATCAATTTAAAATTAAGTGATTTATTTAAATGGAGTCAGACAGATCATCTATATTTAGTCGACAGCTGTTGGGGGCCTCAGTTAACAGAAGAACAACAAACGACCATTGGAATCAGTGACGTTTTAGGTCGAGACCCTTCTTCAGTGTGGTTCAAAAGGATTTCGGCCCAAAACATCACCCATTCCTTCTCTCCAGAGATGCTGCCTGTCCCGCTGAGTTACTTCAACTTTTTGTGTCTATCTTCGGTTTAAACAAGCATCCAAGACAACTATTGGAGGCAGTTATCAGGCAGATATAGTCAGTCATTTCTAAGTTGTTAAAACAAGATAAAAAGTATGTATGGTGTTGAAGTGTTTGGCGCCCCAGTTTAATAGCAGCAAGCAGTTAAAAAGTCTTAAGAAGCTGCCGAGAGCTTACCAAATTACCAGAAATAGCTGGCCATTAAGCGTTAGCAACACCTTTGCAACTGAGTGGCAAATGGCAGGTGATGTTTCCCCAGTCTAGGCACTACCCAGAATAAGCATGGATGAAGTAAGTGGTAATACTCTGCATCATTGCTCATGTACATAGGTTGTGTCTGACATCTCCAGGGATAATGATCAAAAAAGATCAGCTTAGCAAGCAGTCACTCTATCCATCATGCCTGCTCAACAAAGGAGGTGCAAGATTTGTCGCATTCCTCTGTTCTCTCAGCTTCTGGCCATCCTCAGGTCAACGTGCATACCACTAACAAATAGAGAGCAGTCCTGAACTACCATCCACCTCATCAGAGACCCTCGGACTATCCTTGATCGGACTTTACCTTCCACTAGTATTCCCCTTATCATGCATCTGTACACTGTGGATTGCAATCATGTATTGACATGTTAACACACAATAAAAGCTTTTCACTGTACCTCTGTACACGTGACATTAAACTAAAGAGCTTTATATGTATAGGAAGGAACTGCAGATGCTGGTTTAAACCGACAATAGACACAAAATGCTGGAGTTACTCAGCGGGACAGGCAACATCTCAGATGTTGTGTCTATCAAGTTTATTTTCTGCATTCCCTTTAAAAGTCAGTCATTTAGTTACAATACCTGTTCCTGATTTTTTCCATGGAAAATTGATTACTTGAAACTTCTAACGTTCACTGCTTCTGGCCGAATGATTTCCATCTTTCTAAAGTCCCTTGGCTCTTCTCCCAAACATACTTACCTTTCATAAAGTAGCCATTTGACCGAATTGGTCCATGTCAGCTCCCAACAGAGCAAGCTGCTAATTTCCGTTGCCCTCTTTTTCCCTGCAAGCCAGAATCTTATTATCAGATTATTAGATCAGTCTGAAGAAAGGTCTCAATAGACAAAAGGTACAGGAGTAGGCCATTTGGCCCTTTGAGCCAGCACCGCCATTCAATGCGATCATGGCTGATCATTCCCAATCAGTACCCCGTTCCTGCCCTCTCCCCATATCCCCCGACTCCGCTATTCTTAAGAGCCCTATCTAGCTCTCTCTTGAAAGCTTCCAGAGAACCTGCCTCCACCACCCATTGAGGCAGAGAATTCCACAGACTCACCACTCTCTGTGACGTCTGTTACCGAATGGGTAACGTCTTGACCCGAGACGTTACTCATTCCTTTTCTCTGGAGATGTTGCCTGCCCCGATGAGTTACTCCAGCATTTTGTGTCTATCTTCGATTTAAACCAGCATCTGCAGTTCTTTCCTACACAGCCCGAATCTTATTCTCGCATACAACTCCCATCCGATTCTTTTTGCCACACACTAAATGGCAATTTGCAATCAGGAATTAACACCACCAGCAAATCTGTGGGACACCTGAGCAACAGGGAGAAGCCCCCACAGCAATGCAGAGAAAACACACAGACTGCAGCCAAGGACAACATTATCCCCAGGCACTCTGTAGCTGTGAGGCAGCAGCACTAACTACCATGCTGCCCTGTCACAAATTTCAAAACCAGAACCTCTATAACTCAGTCATTAATATACAATCTGGTAAAGCAGTGACCCTAATATGTTGCCATGGTGCTTAAAGACTGACCACGAAAAAAAGTGTTATTAAATCACCTTCACTAAAATAGCCCAACTCGCAACATGTTTATTCATGCGTCAAGGACAGCAAAACTGAACCTACTGCATAAACAAGTAGAGATCAGGACACTGCTGCTCCAAGACACATCAACAATCCCCTTCAACTGTGCCTCTTCAGTCATCTCAAGGTGTGGGGGTGGGGGCAATTTTTGAAATGTTTCAGAGACTGACCTTTGTATTTTGGAAGGAATTCTAGAATTAGCATATGTGAAGAGCAACATGCTAACCTCCACTGGTTACTGTTGTTGCTATGGAGCCCATCACTGATACGAACAATAGGCCCGCACATTCAATAGGAATGGGCTATTCTCCAACTTATCTTAAAACTGATTGGTGGACAACTCTTGGGAGTGTCACGAGTTTCACTCGTTAATCCCTCATTCCCTTAAAAATACGGTAATTTCCAAATAGACTTTAAAGATACAGTGCAGAAACAGGCTATATTGTCTATTGAGACCTTTAGCCCACAAGTCCGTGCTGACCAAATGGTATGTTAGCATTCATAGCGAAAGGATTTGAGTATAGGAGCAGGGAGGTTCTACTGCAGTTGTACAGGGTTTTGGTGAGGCCACACCTGGAGTACTGCGTACAGTTTTGGTCTCCAAATCTGAGGAAAGACATCCTTGCCATAGAGGGGGTACAGAGAAGATTCACCAGACTGATTCCTGGGATGTCAGGACTTTCATATGAGGAAAGATTGGATAGACTCGGTTTGTACTCGATGGAATTTAGAAGATTGAGGGGGGATCTTATAGAAACCTACAAAATTCTTAAGGGGTTGGACAAGCTAGATGCTGGAAGATTGTTCCCGATGTTGGGGGAGTCCAGAACAAGGGGTCACAGTCTAAGGATAAGGGGGAATTCCTTTAGGACCGAAATGAGGAAAACATTCTTTACACAGAGAGTGGTGAGTCTCTGGAATTCTCTGCCACAGAAGGTAGTTGAGGCCAGTTCATTGGCTATATTTAAGAGGGCGTTAGATGTGGCACTTGTGGCTAAAGGGATCAGGGGGTATGGAGAGAAGGCAGGTACGGGATACTGAGTTGGATGATCAGCCATGATCACATTGAATGGCGGTGCAGGCTCGAAGGGCCGAATGGCCTACTCCTGCACCTATTTTCTATGTTTCTATGTTTCTATGACCAGCAAACATCCCCGACACTAACACTATTCTGCACACGAGGGACAATTTTACAACTTTACCAAAGCCAATTAACCTATAAACCTGTACATCTTTGGAGGATGGGAGGAAACCAAAGAATCTGGAGAATGTACAAACTTCGTACAGACAGCACCCGTGGTCAGGATCGAACCCGGGTCTCTGGTGATGCAGGCAACTCCACAGCTGCGCCACTGTGCCGCCCCTTTTACCTACATAGTTACAGGGAGATCATGTAAACTCCACACATACAGCACCCAAGGTCAGGATCGAACCAGAGTCTCTGGTGGTGTGTGGCAGCAGCTCTAACACTGTGCTGTCCCCAAATACATGAGTACCACTCAAGTATATTCAGCTCTTTCACAAATGTGCACGATTCAAAATCCTAAATTTCCCATGTTCATTAAAATATACAACTTAAACCAACATCGAGTGTATAAACATAGAAAACATTGAAAATAGGTGAAGTAGTAGGCCATTCAGCCCTTCGACCCAGCACCCTCATTCAATATGATCATGGCTGGTCATCTAAAATCATTACCTTGTTCCTGCTTTCTCCCCTTATCCTTGATTCCTTTAGCCCCAAGAGCTAAATCTAACTCGTATAGGGTCTTTTAAAAAAAAAAATGCTATGAATTGCATTTACGTAAACATAAATGAAAAGTATAGAGATTAAGGTGATTCCCAAAACATTCTGATGTAAAATTGGAGACCATCCCAAAAAGAATTTGACTTTGTTTTTATATCAAAGACAAAACAAAAATCAGAAGACGAGAACTTGGCAGTTATATGAACTTGATTAAACAGTATTTTTATTTTCTTATAATTTCAACAGACTTAATTTTAGGTAAATATTTCAAATTTCGGAATTGCACAAAATGAGAGGTAGATAATGTATCAATGGTAGTATACATCAATATAATTAACTGTCAATGAAAAGCCATGCACTAGCCAGTACATACAACTTCTGCTTTATACAAATAGGTAGTTAAATTTATAGAAGCAAACAGAAAAATACAAGTTCAGTCTTCTTGGGTCAAGTGCTCCACTTTAAAAGGTTTTCAACCAATTAATTTTTGATTAACAGTGAAATTTTTGGCCCACTTGGGACAAAAATCAACAGTTGCCAATTAGAATAAAAGGCACTCGTCTAGCATATGGCTATATTAACCAAACACTGCTAAGGGAACTGGGCAAGTATCTCTTATTTCATTAACTTAAGTTTAGATCCATTTGCAAATCATTTTGTTTATCCGCCGACTTACTTCTACATAAGGGATCATTCTGCCTCCGATGTCTGCACAGCTTCAGTAGAGCAATCCGATTGGTTAATTGGCTCTTAAAAACACTTAGAGCCAATTAACCTACCAGCAAGTTTAATTTAGTTTAGAAATACAGCACGGAAACAGGCCCTTCGGCCCACCAAGACCGTGCCGACCAGCGATCCCCGCACACGTAAGCCATCCTACACACAATAGAGACAATTTAATCACGCCACATAGCCTACAAACCTGCGCGTCTTTGTAATGTGGGAGAAAACCGGACATCCTGGAGAAAACCCACGCAGGTCATAGGGAGAACGTACAGACTCGGTACAGACGCGCACCCAAAGTCAGGATTGATCACGGGTCTCTGGTGCTATAAGGCAGCAACACTACCGCAGCGCCACCATGCCTCCTAGTCTTCAGGATGAGGGAGCAAACCAGAGCAATTGGCAGATACTCGCCTTCTCTAGGAGAACATACAATATACAGCATCTGGTAGTCTTGCTTCTGGAGCAAAGAGGCAGCAATGCAAACTTCTGAGGCTCCGTGCCACCCTATATTAACATAAGTGTTGCATGCTTGGTTTATACTTATCAAACTAACCCAGTAAGTAATGTGTAGGAGGAACTGCAGATGTGGGTTATACCGAAGATAGACACAGAACGCTGGAGTAACACAGCGGATCAGGCAGATCTGGAGAAAAGGAGTAGGTGATGTTTTGGGTTGGAATCCTTCTTCAGAGTGGAATAATAGAGAAGGTCCGATCAAATCAGGCCTCGCAACAGATGGCCTCAGGATGGATGGGGTTAGCTTCCTCAGCCAACAATGTGCCATTGTGGATTACAACCATCCTGACATCATCTGTTAAATGGTTTTGTTCTAGCCTTCTCTATTTTGAGTCTGAAAAAGGGCTCCGACCCAAAAGGTTATCCTATTCTTTTTCTCCAGAGATGCTGTCTGGCCCACTGAGTTATTCCAGCATTTTGTGCCCATTTCCAGTAAGTAGTGTGATTTGTTTCATATTCTTACTGCAGGTGCATGCCACCATTCACAAACAAAAATTAAAGTCTTATCTTCATGATTCCTGTGCTTATCCAACAGGGATTTCTGATAGCTAGAAGAATGGCGATCAGATTTGTGCAGAGAACAACAGGACGTACTTGAAAGGTCAAAGCCAGTTGAATAGCAGACATGTATTAACGCACAAAGTTATTTAAGTAAGTTCGAGCTATGCAACTTGCAAATTCCAATCTTTCTTGTTGCATCTTTCCTTATCAAGGGCCTCACTCATTTGGCCATCCAACAAGATAAGACGTTGGCCAACACTACCAATGTCACATTCCAAATGGCTTCCACTGACAACCCAACTTAATGAGCTTTAATAGCAGCCCATAATAAATCGAGAACTAGAAGGATAGCACAGCTTTAAAAATAAACCATTCACTCATTTGGACCGTGCGGTAAAACTATTAAAAATAAAATCACCCATCAATCTATTATAAAACACATTTAGTGAAATAGATGAACAAGCCAAAGTTTCACAAGAGCAAAATATCCCATTAAGTTTGACAAACAAGTCGCCCTGAATAAATAGGAACTCCATATGCTTAGCACTTATTCCCGAGCTTGCAATTTAAAGGTCAGACTCGCATTTCCTGTCGCCTTCCACTGTCGCCATTTCCAATTGCTGATCTATTTGCATACATTTTATTTGGATAATCTTAGGAATACGAATTGCAAGGCAGTCAGTACATTTCCCCAAAGTTCACCACTCAGACACCGAGGTAGAATTGCTGTCTGACAGCACCAGAGACCTGGTTTGATCCTGAATACGGGTGTTGTCTGTACGGAGTTTTATACGTTCTCCCTGTGACCGCGTGGGTTTTCTCCAAGCTCTTTGGTTTCCTCCCGCACTCCAAAGACATACAGGTTTGTAAGTTAATTGGCTTGGTATAAATGTAATTCATCCCTAGTGTGTTTAGGATGGTTTTAATGTGCGGAGATCACTGGTGGGAGCAGACTCGGTAGACTGAAGGGCCCATTTCCACACTGTTTCTCAGTTTAAAGTAAACTAAACCTCCTTAAGCGGATAGATACTGTAAAAGTAGCATTATTGTCGAGCTTCCATTAATGCAATTTTATCAATCTACCCAAAGTAAGTAATCCTCTTTGAAAGTTTGAAAATCCCTTACCATGAATAACATATTCCACCCAGAGGTGGCACAGTGGTAGATTTGCTGCCTTACAGCGCTGGAGATCCGGGTTCGATCAGGTACAGTCAAATCCATTTGCATTTTGCACAGAATGATAGCAAGGCTTGAGTTAGCATGCACACACACCTCTCGATGTCCACCTTCATTTAGTTTGATCACTTCCGGCCGAGACAGATAGAAGTTTTGGGAGTTGCAAAATTTGAATGAAATCAAGGAAGAAATCGACATAAGCCAACTGGATGCGTCCTTTGATTCAGCAATCAATTAGCTGGCAAAATGACCTTTTCCTTATTTCTCAGTTTGAATGGTCTTGCCTTGTTTCTACCTGACTTACCTATGCCTTCACTGCCATTAACTATGAGATTGCTATGCAATAAAACTAATGTTGACTATACTTGCCTTCTATTCGATCACCTCTTATAAATCCTGCTCTCACTTTGCAAGCATCTGGTCACTTGCCAATAAAGAGGTCTCAAATCAAAACCTCAAACCAGGAAGTCACCTTTAGTTCTTCCCAGTGACTCCAGACAGCCAAGCAGAGTGTACTTTAAAAATACCATTAATGACTCTGTACATAAACAATTAAAACATAAACAATATGGCAACAGTTATAATTGGCTCATTTTGGTTGGTTTTCAATAATGGTCGCGAAAACTACTGCATCATTCCAACACTCCAAAATCAACTCTATGTTGTCCTGGCATTCATCAGACCTCATGCAACAGTTTCCTTTGATAACTTGTAGCCGTTTTATTTGGCAGCACTTTCAATGTTATCTCCTGACAGCCAGTTTTAAACAAGCCTCTGATATCCCACATGCTTGCAGCACCAGGAACTTGCTTTCTCAGCCTATTCTGTGGCAAACTTATTACCAGCAAAAGTCCACTACACATCACATAAATGGTGATCTGTGCCATTACCTTGGATAGACACCAAATGCTGGAGCAACTCAATGGGACAAGCAACTCTAGGAGAGAAGGAAGTCTTGATAAGTACGGGTGTCAGGGATTATGGGGAGAAGGCAGGAGAATGGGGTTAGGAGAAAGAGAGATACATCAGCCATGATTTAATGGCGGAGTAGACTTGATGGGCCGAATGGCCTAATTCGCCCCTATCACTTACGATCTTATGAATGGGTGATATTTCGGGACCAGACCCTTCTTCAGACTGAGAGCCAGGGGAGAGGGAGAGTAGAGATATGGAAGGATATGGTGTGATACCAACAGATCACAGAAGATTAATGTTCATGGAAATCATAATCACCTTGATCTCTTTTGCTTCGATTCTTTCGTCTTCATGCTACCAATTAGGTAGCACAGTTACACAGATTTACGATGTCTCCAATTCTATTGTTTACTCGAGGGATGAAGTGAAACAGTTTTGACTCTGTCATTATGCAAACCTCAGAAAATACGAGGTTTCAAAATGACCAAAAATGGTGCAAGAGCTCTATCAAATCTTCATATTTTCTTTGCTCTTTTTGCTCAACTTTTTAAAAATTCCTACATTTATTATGTTCAATAGAGCAAGAAATTATTGCTTTAAAAGAAAAAAAAAATCACTGAATCATCTAGTAAGAATTTCATTGTTCCATTTTCGTGACAAATTAAAATGAAACATTCTTGACTTGAGGCAGTTTGAACAAAAGGCAGCAGCAATATGTTCTCTGAACTATTCATTGATACCAAATTTATCAATGCTTTACAATTTGTTCCAGCATTGATCCTTGTTGGGCTTGCCACTTCCTTCCACCCAGATCTTCACCATGGTCGTTGCATTGCATCAACAACTCTGGAAGTATCGTCAAGGATGGCCTTCCACCTTGGCCATTTCCTTTCCTCACTTCGACCTTCCGGGAGAACAAACAACAGCACCATAGCATGGATTTCCAGACTAAAGAACAGCTTCATCCCACAGCAACCAGAATCCTGAACAGATCACTTCTTTCACACCCCCTTTTCTGGAGATGCTATCGTGCACTCTTGCCCTTAACTCATTCAGTTATTCTCTTATTGTATTTCAGGTTTTTTTTTTGCACTTTTTAATATTGCACTACAACACTACTCTTTTGTATTCATTATAGCATCTATCATTATCATAAGGTCCCTTGGCACGGCCCAACTTGTCCATGCCGACCAAGTTGCCGACACTAATTCCATGACCTGCATATGGCCCAAATCCTTCTAAATCTTTCCTATCCAGGTACCTGCCCAAGTGTCCTTCAATCTTTATTACAACTGCCTTAACTGTGTACTCCATGAGCTTCATACAAATAAGGAATTTTATTGCACCCTAATGTATATGACAGTACATTAATCTAAACCTGATGTAAAATTGTCAGCCTCTCTCAAGCAAGCAGACATTTAGAAGCATGGCACACTATTTGACCATAGGGGAATGCAAGGGAGATGGATGAAATGCATAACGTTTCACTTCAACATGCCCCCCCCCCCCCCGCAAAAAAAAACAGTTCCTCAGCACCAGGGTTTCACACAAATCCACTCTGCTTCCCAACTGTTTAATCTCATACATGTGAAAGATAGTGTTCACAAACTAGAATTCGAGAAGATTGTCACCTCAGCCCTTGACATACTCATCATAAGGTCATAAGATCATGAGAGATAGGAGCAGAATTAGGCCATTCGCCCCTCAAGTATACTCTGATCAATATCTCCCTCCCAAACCCATTCTCCTGCCTTCTCACCATAACCTCAGACAATCTGCCTTAAATATTTCCACTGACTTTGCCTCCACAGGTAAAGAATTACACATATTCACTACCCTCTCACTAAAGAAATTCCTCATCATCTCCTTCTTAAAAGAACGTCCTTTAATTCTGAGACTATGACCTCTAGTCCTAGACTCTCCCACTAATAGAAACATCATCTCCTGTTTCAGTGAGGTCCTCCCTCATTATTCTAAACTCCAGTGAATACAGGCCCAGTGCCGTCAAACACTCGTTATATGTTAACCTACTCTTTCCTCTGAACATTCTTGTAAACCTTCTCTGGACTTCCACCAGAGCCAGCACATCCATCCTCAGGTATGGTGCCCAAAATTGCTCACAATATTCCAAATACGACCTGACCAGCGCCTTAGAGCCTCAGCATTTCATCCCTGTTTTTGTGTACAAGCCCTCTCAAAATAAATGCGAGCATTGTGTTTGCTTTCTTTACTACCAATTCAAACAATCAATTCCATTCCTAGACGAGCCGAGCTTTGCTGATTCTGCCGAGTGGATCAGACTAGTTTTCATTGCACCCTGGTGCATATGACAAACTATTCTGAATCTGATGTAGACTCATCAACTTCTCTCATTCAAGCAAATCTTCATAGTTTCAGTTTAGTTCCCACCTCAGGTAGTGACAAGCCAAGTCATGAGGGCACTCAAAACATACAACTCTAAAAATGTGGCAAGTTACCTTAATAGGAAGTTTTCAAACAGACCAGTCTTGAAACCACTGCAATAACTCAGTTCAAATTCCCTCTGATATGTTAATGTAATTTTGGATCATGAAGTTTGCAAAAAAGCAAACACTTGTCAGTCTATATTCACTTAAGATTATTTTAAATTTTGCTTGGGGAACGCAAGATGAAAACAGTTTATTTTCAGATAAACCGAGACTTTAATACACTTCAGCACAACTGTTTGCTTAAAGTGTCCAATTTCTCCATTGCAATTAACTTTCAAAATTTAAAATTTGAAGCATTAGCAAGGTCTGGTAAACATAATTACAAACTTCATTCCCAGTATTCCACCTTTCCCACCTACGCCTTATTCTATAACTGGCTACATCCTCGCCCTCCTTCACCTCTGCAACGTTCCCAAATATAAAAGCTGGGCTCAAAGCGATATTAAATTGACATGGTGGAATACCATAAAGGCATTTGCAAAAGTTGCAATAAAGATCAAGAACTTCAACCAAGAGATTCACAGAACAGAATTACCTTATACCGTAATAACAGACTGAAACTGACGTCACAATCTTTCCTGTTTATATGTTGTGATTCCATGTAGTTCTCAGCATGAACAACAGGAGATGTTAACTCTGCAGCCAAGTCAAAAGGAATAGACCACAGCATACGCAACACTTTTAGCCACAAGGAGTGTTGCTGCTGTGTTGTGATGGCACGAGTTAAGGTAGAGTGCTCCAACTAATCAGCGACATGGAAATGTTGGTGAAGAATAGGTCCTAGTCAAGGCTTATCCATTTTGCCTGGAGAAGCAGAGCTATGGTCCGATGCTCTTAACTTGTCACCATTGAAGCCAGTCATCCTCTCTGCCTCAATGACGTCTCGATCACCTCTAACAGAGGGAGAAGCACAATGTGGCAAAGTCCAGAAGCAGAGGCATGTAATTAAGCTGCTGCTAGAAGCTGCCCCGACCTAGGTATCAGGGATTATGGGGAGAAGGCAGGAGAATGGGTTGAGAGGGAAAGATAGACCAGCCATGATTGAGTGACGGAGTAGACTTGATGGGCCGAATGGCCTAATTCTTCTCCTATAACGTATGAACCTCCATGGCAAAAAACATTCAAAAACATGACATGGTATTTAGAATCACAGGAGGGTGCATGAATATGGACAGATAATGCAGGCTGAAGATTATCTTGTAAATAACAGTTTTAGAAAATCTGGTTTGTAAATTTGGCTATCGTGAGTGCACTGTCATCAAAATCGCAAGGATCATTTTGAGTGTTGCACAGGTCATTTGGGATGCGAAATGAAGTGAAGGATTATTTAAGTTCTTAAAATAAAATTAGGGTAATCAAAAATTTTAAAGCATCAGGAGTCAAAATCCCAACATCAGTTATCCACAAAGGATGGGAGCAACACTGTTCAGCACAGGGCTAAGCAAATTTTCAACTGTACAATATAATTGATTTAAGTTATTGTGAATGCTTTTTGGATGCTTAGCTTTTTACGATGGAAACACTGGCCCCAAGCACTAATTTCAAGCACATCTTTGAGAGGATCTGCTCCATGCTGATACTTGTATCCATTATGTGGAGTTTATGAAGTCAAGAGTCATACGGCATGAAAACAGGCCCTTTGCCCCAACTTATCCAAGATGCCCCAACTACAATAGTCCCATCTGCCCGTGTTTGGCCTCTGAACGTATCCTATTCATGCATCTTTCCAAATGTCTTTTAAATATTTTTATAGTACCTGCCTCAACAACGGCTTCGGGAATCTCGTTCCATCAGCCCACCACAATGTGGAAAATGTTGCCTCGCAAGTTCCTATCAAATCTTTCCCCCTCATCTTAAACCTATATCCTCGTCTCAATTCCCCAAAATGGATAAAAGATTTTGCATTTGCCCTCATGATCTTATATGCCTCGACAAAATCACCCCTTAGCTTCTTGCATGCCAAGGAATAAAGTACTAGCCTGCCCTAACCACTCTCTGTAGCTCAGGCACTAGTCGTGGCAACAGCCTTCTAAATCTTCTCTGCACTCTTTCCAGGTCAACGTACTTCCTAAAATGTGATGACCAAAACTGAACATGATACTCCAAATGCGGCTTCACCAACGCCTTGAAACATGACATCCCAACTTATATACCATACCCCAAGTGATTAAGGCCAATGTGCTGAAAGGCCTCCAATTGCCATATCTACTCGTGACCACCTTATCTACCTGGACTCTACCTTTTGGTTAAAGAGCCGTGGGAATTAAATGTTGGTTCATTTACGCTTAACCACACCCGCCCTCTATATTTGTTGCAGCTTTGTACCCCCACACAACCACCAACCACCCCCCAATTGAAAATTGACCTGGGAGTTGCTGATACCATTTCACAGTAAATCAGAATTGTTGGACAAGTGCTTATGAAAGTTGCATAAAGAGCAAGAACTTGAACAGAGAGCTTTACCGAACACGATTCTCTGATCCCACAAGTAATATCAGACTGAAACCAACAGTGTTGGTTTCAACACATCCTTCCCTATTAACAAGATGCAAGTCCTTGCAGTTCTCAGCTAGTAAGCTCAGGAGGTGTGATTTCTGCAGCCAACTCAAAATGAACAAACCACAATATACCTAACACTTTCAGACACAAGGGAGTGTTGCACCCAAATGACTGAGTGCCAAAACCGATGTGAGGTGCAGATGAATATCATTGCCAATACTTGTCTTTTCTGTCATCTCCATGGAGTTTTGTTTCTTGGTTTTATAAAGCTGCACAATCCGGTTTTTCTTTTACACATATTCTTGTCCACCTCTAAAATGAGTCAATTCTTTGTTAAAGGAGGAACTGCAGATGCTGGAGAATCGAGGGTTACACAAAAAGCTGGAGAAACTCAGCGGGTGCAGCAGTATCTAAGGAGCGAAGGAGATAGGCGACGTTTCGGGTCGAGACCCTTCTTCAGACGAAGTCTCCAGACGAACAAAGAAGGGTCTCGACCGGAGTCAATTCTTTGCCCACTTACAGGCATATGCATGGGAGGTTGGTAATTATAGACATTCTTGATGGTCAATTAACATAATACATAGGACATAGAACGACGTATGACGTAAGAACAGGCCCTTCAGCCATTGATGTCTGTCCCAAACATGAGGCCAAGGCCATCTCTTATCTGCCTGCACATAATCCATATCCATAGGCCTAACCAAAGGTCTCTTGAAAGCAAATATACTGTAACATTGTTAAAACTGAGCAGCCTCCGCCATTCAACCGCATCATATGTCTGAAGGGTCTCAACCTGAAGCGTCACATATACCTTTTCTGCAGAGATTCTGCCTGACCCGCTGAATTACTCCAGCATTGTGTGTCTATATTCGGTGTAAACCAGCATTTGCAGTTCCTTCCCACACATATTCACCCACCTTTGTTGCATAATATCAAATCTCAATTGTTTTCATATAGTTTGATTGATTCAACGATTAAAACTGGAACTAAAATTCACTGCACGAATACAAGAAAAAAACTCTTCATCCCCATTCTAAAACTTTTGAAGTTACTTCTGCATTCAAAACTAGAGACCTCAAATCAATTCATTGTTCCTTGTTATACAAAACATTATATTTTCTAAATTTAAACACACCCTTATATCACCCAGATTTCTGCATTAAAAGATGTGCAGGACAATTAAAAAATAAAATACACACATGGAAAGTGGCGAGTGTCTGGAACGCACTGTCAGAGGTGTTGGTGGAGCCAGATATAGTGCCTCCCTAATGTTTAGAAACATAGAAATTAGGTGCAGGAGTAGGCCATTCGGCCCTTCGAGCCTGCACCGCCATTCAATATGATCATGGCTGATCATCCAACTCAGTATCCCGTACCTGCCTTCTCTCCATACCCTCTGATCCCCTTAGCCACAAGGGCCACATCTAACTCCCTCTTTGGGACAAAGACCCATAATTTATTTATTTGCCCCTGTGCTCCACTATTTGAGATTTGTAATAGGAAAAAAATCACATGTGGTTAAAGTGCACATTGTCAGATTTTAATAAAGGCCATTTTTTATACATTTTGGTTTCACCATGAATAAATTACCGCAGTGTTTTGTACATAGTTCCCCATTTCAGGGCACCATAATGTTTGGGACACAGCAATGTCATGTAAATGAAAGTAGTCATGTTTAGTATTTTGTTGCATATCCTTGGCATGCAATGACTGCTTGAAGTCTGTGATTCATGGACATCACCAGTTGCTGGGTGTCTTCTCAGGTAATGCTCTGCCAGGCCTGTATTGTAGCCATCTTTAGCTTATACTTGTTTTGGGGGCTAGTCCCTTTCAGTTTTTTCTTCAGTATATAAAAGGCATGCTCAATTGGGTTCAGATCGGGTGATTGACTTGGCCTCTCAACAATTGACCATTTTTTAGCTTTGAAAAAACTCCTTTGTTGCTTTAGCAATATGTTTGGGATCATTGGCTTGCTGTAGAATGAACCGCCGGCCAATGAGTTGAGGCATTTGTTTGTACTTGAGCAGATAGGATGTGCCCAAACAGAACTCATTATGCTACTACCATCAGCAGTTTTATCATCACTAAAGATAAGTGAGCCAGTACCATCAGCAACCATACGTGCCCAGGCCATAACATCCCCACCACCATGTTTCACAGATGAGGTGGTATGCTTTGGATCTTGGGCAGTGGGGGGGGGGGGGGGGGGGAGAAGAAGACTATGTATAAACACAACTTAATTTCTACATGGTAAAACCAAAATATATAAAAATACCCTTTATTAAAATCTGACAATGTGCACTTTAACTACGTGATTTAAGAGCCTTTTAGATCGGCACAAAAAGCTGGAGTAACTCAGCGGGACCAGCATCTGCAGTTCCTTACACACTTTTGGATAGGCACATGGATACGCAGGGAATGAACAGATATGCATCACATACAGGAAGAGAAGATTAGTTTAACTTGTCGTCATGTTCGGCACAAACACCAAGGGTTAAAAGACATGCTATTGTGCTATACTCCGTATTGATCTTAAATGATCAAGACTATTTCCCGGACTCTCACCATAGCAGTGGGCCAATTGATTAAGGTATTTTGGGCAATAAACAGAGTGGATATGATACACAGTCAGGCTGGGCTTGAAGCAATGGACTGGTGTGTGTTGTAATCCTTTTGCCTTTACCATTGAATTGATACTGGGCAAAACTGACTTTATTCCACTGCAATGAGCAGAAATAATGCCAGTTGATGTTTGCCACCAGTGGTTTAGCAGGTTATTGTGGGAGTACATTTATGAGGTATTGTGCATGCATCAATTGCTATGGTAAGCTGTAAATCAACACATTGTTTAAAAACACAATAATTAAAAGAAAACAGATAAGAAATCAAGGGGGGGAAATAATTATTCTGGCCAATGTTTACTTAAGAGTAGCTCATCTGTTGTTGGTTTGATACTACTGTGCTATATGCAAATGGACTACTATCTCCCAGTAACAGTTTCCTTGAAAAATGTCACAAATTGCTGGAGGGAACAGAGTTACTCCAGCACTGCCTTTCTTTGTAAGACAGCATCTGCATTTCCTTGAGTAACTCAGCAGGACAGGCAGCATCACTGGAGCGAAGGAATGGGTGATGTCCCATGTACCTTCCCCTGCAACCGCAGAAGATGCAACACCTGTGCTTCTACCTCCTCCCTCGACTTTGTCCAGGGACCCTGACAGCCCTTTCAGGTTAGACAGAGGTTCACTTGCATCTCCTCCAACCTCATTTACTCTATTCATTGTTCAAGATGTAGACTCTTGTACACCAGTGAGACCAAACGCAGATTGGGCAATCGTTTCGCTGAACACCTTTGCTCAGTCCACCTGAATCTACCTGATCTCCTGCTTGCTAAATACTTTAACTCTCCTTCCCATTCCCACACAGATGAAGGGTCTCGACGTGAAACGTCACCCATTCCTTCTCTCCAGAGATGCTGCCTGTCCCGCTGAGTTACTCCGGCTTTTCAGCATCTCCTATTTTCTTGGGCAGCTTATAGCCGAGTGGTTTAAATATTGATTTCTCTCACTTCAGATAGCCCCAGAATTCCCTCTCTCTATCCCTCCCCCACCCAAGTCGCACTAGCTGTTTGTTTTCACTCTACAAACAGCTAATAATGGCCTGTTTTCTCTATCATCGTTACATTTTTGCATATCTTTCATTCATTGCTCTATATATCTCTACATAATTGTCTATATATCTTGTTTCCCTAATCCATAACCAGTCTTAAGAAGGGACTTGACCCAAAATATCACCCATTCCTTCTCTCTGGAGATGCGGCCTGTCCCGCTGAGTTACTCCAGCATTGTGTCTATCCTCAGTGTAAACCAGCATCTGTAGTTCCTTGTTTGGCTTTCAAAAATCTTTAGTTTAATTTAGTTTAGAGATACAGCATGGAAACAGACCCTTCGGCCCACTGAACAACAATTACCCAGACACTAGGTCTATTCTATACATTAGGGACAATTTATAGAAGACAATTAACCTGTAAATTTGCACATCTTTGGAATGTGGGTGGAAACCAGAGTACCCAGAGAAAACCCACTTGGTCACAGCGAGAATGTACAAACTCCACACAAACAGCATCCATAGTCAGGATTGAACCTGGTCCCCTGCGCCATTGTGCCACCCATGAGTTGGTTGCAAGTACTTTTAAAAAAAGGCCTGAGGACGTGAAAGACAACACGTTTTTGTTTTACACATAAAAAACTGTTTTCAGTGTGGAGTTTATCATTAACTCACATCTAGGACATGGAAAGATTTCCAGCTATTTAATCGCCATGTGTGTGAAAGCCATAAACAAATATGGGTCGATCATCCTACACCCATTCCAACTGGTGAGCACATTACTCCTTTATCTTATCTGAATACCTATCAAAATATCGGTCATCATTCCAGGAAGCCGAGCACACGGACGGGACGTGGCCTGCAATGGCATGAAGCGGTGGAGGACATCAACAACTTGGTTCGGCCAGGCCAACTCTGCAACGCCGCCAGGATAACAGGCATTAATGGCCAAGTTAAGACTCTCCTTGGATTGTCACCTTGTCGTGGTGGAGAAGCTTGTGTGGTCCTGATATCGATGCTGTCTGGAGCTATGCTCCTGGCAGGGTCACCCATGGTGGTAAGGTCGAGGGGGAGGTCTCTGACAAAGATCAATCCAACCAAGACCTCAACAGTGGAACAGGCAGAGGATGATGGCTGACTTTAGTGGAGCATCACAACGGCTGGGAAGGCGGGTGAAGGCTGCAGCAGGAAAAGATCCCTGGACGTCTTGGATTCCATGCCACTAGATTCTGACCCAGATCTGTCAAGGACTGTGGGGTGGCTGTCTGTGCACCAGTCTCCCCACGTTAAACAAAGTCACGCACAGGCGTCCTCCATGAGAGGACAGTCATGCTCGTTTCGAGTGACCACTGATGATGACTTATAACATCTTTAAACCTACATTATGGAAAATGGCTCTGGAACATAGCAACTCTTGTATACCGTCTCAGTGCAACCTGCTATCCCTATACACTTGTACTTAACTATGATTGTGTTGCTGAGCAGAACAAGCAATGTCATATTTGGGAAGCGCTAATATGCTGCAGGAAAAGTAGGAAAGTAATTGAGTACATGTACAAAGAAAACAAATCTGGTCATCATACCTCTGATAATAATGTACACATTGCAGTAATGGAATATAGTGGATAGAGATGTACCTACTCTAGCTCCTTTGGCTCAATTAGCACTTTATTATTATAATCAATTTAAAATGTATTTTACTGATCTGATCCTATTCTCTAATGTTATTCATTGCCGGTGCTTTTGCAAAATTGCACAGCAGGCCAATTTGATAACGTCGCATTTTTGGATTGTTTCCAAAGAATTGCCAATGCCGAAAATGTCTAGATTCCCCATGTCTTGGACACTAACGCTGCTCAACCTTGAAATTCCACCCTCAACTTTAGGATAATTAAGGTATCAGATTAAATGCCCTGACAATTACCACATCTTCCACTTAGGGTGGCACACTGGTAGAGTCACTGCCTAACAGTGCTTGCAGTGCCAAAGACCTGGGCTCAATCCCAACTGCGGGAGCTGTCTGTACGGAGTTTGTACGTTCTCCCCATGGCTATATGGGGTTTCTCCGAGATCTTTGATTTCCTCCCACACTCCAAAGACACATTGGTTTGGGTTTGTCTACTTGGTACAAGTGTCAATTGTCCCAAGTGTGTGTAAGCTTGTGTTAATGGGTGGGCATCGCTGGTCGGTGCGGACTCAGTGTGCCTGTTTTTGCACTGCATCTGTAAACTAAACTTTCATGGAGAATCAGAAACGGAGCAGAATGTAGCAAAGCATACTGTGGTACCCCATTGGGAAAAATTATGTGGGGGGGGGGTCGGGGGGAGAAGAAATAAGGGAAGAGCGATGAAAAACAGAAGAGCAAATATCAAAAGTTAGTGTTTAAGCATAATGCCTCTGGCATCCATAAGCTGGAAAACATTAAAACGTGCACTATTGACAGCTCCAAATTATAACATATTTATGGAAAATTGATCCTGTTGAAAATACCCCCAGCTTTGGTTGGGTGATAATTTAATAATTTAAAGATAGTTGCTAGTTCAGAATCCATTACCTGAGAGAATAGAGACAGTACGTTCAAGTCCAGTGACAACGCTTCTTTGTATAGACTACCTGGAGGCTGAATCTTTGTATTAATCAATCATGAGAGGTTCTTAGCTTTGAAAGTGGTTCCAAAATGCTGTAAATTCCATTCTCGAAAGGATCAAGCAGGAACATTTTCCCACCACAAATACAGGAGGTAATTATAGTGATTGCTATTTGTTATAACACAAAGATCACTTTATTGCTATAACACTTCACAAAAAAACGTTTCCTGATCATGTCTTGTCAGATCCCATTCAAAAGGAGTTTGATTGCCTTGAAAACATTTTCTCATTTGATGCATGTTCAGATTGGATTGTAGGGAAGCCAAATCACCAAAAATCCCCTTCAGATATCAGCAACCGAGGCAAGCTTCCTCTCCGACTGCATCTTTTTTCCACTGCGTCTTGGTACAGGTGACAACAATAAAGCAATACCAATAATGTTTCCGAAGTAAAGCACAAACAAGGAACAGTGAAGGATAAAGATCAAAATGACAAAAGATTACTGACGGGAAGACTAATTTATAGCCTTAAGGGCCAGTCCCACCAGCATGCGACTGCCTCGATGGAGCTGTGGGCCTGTCGGCCGTTGCCGCGCGGGATTTTGAACGCTGTCAGTTTTTCGGAGCTCCGCGCGATGTCGGGACCAGCTCCGCACAACTCCATACGCCTCCGGCGATCGCAGTTGGACCGGCCACGCGAGGCCGTACGGCTCAAGAAACCACGGCAGGTCGCGTTCACCGCATGCAGTCGCTTGCTGGTGGGACAGGCCCTTTAGTGTCTTATAGCATGGAAACAGGCCTTTCGGCCCAACTTGCCCACACCGGCCAACATGTCCCACCTATCCGTATTTGGCCTATATCCCTCTCAACCCATCCTATCCAACCTATCCTGTCCATCCAATTTATTTAAAAAGTTTAAATATAATGTGTTTAGCAACCACGTGCAAATTTGGGGGACAGTTTGGTCTTCGCATTTTTCTGATTGTAATTATTTGACTTTAAAATCAGCTCTCTCAAGTAATTAGAGGAAATGTAGCCTCTGCATTTGTGGAAACATAACCCAGCATCTTTCCTCCAAGCCATTTCTATCTCTTGCTCTTTGAAACCATGCGAGGCTCAACTTCAAATACAGAGCTGCAAACACATTATTAAAACAAGAGGGTTCATGTGGAAATACTCAGCATTACAGTTAACTCCCTTAGGGAAGGTAAAGCCATGCTGCTCCATACTTGAAACTATAATAAAACCTGCTATTATGCTTTGTTGAGTCGAATCCAACAGTTTCAATCCCTCTCCTTACAGTAGCTGTCTTTCAAAAAGCTCCCAGGTTTCCATCTCTGAAAAATTTAAACAGCCTCAGTAGATTTCTAGAGGACAGATATGCCTTGAAACGTTCTTTGATCAGGCTTTTGAGACACAAAAGTGAGTTGATCCACATGCTTAAAGAGCTCCTATTTCCACCCACAGATCAGCTGGCCCTGTAATAGGGGATATTTAAGATAGGGGAGCCCCTCATCAGGAGTAGAGGTCTACTAAGTGTATCCCCAAGCTCAACGTAAGACAACCAAAGTAGTTAATGACAGCTGGTTGTCAGCTTATTGAGAATCTCCATCTGATTACAGAGGCTCAACTATCTCTTACTCACATAGCCTGCACTTTCTAGCCTGCACTTTGCGATGAACCAGACAAGGAAATCCAGAGGCATACAAAGTGCATCTATATTATTATTGCTTATGTTTGTCTCAATAGAAAATGTACATCTCCTGGTATTTTGTTGCTTACACAACCTATACGTATTAGAACAAGGAGCAAAAGGCGGTTCTTTAATAAACATGTTGCACAGGACACAGGGGTGGCACAGTGGTGCAGCGGTGGTGTTGGTGCCTTCCAGTGCCAGAGACCCAGGTCAATCCCGACTATGGGTGCTATCTGTAAGGCGTCTGTACATTCTCCTAGTGACCGTGTGGGGTTTCCCCCGGGCGCTCTGGTTTCCTCCCACACTCGAATGACCCAGGTTTGTAGATTAATTGGCTTAAGGGAAAAAATGTCAATCGTCCCTAGCGTAGACATACAGGGATCACTGGTCGACATGGACACAGTGGACCGAAGGGCACGTTTCTGCGCTTCTTCTCCAAGACTTTCCCTGGGACTTAGGCCCAAGGCAAAGGCCGCTTGCTATGGGCTTCTGAACATTTCACCTGGCGTACTGACAACTAAAACAGCCATCATCGTTACACTTCAAACCCAACGCTAACGTATTAGAAATACCAATACATTTCTCCATATTGATAATAAATTAAGGTAACTACAGCTGCACCTCAACCTACGATAGGTTTACGTTCCGATAAACCCACCGTAAATATAGAAAACGCATTTAATACAATTTGATCACGTGACCGGACGCGAGCTGCGTCTCGCTGCCGTTGCCCAGCGTTTGCACCATCGTAAAGTCAAAATATCATATGTCGAAGCATCGCAAATCGTAGAGCATCTGTAATAACATTAGCCTTGCTGTAAATGTAGCCAGAAGAAGGAAACTCAAATTTAACAGCCCCATCTTCAAATGTCAACATTGTTGGGTCCGGTGCCAGGCATGTGGTGACTTGTGACCAAAATGCAACACTTTCCAAGTTAAAAGCTGAAGATAGTAACCAAGGAATGCTGACACAGGAAATAAAAAACTTAAAAAAATTAAACACATGCTCGGTATCAACTGTCTTCCATTTTTTAAATAATTCAGTTTCCTCATCTCCGCAAGCCAATGACTCAGTTGTAGCACATTCAGGCTTCAAGGTAGCTATATATTCATTGGAATCTTTCCTCCCCACTGGGATCCAGCCTGTATCCCAGTAAGCATACTAATTGGGTATTAGCAGAAGCATGCCTTTCTATTCAGCACCACCCCCTGAATATCAATACACAGTCAGTAGATGGGTCCACAGAAGCCACACCAGGTTTCATGGATCTCTCGGTTTTCAGGCAAGTAGCTGTCCCCCTGACATGAATGGAAGAAAGGAACCTCCCCTCACCCTTTGCCCAGCTCTATTTAAATAGTCAGAGCCAGACAGTGTTTGAAGGCACTGGGCCTCTACTCTCTGGAGTTTGGAAGGATGAGGAAGGTACTCATTAAAACCTATCGAATAGTGAAAGGCCTGGATAGAATGGATGTAGAGAGGATATTTCCACTAGTGGGAGAGTCCAAGGCCAGAGACCATAGCCTCAGAATAAAAGGAGGTACCCTTAGAAAGGAGACAAGAAGGAATTTCTTTAGTCAGAAGGTGGTGAATCTGTGGAATTCATTGCCACATAAGGGCTGTGGAAGGTGGAGATCAACAGATTCTTGATTAGTAAGGGTGTCAGGGGTTTATGGGGCAAAAGCAGAAGAATGGGATTGAGAGGAAACGATAGATCAGCCATGATTGAACAGCAGAGTAGACTTGATGGGCTAAATGGCCTTATACTCCTCGTAATACTTACAAAGAGCCAGTCAGCATATTAACAAGCCACAGAGCTACACAGCACAGGAACAGGCCCTTCAAACCAACTTGTCTGTGCTAACCAACATGCCCATGAAGTCTGTGGGCTACAGGACATGGAAACATTTTTGGATTTATCCCAGGGTTACACAAAAAGCTGGAGAAACTCAGCGGGTGCAGCAGCATCTAAGGAGCGAAGGAGATAGGCGACGTTTCGGGTCGAGACCCTTCTTCAGATCATGGATTTATCCCATGTGACTTTGAATATAGAAACATAGAAATTATGTGCAGGAGTAGGCCATTCAGCCCTTCGAGCCTGCACCGCCAGTCAATATGATCATGGCTGATCATCCAACTCAGTATCCCGTACCTGCCTTCTCTCCATACCCTCTGATCCCCTTAGCCACAAGGGCCACATCTAACTCCCTCTTAAATATAGCCAATGAACTGGCCTCAACTACCCTCTGTGGCAGAGAGTTCCAGAGACCCACCACTCTGTGTGTGAAAAAAGTCCTTCTCATCTCGGTCCTAAAGGATTTCCCCCTTATCCTTAAGCTGTGACCCCTTGTCCTGGACCTCCCCAACATCGGGAACAATCTTCCTGCATCTAGCCTGTCCAACCCCTTAAGAATTTTGTAAGTTTCTATAAGATCCCCTCTCAATCTCCTAAATTTTAGAGAGTATAAACCGAGTCTATCCAGTCTTTCTTCATAAGACAGTCCTGACATCCCAGGAATCAGTCTGGTGAACCTTCTCTGCACTCCCTCTATGGCAATAATGTCCTTCCTATAAACCCTATCTAACCCAAAAGGGAAATAGAAAGAAATACAGGAAAGTTCAATGATCTGAAATATCAATAGAATCTCCCCTTCTATGGATGCTGCCTGGCTTGTTGATTCTTTTTAGCCATTTATTTCACATTTCCATCATGCACTCATTAGTCAGATTTTATCCTCACCACAATCACAACAACTCATCCGTCATTTCACCTCCAAACTATACGAGAAGTTTACAGTGGCCAATTTACCTACAGACAAGTCAACGGGATATGGGAGGAAATCAGAGCACTGAGAAACTCGTGGTCTCAGGAAGAATTTGCAAACTCCACATGGACAGCACCCAAGGTCAGGGTCAAACCTGGGCTAATGGAGCAATGGCAAAGCAGCTCTACCAGATGTCATAAGTTTATGTCCCACTGTGATAGAGTCAGAGAGCGTGGAAACTGGCCCTTCGGCCCAACTTGCCCACACCTTCCAACATATCCCAGCTACACTAATCCTGGCTGCCTGCATTTGGCCAATATCCCATCCTCCTGTCTAATTGTTTCATAAATATTGCAATATTTCCTGCCCCAACTGCCTCCTCTGGCAGCTCATTCCATGCACCCACCACCCTTTGTGTGCAAAAGTTACCCCTCAGATTCCTTTATATCTTTTCCCTTTCACTTTAATCTTATGTACTCTGGTTCTCTATTCCCCTATTCTGTCAAGAAAATCTGGGTCTACCAGATCTATTTTTCTCATGATTTTATACAGAGATGCCAGAGTTAATTTAGTTAGTGAAAAACAACCTAATAAATCTAAATGCTATATTTAAAATGTTTTTTGGATAGATCCCATGATTCTGAATGGAAGCACATCCAAACTAAAATGGGAAAGAAAACAACCTGAAATGCTCAGTGATCTGAAATATTAATGCAATTTCTCTACCCATAGATGCTGCCCGGTTTGCCAATTGTTATATCAGATTTCAAATATTCACAGTTTATTGATTTTCATTTAATATATATATAGAGAAACTGGGTGTCAAAGAGTGCACTCAAACACATGCCCAAAAATGAGCATGCTCTAAGAGGCAAACGGGCAACCAAACAAAATTGCTTTCTACAACAGCAAAGTCAAATCTACCCGTAGAATCAATGTTTAACATCTTAAAATCTTATTTGGAGGTTATATATAACCTGTTGCCAATCTAGGCATTTATAACCACTGTGGTTGATTGAGAGCTTTCACAACACATCTGTGCATTCATTGACGCATAGAAAAATAGGTGCAAGAGTAGGCCATTCGGCCCTTCAAGCCAGCACCACCATTCAATATGATCATGGCTGATCATCCAAAATCAGTACCCCGTTCCTGCTTTTTCCCCATATCCCTTGATCAGCCCAAGAGCTAAATCTCACTCTCTCTTGAAAACATCCAATGAATTTGCCTGCACTGCCTATGGCAGAGAATTCCATAGATTCACAACTCTCTGGGTGAAGACGTTTTTCCTCGTCTCAGCCTAAATGGCCTACCCCTTATTCTTCAACTGTGACTCCTGGTTCTTGACTCCCCCAACATCGGGAACATTTTTCCTGCATCTAGCCTGCCCAATCCTCTAAGAATTTTTTATGGTTCTACAAGATCCCCTCTCATCCTTCTAAATTCTGAACTAGGGACATATGCAGAATTTCCCCTGCAGGTAAACTACATTTCAGACATTAAGCCTTTTGGGAGTGGGAGTGTGAGTGTGCATGTGTGCGTGGAAATACATAAAGAGACTAAATTAAAAATGGGAGATTTCAAAGCACATGAACTCTTCACATTCAAAACAATGGGAATTTGATTCTCATTCAATGCATTGATGTCAAAAGAAAGATTTTTATAGGGAATAAATTTACTTCATCATCGGTTTTGTTACAAGTTCAAATAAATCTTTGGAATTATGAAAGCTCAATGTTTTCGGATCCAACTAAATTGAAAATGCTATAAACAACATTCGAACATTCATTAGGTTATTTAATTGTTGATCTAATTTTGTTTATTACAAACTACACAAGTCATTAAAGGCATGCTTTTAATAGCAATAGTTGCTGTCCATTTAAAGCAAACACTAAGGCAAGAATTCAAAGCTCGGAGCCAGACAATGACGACAATGGCAATAATTACCGTCCATAATAAACAGCAATCCTGGATGAACGAGGCGTTTCACTCTCTGCTAAAGTCCCGTTCCAAGGCTTTCAAGAATGATGGGCCTGCTCTGTAGGAGACAACCAGGTCCGGTCGCTAATGTTATGAGGGATTCACAAAGGAGCACCCGGCACAGGGGGACCGCCGTGAGTAGGGGAAGAGCAATGCGGACCCAGTGTTGTAGGACCAATGTGGGGGGTAGAACAATGGACACTGATTATGGGGGAATGGCTGGGGGGGGGGGGGAAGAGTGAGAGAATGAAGGGGGAACTGGAGCAGGGGGGCTTGGGGGGGGGGGAGAGAGAATTTGTAACTTCCTAAGTACCCTTTATGGGTGACTATTTGCATACCTTAGCATTACAAAGAATTACACAGTGACTTGTCACATCAGACAATAAAGTATTCTAATCTATTTTTTGAGAGAATTCCAAAGCAAGCTCAAGGTTAAACTCAATCAGTCGATCATGACAGGGCCTGAATACCATTGTGGGGTACATGCCAAAATCACGCCAAGCTTCAGCAACAAATGATCTCTACTGAATGAGCTCATCCCTTTTACACCTACTTTGAAGAGGGAAACAAAGTTACACTAACACTTCTCCCTCCACATGCTCTGCCACCAACATTTGTGGTAGTAGTCAGATCTGCTTTAACAAAGGTAAACTCCAAAAGTGGTCAGCCAATATAGAATCCTTGGGTGGGTTTTTAGAATCACGCGTCAGTCCAACGGACCACTGTTTACACTGACAACTTTGCTTCAAGGTTCTACTGACACCATCTGCCTCAAGGAAGCCTGCATTTATAGTCCCGAGGAAAAATAAAATGTTGTTTCAATGTCTCTGGCCTAGTAAACATAGAAACTGGTGCAGGAGTAAGCTATTCGGCCCTTCGAGCCAGCGCCGCCATTCAACAGGATCATGGATGATCATCCAGAATCAGTACCCTGTTCCTGATTTTTCCCCCCCATATACCTTGATTCCGTTAGCCGAACATAGTCTACAATTAAGTGCTTCAATTAGACTCTTTGCAATATGCGTACAGGAAAAAAAAAGCCCTCGGATGACACCATCTCTATGTTTAGCTCTGGAATTGTGAATATAGACACAAAAAGCTGGAGTAACTCTGGCAACATTTCTGGAGAAAAGTAACGGCGACGTTTTGGGTCAACATCCTTCTTCAGACCCATTGGCCACACACAGTTCAGCCTTCAACGGCATAATACCAAATAAGCTCATGTGTAAACTTCTCGACCCAAGCCTGCAGGCCTCCAAATGCAACTGGTTTCTAACATTTCTGACCAGCTGCTGGTTAGAATTGGTCATGATATTTCCTTTACCAGGACCCTCAACATTGGTGTCCCTCAGGGTTAAGCTCTACTCCCTAGATATGCATGACTGTGGCAAACTACAACAGCAGCTCAATCTCCAAGTTAACGTTGATACCACTTATGTGGCCTGGACCAAAGATAAAACAAAATACAAGGAAAATAAGATAACCTTACGTCATGGTTTCAGAACATCCACCTAGCCGTTATCCGCAGAGTGAAAGAGTTAGTTGTTAACCCAATGAGTCGATTGTGAGAACATTGACCGTAACAAAGGGATTGTTATTCTGTTGAGTGCAAGAGGAAGAGGGGTGATATTATAGTGGTGTACAAGATCATGAGGGGAATCGATAGGGTGAATGTACAGAGTATTTTCCCCATTGTAGGGGAATCAATAGCCAGGGGACATGTATTTAATGTGGGACAGGGAAGATTTAATACGCACCGGGGGGGGAGATACCTTTGCACAGACAGTGGTAGGTATATTGAATGAGCTATCAGAGGTGGTAGTTGAGGCAGGTACTATAACATTTAAAAGACATTTGGACAGGGACAAGGATAGGAAAGGTTTAGAGGGATATGGCCAAACACAGGTGGGAAGGAAGAGTGTAGATGGGGCATCTTGGTCAGCATGGGCAACTTGGGCTGAAGGGCCTGTGTTCATGCTGTATGACTATGACTTTATAATACATCTGTGGATTCATCAACAGAACTGCTGCAGAAATGTTTGATCTCCTCAGGTTCTGGGCATCTGTTTCCCCAGCAACATTCCATCTAATCCACCTTTACGGCACATCAGGAAGGCTAGAAGAATCATCAAGGATGTCTGCCACCCTGGCTGATCCCTTCTCTCAATAAGGTGTGGGGAGAAGATGCAGGAGCTTGAATGCTTGGATGCCCAGACTCAAAGGGAACTTCTTCCCCAGTCCGATCGGACTCCTCAATCAGTCACCTCTTTTGCATTCCCTTCCCAGAAGTGCTGCCATATACTCTTAACTCCAGCTCATATGTTTAATTCATTATTGTACTTTAATATTCTTTCGCAATACAATTTAACACAATTGTGCACTCAGTGTTTATTGTTATATTTATCATTAATGCACTTACACCAGTCCTATCCATATACCAGTCACCATGCCTTTCAAATTATATAATACCTGCCTCATCTGCTGCCTCTGGGGTCAAGGAAAGAGCATTCACGTTGCGACCCTTCTTCTGCAGTTGTATAGGGCTCTGATGAGACCACATCTGGAGTATTGTGTACAGTTTTGGTCTCCTAATTTGAGGAAGGACATCCTTGTGCAGTGTAGGTTCTCGAGTTTTTTACCTGGGATGGTGGGACTGTCATATGAGGAAAGATTGAAAAGACTACGCTTGTATTCACTGGAGTTTAGAAGGATGAGGGGATATCTTAGAGAGACATATAAAATTATTAAAGGACTGGACAAGCTAGATGCAGGAAAAATATTCCCAATGTTGGGCGAGTCCAGAACCAGGGGCCAGTCTTTGAATAAAGGGGAGGTCATTTAAGACTGAGGTGAGAAAAAACTTTTTTACCCAGGGAGTTGTGAATTTCTGGAATTCCCTGCCACAGAGCGCAGTGGAGGCCAAATCACTGGATGGATTTAAGAGAGAGTTTGATAGAGCTCTAAGGGCTAGAGGATTCAAGGGATATGGGGAGAAGGCAGGCTCGGGTTATCGATAGCAGACGATCAGCCATGATCGCAGTGAATGGCGGTGCTGGCTCGAAGCGCCGAATGGCCTCCTGCACCTATTTTCTATGTTTCTATGTTCCTGTTTCCACCAATCTTTCCACCATCACGCACAAGCCAAACAGCATTGTATGAAGATGTTGAGAAGAGTGTTCAGCTCTGGCAGAACAACTTCTAATCTTGTGTGTGGACTCGACAAGAAGATGATCGACCTCCTCCTACAGCTTGTTCCACTGCACGGAAAACTTTATCCTCAGGTGGTGATAAATCTTTCTCATCTCACCTTAAATTTATGTCCCCTGGTTATTGATTCACCTACTATGGGTAAAAGACTGTACATTCACCCTATCTATCCCCTCATGATCTTATACACCACTATAACATCGATGAGCTTCCTGCGAACAAGGTTGACAATAAGTGATTCAATACTGAACACTGCCTTACAAGCAAGGTTTATTGGGTTGACGATTCAACATGCCCCAAATACATTAATAGTAGGTAGACTCACTTATTTTGGGACCCTTTGAAAACAATCTAGTCCTTCATACTATCTAGTCCAGTATTGCAGTGCCTCGTATTGTTTTCATATTCTGGGCTTGAATGGATTAACTGATTTAAATGCACATGGATAAACCTATCTGCAAAATTGTTTATGTGAAAGTTGCATAACATTTAGAAAAGGATTACCACAGTTGATTTGAGGCTTGTAGCAAAAATCGGCTACTCTGACCCAGTTACAGGCCTAAAGAGTAAATATTGTGCCAATCATTCTGCTGATCCAGAATGCCTTAAAGGTGATGATCCAGAGTTCACGTCCGATTCCCCAAACCAAATTTCCAAAACTACAACAGCTCATGCAAACTCATTGTGGAACGCAATAGCTGTAGTTTGATCAGGACACAAGCAGAAACCTCACAGGGGCACGGATAGGCTAGATGTATTTCCCCCCCCCCCCCCAATGTGTAGAGCCTCTTGTTGACATGGACACAATGTATCCTGATCAAGAGCATATCAGAAGTTTGTGTTGTTAGTTTTAAAGCTACTGCTTGGAAACAGGCCCAACGGCCCACCGAGAACACATCGACCAGCAATCCCCGCACATTAACACAAGCCTACACACACTGGAGACAATTTTTAATTTTACAGTTATACCAAGAATACAAACATGGCCCGACTTCGGAGCCTCGGAGGCTTTGGCCATGGATCCAGCGGACGACAACACCGGGAGCTCACAGGTCCCAGGTTGGTAACCGATTCTCCGGAGCTCCCTCAACAGCTTCGTCCGCTGGACTGGAGGGTGGCAGCTTTGTCCGCCCCGGGGCCACGGATTTTGAATCAGCCCGTTCGCGGAGCTCGGATTCGGCCGCGGGACTTACCATCACCCGGCGGGGGGCCCAACATCGAAAGCCTGGATCGCCTCAACGCAGACGGAGAACAAGGAAGGAAGAGCCAAGGACTTTAAGACTTTTGCCTTCCATCACAGTGAGGAGGTACCTGGTAGACTCACTGTGGTGGATGTTAAACTGTGTTCATTGTGTGTTCTGTTATTTTATTCTCCGTTATGACTGCAAAGTATTTAATTTCATTCAAACTAACACGTTTGAATGACAATAAAGGATACTTTATACTTTATCTGGAGTCGTGATCGAACATGGGTCTCTGGCGCTGTAAGGCAGCAACTCTACTGCTACGCCACCGCGAAGAAGTTAAACATCTTTAACGTGGACTGCTTTCAATTGACAGAGAAATCTTCCAGCATATCTCGCCCTCCACTCCCACCTCACTGGTCTTGCAATTATCCCTCTAGTTTACATGGCTGAAGTAAAGAGCTAGTATGACTTTCCATTCAGCTCACTGGAGAACTTTTAACTATCTTTAATCAGACTTTGTATTGCACTAAATGTTGAACCCTTTATCTTTAGTGTGCACTTTGGACAGCTTCATTGTAATCATGTTCAATCTTTTCTTTGACTGGAAAACACGCAACAAAAGGCTTTTCACAGTACCTCAGTACATGCGACAATAATCAACTAAACTACAAATTCGGAAAGATAAAAGCTTCTGGTTAGAAAGCCCAAGTTTGATAGTCATTTCACAGGTGATTTATGGATCCTGGACTTCTCTCTCCCCAATGCAGGCAACACTTCCATTACATTGATGTTACTTGGATTCCACAGGATGTCATGCATTAAAACATCAATAGATAGACAGCTCCCCCACAAAGCAGCACTTTATCAATGGCTATGCTGTGGCTCTCTTGTGTATATTCCAGATTGAGGCAGACATTGATCAAAAAAGGACATACTTCTTCACTGATTTGTTACCATGCTGCTTCCGTCTCCAAAATATATTTTCAAGCCTTATGGATATAAGCTATCGCAGTGAATCCAAGGGGCCGTTCTCATAACTCTCATAAGAGTAAACATTACAAGGTCACAAGTGAATTAGTAGAATTAGTAGGAGTAGAATTAGGCCATTTGGCCCATCAAGTCTACTCCACCATTCAATCATAGCTGATCTTTATTATCCTCCTAACCCTATTCTCCTACCATCTCCCCAAAGCCTCTGACATCTGTACTAATCCAAACTCTATCTACTCTGCCTTGAAAATATCCAAGGACGGCCTCCACAGCCTTCTGTGGCAAAGAATTCCACAGATGCATCATCCTCTGACTAAAGAAATTTCTCATCTCCTTCCTCAAACATCCTTTAATTCTAAGGCTATGACCTCTAGTCCTAGTCTCTCCTTCTAGTGGAAACATCGTCTCCAAATTCACTATCCATTAGCTTTTCACTATTCTGTATGTTTCAATGAGGTCCCCTCTTCATTCAATTAAATTCCAGCGAGTACAGGCCCAGTGCCAACAAATGTTCATCATGGGTTAACCTGCTCAACCTACATTATGCCTAGGAAGCATAGAAAATTCATGTGAGCACAACGTTTCCTTCTAATCTCCTAATTCTCCATCCATTATTTTTAATTACTCTTTTCTTGTGACTAATGTCACCTAATGCTAACCTGTTTATGCCTTCACAACTCCATAAACAGAAGACTGAAAAACATACAATGGACAGCGTATTCCCACGAGTGCCAGTCACAAAGTAAAAAATTACTCAAAAACCCAAGGCCATATAAACACGTTGTGCCAAGAATCACACTTGCATTGCTTCCTGGTCCCAAGAGGGAAAAGAAATGCAGTTTCGCATTGAAAAACCTTGAGATGTAACACACCAGTCTCTTTCCCTGGGCCGCTTGACCACCTCATGATCAATAAATCACATCTGTTGCACATGCACTTTTTAACGTTTTTGTTGAAAAAAGAACAAAGGATTGGCAATTCCATGGACATAGGCAGCTGCTGCAGCACAAATGAGGCACAACATCCCACACTAGCTTCCTGCTGCAACTCTTCACAGTGGGCTATTTCAAGCAATCAAAGCAACCTCCAAGGTCTCAAATTGGGCAATGCTGGTTACCATTATCCCTCCCCAAAGGCCTAACCTCTGCCATTTCTGTTAAGTCATTTACTGTGTGTTGAACAGTCACCTTTCTGATCCCTGGTACCTAATTCTTCCAGGTGGTGTAGGCTTGCATCTGGCTTTTCAAAGCAGCTTTGGAGGCAAAGGCCATGCAAGAACAATGGCTTGCATTTAAAGAGTAGATATTGATGTTGTGCGAAGTGAAAACAGGAAGGGTTTTGATCACACAATGTCTTTCTAGCCAATGATTCCGGCCAGACATCAGAAGCTGTACAATAATCCAAGGTGCCCCTTCACATTTTACCAGCATGGGTTTAAAAGCAGCAGCCGTCATCCTCAAATCCTCCAGGTACTTGCAAAAAAAAGTCAGATGTTGTTGAACTAGACTGCTAACCACATCCACATGTTCTCACTTGAATGCTAGAGTGATTTTACATTCAAAATGCATTATTTCTGATGCATAATGTGTAAAGTATTGCTGGTGACTCGATTCGAGACCTTCAGCACAACACCATTGACAACTGAGAAATATGATGCAGATGCAGTTATGTTCCTAATAGTACAAAACTTCATGTTGGGGCCAGTCCTTGAATTCTATACCAATGGTTTTCAAAAAAAGGTTTTAACCTCGGAATCTTTATTGGAAGATTGTATTATCCATTTCAGCTAGAAATGAACATGTGGGTGACAGGCTGAGGGAGCCACTGTGAAGCAGTTACTTTGCAATTAACCATTTTCAACCTATGCCAATGTTCATTGGAAGTTTTTAAAACTGCAGAATAAAGCAAGTGTCAGTGATATGTGCTCCCTCATCTCCCTTGGCCAATGGAAAACCAGCTATACGGCAATCAAATAAGCCAAAAAACATTAAGGTAACCGTGGAACCCATGGGCAAATTTATGCCAATAGATATGTCTTGTGTAAATTTCTCAGGGTGGCACAGCGGTAGAGTTACAGCCTTACAGCACCAGAGACCCAGGTTTGGCCCCGATTCCGGGTGCTGGCTGGACGAAGTTTGTATGTTCTCCCCGTGACCCGACTGGGTTCTCTCCTGGAAGCTTCGGTTTCCTCCCACAATCCAAAGGTTTATAGGTTATTTGGCTTGGTATAATTGTAAATTGTCCCTAGTGTGTGTAGGATAGCATCGGTTTGTGGGGATCGCTGGTCGGTGCGGACTCGGTGGGCCGAAGGGCACGGTTCCACACTATCTCTAAAGTAAACTATTTAGGTTCCAAATATCAGCAGTCATTTGAAGTCACATGCTAGAATAAGTTGTTTTAAATTAGTTAGCTATTTTGAGGCTCTGTTGGGTGCATTAGGTCAAAGATTAGATTGAGGTTTACCCGATTGTGAAAATTCACACGATATTTTAAGTTTTGGTCTTGAAATTAAAAGCTTTGATATCACATCAACGTGGCATGCATGACATTCTACTCACTGAAACACTACTGGAAACACCAAGCCAAGGGGCACAGAAACCAGCTACAGCAAAAACCACATATCATTCCCAAATCAAACAGAATATATAGACCTACCGAACTTATCTCCACAAACCTCGACTCCATCCTATCTCCCCCCCCCCCCCCCCCCCCCCATCTGGACTACACTTCTTCCCAACCTGCTTTCTGTAAGGACTACATCCCCAACTCCCAATTCCTCCGTCTATGCCGCATCTGCTCCCAATACGAGGTGCTCCACACCAGGGCATCGGAGACGTCCTCATTCTTCAGGGAATGGGGATTCCACTCTTCTACCATAGATGAGTCTCTCACCGGGGTCTCTTCTATATCCCGTGACTCTGCTCTCACTTCTCATCTGTCCTACTCGTAACAAGGGCAGAGTCCCCCTTGTCCTCACCTTTCACCCTACCAGCCGGCACATACAACAAATAATCCTCCAACATTTTCGCCACCTCCAACGTGATCCCACATCTTCCCAACTCCTCCCGTCTGCTTTCCGCAGAGACCGCTCCCTCCATAACTCCCTGGTCAATTCGTCCCTAGCAATCCGAACCACCCCCTCTCCGGGTACTTTCCCTTGCAACCGCATGAAATGCTACACGTGTCGCTTTACCTCCCCCCTTGACTCCATTCAAGGACCCAAGCAGTCTTTCCAGGTATGGCAGAGGTTCACCTGCACCTGCTCCAACCTCATCTATTGCATCCGCTGGTCTAGATGTCAGTTGCTCTACATCGGTGAGACGCATCGGTGAGACCCCCCCCCCCCCCAGCCCCCGAAACACCTTCACAGCAGGCAACATTTTGGGTCAAAACCCTTTTTCAGACTATTTCCTTCACTCCATATATGCTGCCTCACCCGCTGAGTTTCTCCAGCATTTTTGTCCACCTACAATATATTTCAGAGCCACTTGCAACTTGGAGCCACATTTCTTAATAAACATTTGTTTAATTTCCAAGTGATTGCATCGCCCTCTCACTTTCTCTGCAGGTGTACCCACTTCATCCATCCAGAAAGTTTAAGATTTTTATTATAGATAGTACTGCTCGCGAGTCATTCTCCTATTCCCCACCATGAATAAATCCAGGATATTGCCAAAGAACAATCCCCAACCTGCAATTTCAGTTTTCGACACCTCCAGAACCGCAATCCTGATCGGATTGGAGATAACATTCATGATTAACTTTTACTACCTATTCGATACTGAAATGTCAACACAAGATTTAGCCCATTGTCCAGGAATAAGTAACCCTGGCTACTAAATATAGAATACAGCACAGGAACAGGCACTTTGGCCCACAATATCTGTGCTGAAGATGATGCCAAGCTAACTTAATCTCTGCCTGGACATGATATATATCCCTCCTTTTCTATGTGCCTATTTAAAAGCCTCTTTAATGCCACTATCTCCACCTCCACACCTGCCAATATGTTCCACGCACCCACCACTGTGTAATAAAAATGTACTTTTTTTTTTTGTTAATATTTTTTATTAGAATACATATTATGACAATTTAAAATGTGAGAAAAAAACAATATACTATTCATCACATACATTTTTAATATTTTTAAAATTTACAGTCATTCTTGTTTGCACTTCATAATTTTTTATTATGTTTAATACAGAAAGAAATTAAGGAAATTAAAATAAGAGTAAAAATAGAAAATCAATAATGTGAGTGGAGTTCTAAACATTCTATACTTCATTGGAGATATATCAATGATCTATTATATATGATTCTTCATCCATTCCTCGTTCAGGTTTCAGTCAACCATATAATTTTTAAACGTTGTCCCTCTCACCTTTAAAGCTATGCACTTTAGTCTATGACATTTCGACCCTGGGGAAAAAAGGTTCTGAAGTGTTTGCCTTATTTCTAATAACTCTGCATCAGCTCATTCGATAATTCATTAATTCCCCTTGCAATCCATAATCCCTCAGCCATAAAATTTGCAATAGGTTATTTTACTTCATTCCCACAAGCTTCTAGACAGCTACAGAGCTTCTAAACTTTCTCAAACAAAATTCTTTCCTTCATTTGATGGAGGAAAAACAGCAACACTCATTTTCCAAAACAATGATTACATCAGATTAATAATTTCTAGCAGGTGAAAGTTGTTCAGGGCAATCTACGCACAGCTCTGTTGAATATAACACGAAGAGTCGGACTGTCAGTACTAGAAGATGCAGTGGGGATATATTAGCAAAAGTGACATTAACTACAAGCCAATCTTTGTATTCCTGTGATGGACAAAAATGCTGGAGCAACTCAGCGGGTCAGACAGCATCTCTGGAGAAAAGGAGGTGACATTTCAGGTCGAGACCCTTCTTCAGACTGAGAATCAGGGGAGAGGGAGACGAGAGGGAAGAAAGGGCACTTGGAACAAAAGAATGAAAGGTATGCAAAAGGACAAAAATCAAAGCTAATTTACTCCAGCATTTTGTGCCCATTTTTGGTGTAAACCAGCATCTGCAGTTCCTTCCTACACATTTTGCAATTCCTGTGTTTAGACACAGTATCATCCTGGTGCCCGTTATGATAGAAACTTGTCATTCTCTTGCACAAGCTGTATCATTAAGACTTAATGATACAGCTTGTGCAAGAGAATGACAAGTTTCTATCATAACGGGCACCAGGATAATACTGTGTCCAAGAGAAATTATGACTATCTGTGACAGCAAACTCGGAGGGGAAAGTCTCCGATCTGCAATGTGACCAGATGCTTTGCCTTTTTCCAGTGATTGAAGATTGTCTAAGGAGCAGATCACACCTCTAGCTTTCCGACTGGGGAATTAAAAGGAATCTAAAGGGTTGAGGAGAAAGAAATATGTGGGGTTAAAAACAAATGCAGCAGAAAGTTATTTCTGGCATTGCAACAGAGCTTCGGCTGCTTTCATACATGAAATTCATCAGATGCTTTGCTCACCACTTTGTGGCCTTGAAAGAACCATTCATAAGGGCCTGTTCTCAACCAGTAACTATGACTTTCAAATGGGAATACAATCTATTCAACCACCATCACATGTTTATACCAAAAAAAGGACCTGAGGCAATCAACGATCCCCAAGACAATGCCTCAATATCGTACAACAAAATTTGGCACCTTGTACACACGCTTGTTAGATGGTCATCTCTAATTTACACAAATCAAGGGTCAGTTAATTACCTGGTCAAGAACTCCACACCCCAGCCAATTGCAATTTCTCACTCAAAGCTTCTTGCATTGCTAACTTTAGAACAGCACAAATGGAAACGGAAAAATCAGGGAGAGATATTATTCAAACTCAATGATGCAACACACTACTCCATCAGTGAGCATGAAAAAAAAAATTACTGAAAATCTTGCTATTCAAAGTAGCCTCCAATTAAAAAAAAAAAAAATTAACATTAAGCTACAACAGAGACCTTAAGCGGAAATTTATAGGTTTAACTCCCCTGAACATTTCCATGATAATGAGGGTGTGCATTGGGAGGTTTCTCATTGGCAAGGAACAAAATAGAAAAATTCCCAATGAGTGAATGAAATTCAACCAACTATGGAACAAAAAAAAAGTTATGCCCTACAAAAAGAGGCACCCCTGCCTCTCATGGGCACAGTTTTATATGCTCATGTCTGCAAATTCCCAAAATGTGCATTATGTAAATCGCATCCGCATTTTAAGAATGGTCTCAATGGTTTCACACAGAGAGTTACGAATTTGTGGAATTCTCTGCCACAGAAGGCAGTAGAGGCCAATTCACTGAATGAATTTAGAAGAGTTAGAGCTCTAGGGGCTAGCGGAATCAAGGGATATGGGGAGAAGGCAGGCACGGATTACTGATTGCGGATGATCAGCCATGATCACAATGAATAGTGGTGCAGGTTCGAAGGGCCAAATGGCCTCCTCCTGCACCTATTTTCCATGTTTCTATGTCTCAACTAAATAATCCAGAAAACCTGGCAGGTTTATGCGCTCAAATCAACACAGAGCTGATGCTGTGCAAATACGGACCTCGAGTTGCATCTTAAAAAGTAAACTTAAAAATATCCAGGCAAACTAGTTAAAAAAAAGATGAGATCACCAATGCATTTAACTACAGCATTAAAAAAAGGTAAACTCCAAATCTCAGAAATAGCCCAGGGCTATGGACAGCTGGTTATGCTCATCGAAGCAAATAAACTCTATGGCAAGAAGCAAAGCAGCAAGGCCAATTCCTCCCAGCTAAATTTAGAATCAAAGTTGCATGGTTAGGTAAACAAGTACTATCAATAGCACATATAAAGTTTAATTATAATAAAAAGGACACGAACCTCCACGCTTGTCCCGTTTTCACCATCCCCCTGACCTCCCCCTTTCGGAAACAGAACAGTTTCCTTTCTCTGAGTTACACTAGTTTTTTTTATGTCCATCTTCAGTTTAAACCAGCGTATGCAGTTCCTTCCTGAACATGGATAGGTGACGATTCTGATTGGAACCCTTCTTCAAACTTAAAGTCTATTAACTGTGCTGCATCTTAAAGTTTTCTTTCCTACTGGAAAATTAAAAAAAAACACACTTCAAGACTGACTGGCATCATTACAATCCCCCGCATTAAATTATATAAATTCTCAATAACAACCAGAAGTGTTTGTTGGCACATTGAACCTTATCTTTCCACACCTATCTTTCCTAATTCTTCCATTGCCTCAAAGTCACCAGTGTAATCAAGGACCACTCACCCTGGGCACTCCTGCTTTTTTTCCTCTCCCATCAGGTAAGAGGTACAGCAGTTTGAAAAATGAACACCTCCAGATTCAGGACAGTTTCTTCCCAGCTGTTATCAAGCAACTGAGTGGTCCTCATCAGCTGGAGTGTGGTCCTGACTTCCCACCTACCCCATTGGAGACCTTTGAACTATCCTCAATGTTATATACTGCACTAAACTTTGTACCTTTATCCTTAATCTGCACTGTGGTCAGCTTGATTGTATTCATGTGCAGCCTTTTCTCTCAGCAAATAGCATGCAAACCAACGCTTTTCACCGTACCTCAGTGCAGGTAATTATGACAAGCTAAAATAAAATCTCAATAGCGGACCAGGTTGAAAGCCCAGGAAAATTTCCTCGGCAATCTGGGTGTTCAGAATCATCAGATTTCGTCTCATTTTTCATGTTGTCGAATATTTTTCTTTCATGTTGTTTTGTTAATACTACTCGTGTTGAAGTACAGCATGAACATTCTTTGCATTATAGCCTCTTTTCCCTTTGGGTACATGATGCAGTCTTTCAAAATGTTTGTGTAAGCTAATGGGTGTAAATATTTACCATCCAAACATTAAAAAAGGAAAAAAAGTCTGAAAAATAATCAGTCCTCCAGCACTTAGTCTAACATCACGCAACAGTATAAGTCACGATCAAAACTGGTCCCAGCATTTACTCCAAACTGGATCCCAAGTTTTTTTTATTTTTTTTTTAGAGATCCTACTCCGTGTTCAATTTATTCCAATTTTATAATTTACTTTTACATACACTTCCATGCAATTCCCACAAAAACTTAAGAGATTATGGTTTCACATCTTTCCGCCTTCATTGCTTTAAACACTACATGTCAAACCAAAAAAAAAAAACCCCATCTCTAATGGATCAATATGGCAGTCAACGATCACTCCATCATCAAATGATGCCTGAACAAATGCTTTGGTGAGTGAAGCAGAACTCCTTTGTTGTCACTGTGCAATCATTTTGCTGCATTAACATATTCCTACTTGCGTTGCTTAATGCAAACATTCCAAAGCTGAGGGGGCCGATGTCAACAGTACATAGAAAACATTCCCTGAAGACCTTCAGTTGGTTCTCTATAGCTGGTGGAGCATGCGGTTGCAATAAACAGGAGAAATTGCAGACCTAGCATAGCAGAAGGGTGCAGTGATGAGAAAGCAAGCAGTGCTGATGACTGGTTTCGAATGTGCCACCAGATCTGGGCATGGCAACATTATAGTAATCACTCCATGTTCTTTACAGTAATAATAGACTAATCACTGTAAGTTATACATGCCAGCACTTGTACTGCAATGTTCCATATTCAAATACATTGTGTTAAGTTATGCCAGCATGCACGATAAACGGAAAATGTAACCAAAATAGTCAATCAACGGTGTCCCTTGTGCCCAACACAAAATAATAATAATCAGTACAATTCCTTCCAATTGTGCAGTTAATGAGAACCATGAGCAGCATGGTACCTGTATGATCCAAGCAGTAATCATTAGACTTTAAGTCAACCCCACTTCATACATTCTACATTCATTGAAATGCAAACTGGCTGAAGAAAATGGTAATATTCTGGCTAGAAATCCATTCGCCATTTTACTAGAAAATAGATTGACTTACCGATACAGGCATGAACTCGAACCGAGAGCTGTGTGCGCAAGATCATGCTGTGTTTCTTTCCCCTCCTGCAAAACAAAGAATAATTAGAATGGAATAGCACAACGGAAGAAAGTTTATCTAATTAAATGCAGAATCTCAAGTAAACTACTATTTATGCCCTGAAACAAATTAAAGGGTAAATTAAAATAAAAACTGCAGATGGTTGAATTCGGAAATGAAACAGAAATTGCAGATACAATTCAGGCCAGACAGCATCTGTATGAAGAAAACTCTACAACCATTCATAAGAGACAGAAAACAAAGAAATAGTCTTTGTTCTATAGTATGTCCCTCCATCATCTTCTCTGCTGCCTGGACTAACTGGTTTCTCTCCCTCTCTGACTTCAAATATTAATGTTTATTTCCACAAATGCTGTCCAACTTGCTGAGCTTTCAGGCATTTTCTGCTTGAAGACGGGTTGGGTCTGTATTTGTTGGAGTTTAAAAGAACGAGCAGTGATCTTATTGAAACGAGATCCATAGGAGCATGAGAAGGTATCTGTCAAGATGACTTTGCTCGAGGGAGAGTCTTGAATGAGGGGACAATTGCAAGATAAAGGGCGAGTCATAGAGTCAGAGACAAGAGGCATGGAAACAGGGCCTTCGGTCCAACTTGCCCACGCTGACCAACATGCATTTGGTCCATATCCCTCTCAACCTATCCTATCCAAATGTTCTTAAATATTGTAATAGTACCTGCCTCAACCACATCCTCTGGCAGCCAATTCCTTATATGCAGCACTTTGTGTGAAAGGTTGCCGTTTGGGTCCCAATTAAGATTTTACCCTCTCACCTTAAACTTATGTCCTTTTGTTCTTGATTACCCCTACCCTGAGAAAAAAGATTCTGTGCATTCAGCCTATCTATTCCCCTCATGATTTTATACACCCTAAAAGATCACCCCTTGCCTGCCTACACTCTAAGCCATAAAATCTTAGTCTGTCCAACCTTTCCTTATAGCTCAGTCCTCAAGTCGTGGGAACATTGGACCAAATGGCCCGTTTCCGTGTGGTATGAATCTAAATGCTGGAAACATTCTGATTAAATGCAATGTTTTAAAGCAAAAATTCTCACTTTGTTTAGATACCAGGCACCGATTAATGTCCTTGGGAATGTCAGAGGGTGGTAAATCTGTGGAATTCATTGCCACAGAAGACTGTGACGGCCAATTCAATGGATATTTTTTTTTAAGGTGGATATTGATGGGTTCTTAATTGACACAGGTGTCAGCAGTTATGGGGTGATGGGAGGAGAATGGGGTTGAGAGGGACAGATAGAACAGCCATGATTGAATGGTTGAGTCCACTTAATGGGCCATATGGCCTAATTCTGCTCACCACTTTAGTCTCAAGTATCCAAATTTCCAAAATATATCTCTATCCAGTTCAAACTGTTAAAATGTTGCTGAACCTACTTGAAAAGGCAAAACCTTCAGACCATCAGTAACTTGATTCATGCCATAGAATAAATGTGAATCCCTTATGTAAATAACTGCACTTTTTAGTATTTGTATTTGGTATGAACCTCCAATACATGAACATTCTACACAAACATAAAATCCTATTCTTTCACATCCAATTTATTAAATCTGCTAAAATGACATAATTCCACCAACTATTTGGATTGAGGGCCTTCCCCAATTTGCTCATCGGTGCACAACAATGTATGGTTGGAATATGATTACGCTCATCTGCAAGTGCCCATTAATTTGAATGCACAAATGGGCATCTGCCTCAGATAAGATCATATAGAGGAATCAACTCCATATCCAGACAAAGGTTAACCAGAACAGACACAAAATGCTGGAGTAACTCAAAGGGACAGGAAGTATCTCTCTAGAGAAGAAATGGGAGATGCTATAGTTAGAGAACCTTCTTCAGAGATACTGCTTGTCCCTCCGAGTCACTCCAGCATTCTGTGTCTATCTTCGGAGTAAACCAGCATCTGCAGTTCCTTCTTACAAAAAGGTTAACCAGATTGACTGTGCACTTTACTGTTCACTGTGCTGGTCTCCTTCCAAATGGCAACATTAACAACCAATTCCCACCATACTACAGGGAGATAGAAACTCCCAGGCCTTCAAAATATCATATAACCATATACCAATTTCAGCACTGAAACAGGCCTTCTCGGCCCTTCCAGTCCGTGCCGACCATTTATTTTTCCCTATTACCTGCACTCAGACCATACCCCTCCATTCCCTTCCCGTCCATATACCTATCCACTTTACTTTTAAATGTTACAATCGATCCTGCCTCCACCACTTCTGCTGGAAGATCATTCCACACAGTCACCACTCTCTGAGTAAAGAAGTTCCCCTTTATGTTACCCCTAAACTTCTGTCCCTTAATTCTCATGTCATGCCCTCTTGTTTGAATCTTCCCTACCCTCAATGGGAAAAGCTTATCCACGTCAACTCTGTCTATCCCTTTCATCATTTTAAAGACCTCAATCAAGTCCCCCCTTAACCTTCTGCACTCCAAAGAATAAAGACCCAACTTGTTCAACCTTTCTCTGTAACTTAGTTGCTGGAACCCAGGCAACATTCTAGTAAACCTCCTCTGTACTCTCTCTATTTTGTTGACATAACAAGGACAGTTGAGACTTTGGCACAAGTTGAGCCAGGTGAAACTTTTGTCTTATCTCCCTGGTTTGATCTGATGCTTTTCAGGAGAAGGCTTGCAATAGGTGAATTTGCTCAACTTTGTTCACATTTCTTTACCCACAACACCTCTGCTTACTTGGCAGAAAGTTTGGGCACACAAATGAAAGGATGTCCCAAAAGTTAAATTAAATATCTTAAATTATTCATACTGCATTCTTCTAGATAATTAAAATGGAGACAGCTATGATCTTCCATTATAGATGAGGCTCTCACTAGGGTCTCCTTGATATCCCACAGCTCCGCTCTCACTCCCCCCTCTTGTAACAAGGACAGAGTCCCCCTTGTCCTCACCTTCCACCCCATCTGCCGTCGCATACAACATATAATCCTTCGACATTTTCACCACCTCCAAAGGGATCCCACTACTGGCCACATCTTCCCATCTCCACCCCTTTCTGCTTTCCGCAGAGACCGCTCCCTCCGTAACTCCCTGGTCAACTCTCCCTTCCCATCCAAATCACCACCTCGCCAGGTACTTTCCCCTGCAACTGCAGGAGATGCAACACCTGTCCCGTTTCCTCCCCCCTTGACTCCATCCAAGGATTCAAACTGTCTTTCCAGGTGAGGCAGCGGTTCGCTTGCACATCCTCCAACCTCATCTACTGCATCCACTGTTCCAGGTGTCAACTGCTCTACATCAGCGAGACCCAGCGCAGGCTCGGCTATATTTTCGCTGAACATCTCCGCTCAGTTACTCATAACCAAGCTGATCTCCTGATGGCCCAGCACTTCAACTCCCCTTCCCATTCCCAATCTGACCTGGGCCTCCTTCATTGTCAGAGGCCCAGCGCAAATTGGAGGAATAGCACCTCATATTTTGCTTGGGTAGTTTACACCCCAGCGGTATGAACGTTGACTTCTCTAACTTCAGGTAGCCCTTTTTCTCTCTCTTCATTCTCCTCCCCCCCCCCAGTTCTCCCACTAGTCCCACCGTCTCCGCCTACATTTTTTCTTTGTCCTACCCCCTCCCGAAATCAGTCTGAAGAAGGGTCTTGACCTGAAACGTCACCAATTCCTTCTCTCCATTGATGCCGCCTAACCCGCTGAGTTTCTCCAACATTTTGTGTCTACCTTCGATTATACCTGCATCTGCAGTTCTTTCTTAAACTTTTTAGCTCTCCATTTTTCGGACCAGGGACAGGGAGGGGTACAAGACCACCCCCATCATTAAAAAAAGTTCACAATTGGGAAATGCAACACAGGTTTGCTACATCATATTACCTTGTAAATGAATCAGTGCATGCACAGGTTTGGGCTAGTGAACAACCTGGCCATGTGGTGATCAACAACTGTGCTTTGGGTATGTCCAACAAAATCACGAGATCAACAGACTGGAGGACTGTTGAACTGCACATACCGCAACAACAAATTACTGGGTTGAAGTAGTTGGATCAGATGCGATGCCTATATATCGATGGGTGTAGTCTGATCTCAAGAGTGCAGATATAAACTACTGAAGTGGAAGCAGTTTATCTCCAAACTTCTCAATTAGGTCGTGGCCTTGCAATTACTTCCAGCTATCCAAGCTTCTCAATTTCACCTTTGAAGAAACAATGTGCTCTAGTCCTAGTACTATCAAGCCTATAATTATACTCTGATCCCAAAGTTCTGCATCGCTCCTTATACATTGGCCAGCATTACATATCACCTATCATAGCAAAAAGGAAGTCAAGAGTGTTTACACAACTTTGCTAATACCACAGCTTTTTGCTATGGCAACATCTTTACATGAAAATGTAGAAGGAAAATGCCAACCAAGTGCAATTTTTACAAAGATTTCTCCAAGGACTGAGGATAGTAGAATATGTACAAAAATTAGTCCAATTAGCACTTCAATACCACAGCAAAATCACTTTGCAGCCGACACCACCGCAGTGGGCTAGATGTTGATTAATGATGAGACAGAATACAGAAAGGAGATAGAGAGCCTTGTAACTTTGTGCCAAGACAACAACCTCTCCCTCAATGTCAGACAGTATAGCAATCATATCCGCAAAGTGGAATCAAGGGAAATGATGCCAGTCAAGGTACAAAAGATTTCCATTTCCTTCATCTAAATGGACATGGATATAAGAGTAGTGTAGCGATCACATTAACTCAAAAATCCACTTCAGAGGATTTCACCAAAATTAGTCTACACTCCACACCGTTTCCAATCCCTTGGCACTGGTCAAACATTCTTCAGGATAACATTTGAGGGTTTTCCTTCTGCTCAGCTGGTATGACTGGCAGCTCAGTGCGAATCAACCCAGCCTATCCAATCTCTCCTGATAACCACATCCTTCCATTCCAGGTAACATCCCAGCGAATCTCCATTCTGAGTAACATCCTGGCAAATCTCTTCTGCATTCTATTACTACCACATCCTTTTAAAATGATAGCATAGACAGTGGGTGGTCCGCAGGTGATGAGCATTATTTCGTCAATAATACTGGCCAGAATATGGGCTGAAAATTGTAGATTACTTCTTGCAGATCAGAACTGAAAGCATTTGTGGAATACATGTGCTGGATGGGAAGCTTGTGTTTGCACTATTCCAGCAAGATATCAAGGAGCACCATCCACTGTCAAAGTTGCCACAGCCAGGCATAAAAACAGTTTTTATCCACGAGTATTTGCTCTACTCAACAGCCAAAAACCTGTAGCCACCCTTTGATCTGGTATTTTGTTGGTTCACATGCTTGATCAATGGTGTTTCATCATTAATGTTTTATTGTTATTAATGTTTAGTGTTTTCTGAGTAATTCGTAACTGTCACTGTATGTCATGTTGTTACTTGTGGGCGGAGCACCAAGGCAAATTCCTTGTATGTGAACAGTTGGCCAAGAAACTTACTTACTTTATTCTAAAGCGGAGATATGAACAATTTCAATTCCAATGACTAAACCAATATAAAACAAGAAGTATTCACCCAAAAGTCACTGCTTTATTTTGTAAGGATTATATATCCAGCCTAATATTAGAAGAATTGTTTACAAATCATTTGTTTAGAGCAAGTGATTGGTTTATTCAGCTAACAGCCCCAGAATAGATGCCTTTCTGCTTTAAAATTTCCTCTGCACTTAATCTCCTGTAATATTGGTTTGCAGTCAGATCCAATCATTAGTTTATTGTGGGGCAAACATATTTGCAGGAAATGCTCAGGACAGACATCTGTGGAAAGAAAAACAAAATTAATGTTTCTGACCCAAGACTTTTCATTCAAATTAAGGGTCGTGGAGCCAAAACAATTTATCTTGCCACAAATGCTGGCTGCCCTACAGGGCAACTACCAATAGCTTAAGATGATATGAGCATAAGAATTAACATCAAGATGAAATCTTGAAGCATATTCTTTTCCATGTTCCTACTAGAAGCAGCAACTACAAGCTTAAAAACAATCTACAACTTTCCTTAAAGACTTCTATAATTTAGAGTGCGCTTTTCTCCTCCTGGCTTCACGTGAAGATGTTCATCAGGACCCAACAGTTAATATGTGTAGGAAAGAACTGCAGATGCTGGTTTAAATCGAAGATAGACAAAATGCTGGAGTAACTCAGCAGGATAGGCAGCATCCCTGGAGAGAAGGAATGGGTGAGATTTCAGGTTGAGACCCTTCTTCAGACCCAAAATGTTACCCATTTCTTCTCTCCAGAGATGCTGCCTGTCCTGCTGAGTTACTCCAGCATTTTGTGTCTATCTCCAACAATCAATATCCTTGTTACACTCAAGTAAAGATCAAATCAACACTATCATTAAATAAACTCTTAGGGCTATTCAGGAACCAACAGATATTGACCTTTGCTTAAGTCAATCATCAGTTAATGAAGTAGTGCCAGTAATGTTTGAGGAGTTTAGATGTTATATGGCTTGCTGCAGAGGATATGCAAACCTTTAAAAGGAAAGGCCTTTTCTACACAGCAAGAAAAGATATAACGCCACTTGCTATGTTCTAAAGGAAACTTAGTCTGAGCTTGCAGAATGACAAGTTTTGTTGATTTCCTCAAGGTGGTGGTGTCAGAGAGATACAGAAAGTTGTTGAAACAGCCATAAGACTTTCATTTCCCGGTGGTTTATACACCCAGGAAATGCTGATTACAACCCACATTGGCTGACAACTTATTGAGCAGGATTCTGTTGTAAAAACTGAAAAAATGCAACTTAACTAGACAACTCATTAAAAATAAGATAAACATTCAATAACAAATTGGAGTTGGATTACACACTCCAAATATAAATCCCATCATTGAAGAGTGGCTAATGTTGTGCATCTATTTAAGAAGGGCTGCTTAAAACAAAAATACCTGGGAAATAGAAACCAGTGAGCGCTGCACGATGGCAGCCTCGCCAACAGTGTGATTTTTTTGTCTTTTTTTGGGGTCGGGGGAAACTTTTTTTTTCCAATCTCTTACCATGCCGGAGATGCGATGAGATCCCCCCCCCCAATGCGGGAGCTGTTGCAGGACAAAGAAGGGAAGAGATTGAACTTTGTTTCGCCTTCCATCACAGTGAGGAATGTGGAGGAGTCACTGTGGTGGATGTTTATGCTAAAATGTATTTTGTGTTCTGTTTCTTTTATTGGTATGACTTAATAATGGCAAATGAAATTCCTCGTATCTTGCAAAACATACTTGGCTAATAAAGTTTTATTATGATTGTAAATGATGACCTAAATTTGATCGTTTTTGTTGAAACCAAGTTTGACAAGGGCTGTGCCATAGGCATCGTCTATGTGGACTTCTTTAATGCCTTTGATAAGATTCTGTATGGTTGGTCGCTCTTGAAGGTTAGATTGCATGGGATCCAGTGAAAGCTAGATGCAGAGTACACTTCATGGTAGGAAGTAGAGGATGGGGATGGAAAACAATTTTATAACTGGAGACATGCGACTAGTGATGTATCTCAGGGATCAATGTTGGGCCAATTGCTGTTGGCTGCCAACAATTGTCATCTATGCCAACAATTTGAACGACAATGTACAAAGCATGATCAATGATTATTTTGATCAACATTACTGATAGCACATCAAAATTAAATCATTTTTACTTGCCGTCGTATTCCTTCTTTAAACCTGCAAAATTTAATTATTCAATTAAATTTGTGGAATTAGCTTCCGAAAGTAAAAGGAATCTTCTTTCATTATTTTACAGGCAATGAAAAACTGCATTAAAAACTCATCTCCATCATCCAACTCCAAAAAGGTCCATCTACTCCTTCCTTTAGTCTCTTTTTTATAGATTCAGTATGGAAACGGGTCCTTCTGCTCACCATACATTAGTTCCACCCGAACCACCAGGGACGATTTACAGAAGCCAATTAACCTACAAACCTGCAAGTCTTTGGGATGTGGGAGGTAATCGGAGCACCCAGAGAAAATCCATGGCATCATAGGGAGAACGTACAAACTCCATACAGAGAGGACCCTTAGTCAGGTTCGAACCCAGGTTTCTGATGCTGCAATTCAGCAACTCTACCGCTGCACTACAATGCTATCATCAGAGTGCAAAATCCCTCAGCCTGTAAATCACTTAGCAAAATCAATAGCACAAACTGCAATGTTATGAGGAAGATTCTTGATCACTGAAACGCCCAGGCGTGAATAGATTTTAAATTTTATACTAAGTGGCTGGAGGAAAAGGGCTTGAAGACAATTATATTAAAACTTTGGTAAGAAGCCAGAAATTGCTTTTGGAGTCCATGTGCGCACTCAGTCTCTCACAATCGCAAGGGGACTTCATTTCTTCCCCACAACGTTGCTGGAGTACAAAAGGCTAGCATTCCATTTGCCTTTCCATCTGTGCGTAAACATCTGGCATTTTACGTCCCAGCATTCCCAAATCCTTCTATACTTTTGCAGCAATAAGCTTACTCAAAACACTTAAATCTCTTTCATTGCTCTTCCCAAAGTGAATAATCAACACAGACCGGGTTTTAAATTCACAAGCTGCCGCTAGCACAGCAAGATAAGGATGTTGCACAGGGTTAAAAAATAAACCAGGAGCACAGGAGCTTCCTTGTTTGCCAGGAGTTCCATCTGGTGGTCTTCACCATGGCAATGACCCCTGCCCTCTTCCTTCAACAGGGCAAGGATGAATTCCAGTGCAGCCAATGCATGTAGCCCACTCGATAATAGGCGATTACGGAAAACGCTTAACTAATCGCCTCTCAGAAGCACTGACAGACAGCAGCTTATGTCTGGCATAAAAACAAAAATAAACTAGAGCACTTATACCCTCTGACACCAATTCCATAGAGTAAAAGAAAGGTAACCGAACCAGTCCTGGTGAAATTAGATCACATTTCTCTTGAACTGGAAAGGAACTCATCTTCCAAATGCCACGCAATCCAGGTAATAACAAAACAAATATAGGAAGGAACTGCAGATGCTGGTTTACACCGAAGATAAACACAAAATGCTGGAGTAACTCAGCGGGTCAAGCAACATCTCTGGAAAAAAGGAATAGGTGACATTTCGGGTCGAGACCAGTCTTGAAATAGAGACTAATTACAAAGCCAACTGGTAGTTGTAGACCTGCATACATAAGCTGAAGTCCTATTCCTGCTTCAACAAAAAACTGAATATTCAACAGGCCAGAAACACTCAGTGCTCACTAGTGACATTTAACCTGTGAGTATTCACCATTTTGTGTGTAGTTGCTGGCTTGTCTCCCCTTCAAGGTCGGCAGAGGAGCAGCAGGTGAAGGAGGGAGCAGCCGATCGGGGAGCGGCTGTTGAGGGAAGTGCCTTGTTGGAAAAGTGCGAGTCTTTGGTTAGAGAGTCTTCGGCGAGGAAGCTGAGGGAGGAGACTATGCCAAAAGTTGGAGAGGGTGAGATGCAGTGAAGAAATGACAGGCAAGCTGATTCAGTGTGCTGCTTGCAGGATGTGGGGGGGTCTGGGACACTGATGGTGCCTCTGGCTGCTACAACTGCGGAAAGTGTGTCCAGGTTCAGCTCCTGAAGGACCATGTTGGGGCACTGGAGAGGCAACTGGATGACCTCAGGAACAACCTGGAAAACGAGAGTTTCCTGGACAGGACCTAGAGTGAGATCGCTACACCGAAGATACAGGAAGAAAGCAGGTGGGTGACGATGAGGAAGGGAAGGAAGCTTGGATTACAGGAGATGTACCACTTGAAAACAGGTTCACCCTCTTTGAATCTGTCAGGACAGACGACACTGCCATTCTGAGTGGTGGACAGGTCTGCAAGTCAAAATGTGGCGCTGAAGCGAAGCCGAAGAGACAGACGGCAGAGTCGTGGTAGTCGGGAGCTCCATAGTGAGAGGTACAGACTGGGGTTTCTGCAGCAACAGGCGGGATTGAAGGATGGTGAGCTGCCTCCCTGGTACCAGGATCCAGGACGTCATGGACCGATTGCAGGGCATCCTCAAGGGTGAAGGTGAGCAACCGGAAGTGGTAGTGCATGTCGGCACAAATGACGTCGGGAAGAAGAGGAAAGAGATTGTGCAGCGTGACTTTACAGAGCTCGGAAGAAAAGCAGGACCTCCAGGGTGGTTATCTCCGGTTTGCTTCCAATACTTGGTGCTGGTGAGGGCAGGAACCGGGAAATAGGAGATCTGAATGTGTGGCTGAGGAGCTGGTGCAGGGAGCAGGGATTTCGATTATTAAGCCACTGGGATCTGTTTTGGGGTGAATTGTACAAAAGGGACGGGTTGCACCTTAATGGGCGGGAGGACCAGCAATCTGGCAAGCAGGTTTGCCTCTGCTACATGGGTGGGTTTAAACTAAATAAAGGGGGAAGGGGGTGGGGGGAGGAGACAAATTGGAAATACAAGGATGGAGGCAAAGGGAAAGAAAAGTTAAAGCACCAGAATTAACGGTACAGAAAGCTCATGAAGGGATAGGAGAGTACTGCCAATTCAAACGGGAATCAATGTGAAAGGTGAGGTGAGTAATGGATTAAAAGTATTATATATGAATGCACAAAGTATAAGAAGTAAAGTGGATGAGCTTGAGGCTTAGGGATTGGTAGAAATGACATTGTGGGGATTACAGAGACGTGGCTGCAGGAGGATTGGGACTGGGAACGGAATATTCAGGGTTATATGTCCCATAGAAAGGACAGGCAGGTGGGCAGAGGAGGTGAGGTAGCTCTGTTGGTGAGGGATGAAATTCAGTCCCTTGCAAGGGATGACATAGGGACTGACAATGTATAGCCGCTGTGGATAGAACTGAGGAATTGTAAAGGTAAGAAGGCTAATAGCAGTTATCTACAGACCTCCACACAATAGCCTGGATACTGGGTGCAAGTTGCAACAGGAATTAAAATTGGCATGTAACAAAGGTAATGCCACTGTGGTTATGGGAGATTTCAATATGCAGGTAGAATGGGAAAATCAGGTAGGTTCAGGACCCCAAGAAAGGGAGTTTGTAGAGTGCCTCCAAGATGGATTCTTAGAGCAGCTTGTGCTGGAGCCTACCAGAGAGAAGGCAATTCTGTATTCAGAGATGTCCTCATTCTTCAGGGAATGGGGGTTCCCATCTTCTACTATAGATGAGGCTCTCACCAGGGTCTCTTCTATACCCCGTGACTGCTCTCACTCCCCATCCCTCTACTCGTAACAAGGGCAGAGTCCCCCTTGTCCTCACCTTCCACCCGTCACATACAACAAATAATCCTCCGACATTTTCACCACCTCCAACGTGATCCCACTACTTGCCACATCTTCCCATCTCCTCCCGTCTGCTTTCCACAGAGACCACTCCCTCCATAACTCCCTGGTCAATTTGTCCCTTCCCACCTGTACCACCCCTCTCCAGGCGCTTTCCCTTGCAACCGCAGGAAATGCTACACTTGTCGCTTTACCTCCCCCATTGACTCCATTCAAGGGCCCACCCATCCAGGTGCAGCAGAGGTTCACCTGCACCTCCTCCAACCTCATCTATTGCATCCGCTGCTCTAAATGTCAGCTGCTCTACATTGGTGAGACCAAGCGTAGGCTTGAGGATCGCTTTGCCAAACACCTCTGCTCAGTTCGCAATAACCAACCTGATCTCCCAGTGGCTCAGCACTTCAACTCCCCTTCCCATTCCAAATCAGACCTTTATGTCCTGGGCCTCTTCCATGGCCAGAGTGAGGCCCACCATAAATTGGAGGAGCAGCATCTCATATTTCACTTGGGCAGTTTGCACCCCAGCGGTATGAACATTGACTTCTCCAATTCCAGGTAGTCCCTACTTTCTCCTCCCCTTCTCAGCCCACTGGCTCCACCTCCTCATGCCCCCCCCCCCCCCCCCCCGACGAAGGGTTTTGATCCGAAACTTTGCCCATTTCCTTTTCTCCACAGATGCTGCCTCACCCGCTGAGTTTCTCCAGCATTTTTGTCTACTCTGGATTTAGTGTTGTCTAATGAACCAGATTTAATAAGGGAACTCAAGGTAAAGGACCTTATGGTAGTGACCATAACATGATACGTTTTAATCTGCAATTTGCGCAGGAGAAGATTAAATCAGATGTGTTAGTGTTCCAGTTGAACAAAGGCGACTATGAATGCATGAGAGGAGCTGGCCAAGGTCGACTGGAAAAGGATCCTAGCAGGAATGATGGTATCTGGACTTTCAGAAAGCCTTTGATAAGGTCCAGTACAGGAGATTAGTAGGCAAAATTAGAGCACATGGCATTGGGGGTAGAGTATTGACACTGATAGAGAATTGGTTGGCAGACCTGAAACAAAGAGTAGGAATAAACGGGTCCATGTCAGAATGGCAGGCAGTGGTGAGTGGCGATGGGATTAAAAGTAACATTAGCGAACTGCAAAGAGGATGTTCGGAGGTTGCAGTGTGTCTTGGACAGGTTGAGTGAGTGGGCAGATGCAGTATAATGTAGATAAATGTGAGGTTATCCACTTTGGTGGCAAGAACAAGGATGCAGATTATTATTTCAATGGTGTTAGATTTGGAAAAAGGGGAAGTGCAACAAGACATAGTGCCCTTGTACACCAGTCACTGAAAGTAAACATGCTATTGCATCAGGCAGTGAAAAGCTAATGGCATGTTGGCCTTCATAATGTGAGGATTTGAGTATAGGAGTAAAGACATCCTACTGCAGTTGTACAGGGCCCTGGTGAGGCCACATCTGAGTATTGTGTGAAGTTTTGGTCTCCTAATTTGAGGAAGGACATCCTTGCTATTGAGGCAGTGCAGCATAGATTCATGTTAATCCCCAGGATGGTGGGACTGCCATATGAGGAAAGATTGGAAAGACTGGGCTTGTATTCACCGGAATTTAGAAGGATGAGAGGAGATCTTATAGAAACATAAAATTATAAAAGGACTGGACAAGCTGCAGTAAACGCAGGAAATATGTTCCCAATGTTTGGAGAGTCCAGAACCAGGGGCCACAGTCTAAGAATAAAGGCGAATAAAACTGATGAGAAAAAACGTTTCCACCAGGACAGTTGTTAATTTGTGGAATTCTCAGCCACAAAAGGCAGTGGAGGCAAATTCACAGGGTGAATTTAAAAGGGAGTTAAATAGAGCTATTGGGGCTAGCGGAATCAACGGGTATGGGGAGAAGGCAGGCACGGATTACTGATTGTGAACGATCTGCCATGATCACAATGAATGGCTTTAGAAACATAGAAATTAGGTGCAGGAGTAGGCCATTCGGCCCTTCGAGCCTGCACCGCCATTCAATATGATCATGGCTGATCATCCAACTCAGTATCCCGTACCTGCCTTCTCTCCATACCCTCTGATCCCCTTAGCCACAAGGGCCACATCTAGTAATTTTGCTGGGGATGTGCACTGGTGCATGCCAATGGCGTAGTAATGGGAGTTTGCAAAATACCACATTGACCGGCAACTGTGTGTAGTTACTCACCTATGTCAATATTGAGGTCAACAAGTGTCTTGGAGGTTCCAAAACAGCGATGCTCATCAGTCACAAAAAACCTCATAGAAAGGTGTCAGTGCAGACCATTTCGAGGTGGCTGAAACAGGTTTGGATTCTGCTGGAGTAGACACTGATGTGTTTAAATCTCACTCCACCAGGGCGTTATCAACACCGCAGCGAGGGCACTGGACCCCCCCTTTAGCCCAAATCCTTGGGGCCGCAGGATGGTCCAGTGAAGGGACTTTCAATGGTTTTATAACAAATCTATCCTCACGACGGAAGCATTTGGGCATGTTATTTTGGGTCCTGTTTGTAAATTCCCCTAGGAGACAGGGGTTGTTATTGCTTCTATTGTTATTAAGACATTAATTTGTATAATTCAAACAATGGTCAATACATTATTTGTTGATCGTGTGTCAACCGAAGCAGTGTGTCATATGGAACTGGATCTACAGCATGACATCACAGAGCTTTGAAATCTTCACGGAATCACTCACGTGACTCCGAAGTAAAATAGTAAGATTAAACGAGAACTTACCAGTTTGAAGTTTGATCTTTATTTTATGAGGAGTTACGGTGAGCGATTACGTGCCCTTTGTTCCCGGCCCTCATAATCACAAAGATCTGGTATTCTTGTCTTCGGAGCCTAACTGTCACTTTGACTATAGTTACTGTGATTTCACGCCGCAGGTTTGAAGATTGATGCACATGCGCACAGGCGGGGCTTGTTCACGTAATCGCTCATCGTAACGCCTCATAAAATAAAGATCGAACTTCAAACTGATAAGTTCTCATTTAATCTTACTATTAACTTGGCCTCCACATCTCCCAAAATCCCACACTCAACGTATTATAAAAGATCCACCAGTACTTGCAGCTGACAATCGAATTAGCAATAAGATACTGCAGATGCTGGTTTACACAAAATACTGGAGTAACTCGAGGGGGAGTTACGAGAGATTTATTTCAACTCCCCCCCCCCCCCCCCCCCACCAAATACAATGTCTGAAGGATCCCCACCAAAAGCTTTACCTATCTGTCCAGCACTTTAACAACTGAATTAGCACCCGTCTGTCCCATATTTCAAAAAGGAGACATTATTTGATAATAGACGGTGAACTAACAAATGTATTATGTTACAATTTAGAGCATTAGGTCTGGCGCCAACATTCAACACTAAACAAGTCAAATGAGTGCCAGCAATGTTGTATATCATAGCCAAATCAGAGCCAACATGAGAATGCAGGAGAATGGTATTGAGAAGGAAAGACAGATCAACCATGATTGAATGGTGGAGCAGACCCAAGTCTGCTGCTATCACTTATGACATGACTCTAGGTTTCCTTACATTTTTTTTTACAAAATCTGCAATTAAAAAAAAATGCACTTTCCAGAACCACCCAAATAAATAAATTTGGTATATTTTGTCATATTACTGACAGCAAGATAAAGCTTACAGGCTATATCTAACGGGAAGATAAAACATTTCCCTATGGAAATAACATTACATAACATCTTTCCCACTACATGTTCCACAAAAGGTCAGATGGCGGAAGCATGTAAATATTTGTAAACATGGTACTCAATATATCTTTCATAAGAAACAAAACAAGTTCAATAGGTGAAGGGAAAGGATTTAATAAGAATCTAAGGAGTAACTTTTTCAGGGTGATGGGTGTACGGAACGAGCTGCAAGATGAGGCAGTTGAGGCTGGGACTATCCCAACACTTAAGAAACAGTTAGAATGGTACATGAATAGGACAGGTTTGGAGGAATATGGGCCAAACGCAGGCAGATGGGACAAGTGTAGCTGGGACATGTTGGCTAGTGTGGGCAAGTTAGGCCAAAGGGCTTGTTTCCACACTGGGGGTTACACAAAAAGCTGGAGAAACTCAGCGGGTGCAGCAGCATCTAAGGAGTGAAGGAGATAGGCGACGTTTCGGGTCGAGACCCTTCTTCAGACACACTGTATCACTTTACAACTCTAAATGTAAAAAAAGAGCAAAACAACATAAAAAGCCCGAAATCCCCTACTTCAACCAAAACTGTTCACACTTCGGAGTTCAGCTGAAGATCATTGTGTTTACCAGCCTGATGTCAGACTCCTCCACCTTTTTCCCCATCTGCAGGAGTGAATTGAGAGTGTAGCCAGGGTGATGCGAGTCGCCTTTGGGGCAGCATCTTCCATAGTTCCCGTCAATGGTGGAGAGGTCAGTACCAATCTCTAAGTAAGTCGAGGCAATGATGGGCTTTCATTATGATTGCATCCATATGCGGGTGCAGGTCTGATCTTTAGCGATATGCACGCCCAGGAATTTGACATTGTTGACTTTCACCTCCACTGAAATGCCAATGAAGACAGGTTTGTCAAACCTCTGCCGCCTTCTAAAAAGAACAATCACCTCCTTGGTTTTATAATTTCTAGGGACAGATTTAGGCCAGTCATCCAATCAAGTATACTCCGCATGTTATAAGTACATAAATAATAGGAGCAGAATAATGCCATTTGGCCCATCAAGTCTACTACTCCATTCAATCATGGCTGATCTATCTTTCCCTCTCAACCCTAATTTCCTGCCATCACCCCACAACATCCTTACTAATCAATAATCTGGCAATTTCCGCCTTAAAAATATCCATTGACTTGGCCTGCACAGCCTTCTGTGGCAATGAATCCCAGAGATTCACCACCCTCTAATTAAAGAAATTCCTTCTCATCTCCTTTCTAAAGGCACATCCTTTTATTCTGAGGCTATAGCCTCTGGTCCTAGACTTTCCCACGAATGGAGACATCCACTCCACATTCACTTTATGCAGGCCATTCACTATTTGTTAAGTTTAAATGAGGTCCCCCTCATCTAAACCCCAGCATGTACAGACCGAGTGACTTAAAACACTTATCATATGTTAACCCAATCATTCCTGGGATCATTCTTGAAAACCTCATCTCTACCCTCTCCAATGCCAGTACATCCTTCCTCAGATTATGGGGCCAAAAACAGCTCAAATTACTCCAAATGCAGTCTGAACAGTGCCTTATAAAGCCTCAACATTACATCCCTGTTTTTGTTTGTAGCCCTCTCAAAATAATGCATTTGCCTTCCTTACTCCAATTCAACATGCAAATTAATTTTTTGGGAATCCTGCACCAGCAATCTCCTTGGCACCTTCGATTTTTGAATTCTCTTCCCATTTAGAAAATAGCCTACACCTTTACACCTACTACCAAAATGCACGATTCCACACCCTGCTACGTTGTATTCCATGTGCCACTTCAACCCACTGTCCCAACCTGTTGAAGTCCTTCTGTGGAGTCCCTGCTGTTTCGACACTACCTGCCCCTCCACCCATCTTGATATCATGTGTAACAAAGGTTGCATTGGTATCATTGACCACAATGCCTTCAATTCCCTCATCTAAATCATTGATATACAATGTGATGAGTAGCGGCCCCAGCACCGACCCCTGTGGAACATCGCTAGCCACTAGCAGCCAAACAGTAAAAGCCCCCTTTATTACCACTCTTTACCTTCTGCCATCCAGCTAACCTGCTATTGACATTTACTGACCTTGAGAGCAAAGTCATTTATTCTGGCTCCAAGACAGACTCATCATTATCCATAATTCATCCAACATTGGTGAAGTCATCAGAGAATTTAAAGATAGAGTTGGAACTGTTACACCTACAGCTACCCCTTCATGGGAATAGAGTGGAGCAGGGGACTGCGCACACAACCTTGAGATGCTCCTGCACCAATGTTATTGAGGAGGAAGTGTTGCTTTCAATTTGTACCAATTGTGTTGTTTGGTTGATGAGGAGGTAGAGGATCCAGTTTCAAAGAGATGCAGAGATCCAGGTCCTCAGAGCTTGGTAGCAATTTTGGAAAAGAATGTCGAGCTGTAGCTTTGCAAACGACAGCCTGATGCAAGTGTTTTTTAGTTCAGGTGCTCCAGTGCAGAGTGGAGATAAGGCAAGATTGCATCCTCCATTGATCTATTGGTGGTGGAACGTAAACTGTACCTGCCCAGGTTCTTGTGAAGACATGACTTGATAGGTACCATGACCAACCTCATCACCAGAGGTATTAGAACTACTGATCAGTAGATAGAATCATAGAAAATAGGTGCAGGAGTAGGCCATTCGGCCCTTCGAGCCTGCACCGCCATTCAATATGATCATGGCTGATCAGCCAACTCAGTATCCTGTACTAGATATTGAGGCATGTCACCTTCCTCATCTTGGGCACTGATATAATTGATGCTCTTTGAAGGCAGATGGAACCCTAGACCTCAGTAATGAGAGGTCGAAAATGTCTGCAAAAACTCCTGCCAATTGGACAATGCAGGGCTCAAAAATACGACCTGGTACACCGTCAGGTCCAGATGCTTTCCAAGGATTCACCCTCCTGAAGGATCTGCTGATGTCAGCTTTGGTGACTGAGATTGCAATACCTTCAGGGTCTCCTCTGAGAAGGCACATCAGTGTCCTCTGGATGATCTGAGGATGTTTCCACTAGTGGGAGAGTCTAGGACTAGAGGTCATAGCCTCAGAATTAAAGGACGTTCTTATAGGAAGGGGATAAAGGAATTTCTTTAATCAGAGGGTGGTGAATCTGTGGAATTCTTTGCCGCAAATATATCCATTGACTTGGCCTCCAGAGTCTTCTATGGTAGAGATAGATAGATTATTGGTTATTACGGGTGTCAGAGGTTATGGGGATAAGGCATGAGAATGAGGTTAGGAGGGAGATAGGTCAGCTATGATTGAATGTCATGGGAGCAGAATTGGGCCGTTCGGCCCATCATGTCTATCACGTGATCTTATGATCTCTCTATCGATGTTTTTGGAGAGTGCATTGAGCTCACGCAGCAGCGATGCCTCGCTGTCACTTGAGCTGCCATTTTGATGGCCTTCTAGGAAGAGATTTTCTGAGCCCTGCGAAAACTCTCATCCTTCAGTTTAGAGTGAAAGTCCCATATAGCCATCTTGATGACATTGTTGACTTCTTATATCAACTTGCACTGTCTGACTTGCATGCCCTAAATCTGGCCCTCAGAAAATTGCAGACCTCCTAGTTCATCCAAGGTTTCTGGCTGGGGAACACTCAGATGGACATGATGGGAGCACAGTCCTCAACACATGTCCTCATGGTGTCAGCAACAACCATGGTGTATTCATTCAGGTCCGTCGCCAAGTCCTTGAACATCAGCCAATCTACCAACTCCAAGTATGCCTGGAGTCATTCCTCTGCCTTCCCTGACCAGCTCTGTGCAGTCCTCACTTGTCAGTCATTGGCAGGAAGAAGTACAGCCAGGTGGTCAGATTTCCCAAAGTGATGGCAAGGGATGGAACGAAATGAATCTTTGATAGTGGAATAGCAGTGGTCATACAGATTCAAAAGTTGAATACAAGTTCGAAAAAGTATCCACCCCAAAACATTGCATATCCATGTTTACCAGAGATGCTGCCTGACCCGCAGAGTTATGTCAGTACTGTGTCTTTTTTTTGCAAACCGGCATCTGCTTTTCCTTGTGTATCCTGTCGAGTACCCATTTCAAATGAGCTTTATGCGACGTATATTTTGAAATCCTGGCAGAAGACTGTAAAGGAGACAGAATGGTAACCACAAATTTATCCCATGCGATCATATATTGGCAAGAAACTATACGTTGATGTCTATTGGTTAGGAGTGATTGGATGGTTTGTACAAAAGGGAATTGCCCCGTTTCAGTAATTCTCTCCTCTTTCCCAGTCAGCACAAATTTTGCTGAAGAAAAGCTTATTCTGTGACAAAGGCCAGTTTCTGTATTAGCAACAGCAACGATACCGATCTTTGTATCATCACCACCTATAAACTGCTTACATTTTAAAAAGCAGCCTAGACTTGGTACGATCATCACCATTTAAAATCTGTGCAAAAATAAATTAGTTGAGAGTATTAAGTAGCTACTGGAATCAAATTGGAATATTTTTTGTCCACCCCCCCCACAAAACATGAACACATTGCAAAATAATGTTTTATCAAAGACCATCTGAAGATTACCATCTCTCTCCAACACAAACCATAATTTCCATGGAAATAATCAGATATTTTTAAGGGCCATTACAAAGTGCTTTACACATATCACGAGTACTGAAGAGAGATCAAAATCTAGAGAACACATTCCCATCCATTACATTGTTCTGAAGATAGACACAATGCAGGAGTAACTCAGCAGGACAGGCAACATCACTGGATGGAAGGAATGGGTGATGTTTCGGGTCGAGATCCTTCTTCATTCCTTCTATCCAGTGATGCTGTCTGTCCTGCAGTTACTAGAGCATCTTCTGTCTATCCAGCATCTGCAATTCCTTCCAACACATTACATTGTACTACTCACCTCTGCCCAAAGTGCCGCAAAATGCCTTAATAACTTAATAAAATGTCACTGGCTTGAAGTAAGCACTTCAGAAATTATCTTTACCACAGCTAATAACTAGGCATCAGCAATAAAGCACCCAAGCAGACTACCAACATAATCATCCTCACAAAGAGACCATCACCAGTACCTACATTGGTCAAGTTCCATCACATTTCTCTGTCAATTGGCTTTGAAAATAATTGGTCCCTTTTAATTTGATCTCCCCTTCAGCAAAGTGCTCACAGCTCAAAAACTTAACATTGATGGAGGAAATAGAGTTTTCAGGACTGGAGACTAGACACCCATAGTTCACCAAATGCCCATGTCCCCGTCTCCCTAACAGTACCACTTTACAAAAGGTCTCAGCCTACAAGTGCTGTACTTCACCTCTGTTCAATGCAGAGGCTGTGCATCAGTGAATGAGGTCTGGCAGACTGCCAGAGTTGAGGATCATTTACAGGGTGAACAATTCAACACATTAATAATTTGGTTAAAGGCTAGTCGACTTTGCTTCACAAACAAAGACATCTTATTTTATCTCCTGGTGTATCCAAGTGCCATCTATGCCCTTGATGCTTTCAAAGAAATGTCCAATTGGCACAGGGAGAGAATGGACAGAATTGCTCTTCGAATGTGTTCTCTGCATGTCAAATTTGGAAACAGAATGGCTACATGCCATAAGAATGCTGTTTTTCTGGAGGAGACACACTAGGATCAACTGGTCTAGTCTTTGTTCTGCAACATCCATGAGGCGTCGATCACAATGTATTGAGCCCATTTTGACACCAACTAACATGCAAAGCCTGCACTAAGAGCCTCATCTCAAATATTAGCTCACTGTCCATTCTATGAAGTATGCATGTGAAATTCTCACTGTGCAAATTAGTCACCTTTTTGCCCGACTTTAAGCAGCAAAACAGCCCTTGTATGAAGTTTAAGAAACAGAAGCAAAGTATATTTCAGATTGTTCAAAGTGATAACAATGACTCCAACTGGTTTATTGTCATTGTTAAGGCCTAGGCGCAAGAGTTTAGTGATGAGCTTCGTGTTGTGCTGAAAGCTTAGCTGTGGTCAGGGGTGGGAGATTGCAACCTTCACGTGGTCCACCCCGTTTCGACGAATGCAATCAACGTGGCGTGCACAAACAAGATCAAACAGAACAAGTTGTCTTACAACTTTAGGCTGTGCTCGCCATACGCGAGAAGAAGCTGTAGTCAAAGGGATGACATCCTCAGTAGAATTTTTTTCCCGGTACTCAAGTAGCAAGGGGTTTGGTTTTTCCAGACAACTGGCACAGATACGGGGCCCTTGCCAATATTTCAAAACACTTCATTATAGGTCATGTTAAAGCTTTTGGACAGTAATCATGGAGATGGGTCACTATTTTTCTTGGGAACTGGAAGCGACATTTCCTTGAAACAGATGTTGAAGAAAAAGCTTGATGTCAGAGAATGTTGACTGGCACACGATTCTGGAACCAAGGTCTCTATCAGCACCTTACTTTCCGAAAGTTAGCCTTGTGAAAGCAGATTTGACTGCTGCCACCAAAATATAGGTCATAGAACCAGTGGGCTATGAAGGGACATGCCTTTGTGGAGTTTTGTTTTCCTGTTTAAAATGAATGTAAACATATTGAGTTCATCTAGTTGAGGCATTGTTTGCTAGAGTTTGGTCTGGAGCCCAACATTGTATTGGGCCATTGCCAGTCGCCTGGCAATCACTTGATTGAAGAGTCTATAGATTAGTTTAGAGATACAGCCCAGAAACAGGCCCTTCGGCCCACACCATTCAAACGGCACACTTGCTTAGGGTACAAAGATTCTACAGGCTAGCTTCAAACTGACATGGCAGGCCTTGATTCCAGATGTAATCTTCAACTCAATCCAGCCTTCCCGTATAAAGTAAATCTCCTCTGACACCTCTCAACCTGAAGGGATCCAACATTAATTGCACATTCAGATGGAAGTTAATTATATCTGGTGGCACTTTTTCTGGATGGACAGATGCTTGGCCTTCCTCCTTGTTATCTCAGGGTCTACTTCAGGCCAGTAAAACAAAAAGCAGGAAGTTTATTTTGTGAAATTGTAAAAGTCAAATTAAATTTATATGTAATGTGACATATCGTCAAAACAAATGTCAAGATTAGACATGTGAAATACAAACATTGATAGAATGGAAACTTCCTTGGAATCAAATTGTAGAGATTGTATTTTCAAATTAACATGCCTTGAATCTTCCAACAGCTGGGAACTGGAGTGGCAAGGTCTGTTTTACAGTGCTTGTTTTCTGCATCAGAATTTTATGTTCAGCAATGATGCTTTTACTAAAAAGACTGCAAAATCTGCAGAGCACATGCCACTACCTGAACAAGTTCTTTCAGCATCTCCAATAATGTTGTCCTCCCCCCACCACTGTAAAAGTGCCCTTTTGTACTACTCCATACACATTTGATTGTTTCTAATATACAAATCAAATAGATCAGTTACTTACAATTAAGAGTTTTGGTAGTCAGCTAGAGAGAGGTGGCACAGCAGTCGCAGTCACGAACCGTGACCCGTACTGTTGCCACACAACGCTGTCTGGAGTACACGCGGTGAACGTCAAGTAAGCACATACTATGGCTGCCAGTACAGCCGGCCCTTCTTGTGTCCCAGCATCCAGACTCCACACTCTGTTTCCACACTCGCGGACCCCAGGCCGTCTGTCCCCGCGGTCGGGGGGGGGGGGGGGGGGGCGGTTGGTGAGAAGCGGTGCCGGTGCAGCGTGGTCAGTGAATCTGGGTGGGTGGAGGGACCAGACTGTCCCCAACTCTGCTGCAGCTGATGGGACGTTGCCGGGTTTTAGACCCCGTGTGTCCACTGCCCCGCTCCACCCGGCCCCTTGTGTGGGCGCTGCTAACCCACAGCGCGTGACAGTGTGGCCACACAGAGGGAGACGGGGCGGTGGGCGGCCGTGGCCAGACAGAGTTGACCCCGGGAGTGCTGCCCCAAGGGATGCACTCCTTCGGTCACTTACACGCTGCTCGGGTTGAGAGCAAAGATACTAGAGCATTTGGTTCAGAGCGCTCAGTCACCCTCCGCAATTATTTACAGCGCAAAAATTGATCATTAAGGTGGTTTTTAACAGCTAAGAAAGTCAAGTTAAATCAACTTTGTCACATACACATACAAGATGTGCAGTGAAATAAAAGTGGTAATGCCTGCGGATTGTGCGAAAACAACAACAGATGATAACAGAACCAGTATTTACATTTTAGAAAAAATAAAAAGACACAACGCAACAGTTAATTAGTCCCTGGCGATATAAGAGTTTACAGTCCTCCGTATCATCTTGTCTGTTTTCGCCGCGTGACAGCGGAGGAGCTTGCCGGACTGTAGCAGCTGGAACAGTCCATTGCTGGGGTGGTAGGTGTCCTTCATTATCTTGCTGGCTCAGGATATGCACCTCCTGATGTATAGGTGTACGGTGTATAATACGTGTTTCATGTGTTAACAGTGTATGCGGGAGGCTGTCATGTCCTCCAGATGGATTGAGCTACTCTGTGGGTCATGCCCTTTGACCCCACGTGCAACTCCATATAGAGCACACTCAAGATATTCACACAATGATTCAATGTTTCTTTATTATCATGTGTACTGAGGTGAAGCAAAATTATTTTTCGCATACGGATCAGTAATATTATTGCCATATACAAATACAATCCCCGATTAAATCGAGAATGCATAGAAGCAGCCAGAGTCCATGATATAGAAGTCACCCGGTTTACAATGTCCCAACTGCAGCTGGCTATAAAGGCCCATTGCAGCCATCACCTCATTCCTGATCGCCAGCAAACCATTGTCCCTCTTATTGCTCAACGTCAGTCTTTGTGCCCCCAAAAGGCTATTCAGCCCATTGAGTCCATGCCAGAGGTTAGATGGGCCACCTGCAGAGGTTAGAGGGGCAGACGGGTGAGTGAGTGGATCAAGCAGCTGTGTACAGTAGTGGTGGGAGCAGACAGCACAGTGCTGGGCCAAGCAGACCCCTTCTTTATTGACTCAATGGGGACAAGACACAGGCGAGAGCAACAAACTGCATATCGCCTTGAGGCAAGGTCAGACTTTTCACAGATTTGGAAGTTGCAAGATGGAGCTCAATGTGGAAACCTTGTGTGTTGTTCTGAAAGAGTATTGGCAGCACGGTGACACAGCTGTCGAGTTATTGCCCGACAACACCAGAGACCCAGGCTCAATCCTGACTATAGGGGTGGGTACACAAAAGGCTGGAGAAACTCAGCGGGTGCAGCAGCATCTAAGGAGCGAAGGAGATGGGCGACGTTTCGGGTCGAGACCCTTCTTCAGACGGTTCCGTCGGCTCCGCGCATTCCATTCTCCAGGCCCCCATCCTCTCATCTTCACCATGGACGTTCAGTCACTCTATAAAACCTCACCCTGACTATAGGGGTGCTTGTCTGTATGGAGTTTGTACATTCTCTCCGTGACCCAAGTGGGTTTGCTCAGAGATTTTCAGTTTCCTCCCGTACTCCTAAGACGTACAGCTTTGAAGGTTAATTGGCTTGGTATAAATGCAAATTGTCCAGTGTGTATAGGATGGTGTTAATGTGCAGGGATTGCTGGTCGGTGTGAACTCGGTCGGGCCTAAGGGCCAGTTACCACGCTGTACCTCTAAACTGAAAAAAACAACTACCTATTCTGCTCATGTATAGTACAATTTGACTGGATAGCATGCAGAACATGCATTTCACTTTATCTCAGTGTACATCACCATAAATAATTTAACTAACGGCGAACACACCTTGCTAGCAAATAACATGTGAACTGTACAGAAGCAGATGAAATATAACCACTGGAAAGGGTAGAGTTTATGGGAACACCCCAAAGCAATTCCATTCTTAGACATGCATTCATTGGACTATGCAGCAGACAGTCTTCAGGAAAGGGAAAAATAAACAAAGCCAATAGGATTCCATCCAATCCATTTCCTCAATTCTTAAACTGAGAGATACAAGTACATTGCCACCTCATCCGCTCAGTCTCTCTGATACACCCTGTACAAGGGATGCTGGATAGAAGGAGAGAAGTTATTAAGAAGTTTATGGGTCAAGGCAATAGACTGTTTTCATCAAAAGGGTGAAAACCGAGAGTCTGTAATTTGCAATGTCACCAGGCTCCCTAATCAACTATAAAATATTACAACAAGGAAGTCAGTACAAACGCACACCTGAATTACAACTTCCTTTAGTTTTTCTTTTACATTTGATTGAAAAAGCATTTTACCACTGATTTCAAAGTTACATGTTTCCATTTTACATATTCCCACAGGAGGTGGTGCAGGCAGTGGGCACGCTGCCAAACAAGCTTCTGGAGTAACCCAACACCAAGATACTTTATGCCCAGTGCCCTTAAATAATCTACACCAAATTTTACTGTATACTACAGATATCTTGCTCTTGTGGTCTTAAAAAGTTAATTGGAAAAAGATTCACTGCCTCATAAATTTTGGGAACCTTATAAATTCAATACCTGCAGCTAGTTTTGGACTCCATCCCATTCCTGTGGATCCAGATGGCAGACCATCTTTAAAGTATTAGGAGAATGGAACAGAAGAGAGTAACCCAACGATCTTGGAGAAACAACCTCAATCGTCATTTGTAAATGTCTCTTAAATCCTCACAGCCAACTTCACCCTTCTCTCGGGAAGAGCTAAAGCAACTCAGCTAAAATAGTCTCGTGCCAAATCACTCGTGGAATGGTGACTAATTTAAGGAGTAACTATAGATGAATCTTGCTGCCTAAATGACCATTGCAGCACATGGTGGACTCCGAATGGGCTTTATTGCAATCATTCCCACAGTCAATTAACCTGGCAAAGCTCCTTGCCCAATTTCAAGTATAATGAGTGGAAAAAACGAAGCAAAATAACAGATGACAACTGGAATTGCATCCTTGAAAGCCGTCAATATTTGTAGGGCTTAAAATAACAGCATATAATCTTACCCAAGTTTTGTTTGTTCTTGGGAATAGTTAACTCGGGGAATAGTTAACTCAAATCCATAAAATGTCAGAGTCAGGAAGGTAGCTATAATTATACGGCACACATCCCCCTTGATCTCTTTTCAGGCATTTTTCATTTGTTGCAATGTTCTCTAGCCAGAAGGGTGCATAGCTGATCAACTCGCATCGACAATTCCATGGCAGAGGACAGGACTTAACCAGTCTGACACTCCATTTGAAGGGGCAAAATGTCACCCCATCCCCTAAGCCAAGTGCGAAATCAATTGAACCAAACTATCAAAGCAGCAATTTCTGGAATGGTGTTTTTCTTCTACAATCTCACTGAAGGATGTATTGGGCCACCAATTGACTACTTTCTCGTGGAATCCTATTAACCATACTGCACAGAGATAGTGAAAGTGCACTGTTGAACGAGGGGGAAATATTTAATAGGATCCCGAGGGTCATCTTTTCCACTGCAAGTACATGGAACGAGCTTCCTGAAGAGGTTGTGGAGGCAGATATTACAATTTAAAAATTACTTGGACAGGTATGTGGATAGGAAAGGTTTAGAAGGATATAGGCCAAATGGGACTAGATAGCATCTTAATCGGCATGGATGAGTTTGGCTGTTCCCACATTGTACAACTATGACACTTGTGGTATGGCATCAATGACAATCAAATATGAGTTTTAAATGTCTTTAACTACTGCAACATCCAGCATCAGCCAACTGGGCATCTCAGCAGAAAATAAAAGCTGGATTTAAGTTTATTCTGTTGGCATATCTTCAGAAATTTCAGCATTTCTCCAAGACTCAGTGTTAAACAGGATCTGAAGAGCCATGACTTGAAAGGCCACAAACTAATTCTGGAAGGTTGCATTATACTGTGTAACTCTTCCTTGACAGGAACAGATACAATACAATCTCCCAGTGGAAACAACATTAACACAAGTGGTGTCCACCGTCAGATCCTGCAGTAGCATATCAAATTGCTTTCATCATAAGGCAAAAAAGGTGGGAATCAGCGAGGTTGCATGAAAAGGAATTGTATATACGATACATAATATACAATAGACTAGATTTCAGACAATTCAATCACATAATTGCATTTTGCATGATACTGCAACAATTATTTTTTATTCGGGTTTCTTAACCTCCAACACAAGCATGGAGCAGCCACGTGGATCTTCAACAGCTGACCAAGAGAATTACAGGTTTGCTTTACAATTTTGGGCTGCAATGTGAACAAATGCTTCGATAAATGAAGAATGCACTTGTGCTGAATGCAAAGCAATTCATAAGGGAGGGAGGGTGGACAAAAAAATAAATAAATAAACTTCCAGTAAAACGTTGATCCAAGAAATGAATAGGAGGGCAAGGACAGAGTTAGTAGACAATTCTGAGCAGAATAGATAGCGGAGTACACACCAAGCCATAACTTCCAGAACCAAGGTGGCATGTTGTAAACTCTCTAATTAAATTAATTTAGAAAATGTGGGAGATTTTGACAATGCATCTGCGGTCAAGAATCACAATGCCATCAATCTATTGGAAACTCAAATCTGATGTATGGAGATTTATTCAAGAAACTAGGCAGAAATTAAAGTGGCGCAGTTGGTAGAGCTGCTGCCTCAACACCAGAGGCCAGGACTTGATCCAGACTTCAGAAGCTTTATGTGGAGTTTGCAGGTTCTTCCAGTAACTGCGTGGTTTCGACCCACGTCCTAAAAACCTGTGGGATTGTAGCAAATTACTCTGGAAGTTGCCCCTGGCCTGTAGGGATAGAAAGCAGGCATGGGGTAACATCGAACTAGGGTGTCACAGCTGGTAAAGCTGTTAACTCCCTGCACCTTTATAAAGGCGTAACTGGACAAGGAAATGGGATAACATAGAATTAGCATGAATGGGTAATTGAAGGCAGTTGTGGACTTGGTGGGCTGAAGTATCTGTATCCATGCTGTATCTTTCAACCAAATTATGGAGTGTGCCATATGTACATAGCAAATGTACTCTTGTGAAGAATACTCATGTAAAAGAAAAAAAAGGCAGCCTTACTTCTACAAGAATTCAAATTGAAAGTTTGATAAAAACACACCAAACTCAGTCAGAAGAGAGCATTCTGCTTAAAAAAAAATCTTGTTTGAACCAAGAATGGAGTTCGTCAAATGGGAAAACACTTCAGATTCCAATAGCTCTAAGGGCCTGGTGAAGTTGCATTTGGAGTATTGTGAGCAATTTTTGGAACCATATCCGAGGAAGAATGTGCTGGCCCTGAAGAGGGTCCAGAGGAAGTTTACAAGAATGATCCCAGGAATTAGTGGGTTAACATATGATGAGCGTTTGACAACACTGGGCCCCGTACTCGCTGGGGCTTAGAAGAATGAGGGGGGGGACTTCATTGAAAAGTACAGAATTGTGAAAGACTTGGATAAAGTGGATGCAGAGAGGATGTTTCCACTAGTGGGAGAGTCTAGGACTAGAGATCATAGCCTCAGAATTAAATAACTTTCCTTTAGGAAGGTGATGAGAAGGAATTTCTTTAGTCAGATGCTGGTGAATTTGTGGCATTCTTTGCCACAGAATGCTGTGGAGGCCAAGTCAATGGATATTTTTTATAGTAGAGATTGACTCTTGATTAGTATGGGTGTTAAGGGGAGAAGGCAGGAGAATGGGGTTAGGTGGGAGAGATAAATCAGTCATGATTAGAAACATAGAAAATAGCAGCAGGAGGCCATTCGGCCCTTCGAGCCAGCACCGCCATTCATTGTGATCATGGCTGATCATCCCCCAATCAATAACCCGTGCCTGCCTTCTCCCCATATCCCTCAATTTCACTAGCCCCTAGAGCTTTAACTCTCTCTTAAATCCATCCAGTGATTTTGCCTCCACTGCCCTCTGTGGCAGGGAATTCCACAAATTCACAACTCTCTGGGTGAAAAAGTTTTTTCTTACCTCAGTCTTAAATGGCCTCCCCTAAGACTGCTGCCCCTGGTTCTGGACTCGCCCAACATTGGGAGCATTTTTGCTGCATCTAGTTTGTCCAGTCCTTTTATAAGTTTCTATAAGATCCCAACTCATCCTTCTAAATTCCAGTGAATACAAGCCTAGTCTTTTCAATCTTTCCTCATATGACAGTCCCGCCATCCCAGGGATCAATCTCGTGAACCTACGCTGCACTGCCTCAATCACAAGGATGTCCTTCCTCAAATTAGATTGAATGGCGGAGTAGACTTGCTGGGCCGAATGGCCTAAATCTGTTCCTATTACTTATGACCTTATAATGTGTGATTTGGAGATAAAACCCCAGATATGACAACTGCTCAAATTCATATGGTCCTAAGGTCATAAGTGATTATCCTCATCTCTTTCCTAAAAGAACACCTTTTAATTCAGAGGCTATGACTTCTAATCCTAGACTCTCCCACTACTGGAAACATCCTCTCCACATTCACTCTATCCAAGCCGTTTACTATTAATTGGATATATCTCTGCATCACCTTTGTTATTATTGTTACTATTTAACAGGCCAAAAATTCTCGTTGAAAAAGTTAGCTACTGATGGCATTTCGACTGTGCATCACCCAGGCCTGTTCAGCACGGTAGCGCACACTACCCAGTGTTTACGATCAGTGGGCATAAAAATGAAATGTTCGGCAGTTTATATTTAGGGCAGGCTCAAGATGCAATGTCTCAAAGTTGATTGTATTGTTCAAATGGCATTGTAATTGGACAAAAAATAAAACCATCTGTCTTACCCTGGATCCTCCAGGAAGCCTTCCAATTCATCTTTCTGTTCAGCCAAGTTAGACTCCAGATCCAGGTAGGTGCCATTGGGAGACAACTGCAACGCACAATCATCAAGCTGCAATAATAACAAATGTTGACCTGTTATCAGTGGAGTAGATTCAAGATTCAAGAGAGTTTATTGTCATGTGTCCCTAATAGGACAATGAGATTCTTGCTTTGCTTCAGCACAACAGAACATAGTAGGCACGACTAAAGAACAGATCAGTGTGTCCATATACCATGATATAAATATATACACACATGAATAAATAAGCTGATAAAGTGCAAATAAACAGATAATGGGCTATTAATGTTCAGAGTTTTGTCCGAGCCAAGTTTAATAGCCTGATGGCCGTGGGGAAGTAGCTATTCCTGAACCTGGTTGTTGCAGTCTTCAGGCTCCTGTACCTTCTATCTGAAGGTAGCGGGAAGATGAGTGTATGGCCAGGATGGTGTGGGTCCTTGATGATACTGCCAGCCTTTTTGAGGCAGCGACTGCAATAGATCCCCTCGATGGAAGGGAGGTCAGAGCCAATGATGGACCAGGCAGTGTTTACTACTTTTTGTAGTCTTTTACGCGCCAGGGCGCTCAAGTTGCCGAACCAAGCCATGATGCAACTGGTCAGCATGCTCTCTACTGTGCACCTGTAAAAGTCCGTGAGAGTCCCCTTTGACATACCGACTCTCCGTAATTTTCTCAGGAAGTAGAGGCGCTGATGTGCTTTCTTAATAATTGCATCAGTGTTCTCGGACCGTTGGTATATGGAAATTAGCCCAACCCGCAGCAAGTGAAATAGTAACTCGCCAATATCCACCATGTACATTTTATCCATTTCTTAAATCCATAGCTATTTACTAATCCAATAGCAGTTCTCTGCTCCGCAATCCATTTATTTGTTAATTCGCTGGAATTAGTACCAAGATAGTCAATGATTTTTGTTATTAAAAAAACTGTTAACCTTCAGGTACATGCATTGGGCATTTTGCATCTAGGGGAAGGAAGAAAGGAGACCATCTTCATTTCAAATAACACACATTGTCTCAAATCAAAAAATTAAAATTAAATAGCATCCTTTCACTTTGACCAACTCTACATGTTTGCATGCAGAGAAGGATTTAAAACGTTGGCTGAAAAACATTGAAGGATGAATTCCGACAATGTTGGTCGAACTGCAACAGTGAAACTAAATCCATGATTAAATTAAGCAAACGTGATACTATAATAACAGGAGAGAGGAAGCTTGATTTTAGCCTGGAGCACCAAATCACCATCCTTAGAGGAAAGACATGCCAGTGTTTACAATGGGATACTAAATTAAGAAATTGGAAGTTCGAAAGGGCAGGGGCAAGTATGGATGTGCAAGTCAGAAGCACAGATGCTTAAAGTTTCTGCAAGATACTGACAAAGATAGCCCATATAACAAACCATTGGGGATACTAAAAACAGGGTGAAATTAATAGCGAAAAGGAGAAAATATCACTGGGGTTGAATGAAAAATACCAAAAGTTAAAAAAGAGCAATTACTAAGGCAGTTGCTCTGCACAGTTGCTCTGCACAGTTGCTCTACACAGTGGCTTAAAAAAGTTTCATTGCAGATTATTTTTGAGACACACAGTGGTGCTTTAAAACTATGCAAACCTCAGTGATTAGGTGCTGCTGAGCAGAGAAATATGCATTTCTGCTCTAAAGAAATCTGGAACAGAGCATCATCCAATTTGCTGGCCATCTTCTAAATAAATTTAGGTTTATTATTGTTATTTATTTTTAACTTTTAATTTAATTTTAATTTCATGTTTCATGTACCTGTTGTGTGATGTGACTGTTGGCAGACCAATTTCCCTCTGGGGATGAATAAAGTTCTATCGTATGGTATGTGTACCAAGTTAGGTGAATGTCAAATCAGATATATTATACATGAATAAAAGCAATGCAAACACTAGACACATAGGCAGAGCAAAGAGAAAGAGTACATAATAAAATTCTCAGCATTGTAATGCAAAAGTTCCAGAGGGAAAAGTCCCTATGAGGTGCATAACGAGGTAGGCTGGAGAATCAGGACAATACCCAAGTTTAAGGACTGTTTAGAAGCCCGATAAGAGGGGAAAAAGCTTTTCCGAGTCTGGTGGTAAAAGCTTTCAAACTTCTGCCCGACGGGAGCAGGGAGATGACCCAATGACTGAGATGCGAAAGGTCCTTTATTATGTTGGCTTCTGTCCTGAGACAGCATGAAGTGTAGATGGCATCAATGGTGGAGAGTGATCTGTGAGATTGTCTAGGCTACATCCATAACTCTGCAATTTCTTACAATCTTGTTCTCAGGGTACCTAAACCTAAATTTTATTAGTCGTTTAAGTTATGACATCGGATGGAAGTTGCAAACCAAATCTCGTTGCACTTATGTGTAATGCCAATAAAAATATCATTATTATTAGAGTGTTAAAGAAGGAACTGCAGATGCTGGAGAATCGAGGGCTACACAAAAAGCTGGAGAAACTCAGCGGGTGCAGTGCCAAGGAGTTGTTCCCAAACCAAGCTCCAAATCAGTCAAGAGATGCGCTGAATTTCCTCAGTCTCCTCAGGAGGTAGAGGCATCGGTGTGCTTCCTTGGTTGTTGCTTCAATGAGTAGGTATGTTACAAAACTTACCTTTACCGGCGCTGCACCTCTGCCGCTCCCCGTGTGCGCGACTTTCGCGCCTTGCAGAGGGGGGCGGGCTTAAAGTGCCGTTTTTCCACAGGCCTGGATAATCGATGAATGTCGGGCGATTTGGTTGCTGAAGAAAAATCGCTCCGACATTTAATGAATGAAGGTATTTTTAAATTACTCTAGATTATTTATTAACTAGAGTAATTTAAAAATCGCCTTCAAAAGCCATGACCGCAGACAACCGGAAGCATTTTCCGTAGGGAAGAAAAAAAGGTAAATAGTTTATTTTTATATTAAAAGTTGGTTTTTCGGGAGGCATTAATAATATTTTTATGTTGCGAAATGGGTTCCCCAAAAAATGTATGAACCCCCAGTATTTTTCCCCCCGACTTCACCGCTAACCGCAACGTTCCAATCCACCGCATTCCACTAAAACCCACTCGCTAGTTGATTTAAATGGCCATTAATTTACAGGCATAAAACACTACATTCCTTCCATTTGGCCCAGAAATTCATGAAAATTAGATTTAAAAATTATGTTATATTGTGGATTATTGTGTGAATGTTATTTGGACACTTAGACAATTAAAAAAAAGTTTATCTTTTCTTAAGAAATTGATAGATGTTTAGATCTACTCATTGAATTTTGTAATTAGCTACAATTAGATAACTAACTAATTATATGCTTTAATTTCAGGTCATCCAAGTAAGATTGTTTAATATTTGTTTCAGAATGCTTCAATCTATAATAACTGAAAATTTCATTGAGTTCTCTTAATTTTTAAGAATGTTATGGACATTTAACTTTTCCAGATCACAGCTTTTGAGTTAAGTCAATTGAAAGGCAATGGGAAGCAAGATGCTCATTTCCGAGCATGAAAATGGCCATAACTTTCTTAATACTGAAGATATGAAAGTAAATTAGGTGTCAAATTAAACTTCTTTTTATGCTTTATCTGATGGGATAAATTGCAGACTTGATTTTTAAAATCTCAAAATTTTGTAACATTGCTACAATGAGGCGGATCCAAAGGTTGTTAGATATTCAAATAAAGATATTTACACCTATGGGGTACAAGATGATTCTACAGAGTGTGAAAACATTGCCGCTTGTGTTGTGGAAACTGGAACATTTAGGAAAAGCATTTTGGAATAAAGAAGAAAACCGCTGACAGGAAAAATAGACACAATGACTTCAATGTGCTCTCATTAATGCTTTTAAAACTCTAAATAGCATAGAGTTTAAAGGTAGCAGCCACACAGGTTATGTCAATTATGGAAGACAATGAACCCCTTCAACACGATCACTGCCCCAATTGCATTGCATTCTCCAAATCTCAACATTGCTCATTCTGCTGATGAACAGAAGCTCAGGAAACTCAGCAAAAAAAAACAATATTCTGGGGTAACTCAGAGGGTCTGGCAGCATCTATGGAGAACATGAATAGGTGATATTTCAGATCTGGAACTTCAGACTGATTGTGATGGGTCCCAATCAAAAATGTCATCTACTCATGCTCTCCAGATATGCTGCCTGACCCACCGAGTAACTCCAGCACTTTGTGTCATTTTTAATATAAACCAGCAACTGCAGATCCTTGGCTCGGAGATACTCAATACATCTGAATTAAGTTGATGGCAAAATGGTGCAAGACGAGAGGCTCAATGGAGGGGGGTTCCAGCACCTCTGGCATTGATGCACTTCCGAGTCAACCGACATCTAGGCCTAGGAATAGAACAGCCCCTTTGCCTGATCATGAGGAGCCTAAACAGTAATTAAGTAATCAATTGCAGTATATCTCCCCGCAAGCTGCTCACATAGTATCTTATGTGCCTCATTTCCCAAAACAAATAATTCATCCTTTGAATGAAAAAAGCGCAATTTTAGTTTGTATTATATTCAGTAATGTGGCTGTTAATAACCAAATGAAATGTCATTCAACTCTGCAAGTGATGACCTAAACTCTCTGCAAGTGCTTACCATCTTCAGAGAAGCTGCTGCCAAACCAAGCTGTGTTGCAGTGCAATAAGATGCATTAGAAGTTACTTTGGAATATCTGTAGAAGTTGGTAAGAATCATTAGAGACATGCCCAACTTCCTTAGTCTACTCAGGAAAGAGGCAATGGTGCACTTTTCAGCTATTGCTTCAATGCAGTTGGTCGAGGACAAATTGGTGGTGGCTTACCCCTTAGAACATGAAGTTCCTGACCATCTCCATTTTGGCATCATTGATGCATGTACTCCACCTTATCTTCAGAAGTCAATAACAAACTCCTTTGCCTTGATGACCGAGGAAGAGGTAGTTACTGGAAATATAAGCATTCAACTTTACAGATTAGATAGCACTGCCAATTCTCAAGAGTTTAAATGCATGAACGTTGTTGGGGTCTTCTGAACAGTGCTTGGGTTCAAATGCAGATACTTATGGAGTTTGTGCTTAACCAGCTGGATAGTTTAAAAAAAAATTAATCTTACTTTAATCACTTCCAACATTTTTTTTGTTCTCCACGAACCCCGCCGTATCATCCTAAGATTGCATGGGAGTTAGAAGCAAGCCACTGGCTTGAGTAGGAGTGGGTCATAACTAGTTACCAAATTAGTAAAAAAATGTAGTAAAATGAACAGACAGAAAATGTTGAAGTTTACTTGCAACATAAGCTGTGCAATAGACACAATACTGTAGATAGGAGCAGTGGCATTGATAAACTGGATGTCAAGAACTTGTGACAGTCAGAGATCAAAGTGGAGGAAGAATATTCCATCACAGATCAAATAAATCGATTACTTTTTTTGTATAGCTAATTGGAAATTAGCAAATGCAGAGTTGGGAGGTCGAGGAGTTTAATCTCAAAAGCAAATACAAATTTAGGAATACAAGCAGCTCGTTTTGAAATGATAATGGAAGGCAAGTCTCTTCTCAGGATGTGCAGGAAGGTACGACAGATGCTGGTTTACACAAAAGATAAACACAAACTGCTGGAGTAACGCAGCATAATAATGCTACCTGTCCCGCTGAGTTACTCCAGCATTTTGTCGCTTCTCAGGATGAGTGGGTGACAAAGGAATGCAAGCTTTATTGCAGCGCTTCAGAGCCCTGGTTCAGTTCCATCTGGAGCACTGCCTTCAATTCAAACACTTCAGGAAGGATATCCGTCCTTAAAAGCATGCAGGACTAATTCATTGGAACAATGCCAGGGAGAGGTTGATAGAAAAGTTGCTTAGACCAGGTGTGTATCACACGAATACGGAAGATCAAGAACCAATTTAACTGCGGCATCTTAAAAGGAGCGAGAAATAGAAATAGTTTCTCCTGAGGCAAGGTTCAGAGCAAAGCAGTATAATTCCTTAGAGCTATACCATCACCCCAGAATGGCAGGAAACAGCTTTAAGGTTTATTAGTATCATGTGTGCAGAGTAGAGTGAAAAGCTTTGTTTTGCACGATATCTAATCAAGTCTTACAATACATGAATACAATCAATTGAAACTCAAGTACTTGGGGCAACACAGTGGTAGAGTCGCTGCCTTACAGCACCAGAGGCCAGGTTCGATCCCGACTATGGGCGCAGTCTGTACAGAGTTTGTACACTCTCCCCGTGACCTTGTGGGTTTTCTCCAGGCTCTCCGGTTTCAACCCACACTTCAAAGATGTGCAAATTTGTAGGTTAATTGGCTTCAACAAAGATTATAAATTATCCGGGGTTTACACAAAAAGCTGGAGAAACTTAGCGGGTGCAGCAGCATCTAAGGAGCGAAGGAGATAGGCGACGTTTCGGGTCGAGACCCTTCTTCAGACTGGTCAGGGATCAGGGAATTTTTTTTCCCTGACCAGTCTGAAGAAGGGTCTCGACCCGAAACGTCGCCTATCTCCTTCCCTCCTTAGATGCTGCTGCACCCGCTGAGTTTCTCCAGCTTTTTGTGTAACCCTCGATTCTCCAGCATCTGCAGTTCCTTCTTTAACATTATAAATTATCCCTTGTGTGCAGGATAGTGCTAGTGTATGGAATGATCACTGGTTGGTACTGACTCAATGGGCCGAAGGGCCTGTTTCCACGCGTATCTCTGAACTAAACTACAATGTGGTCAAGTATAATTAGAATACTGGGGGCAAACAATCCCCCCAAACACACAGCTGATGTATGGATCTTCATTTTAGTTCAAACTTTCATTTATCAGTTTTATAAGGCAAAAGCCAAGGTAGAAAAATGGGCCAAGGATTAAGATCAATAGCCACTGAAAAATGAACACGGAGACCACCCAAGTGACCATATGAAATTTTATTGTCCCTACTATTACCGAGTTTGTCCTCAATTACACTAGGGTACAGACTCAAAGTCAAGATAACTAATTTGCAATCCTTATGGCTCAAAAGCTGAAGAGCAATATCTAGTCCATGCCTTCACGCATACCCCGGGGGGGGGGGGGGGGGGGGGGGGGGGAAAGAGAGAGAGAGAGAGAGAGAGAGAGAGAGAGAGGGGGCACAAAAGGATCTTTGCAATCTTCAAACAAAAAAAATGAATTGCAGATACAAGCAAATAGCAAAAAAGATTTAAATAAATATTGAGCAATTGTTGACTTATCCAGGTGCCACACAATACTGGATTAAAACTGCAAAAAATCTCTACTCATTCCCAGCTGCAGTAGGGTTTTCACACCTGGTCTTCGGAAAAGTGGTGCTCCACAATTGTTGCTTATGCCTCCCCAAGGAATTGGGCAACAGCTTGCATACACAAGTTTGCTTTATGTACAATCTTCTCACTACTGAAAGTGACTCAAGATGCAACTATATCCTACTCAGCCTTGGATTTCACTTTAACCCATAAAATATACAGCAATTATGGTAACAAGTGGAGCAATTTCTGCATTAGGAAGAGTAACGAAAATCCAGCTTCAAAATGCCTTTACTGACGTGTTTTTTATTCACTTGCATCGAAATGGCTGAAAATAATTTCAAATGCAGATTTGTTCCTTTGATCGTGCTTCCCATTACTGATGCCACATGTCAAAGCCTACAACTACGAAGCAAAGTGAAAATAGAAGAGCAGAATATTGCTGATCCTGAGAATCCAGAGTAGGTAAGAAATACCAGCAATACTCAGGTCAGGTAGCAGCTGTGAGGAAACGGTGAACATTTCAGGTTAATAACTGCATCAGCACCCAATCTGGAGTTCACGGCCATAGCCCCCACACAAGGAGAGTAGGATTATCAGACTAGCTGGAAAAGATGGAAGATAGACAAAAATGCTAGAGAAACTCAACGGGTGAGGCAGCATCTATGGAGAGAAGGAATATGTGACATTTCGGGTTGAGATCCTTTGGTGGGAGGGGGGCAGGGTGGGAAAAAGAAGGGAAGAGGCAGAGACTGTAGGCTGTGGGTGAGGTGAGAAGGGGTTGGAGGGAGAAAGCAAGGACTACCTGAAATTGGAGAAGTTCATGTTCATACCGCTGGGGTGTAAACTACCCAAGCAAAATACGAGGTAGTGTTCCTCCAATTTGCACTGGGCCTCACTCTGGCAATGGCGAAGGCCCAAACAGAAAGGTCAGATTCTGAATGGGAGGGGGCGTTGAAGTGCTGACCCACCGGGAGATCAGGTTGGTTATTGCGAACTGAACGAAAATGTTGGGCGAAGCGATCGCCAAGCCTGCGCTTTGTCTCACTGATGTAGCAAAGTTGACAACTGGAACAGCGGATGCAGTAGATGAGGTTGGAGGAGGTGCAGGTGAACCTCTGCCTCACCTGGAAAGACTGCTTGGGTCCTTAGATGGAGTCGAGGGGGTGGTGAAGCGACAAGTGTAGCATTTCCTGCAGTTGCAAGGGAAAGTAACAGGGGAGGGGTGGGAAGGGACAAATTGACCTGGGAATTATGGAAGGAACAGTCTCCGAGGAAAGCAGAAAGGGGAGGAGATGGGAAGATGTGGCCAGTGGTAGGATCCCGTTGGAGGTGGTGAAAATGTCGGAGGATATGTTGTATGCGATGGCTCTTAGGATGAAAGGTGAGGACAAGGGAGACTCTGTCCTTGTTGCGAGTAGGAGGATGGGGAGTGAGAGCGGAGCTGCAGGATATAGAGGAGACCCTGGTGAGAGCCTCATCTATAATAGAAGAGGGGAACCCCCATTGCCCTGGTCTGGAACACCTCGTGTTGGGTGCAGATGCAGCATAGACAGAGGAATTGGGAGTAGGGGGATTGAGTAAGTAAGCAGGGTGGGAAGATAGCCATGGGAGTTAATGGGTTTGTAGTAGATGTTGGTCAGTAGTCGGTTACCTGCGACGGAGATGGTAATTTAACATTGGTCATTCCTCTCAAGCCACATACTCCAAGAAACATGGTCCAAATGCAGACATGTTGAAGTTAACAGCCCAGGGTGTTGTCGGTAGATGGACGAGAAATCATCCAATTCCCTGATGTTTTTTAATCCAGTTTGTCAAAGTTAAGGCAAAAATAAACGTATGCACTTGTTAAACGATTTTTTTTGCTGCATTGATTTACCACGGAATTTATTACCAATAGATAAACACATTTTGGAACCCCCTTTTCCACATGTTCAAAAAAATGTAATTTATGCGTGCAAGACCATTTTGGAGAAAAACAAACAAATCACCGTGTATAACCCAAAGACCAAAACAAGTGGATATACAGGCGTCTCACATTGTTGGCCGGTGTGGGCGAGTTGGGCCGAAGGGCCTGTTTCCACACTGTATCACTCTATGACTCTTGTTTTATGCAGCAGTTACATTCCTGAAAGTAGTGTGTAAAAGGTGCATAGTAAAAACTAATATGCAACTACATTAAACGGGTAAATTTGATCATGTTATTTCAAAATAGTGTACATTTTGTTTAGTACCGAAACCTGTGCATTATTTCAAATACGTGCAAATCGTGAGGTGTCTACCTCCTAATTATTTGATGGCTTGTAATCCCTTTTGGATAAATATGCTGCAGTTTATTTTTTAGTTGAATGTAGGTGCCAGTGAAAATGATATAATTCAACATTCATTCTCAATTGCCCTTGAGCTCTCAAATGGGGATGGAGGCAAAGGATATATTTTCCTACTCTCTAATGTGGCTGCTATGATTAACACCAGAGAGTGTTTAAAACAAAAAATGCACCTGGTCACCATTACTGATATAAGCTTTGAGGTATAATTAGCCTTTATTTTATTTCCCTGGCTGCTATGATGAGATTTAAATTTTTCCAGATCCAGGTCTAAGGATTACAAAGCCAATAACAAAAAAAACCTAAACCCTATGATCGTCATTATTAAAAAAACCTAACCCCAATGATCGGTGAAAACCATTCAGCTTGCTTTTTAAAAGAAACACAAAATATAACAACCCTCAATCTTGTTCAAGAATTTTTTACGAAAGCATCCACTTTAAAAAAACTGAAGCTTCCATTGCTCTGCATATCATCTCCTACATGCGAACAAAAAAAATTATTCATTGTCAGAAAACACAATGAATAACTACTTTCCGCTAACTGCAGCCATCACATCATTATTTTTCGTAAAAAACCCCGATCCATGCAGAACTCTGCTCCAAGTCTTGCTACTGCAATGAAGCCCATGCTCAAGCAGCTGTTCACCTGGAAAGATGGAAAAGCCATCAAGGATCTATTGACTACCATGAAAACCTTCATGGTCTCAGCTCATTCACGGGGATTAGCTGTGTATTTTTGGATCAAAGCTGGAATGGTAAACTCAACAGCATTGCTCCACACCCTACCATGTGGACTCCACCTGTTACAGAATTCAGTCTTCATCTGTAACATGTCATAAACATCAGAAAACACCAAATTATGTTTTATATATATACCCAACATGCAAGTGAAAATATTGTCCCAATTCAAATAGGAAGTTCAACTTCCATCCTATTTTAAAGTGGGATAATATTTTCACATACAAGTTATATTAGGAAAAAAAATCTTAACTGCCTAGATAAAATGAGAAAATATTTGCCCTATCCATCCAGACATTTCTAAAAGGCACAAAGTGCTGGAGTAACTCAACGGGTCAGTGAGCATCTCCAGAGAACATGGAGAGGTGACGTTTTGGGCCAGGACCCTTCTTCATTGTATGAAAGGCAGATGGAAATATTACTGTAGCTACTGTCACAGCATCAGGTAAATTTACAAGGTACTGAATAACTTATGAATTATTTTCATGGAAACGATAAAGTATTTTAAATCTGAATGCTAGCTCATGAGCAAGCTAACTTTGAGTGTTGATCAAAGGAATGATATTGCCCAGAACATTCAATTTTAGTGTGAAGTTCTATATTGATTAATTACACGTTCTTGCAGTTGTCAGCATGCATCAGCTCCAGCAATATCTCTATGACAAAGCTAGACTTCACCAGCTTCTGGAGTCTAGGGTTGGAAAACAAATGAAATCACCAGTGATTGAATCATATTTTTCCAGAAGAGAGCATTCTATCTATTTTTGAGTCAAGGGAATCTATGCATCAGCAAAACTGATAAAATTCAATGTTCATTTTCAATTGCTCTTGAACTTTCCAAAGCAAAGAATCCACAACTGGATGTGTTTAGAGTTTAGAGACTCAGAAACGGGCGTTTCGGCCCATCAAGTCAGTTCACACTAGTTCCATGTTATTCCTCTTCTTCATTCACTCCCTACACATTAATGGCAATTTCACAGGAGGCCAATTAACTGACAACCCCACACATTTTGGGATCTGATGAAACTCCAAGATCCCTCTGCTCTACAACACTCCAGGGTCCCACCATTCATAATGAAGGTCTTACACTGGTTTGACTTGCCAAAATGCAACACTTTGCACTTATCTGCATTAAACTCCACTAGCCATTCCTTAGCTCACTTGTACAACTGTTCAAGAGCTTTGTGTTATTTTTGATAACCATCTTCACCATTTACATACTTTACTCTCCTTTGCAAGCTTTCTAATCATGCATTCTCATCCAAATTGATGATATCGGCCTGTGGCACTAACGCCTGTGGTGATGAAGTGCTTCGAGAGGTTGATCATGGCGCAAATCAACTTCTGCCTCGACAAAAACCTAGACCCACTGCAGTTCCATTACCGCCACAACAGATCAACAGTGGACGCGATCTCGCTGGCTCTCCACTCCGCTCTGGACCACATGGACAACAAAAACTCATATGTCAGGCTGTTATTCATCGATTACAGCTCGGCATTTAATATTATCAACCCCTCCAAGTTGGTTACCAAACTCGCAGAACTGGGTCTCTGCGCATCCCTCTGCAATTGGATCCTCGACTTCCTCATTCACAGACTGTTCGTATTGGTGGAAATGTGTCAGACTCGATAACAATCAGCACGGGAGCACCTCAAGGCTGCGTGCTCAGCCCCCTGCTGTACTCACTCTATACCCATGACTGCGTAGCTGGTCATAGTGCGAACTCCATCATCAAGTACGCTGATGACACCACTGTTGTGGGACGTATCACTGATGGGGATGAGTCCGAGTACAGAAGAGAGATCGAGCAACTGTCCATATGGTGCCAGCACAATAACCTGGCCCTCAACACCAACAAAACCAAGGAACTGATTGTGGACTTTGGAAGGAGTGGGATGGGGACCCACACTCCCGTTTATATCAATGGGTCGATTGTTGAAAGGGTCAAGAGCTTCAAATTTCTGGGCGTGCACAACTCTGAAGATCTCTCCTGGTCCGAGAACACTCATGCAATTATCAAGAAAGCTCAGCAGCACCTTTACTTCCTGAGAAGATTACTGAGAGTCGGTTTGTCAAGGAGGACTCTAACTTCTACAGGTGCACAGTGGAGAGCTTGCTGACCGGTTTCATCGTGGCTTGGTTCGGCAACTTGAGCGCCCTGGAGAGGAAAATGCTACAAAAAGTAGTAAGCACTGCCCAGTCCATCATCGGCTCTGATCTTCCTTCCATCGAGGGGTTTTATCGCAGTCTCTGCCTCAAAAAGGCTGGCAGCATCATCAAGGACCCACATCATCCTGGCCACACACTCATCTCCCTGTAGGTAGAAGGTACAGGAGCCTGAAGACTACAACGACCAGGTTCAGGAATAGCTACTTCCCCACAGCCATCAGGTTATTAAACCTGGCTCCGACAAAACTCTGAATTAATAACCCTTTATCTGTTATTTGGACTTGATCAGTTTATTTATTCATGTGTATATATATTTATATAATGGTATATGGAAACACTGATCTGTTTTGTAGTCAATGCCTACTATGTTCTGTTGCGCTGAAGCAAAGCAAGAATTTCATTGTCCTATCAGGGGCACATGAGAAGAAACTCACTTGAACTTGATATAAACAATGAGCCCAGCACTGGTCATTGAGGTACACCGCAAACCTCTAATCATAAAAAACACCCTTCCACCACCAGTGATCCAGACAATATGAAGTTGAGAGTAACTGAGTCATGGATTAAAATTGATTAAAAAACAAGAGGTTGTCTAAGAGGCTGATCACCATTTTAAACAAAGGTCAAAAGATCAGTTGGAGAACCAACCCTTAATCTTACCATTTAACAAATCTTCATTAAAACTTCAGATTTTCAATCAATGAGGTTTGTTACGCACACTATCAGCAAATATTGTGCAATATGCTACATTGTTGAGGGTGGAGTGGAGGAGGGGTGGAAGCACAGGGCTGTTATCTGTTTTGTTTTCCTTTTCCACAATGTTCAAAATCAACATTTTCAAAGTTAAAAAATCCAAAAGAGTGTGTAAATCGCTCTGTTCAAGTTTTCAACTGTATAATATCATTTGTGTGAAGGAATTTCTAAGTTGGTAGCATGTACAGGTGCTATGCACATTTACAAAGCAGTAGCAGATACTTATTGTTGAATTATCTCAGTGGGTTAGGCAACATCTCTGGAGAACATGGGTAGGTGATGTTTCGGTTCAGGACCCCCCTTCACACTTGACCGAATCCTGCCCGTAACTCGAAATCCGGCCCGCAGGCATATTTTTTTTCTCAATCGTCCGGCTCACAAGCATATTCCCCCCCCCCCCCCCCCCCCCCGCAATCATCTGGCCCGCAGACTTCAGTCATCTCCGGTACCTGGAATGTTTAAGAAAGAACTGCAGATGCTGGAAAAATCGATGGTAGAAAAAAAAATGTTGGAGTGTTTCTCCAGCATTTTTTTCTACCTCTGGTACCTGGAAGGTGTTTTAGCTGTACTGCATTCTGTGCACACGTGATATATGTGGCCCGCCATCCGCTCACAGACATATGTCCTGGCCCCTTGGCAGAAAAAGTTGCCGACCCCTGCTATACATGATAGAATGTCCTGAACCTTATTCTAATAAAAAAAGTGCAGTTAAATTTGGTGATCCCTGTGTAAAGTTATGGTTTGTGCACTTTTTGCTGCTCTGAATGTAGACCTTTTGGAGTAACAGCTGGCTGAATCTTGCATTTTTGTCCTTGTCCCTCAGAGTATAAGGCAGCAGCAACAATACGTCTTGACCCAGTAACCCAGTAATTACTTATATTCCAATTGGGGTAAAGAGTAAATCAAGACCAATTCCATTCTCCCAGATCACTCTCAGTGAGAGCTCAGAATGTTAAAATCAAGGGAATTAGTCTGGTGCTCTAGCTGACAATAACTCCAGCTATTCTCTTGTTTTTCAGTTCATAGGAGTGCATGTGTGTCTGCCTTCAACACATCACATCTGATCCCACAGTTCTCAGTTTACAGTATGACTCACCATTTTCTGTTTGGCTCTGCTCTAGTTTTGGCTTGAGTAGATCCCTGGCTCAGTTTGGACTTGACCCTCAAAAACTATGGCCTGGCCAATACTCAGCTCAACCCAATCTGAAGAGAGGAGTGAATGTCCTTGGGGGTCTAGGTCAGCATCTGCATATGAAATATACCCAAATGGTATTGTGCTTCCTATCATCTCCGCCTTACTCCGACATATTGAATGTAAATTCTGGAGATTGCCTGAAGATAAGGGGAATTTGTTTTTCGTCACTATAATTTTACATTGGCCTTCAAATTCATAAAAGAAATACAAGAGGAAAGAGCTGCTGCACTTAAGGTTAATCAGTGTGACTGCGTACAAGTCATGCCATCACAATCATTATGCATCTTGCTCCACTATTTTGGTTGGATTCCTGCTTTCCCAGGGAGTCAGAGTTTGTTTCCTCCTTCAAACCGTGATGTTGCACCAAATGATTTAATAACTGTAGCAGTGTGCAGTGTGTTTAAGTCAAAATATATTTTCCAACCGTTCACCACACAAAATGCAATTCTCGAAGGATAGTTATTGTCAAAATACAATCATGATGGGGTACATCACAGCATTAGAGATTGACAAGTTAACTAAAATACATTGGCTGTGGGGGTTGAGTAAGTGACAAGAATGCACAAGGAACCATAAAGTTGGCTGGCAAGACAAGCCAGAAGAATGGCAGCAATTGAATACCCAAAATAAAAGCAATGGAGGTATATCGGCACAATGGTGTAGCAGTAGAGTTGCTGCCTTGCAGCACCAGAGACCCGGGTTCTATCCTGACTTTGGGTGCTGTCAGTATGGAGTTTGCACGTTCTTCCTCTGACCACGTGGGTTTTCTCCAGGTGCTCTCGTTTCCTTGCACTCTCCAAAGAGGTATCGGTTTGTAGGTTAATTGGTTTTGGCAAAATTGTAAATTGTCCCTAATGTGTAGGATAGTGCGAGAGTATGGGATGGGCTCCGGGCCGAAGGGCCCGTTTTCACACAGTATCTCCAAAGTCAAATGTAAATCTGTGGGTTTGAGACTCGTAACAGATTGGACAAATCACAATTTTTGGAGACAGGATAAATAAGACACAATGCAAGGTGCTTGAACTAAATAATACCAAAATAATGTGTCCAGGAGCCCTGCTTTGAAAGAACTGGTGTTTAAAATTGATCATGTGCAATGCAGGAGACTAGTCAGTGAAGACCTGCTAGGTGTAGTTAACCTCCAAGAGGAAGGAAAGAGGGAGCTTAAACAGTTTAAAATCAAGACAATCCACAAGCTTGAGACTTCCAAAAGTATTAATTTGTCTAACCTGTTTACTCACACGTCACACGATGCAAAAAGTCCTAAATTACACTAGACATTGAGTGAGAAACACGAACCAAGCAGCATGTTCAGATGTTTAAGGGGTGTTTAGCATTTCCACTCTTGAAAATAATTACACTAGTGGTTATCTTAACACTAAAGGAATCAGGATTATTTTAACCATAATTCCATTGTCTTTCATCAGAAACCCCCCACCATAGTTAATAGAGTCGGGTTCATGGAACAGTAGAGCCCAGGGACACATTGTTCGGCCCGCAATGTCTGTGCCAAACACGATGCCAGGACATATTAAACTCATCTGCCTGCACATGCATCATATCCCTCCATATCCATGTGTTTATGCAAAAGCTTCTTAAATGTCGCAATTGCGTTTGCACTCACCACTCTGTTAAAAAAATTGAATGACTATGCTAGTCGGGAAGTTAATTTCATACTAAATACATTTATGACATAGGATAGCAACCATTGCTTTAGATCCAGCCAACGACCTAACATTGCAATGTACACCAGAGTTTCAAACAAAGAATAGACCATCATTGGTCAGGGGATTGAGTAGAAGAGTCAGGAAGTCATGCTGCTGAATGTTAAGACTTTGATTTGGCCATGGTTGGAGTATTGCATGCATTTCTGGTCACCCCATTACAGGAATGACAAAATAGAAAACAGAAAATAGATGGAGTAGGCCATTTGGCCCTTCACCGCCATTCAATATGATCACGGCTGATCATCCAACTCAGTATCCCGTACCTGCCTTCTCTCCATACCCCCTGATCCCCTTAGCCACAAGGGCCACATCTAACTCCCTCTTACATATAGCCAATGAACTGGCTTCAACTACCATCTGTGGCAGAGAGTTCCAGTGACCCACCACTCTCTGTGTGAAAAAAGTCCTTCTCATCTCGGTCCTAAAGGATTTCCCCCTTATCCTTAAGCAGTGACCCCTTGTCCTGGACCTCCCCAACATCGGGAACAATCTTCCTGCATCTAGCCTGTCCAACCCCTTAAGAATTTTGTAAGTTTCTATAAGATCCCCTCTCAATCTCCTAAATTCTAGAGAGTACAAACCGAGTCTATCCAGTCTTTCTTCATAAGACAGTCCTGACATCCCAGGAATCAGTCTGGTGAACCTTCACTGCACTCCCTCTATGGCAATGATGTCCTTCCTCAGATTTGGAGACCAGAACTGTACGCAATTCTCCAGGTGTGGTCTCACCAAGAACCTATACAACTGAAGTAGAACCTCCCTGCTCCTATACTCAAATCCTTTTGCTATGAAAGCTAAAATCTTTCATGGGTGCTGAAGAGGATTACAAGGATGCTACCTGGATTAAAGGTTATTTGCTACAGGGATAGGCTGGAGAAATTTAAATTTTTGTTCAGCCAGGTCAGTTTTGATAATACCCATTAACAACTTCACGTTTCAGGAACAGCAAAATTCCAATGCTCTGATTTTGCAGCATATAAAAAGTTACAACATGTCAAGTCTAACAGGACACCAGCCTTCTTTAATTTGTGAACAGATTCCTAGTAGTGGGTGACACTGGGAGTTCAAGTGTAAATGTATGCACATTTCCTTGTGAAACACAGCAGAAGTTTTAGGAAATTGAACAAATTCCTAGAATTCAATGTAGCTTTCCTCAGTGTAGTGCAATCCCAGAAATAAATCTCAAAATAAACAGCATGTAGACTTCCCTGTCCAAACAGCTTCCATTTACACCAGTCTCCCACTGCAAAGCACAGTGCTGGCAGAAATCAGCAGGTCAGGCAACATCTGTGGAGGGTAGTCTGAAGAGGGGTCTCTACCTGAAACATCATTTGTCCATTCCCTCCAACGATTCCCTCCAAGAGATTTCTCCAGAGACACTGCCCGACTCAGAGTTAATCCAGCATTGTATTTTTGTTTGTAAGCCCTCATTTGCAGTTTCCTCGTGTCTGCGTGATGTTATTTGACTCGCTGAGTTCCACCACCACTGTGTAGGAAGGAACTGCAGATGCTGGCTTAGACACAAAATGCTGGAGGAATTCAGCTGGTCAGGCAACATCTCTGGAGAAAAGGAATAAGTGATGTTGCCGGTCGAAGCCCTTCTTCAGACTGAGTGTTTAAAATTATGAGGCAGTGATAGCGTCAACAGTCAGAAACACTAACTCCAATGGTGGAAATGTTAAAGATTAGAGGGCATGACGATGGGTGAATGGGTAAAGTTTACAGGAGATTTGCAGATAACTTTTCTTGGAAAAATATGGCGATGGGTGCCTGAACCACAGTGCCAGGGATGGTGTTGGAGCCTGATACACTAACGGCATTTGAGGGGCTTTTAGGCACAAGTGTACACAGATAAGTGAGGGACTTAATGGTCCCAGCATCTATCTTCCCATTACTATTTCTGACCTACCACTCTGGTTCCCATCCCCATGCCTTCAACTGTCTTTTCCTTCAACTCTGGCCCTTCATGTTTTACACCTTAATGTAGGACAAAACCAGGTTCAAATAAGCTTTTAAATTAACTTGCAGTTCTAATTGAACAGAGAAAAATAGGTGTAGGAGTAGGCCATTCAGCCCTTCGAGCCAACACCACCATTCAATATGATGTCAAATCTAAAATCAGTATCCCGTTCCTGCTTTTTACCCCCACATCCCTTGAATCCTTTAGCCCCAGGAGCTAAATCTAACTCTTGACAACATCCAGTGAATTGGCCTCCACTGCCTTCTGTGGCAGAGAATTCCACAGATTCACAACTCTCTGGGTGAAAACATTTTTCCTCATGTCAGTCCTAAATGGCCTAATCCTTATTCTTAAACTTTGACCCTGGTTCTGGACTCCAACATCGGGAATATTTTTCCTGCATTTAGCCTGTCCAATCTTTTAAGATTGTTACCTTGATTTGTGAGATTACAAGCCATTTAACTGCAAAGCAGAAGCACAACCCAGATTGTCGAAAAATAAAGTGAAGACTGTTGAATGTTTCCAAATACACAGGACAAGATGTTAAAAAATCCAAAGTGCCAAATGTCAGCTTGCTCCCGGTGGTGATGGGAGCCTTATACACTCGCCTATGCTCCTCCGATGTTGAGAAAGGCTAGGCAGACACTTTAGGGTTTAGGGTTATCAAATGGGCACCTACTTTCATAGACGTTTCGCTGATTGGACCCACGACGCATAAAACAAAATGAAAAAAAGTGGCCAGTGAAGTCGGGATGGTGTTGAAAACCAGAAAATACAAAGGAAGGAAGGAATGAGCATGTTAAACATTTCAGAGCGCTTAAACTGTTGAATGGCAAGGCAATTGCTTTGAGTTTGGTTTAGTGTGGGTCACCAACCACCTTGCGTCCAATTTAAAAAAGTCAAATACTTAGGGGCCAGTGACCAAGGTTTGAGCCTTGGGCTACATAAGTAGTCACATCGAAATTTGCTTTCAAGAAATCTACAATACTGCAAAGTGGGTGTTAGAGACAGTAAAAAAGAAAAGAGAATTGAGCAGTATTTTTTGTTTTTTAATTCCTACAGTTACTGATATCACATTAGCAAAATGGGTAGCAAATGCAATTAATAGTACATGACATGGAGGATCACATGCACTACTGAACAGGCACGCAGTGCAAGAACTTCCTGGATTAAACTGGGCATCTTTCAGAGCTCAGACACAAAAAAGCTAGAGTAATTCAGTGGGTCAGGGAGCATCTCCTGGAGAAAAAGAAATAAGTGACGTTTCAGGTCGAGACCCTTCGGACTGAAGGGTCTCAACCCAAAATGTCACCCATTCCTTTTCTCCAGAGATACTGCCTGATCTGTGTGTGTTTGACTTTGGTTTAAACCAGCATCTGCAGTTTTTCCCTGCACATCTTTCAGAGCTCTGTGACTATCCCCAACACAATTACTTCACAAGAGCACACACATTACAAGAATGGTAAGGAACAAAGAAGCTGTCCAAAACCCAATCAAATGATCATATAGCAGAGATAGTCTGAAAATAGACACAACTTGAAGCAACACGTTGCCTTAAAAAGTGACAGAATTCTTAATTGAGCACAGAAGGGTAGTAGTACATGCTGGCCCTCAAGTACAAGCTATGTAACCATTAGAATGGAAACAAAACAATTTAAAATCTCAAACCAAAACCAGCTACATCAGGAATTTTGTTATTTACAATAATGCACAAGTACAGAACGGAAGGAAGTATTCTTCAAAGAGAAAACAAATATTCAAAAGTAAGCCATACAAGAACATATAGTAATTATGTCAATTAGGCAGAATTCCTGACACTACACATGACATGTTATTTGATACAGTGAAACAGGATCTTCAAAGATCATAGAAAGTAACAAGATCAATACTGGAATCTAGAAGTTGAGACAAAAGCATTGGTGACTATGTAGTTCTGTTGGAGAAATCGGACTCACTAATTTTAGCATCTTTCTTGAATTGAAAGTTTGATGACGTTTGAGTGGTTTAAAACATCAGTAAGTTTGAATCCAACCTAGCACACAAGTGTTTACATTTGAATGTAATGTTGCCATATTAGCAGTGCTGTTTACCGAAAGGCAAAGAACTTTAGTCAGAAGAAACATCACTTAAATAGTGCGCTCAGGCAAAAGAACAGAGATAGAGGGGGAAATGTGTAGAAAGGAACTGCAGATGCTGGTTTAAACTTAAGATGAAGTGCCTCGACCCAAAACATCACCCATTCCTTCTCTCCAGAGACGCTGCCTGTCCCTGCTGAGTTGCTCCAGCTTTTTTGTGTCTATCTTCAGACACAAAGTAGGAGTAGTGGCACCAAGCCCACACGTAAGCAAGTTTAACACAAACAGGAATGGGGCGAAAAGCTGCCTGCCATTGATGCATTGGATCAAAAATACATCCGTTGTAAAAAAAGGCACATAGCTGAAAGTTAAATAATGTAATTCAATCTTAAGGGTCCCAACCTAAAACGTCATCTGTCATTTTCAATCCACAGATGTTGCCTAACCTGGTTAAGTGTATAAAATCGTGGATTGGAATAGATCAGGTAAGCGCAGAGACCAGGCACGTGCCATCAGGGTAGGCAAGTAAGGCACTGCCTACCCCGACTAAAATTATAACATAGTAATAACTAAATATAAATAATAAAGGCATGGGAGGGTTATGCCTGTGTAAGAGATCGATCTCTGAGGTAGGCATAATTCTCCGTGCCTTTCATCCGCAGCGCTTGTAACACGGGAAGCTCTGTGCAGCCCACGTGCCGTCAGCGCTGCCTGAAGCCGTCATTTCAAGCGGGGCTGAAGGCAGCAGAAATTCTGCCTTGGCAGCACTGCGCATGCGCATCAGTCTACTGCGCATGCGCAGCGCATGTTTCTTGGCAGTGTTTTCAAATATGGTTCGTCAATATTTTAAGTGTATGTTAGGTAACAGGGAGATAAGAATGGCATTTGTGTACCAATGATGTGGTAATTTTGTGTTTATGTTTTTAAATACTGTATTTCCCAGGGAGTGGTGGTGGGGGAGAGCTCCTTTCACAGCGTTTGGGGAGTCTGGCCCGGGGTAAAGTTGCGGGGAGGGCACAAATGTTATGAAGGAGGGGATTGGGATAATGCCAATTGCGACGCTCCTTGCACGGAGGCGTGGAATGCCACCGCATTGAGGCGGGGGGGGGGGGGGGGAAGGGGGAGAGAAGTAGATCGGGTGGCTGAGCGGCCGCTGGGCTGAACAGCGGAAACAGCCGCCACGTTAGCTCCTTCTGCCGGTCCCCGCTGACCTCTGGCAGCTCTCCATCTAAAAACCTCTCTCCTGCCGCTCGCTGGCCTCACTGATGTCCTTAAATTCCGACAGCGCGAATTGAGGTTACTCGGCTGTGGGAATTTAAGGATTTGCAGGAAGCCGCTGACATGAGCAAAGTCGGCAAACGGCAGGTGACAGGTGTTCCGACGGAGAGCACTGCCAAAGGTGAGCGGGCCGGCAGAAGGCGCTGAAGTGGCGGCCAGTTCTGCTGTCGGGCCCCGGTGGCCGCTCGTAGCTCCCCGAGCTGATTCTATCCCCAGCTACAGTGCATGGCTTCGCGAGTGAGTGAGTGAGTTACTGGCAGTATCCCCGACACCCTCCATCTCAACACTCGTCCCCTCCCCAAAACTTTACCCCTGGCACAGACTCTCCACACGCTGTGAAAGGAACTGTTCCCCCAATTGGTCTAGGAAGCCTAGGAAGGGCAAATTGAAATGTCACTATTTATTTATTTAATGAATGAAGAGAGCAATCTGCGCATGCGCGGTTTAATTTTTTTTTTTAAAGCGGACTGAGTGCCTACCCTGAGTAATTACTCACAGCACGTGCCTGGCAGAGACTATCTTGCCTAGACTAGGAGTAGGAGAAGGGAAAATGCAATTGGAAACGGAGGGGTAACTTTTTTTTAAATTACACAGAGGGTGGTGAATATATGGAATGTGCTGCTGGAGGAGGCAAGTACTATCCTAATGTTTAAGATCCATTTAGACATGTACATGAACAGGTCTGGAGGGATATTGGCCAAATGCAGGCAGGTGGGACCCGAGTAGATGGGATATGTTGCTCGATGTGGGCACGTTGGGCCGAAGAGCCTGTTTCCACACCATATGACTCAGAGTTCCTCCAGCATTTTGTTTTGATCAAGATTCCAGCATCTGCAGTTTCTTCCTTTCAAATAATGTAAATTATGCAAAATCCCAACAGAAAAGCAACATGGATACTGCTGACATGTTTGCCAAGGTTGAAAATAAGCAGATGTACTTGAAATTGAGCAAACCAACATCAAACAAAAAGACATCTTGACCTGCAAACGGATGAATAAAGGCACCAATATCTCCAGATGCATTATGTAGTTTCTCATAATTAAAAAGTCATGCTCCCAATCACAAAAGCCAACTAAACAAGTGATCAATGTGATTGAAGATTGGCTTAAAGTTTTCAAAACAAAGCAAATTGAAATAATGTTATTTGTGTTAGCATTTCTCAATCATTTCCATATCTCTGCAAAAACAAATGATCAAAAAATTAAAACTCAAACATTAAGCCAGATGTCAAACTAATTTACTAAGCCTACATTGGTACCATATGCATAGCATTTGGGGCAGCATGTTGTAGCAGCAGTAGAGTTGCTGCCTTACAGCGTCCAAGACCTGGGCTAGATCCCAACTACAGGTGCTTGTCGGTTTGGAATTTGTACGTTCTCCCAGTGACCTGCGTGTGTTTTCTCGGGGTGCTCCAATTTCCTCCTATACTCCAAAAACATACAGGATTGTAGGTTAATTGGCCTGGTATAATTGTAATTTGTTCCCAGTGTGTGCATGGGATAGTGTTGGTGTGGAATCAGTGGCCAAAGGGCCTGTTTCCATGCTCTATCTCTAAACCAACCACAAAGCAATTGAACTATAATCAGTGCTGTCAAAAATAAATTCAGTGACATTATGGGTCCCAAAAGCAAATAAACTGTTTTTTGCTTGCCAGAGACAGAGGCAAGGATCTATGGAATAGTGAAGCACACAAACTGGCCCTTCGGCCCACAATGTCAGTGCTAAACATGACGTCACTTTAAACTAATCTCCTCTGCCTGCATATTAACCATATCCCGTAATTTCCTGAATATCCATGTGCCTACCTGAAAGCCTCTTAAAGGCTACTATCTTATCCGCTTCTACCATCACCACTGGCAGCAAGTTCCAGGCATGTACCACTCGGTGGAAAAAAAACGTGCTTTGTACATCTCCTTAAAACCATGCTTAGCTCAGCATAATGCTATAACCTCAGACAATCTAGATTTTCACCCTGGGAAAAGGATTCTGTCTAACCTATTTATCACAATTTTAAACATATCAGGGGATAAGAAATATCCACTAATAAAAATTACACCCATCACCCACTTTAGATTTCAGATACTGCGCAGAATCAGGCCTTTCGGCCCACCGACCAGCGATCCCTGCATACTAACTCTATTCCACACACTAGGAACAATTTACATTTATACCAAGCCAATTAACTTACAAAGCTGTACGGCTTTGGAGTGTGGGAGGAAATCGAAGATCGTGGAAAAAAAACAATGCTGGTCACAGGGAGAACCAACAAATTCCATACAGCCAACACCCGATCGGGATCGAACTAAAAGGCAGCAACTCTACCACTGTGCCACCGTGCTGTCTGCTGCACTGCTACTTGAACGGTTGTGTATTCAGAATGAGCAGGAGCGCATAACCTAAAGTTGTATCAGTCCCAAACAACTGAATACGGTTAGAAAAAGTCCGCATTATCTAACATTTAACACACGTGTGTGTTAAATGTTACAAGGCAGTGCAAGGTTTTGACCCAAAATATTTCAGCCCTCCTCTGCTGCCAAAATGGTAACTGGAGTTCAAGCATGTCAATGGTTGCATTGCATCTATGAAAGGATGTTCACTACTGAACAGTTGGGGGCTTCATGAGCACAACGTTAATCTACAGAAGATCTAATGTGCCTATGCAGAATGAAGGTGTTTCTTTAGACTCAAGGATAGAGACAGAACAATCTCCAAACATTCAAGGTTGGGTCTGTTGTTAAGGATATAAATCCCAAGAATACCATAACAGTGACCCTTGCTAAGAACGATCCAATATTTTGCCAGGTTTCCATTGGGCTTCATAAGTCTACATCTACTGCTGAATGGGGATTGACATGGCAGCAGGATAACTAACTGCACTGTCTGAATAATCTCTGTAAGCAAAGTCCAAGTGCACTATGACATTGAAGCTTGCAAGTCATGTTCCATTAATGGATTTGAGGCATTACAGGCCCAACTAGTCAAACAGCCCTTTGGTCCAACTTCCCCGTGCCAACCAACATGCCCCATCCACATTAATCCCACTTGCATCTGTTTGGCCAATCGCCCTCTAAACCCATGCTATCCATGAACCTGTCTAAATGTTATGATGGTAATTGCCTCAACTACGTCCTCTGGCAGGTTATTCCATATGCCTACCACCTTGTTGGGAAAAAAAAGGTGCCCCTCAGGTTCTTATTAAATCTTTCCCCCCTCGCCTTAAATCTATATCCTCTGATTCTTGATTCCCCTATTCTGGGTAAAAGACTGTGCATTCATCCCATCTATTCACATCAAGATTGTATACACCTTTAGAAGATCAACCTTCATCCTCCTACGCTCCAAGGAATGGAGTCCTATACTCAACCTCTCCCTGTAGCTCAGGCCCATGAGTCCTGGCAACATCATCATAAATCATCTCTGCGCCCTTTCCATCTTAATTATGTATAACACTCAAGGAAAGAGACAGATTTAAACATGTAAAAATGTTTTGTGGACAAAGTGCAAGATGCAAGCAGACACAATGACTGACCACGATGTAAAGTGGAGCCAAATGGGACAAAGCAAATCTCAAAAAAAGCACATACTGCTGGCAAAGTGCTGGGGACTGGAAAAGGGTTGCTCAGATATTCAAAACACCATCACAAGAGTCAATAGAAGTTCATAATCATTGTAAATTGCAAGGAATTTTCTCAGGCTAGAACCTCAGTGCGCTCTCATTCTTAGAAGCAGCTTTGTTAAACAAGCCTTCAAAAATTGCAGTTCCATCAGTAACATACTCGACCCACTGCTTAAAAGAGGTGGAAGATATTTATACATTTACATGGGTGAACAACATCCATAACAGCAGCCCCCCGATGAACAAATAAATGTAATTTTACTCAACAACAGTGCTCTCAATAAGACAGACGAAAGTACACATTGGTAGGGGAATGCATGAATGAAGGATGACCAGGATCATTAGAAATGAAAAGCCCATTCAAAGGCAATGGAAAGTTAGTCATCACAGCAGGTGTTGGAAGCCTTGAATTATGCATCACTCAAATGCTTTTGTACCCTTGAATGCATGTCCTGTAGTTTTAGACTAGAATATTAAATGAAGTGCTTCTATTCAAGCAAAAACTTTGTTTGGGGCTTAATAAAGTGGTGGGAGAATATAAACCATCAAGGTAGTCTCTTAGAAATGCAAGGGAAGTGTTGTACAATGTACAGAAACTTTTGTCACTTAACTCAAGTCCTCCTGCTCCAGATCTCTTTACCCAAATAACATCCTCTCAACATCTTTGGTACAGACGTATAGGAAGGAACTGAAGATGCTGGTTTACACTGAACACAAAATGCTAGATTAACTCAGGTCAGGTAGCATCTCTGGATAGAAGGAATGGGTGACGTTTCGGGTCGAGATCCTTCTTCAGTCTGAATTGGATGAAATTGGATGAAAAGTGGAACAACATAGAACTAGTGTGAATGGGTGATTGACGGTCAGTGTGGACTGACAGGTTAGTTTCCACATATCTACAAACTAAACACGGAAAAGGTTAAGAAAAATACCTCCAATGGCTCTTCCTCACTTACAGAAACAATGCTATTGCAATGACTTAATCAAGATGCCACCAGCTGTCCTCAGCACATCCCTCTGTATGGCATTCTTCCCTTTACCATCTAGCTTTCTATAGCCATTTTTAAAAGTCTACTGGCACGCAACTAGGCCCTTTGGTCCAAAGCATCCATGCTGACCAAGAAGGTCCATCTAGGTTTGTCCCAATTACACATGTATGGCCAACATCCTTCTAAACCTTTCCTTTTCCTGTCCAGCTTTTAAAAAAACGTGGTATTAACTCGATTTCTTGGTGACAGATTTGCTTTTTGAAAGTTGAACATTTCTTTACAGTACTAAAAAGATAAAATGATAAAGACAACTTAGTCATACAGTGTGGAAACTGGCTCATCGACCCAACTTGCTCACAGAGACCAACATGTCCTATCTACACTAGTCCCACATGCCTGCGTTTGTCCCATATCCCTCTGGACCCAATGTAGATACAAAATGCTGGAATAACTCAGCTGGGCAGGCAGCATCTCTGGAGAGAAGGAATGGGTGACATTTTGGGTTGACACCCTTCAGACTGAAGAAGGGTCTCAACCCAAAACTTCACCCATTCCTTCTCTCCAGAGATGCAGCCTGGCCCGCTGAGTTACTCCAGCATTGTGTGTTTGGTGTAAACCAGCATCTTCAGTTCCTTCTGTGGTCTGAAGAGCCAGTTTCTGTGATGTACCTCTATACTTAAAAAAGTAAACAATGAGCACAATTTACTAATTCAATCTAGATCGTAATTACTTCCATTCCCTACTCAATTGAAATGCTTTGTTTGCAACTGTGAACCCAATCCCTTGCTTATGTGAAATTCTTAAAAGGCTCTGCTCACTCTCCAACAGCCTTGTTGCTTTTCATCATTAGTGAGATGGTTCAGTAGCAGCAAGTCTCATCTGGGAGAAAGGAATACACATTAAACCAAAAAGCTGCTGTCATTAAACATCTACTGAAAAGGGGCTCACAGGCCAATAATTAGGATTGCAAATAAGTGATGAAAGTCAGCAACATGCCAGATTAAGCAGGGACTAACTGTATATATACACAGGTATGCTTGCTTCATAGTTTTGATTAATGTGTTAAATTTATTTATTTATTTTTTTTTAAAAATCAGTTTGCTACGTGTACTTTGTAAGTTTGCACAAAAGTCAGAATTAACCCTAGATACTCAAATACTCATTTGCCATTCCCAATAGCTTTCAGTTAACTTGGAATTGTTTCTATCTCCATTGACTACATTTCATCCTTCAAAGGCTGCTCATTCATCAACCAAACCATTGTGCAAACACCAATCCAACACTCATTGCTATTTAACATATCAGCAAGAGGCTCTACAAAGGCTGCTTCTCCAGGCTGCCCAGCATGCAAAATTGGATGCCAAGTTCAAAATGCTGAAAGCATTGCCCCCCCCCCCCCCCCTCCCCCAAGTTATTGCTGCACTCATTTCTCATTCAATCATAACTCTTAAGTTTGACAGACACATACAGTTCTGGAGGATCAAACCAGGCAGCACAACACACTGATGGTAGACCACCAAGCCTCTCTTGCCTACTCCAACATTTAACTCCCATCATAGAACACAGTAAAGTACACCGACCCAACACCTATTCCTTTTCTCCAGAGATGCTGCCTGACCCACAGTTATTCCAGCATTTTTCGTCTATCATCGGTATCTATACACTGTAATTAGCTCGACTATAATCACGTATTGCCTTACCGCTGACAGGTTAGCATGCAACAAAAGCTTTTCACTGTATCTCTGTATACATGACAATAAACTAAACCAGCACCTGTAAATCCTTCCTACACACAGCAAGGTGCAGTCCCCTTCACATCACAAGGTCCATGCCAAACATGATGCCAAGATAAACTAAACTCATCTTCCTGCACATTATCATATCCCTCTTTTCCATACATATCCATATGCCTATCTTGTACAGTACTATCATATCTGACTTCAACATCAAACCATGATAAAAAAAATTGTCCCACACATTTCCTTTAAACATTGTCCCTCTCTCCTCAAAGCTATGTCCTCTAATTGTTGACATTTTCACCCTGGAGAAGGAAGGTTCTGACTGTCTATGCCTCAATGGAGGGAGAGTTGAAGAACGTCACATGACCCAAATAATAACTAAGTTGGCCAGGTAAATGGATAGTGTAGATTGGCTATTTCATTCTAGCCAATTATAGTGCTTGTTAGTAGTAGCTCCGCCTAGTATGTGCTTTATAGTAGCAAGAGCTCGCTTGCGCTAGCTAGTCGCAGTAGCAGCTTGGAGCTGTAACGTATGCAGATTTTATGCTGCAAGTGATTTAATAAACGTGTTGTATCTTAATGTGTGTGTTCGTGTCACATTACATGGTGTCAGACAGTGAATCTTGCCCACTCCGTTCAAGTTTATCGGGTTTTATTTTATTTAGATTATTTTGTGTCCTCATTATCTCCATTATGGCAAATTCGTGTTGCCAACCAAGCCCTTTGTTTTTTGATTCAGACATTGCAGAATGATGGCATCTTTTCGAATGCGACTACACTCATTATGCTCACATTGTTCATCATAACGAGCTCCCTGAAGTGTGTGCATCTGTTTTGCTTAACCTTGCGGGACCCAGGGAAATTAATGGTGCCGACAACTTCACTTTTGCGCACTGCTGTTTTGGATGACAACGGTCAGGTCCATGTATCTGCAAAATCAATTGATGACCCTGTGGTTTAGCTCAAATTTCAGAGCTGTGTGATATGCCTTCAAACCATATTACTGAAAGAACTATGCTCATTTACAACAGGTCGATGAACCCATTGAACAACTTATTAGCGGTATGAAGCACATGGCTGCACGCTGCCGATTTCGTGATTAACGTGATGAGCTCACCCGCGATAAACTGGTAGGTGGGATGCTTGATAGTAAGCTGACAGCTGAGCTTCTTCGAAACACTGAATTAACACTTGACCAAGCAGAACATGCCTGCCGTATTTCCAAGATAACGTCTCCCCACACCAATTCTGTGTTTTTCAGCCCCCGCCCGCAGCACAACGTTAACCTTACAGACTTCTCCTCTCACAACCCCTGCCCCAGGTCTGCCATTCGCTGTCAAAATTGTAATTATTTCCATGCTACGGGTCGACAGTTCTGTGTTGCCTATGGGAATGCCAGTAAACGTCTGTAAGAAATTAAACCACTTTGCTCACTGTTGCCATTCCCGTGTGATTCCTACTGCCTCAAGGACGAGCCTGCACCTGCTTCAACATGAGCTCACTGATAATGACTTCCAAGAACTTGAGTTATCAACTCAGTATAAAAAGAAAATTCTAAAAAAGGCACAGTAAAGTCCCTGATGTAGTCAAGGGTCAAGACACACCAACGCACATTAAAAAAATAGAGCAAAAAGAAAAATCAATGCTCTCAGGTCTATGTAGTTCAGAGCTTATTGAACATCCCAATTGCTGTAGGGAAGCTGAATGTTACAGTTTTCAGGCTACTGTACCTTCCCGACAGCAGGGGCAAAATGAATGTGTGGCTAAGGTAGTGTGGGTCTCTGATGATGCTGGTTATCATTTGAGGCAGTGAATCCTGCAAATGCCTTCCATGGTGGAGAGATCAGAACCCGAGATGGACTAGGCAGTGTTCACCACTTTTTGCAATCTTCTTCACTCCTGGGCATTCTAGTTGCCGAACTACGTCATAATTCAACAACAAATACTATTTTTAGACTGCAATACCAATAAACTTTATTATATTCCATTTGCAATACAAGTGGGAGCTGCACATTCATCTTTGATACCAGGAATGGGAGGGAGTATGGTGGGAATGGAGAAAATGCGCAGGAGTTAATTTAACTATTCTAAAGCGCACGTGAAAGACCATGGTTTTTAGCTGTGGTTATTCAGAAATTGCTGGAAGATTAAAATGAGAATGCCGACATAGGTCAATGTATGTCTTAACATGAAAGAACAGCCAAGCCACAAAAAATATCCTTTTTCCACATTGCTGCTAAAACTGCATTTATTGTCTAACCCCAGATGCAGAGAGAGTTTTGAATCATCAAGTCTGGCACCGAGCAGTCAGGATGCTCCCACAATGGTGCTGGACAGCAAAACAAAGGATCTTGGCCTAATTCTCTCATATCACAACTAAAATCCATCCTTTCCAAAACCAGAGCACCTTAAAATCATAAAGCTTCAGAAACAGCTCCATCCAAGACCACACGGAATTGCAGAGAGTTGTGAACATAGCCCAGACCACCACACAAACCAAACTCACTTCTATGAACTCCAGGCCACCAGCATATTCAAGGAGGAGTCTTACCCAAGCTACTCAAATCTTCTCCCCTCAGGTAAGAGTAGGGTTGCCAGCCTTCTCAATCCCAAATGAGGGACAAAAGGACCAAATAAGGGACAAATTCCCGACGGCAATTCGTTGACTGACTTGGCCGTGGCTGGATGAATGATGAGTTGGCCCAGGTGCTGGACTGCACACAAAGCCCAGCTGGCAGGACTGTTGAGGAGTTTTGGCCCGCGCAACGTCCGGCACCCCATCCAACTCATGAACCGATGATCGGCCATAAGCGAAGGTCCGAATGTGGGACAGCTGGTCGGGCTGCTGACCGATGGGGCCACGGGCGAGGCACTGCTGCTGCACTCCATGAGCTGCACTATGTTGGGACGGGTGAGGCAGGGCCAGATGCTACGTTTCGACCCAACAGTAGCAGTCAAATACGGGACAAGGGCGGTCACGTATGGGACAAACCCATTTAGCCCAATATACAGGATGTCCCGAGTAATACAGGACAGTGGACAACCCTAGGCAACAGGTACAGAAGTGTGAAACCATAGATTCAAGGACGGCTTCTTCTCAGCTGTGTAGCTCAGGAATGGGTTCTGGACCCATTGCATTATATCAACGGATTGGACGAGAAAGTTGAAGGCGTGATTAGCAGGTTTGCAGGTGACACTAAAATGGATACCGTCATAGATAGTTATCAAAATTACAGCAGGATCTTGATCTTAGGCAAATAGGTTGATGAATGTAGTTGAAAAAGCTACGGGCAAGGTACAATTTGGAAAGGTAGACCAGGGCAGGGTCTTCACAGGGCCAGGCCCTGGGGACTGCTGCAGAGTAGGATCCAGGAGTGCAAGAACATAGTTTCCTGAAAATTGCACCACAAATAGATAGGGTGGGCAAGAAAGTTTTTGTTATATTGGCCTTCATCAGTCAGGATATGAATTATAGAAGTTGGGATGTTATGTTGCAGTTGCTCGAGGCTTTGGTGAGATTGCATTTGAAATATTATGTTCATTTGTGATCATCTAGCTATGGAAGAGTCGCTGCCAAGTGGAAAGTAGATTTACGAGGATGTTGCCAAGACTTGAGGGCCCGAGCTAAACGGAGAGGTTGGGCAGGCTAGGACTTTATTCCTTGGATCGCAGTAGGACGAGGAGTGATCCGAGAGATGTACAAGATCATGAGGGGTATAGATAGGGTACACGCACAGAGTCTTTACCCTAAAGTAGGGAACCACAAACCAGAGGACCAAGGTTTAAGGCGAGAGGAGAAAGATAGAGTAGAAATCTCGAGACAACTTTTTCGACTCAGAGGTTGATGGCAATATGGAACAAACTGCCACAGGTGATAGTTTAGGCAGGTACTGTAACAACATTTGAAAGACATTTGGACAGGTACATGGATAGGAAAGGTTTTAAAGCATTATGGGTCAAATGCAGACAGGTGGGATTAGTGTAGATGGGGCATTTTGGTTGGCCTGGGTAATTTGGGTTTAGTTTGGAGATAAAGCTGAAACAGCCCCTTCACCTTCACTTTCACCCCCCCCCCCCCCCCCCCCGGGTTTGTGCAGACCAGCGATCCCTGCATATTAACACTATCCTACACACACTAGGGACAATTCTAACATTTACCAAGCCAATTAACCTACAAACTAGCAATGTTACAAAATTTTGAGATTTTAAAAATCAAGTCTGCAATTTATCCCATCAGATAAAGCATAAAAAGAAGTTTAATTTGACACCTAATTTACTTTCATATCTTCAGTATTAAGAAAGTTATGGCCATTTTCATACTCGGAAATGAGCATCTTGCTTCCCATTGCCTTTCAATTGACTTAACTCAAAAGCTGTGATCTGGAAAAGTTAAAAGTCCATAACATTCTTAAAAATTAAGAGAACTCAATGAAATTTTCAGTTATTATAGATTGAAGCATTCTGAAACAAATATTAAACAATCTTACTTGGATTACCTGAAATTAAAGCATATAATTGGTTAGTTATCTAATTGTAGCTAATTACAAAATTCAATGAGTAGATCTAAACATCTATCAATTTCTTAAGAAAAGATAAACTTTTTTAAAATTGCCTAAGTGTCCAAATAACATTCACACAATAATCCACAATATAACATAATTTTTAAATTTCATTTTCATGAATTTCTGGGCCAAATGGAAGGAATTTAGTGTTTGATTCCTGTAAATTAATGGCCATTTAAATCAACTAGCGAGTGGGTTTTAGTGGAATGCGGTGGATTGGAACATTGCGGTTAGCAGTGAAGTCGGGGGGAAAAATACTGGGGGTTCATACATTTTTTGGGGACCCCATTTCGCAACATAAAAATATTATTAATGCCTCCCGAAAAACCAACTTTTAATATAAAAATAAAGTATTTACCTTTTTTTCTCCCCTACGCAAAATGCTTCCGGTTGTCTGCGGTCACGGCTTTTGAAGGTGATTTTTAAATTACTCTAGTTAATAAATAATCTAGAGTAATTTAAAAATACCACCATTCATTAAATGTCGGAGCAATTTTTCTTCAGCAACCAAATCGCCCGACATTCATCGATTATCCAGGCCTGTGGAAAAACGGCACTTTAAGCCCGCCCCCCTCTGCAAGGCGCGAAAGTCGCGCACACGGGGAGCGGCAGAAGTGCAGCGCCGGTAAAGGTAAGTTTTGTAACATACCTATACAAACCTGTACGTCTTGGGAGTGTGGGAGGAAACTGAAGATCTCGGAGAAAACCCACGCAGGTCACGGGGAGAACGTACAAACTCCGTACAGAAAGCACCCATGGTCGGGATCGAACCCGGGGACTATTTCCACACTGTATGTTTAATGCACTTTGAGCAATTCGTGCGTGCACTATATCATGGTCCTGTTATTGAACATCACAACATGCCCTTTATATTTTAAAAATACTTTACTTTATTAAGTGGCATAAAGAAATATGTCTCAATGAGAGAGGGTGGGGGGGTGACGAAGTTAGGCATTTGACCCAAAACATTAAGTGTTCCTTTTGCTGGAGATTGTGCCTCACCTGCCAAATGTTTCCAACATTCTCTGATCTTATTTCAGCCCAATCAAAAATGAATGTAAGCAACAAAAGGAGCAGAAGGGCATATCAACAAGTTAATGCTGTTTACATTTGCACAGTGCTGCCAAAATCTCCACACCTTTATGCAATGCATTGCTGGGTGATTTGTAAGAGCCATATTTAGCTCTTCAATTCAATAGATTGGACTGCATCCAATGTGACAAATGCACGGTCTGACAAGACTAACCCCGAGTTACTCCTGCATTTTGTGCCTAAGCTCGAATTAATCCAGCATCTGCAGCTCTTTCTTACACAAAGACTAACATAATGCCCTATTACCATGGCAGTATATGTATTATTTCTTTCTTTCAAATCAGGCTTTCAGTTTAATGCTATATTACTGTCAACTATCTTCACCAAATAAACAATCCAAGCTTCACAATACACATTTCAATATTCAGCATAACACAAGTCAAAATATTTATTCCACTCGTTTAGTTAATTGCAAACCAATATTGACAGCTGGCACTTCTTTATTTGGCGCATGCAGCATCTGGTAAAACTTCAAGTGCCCCTTAATGCATTATAACACCATTTCACCTAATGCATGGCAATTGAATGTGTAGGAAGGAACTGCAGATGCTGGTTTAAACTGAATATAGACAAATCGCTGGAATAACTCAGCAGGTCACACAGCATCTCTGGAGAAAGGAAATAGGGTCTGAAGAAGGGTCTCGACCCGAAAAGTCATCTTTTCCTTTTCTCCAGAAATGCTGTCTGACCTGACCCGCTGAGTTACTCCAGATTTTTGTATCTACATGGTGATTGCACAGATTTCAAGACACAAACCCCATTGAACAAGAAAACTGAAATAAAAAGGTATTCTGGGCAGCACAGTGGTGCAGCAGTAGTTGCTGCCTTACAGTGCCAGAGACACGGGTTCAATCCTGACTGCAGGTGATGCCTGTATGAAATTTGTACGTTCTTCCCATAATGGGCCTATCCCACTTAGGAGATTTATTCAGCCACTGCAAGTTGCTGAAAAAACAGCGTCTGGACACCCCCTCCTACAACAATGTCTACGACAAAGTCTACAACAACCTACCACCTAGTCGACGTCTAGCTATGGCAAGCTACCGACAACACATTAGGATGTCCACCTACGACCACACCTACGACAACCTACGTCCACCCGCGACAAGCTATGACAAGGCAAGACAATTCAGTCTCCAGTAGTCACCAATGGAATTCACCAAAGTCATCACTGTCGACAACCTACGTCATCCTGGCGACAGCACCCATGTCAGTAGAAGTCAAGCTACGCTCATTTGCGTCAAGCCAACTGTCGTCAAAAAGTTTTGTCCATTTCAAAATCCAGCAGCGACCAGAAAAACACTAGAATTCTTTGGGCGACTGAGGAAACTACTCACGATCATGCAGGCGACACCCCTGCGACCATGTGGTGACAGCCTACTTGCCCGTAGTCGCCTAAACAAATTGCCTAAGTGGGACAGGGGCATAACTGCGCGTGTTTTCTCCGGAGCTCCCGTTTCCTCCCACATTCCAAAGATTTACAGGCTTGGAGGTTAATTGGTAAGAATTGTAAATTTCCCCTAGTGTGTAGGATTGTGCTAGTGTACCGGGATCACTGGTTGGCACCGACACAGTGGGCCAAAGAGCCCGTTTATGCACTATATCGCCAAACTAAACTAAAGCTATGAACCAATACTATAGCCAAACAGCCATTTCTTTTTTTAAAAAGAGAATAATTACCATTTTCTGGCTTCTCCACCATTTGGAGTGAACACACAAAATTATGGCCTTTCATGTTCCTACAATTCTTGCCATTGGTTTCACAGGCTACCAAGTGGTCGTTTGATGACTTCCCCATCTCCCCTGCCTTTGTCAGCTCAAGAGGACCCGAATCGGAAAATCTTCCACTTCACAACAACAATCCCAAACTTCCTCGACCTGGACTAATCACAACCCAATCATATATCCCTGTGATTCCAGGCAGTCCAACGACCAGTCTCACCCTCTTCTCTCCTCTCCAATCAAGCAAGAAGTTTGAAAATGCCCACCTCCCGATTCAGGATCGGTTGCATCCCAGCTGTTATCAGGCAACTGAGCCAGAGTGCAGGACAGCTTGAGAACAGTCCTGGCCTCCCATCTACCTCATTGGAGACCTTTGAACTATCTTCAATCAGACGTTATCTTGCACCAAGTGAAGAATCTTCTTGCAATACAGGATACACTTTATCCTGTAATCACGAATAGTATTTTCCTAGACTGAATAGCACGAAACAAAAAAGTTTTTCACTGTACTACGGTACACGTGACAATAATAACAAATACAATTCAAATGGCAGCGCCAATGTGTTTCTTCAGTTTGCGCTCACACAAGTGTGATTGGTAGTTAAGGCTGCACAAGAAACTGCAGATGCTAAAATCTTGAGCAAAACAGAGCGCTGGAAGAAGTCTGCGGGTCAGACAGCATCTGTTGATGGAATGGATAGGTGATGTTTCGGGTCTGTGAAGTGGGCAAAACTGAAGTGGCAAAACTCAGACTATTCACTCCCTCCCCAGAGATGCTGCCTGACCCACTGAGTTCCCCCAGCACTGTTTGCTGTTTAGTATTGGCAGGTTTGCAAAACAAATGCCAATACACGTTGGTAATAAGCGCCTCCTTTGTTCCTTGCAGCGAAGAATGCGCTTGTTCACACCGTGACCAAGCAGCTTCGGAGCAAAGTCCGCATTGGAAATGAGACACCGGCCGCAGTTCCGGCGCTGCTTGGAACGGGGTCTGGAGGCTGCCGAGCCGCAGCCACTCAACGACTTGATAGAGCAACAATACAAAGTGCTGGAGGAACGGGGAGGGAATGGACAGGTGATGTTTCTGGTCGAGACCTTTCTTCAGACTCAATAGTGAACACCCTTTAGATAAAACAAAAGGCAGAGCGAAAAGTGCCGGCAAAGAATGCAATTGCAAGGGAAAAACTGAACACTTCCCAATCTCAAGGGTCCACGCCCCCGCCACCAATTTAGGGGAGGGGTGAGGTTTCCATACTCTCCGCCCCCGCAACAGGAGCATGGGGATGGGACATTCACCCAGAAAGTGGATTAAGGTTTTAATTAGCTTAACGTTGCGAGGGACAACCCCGGTCTCGAAACACGTTGAGAGCAAGCCAGAGTTAGGAGGAAGCGAGTGATGGGACGGTGGGGGTGGTGGGATTAAGTGTCCAGACACACAGTAGGGTATTTGGAACCGGTCACCGCGGGACCACCGCGAATTAATGGGAGGAAGCGCCCGCCTTTACTGCGGGTCGTGCAAACGCTTTCTCCTCCGCTGAGAGTCCACTGCAGAGCCGGTCAGTCAGTCCATTCTTGGCAGCAGGCGGCCGTGGTAATGTTTGTCTCGTTGCCCTTCACCCAGCCCGCCAGGAGTTCAGTCAACCCTGGGCGGGTCAGACCGAGACCGAGACCCAGAGCGGGGCAGACCGGCGCATCCGACCCAGTGAGCGCCGGACACGGGATCCCTCCCGCACTGCGGTGGCCCCACTCCGAGCTCTGCACCAAGCCGCAGCCCAGAACACCAACTCCCCGCTCTTCACGGCGAGCTGACAGCAATACCGGCTGCTGATGGGTGGTTCGCGGCACTTATCCCACACACACTCAGCCCGAAATCAATTACTCAGCAGCACTCTCTGGGACAACACCAAACGCAAATAAAAATCACGTTGACATCCCTTAACTGAATTCAAAAATCGCACACGCCACACACACTAATCAACGACTCCACTCGCTCTCAGGGGCAGCGGCACAGACACCCCCCTTCAATCGCCTATTTATCTGCCGGGGAAAATAAAGTGCACAAATTGACTGCAGTGAGGATAATTCCATCCCGCTCCAATATGCAGGACGCAGGTAATCGGGAACACACACACCCTCTCCCAGTAGCACAAGGCAGGTAAAGCCCGACCACCTAGGGCCAGCCGTGGCTCCCACCCCCGCCGGCTCGCTGCCCCCGCGGTCTGGAGGCTCACCTTGTGCGGCGCCTGGAGAAGTCGGTGCAGCCCCGCGATCTGATTGATAAGCGAGATGTCCAGTCGGAAAGTGTAGAGCGGGGGGCGGGTGGGCTCCGGAAAGTTGGTGCTGTTGAACGGATCGGTGTCATCGAGGAACTGGACCCTGCAGACCAAGGTGGCCATGGCCTGTCCATAAACAGAGACAGAAATGTTTTAAAGAAAAGGGGGTGGGGTGGGGAAGGGGAAAGAGAGAGATGAGCCTGGTTCCGAGCTGGGGATTAGCCCGCTCAGCCCAGCCAGGGCTTCGCAGAACGGTCAGTCGGCTCCTGCCGCAGCCGCTGGAATTCGGCTAATCCCGGGACTGGCTAGAGAACGACGAGGAACTCCCCCTCCTTCCTTCCATCAATCCATCCATCAGCCCTTCTCCGCAGGAGAGCAGACAGCGAGCGGCTTCCGCGCCGCCAGGCCGAGCGATAGCACCCCCAGCTGTTAAAGTCGGCGAGTCTCAGGAGGCTACAGCTCAGAGGTTGCCAGCCACGGTTAGAGCGTCTGCACGGAACCATTCGCAGTCAATCATTTTTCAAGAGGGAGTTACATCTAGCTCTTGGGGCTGAATGAATGAAGGGATATGGGGGGGAAAAAAGCAGGAACGGGGTATTGATTTTAGACGATCAGCCATCTCTGCTGATCCTCACTTACTAATGCTAGCTTGCCTTATCGTCGTTGCTGCCACTTCAGCACCCGAATTTAATTTATTCTAACAATCAAAATGCTGAAAATAACCCAATTCCAGCATCTGCAGTTTCTCTCGTCTCTCATTCAACAATTCTTTTTTTCTTTAAATTCTGCATCAAATAATCGACAGAGCGGGGTTATGCAAAAAGGATTCAGCAGGTGTCATTGGATTGAAAAAGTTTCAGGAACAAATATTGCAGTTCTTACAGTTACCGTGAATTTACCATTCAAGTTAAATATTCAAAATTTCATAGCACGTTTTGAATTTAAAGTTTATTGAGTCCAGGGACTAAAGCTTTCAAGGCTGCTAATGTATTATTGTTTATAAACACCATTCGAGTGGGTAGGCGACAGTTACCAGTGGAGTGTCAATATATCCCAGTTTAGGAAACTGGCGAGGAATGAAATGGGGAGAAGTATTGCCGCTGCTTTCTTCAACCTGCTGCAACCCCAGCAAGTTACCGGAATGATCAGGATCGAAATGACCAGCTACACATACTGCAGGCACCATCTAGTGGTGCTGGCAATGCACGCAAGTGAAGTGAAGTATATTTCCGGAAGAGTTGAACCGTAATCGTGTCCGAGTCAGTGTGGAAACAAGCCGTTCGGCCAAACTTTTCCCACACCGACCAACATTTCCCATCTGTCTGCATTTGGCCCATATCCCTTTAAACCTGTCCTCTCCATGTACCTGTCCAAATGTTTCTTGAACATTGCCTCAGTTACCTCCTCCAGCAGCTCAGTCCATACACTGTCCACTGTTTGAGAAACAGAATGTTACCCCTCAGATTTCCATTACATATTTCCCCCTTCACCTTGAACACATGTCCTCTGATTTTCAATTCCCCTACTCTGGGCAAGAGACTATGTGTTTACTCGATCTATTCCTCGTGTGTAGGAGAGAAATTCAAAATAGGCATCATTAAGGATATTTCAATTGAACCACAAGAAACTGTAGATACCGAAATATTAAGCTAAACAAAGTTGGAGGAATTGAGTGGGTCGTTTAGCGTCTGTGGAGGGAATGGACAGACGTTTGGGGTTGGGACCTTTATCCAAGCTGATGGAATGGGAGGGGGTCGAAAACTGGAAAAGAGTATGGGGCAAATTGCCAAATGGTAGGTGGAAGCAGGCAAGGGGGTGATTGGAAGATGAGCGGAGATAGTGACAATAGCGAGAGGTGAAAGAAGGAAAACGTTAACACAAGGAAAGGCAAGTGAAATGTAAAGCAAGGGGGAGTGATACAGATGGAAGAGGAAGGAGCAGGGAAAAGGAGAGAGGGAAGAGGATAAGGGAAATGTGTATGAGAAGGAGAAAGACAAATGTTCAGAAGAGGGGGAAGGAACAGGTTGACTTGGGTGGTAAAAGTAAACACACTAGGGTTTATTTTATGCGTTAGCACTTGAAATTTGAGAATGCACAGTTCATACTGTTGGGTTACCCAAGTGGAATACAAAGTGCTGATATGTGGCATCACTGACAGTGGAGGTGGCCATTGACAGAACTGTCAATATTAGAATGAGTTAAAATGGCTAATAACTAAGAGCTACAGCAGACTGGTGGACAGAATGCAAGCGCTCAGCAAAACATTCACCTGGCATAGCCAATGCAGACAAGGCCATATCAGGAGCACTGGATGCAATACCCTGCACAATCTTTTCCAGCTTTACACCCCCTAATCCATCAGTCTGATAGAAGATGCCAACCTGAAACATCTGTCCATTCCGTCCACAGATGCTGCCTGACCCACTGGGTTCAAGGATTGTTGTATTTGCTCCAGAAGAGATTTTGTTGATCCCTTCTCTTTCCCTTAACAGTGCCCTCCCTCCTTTACCTTGTTCCACTTAATTTGTGAACCCAGATTCACTGCACCCTCTCAGCTGCCATAGAAAGGAACTGTTCCTTCCTGCGAGTTGCCCCAAATACCACATACCTTTGACAATCAGCACACATCCATTGTGAGCTCAAGTGTTTATTGAAGGCTCAATATGCCCAATACCTTTCAACCTCAGGTGTTTGCCTAGCTTCCATTTATTGTATCCATGCTATTTGCTTAAACTTTGCGATGGCAAGATGATATATTCTGCTTTAAAATTTCCCAGTGATCTGCTCGTTTCTGTTGAGCGATTCTCCCATGACAGCCACTGAAAACTGGTCCAATCAGGCAGTTTGCTTTAATGCCCTTGGTCTAGGCAAGGTTTAGTTTATTATTGTCACATGTACCAAGGTACAATTAAAATCTTTTGTTTGCATACATATCCAGTCACAGACTATACATGTATACAATCAGGCCGTCCATAGATTAGGGATAGTGGAACAATTGCAATTGATAGTAGAACCTCTTCTGGGACCAGCCACAAAGTTGCCACACTCTGGCACCATCTGGTACTGCAGTACGTAGCAGTTATGAAAGATAGATTCTGGTCAAATAAATGTTGCTGTATAATATTTCTGATCACTGATCAATGAACAACTTTCTCCCAGTAGAAAGTTGATCAGGCTAACCTGTTATAAAACCACAAGGTGATAACTGGTAGCAAGCACACACAATATCTACTCCCTCCGACCATCTTCCCAGCAGAATGGGAAGAGCAATTGGGAGGCTGGTGAATGAAGTGTCATTGTCCTTGTACAGATGACAAGTAGAAGTCGTAGAGAGCAAACCGATTGATAAGACAAAGGGAAAGTGGGAGAGAGGTTTTGGTCAATATCTTATTGCAGAAAGTTCCTTTGTCCAGTCCATTCCTCCCCTAATCTCTCTGCAGTTTAAGTCTGTCATGTTTTTCCCCTACCCCACAGCCCCAGTTCTATTCAAGTGAGTCTTTAGTCTGATTGTTAAACTATTACATATTCCAAGGGTGTTACCATAGAAAATAGGTGGAGTAAGCCATTCAGCCCTTCGAGCCAACACCTGATCACCCAGATCAGTAACACATTCCTGCTTTCTCCCCATATCCCTTGATTCCGTGAGCCCCAAGAGCTGTATCTAACTCTCTTGAAAACATCCAGAGAATTGGCCTCCACTGCCTTCTGCGGCAGAGAATTCCCCAGATTCACAACTCTCTGGATGAAAAAGTATTTCCTCATCCCCCATCTCAGTCCTCAGCATATCGTATTTCAGACATTACTGCCTAGTAGTGAGCATAATTTTAAGCATACAGCTGAACCAGAAAAGTATCATAATCATTGTAACCAAATTTAAATCATCTCATTATTACTACATGGGAATTGCATCTCCTGGTATATTTCTCCTTGCTCAGACTGCACTGTGATTTAATGTTTCCTCCAGGTCCAACTGCAGGAGCCGCTCACTTTCAATTGTTGGATGAAGTTATTTCCCCTTCACTTTGTGATATTTGAAAACAGATTTTTTCTTGCAGTTATGCCTCAGAATGGAGGTAGATGAGACTGCATGGGTAACCTACAAGCCAACAGCATGAACATTGAATTGTCTCATTTCAGGGACCTGTACTCCATTGCAGACATTGGACTTTGTGTACAGAGCTAGTGTGATACAATTCTGAAAAATACAGTATATTGCACTCTGTACCTTCCCATCAATCTCCCTATCCTAGTGTAGTTTGGCTTGATTGTACTCATACATAATATGCAATTTGATACCATACAAAACTCTATAACTCAATATTATTAATGTAGAAAGGAACTGCAGATACTGGTGGATAATAAAGGTCAAAGCGCAGGTCAGGCCACATCTCTGGCAAACATGGATCGGTGACCTTTCAGGTCAAAACCCTCCTGTAAACTGGGGAAGGGACCTCTCGAGTTATAGCCCTGTCCCACGGTGCGAGTTAATTCCAAGAGCTCCCCCGAGTTACAAAAAAAAAATCAAGCTTGTGGTAAGCACGGAGAATTAACGTAGCAGGTACGTCGGAGCTCCGGGACGTCTCTTAAAGCCCTGTCCCATGGTACGAGTTCATTCCAAGAGCTCCCCCGAGTTTAAAAAAAATCAAACTCATGTTAAGCATGGAGAATGAACATAGCAGGTACATCAGAGCTCGGGACGTTAGCACAGCGCAAACGGCAGGTACTCAGGAAGACTCGTGAACGGTAGATAAGCATGGGAAGACTAATGATGATTTTAACATGTTGAAAAATGTCCATGAGAGCCCCGAGTACCAACGAGTGGCCATTACCATAAATCTCCGAGTTCGAATCAGAGCAAACTCGGGAGAGTTCTTGGAATGAACTCGTACCGTGGGACAGGGGTTTTACTCCAGCACTTTGTGTCAGATACTGTTCATGTATCTGAGCAGCGAAAATTGCTAGTGTTAGAATGCAAAACACATTCTGCATACCTGTCATCACAATGCTTCTACCAGCAAATACAATCAACACCACAATAGCAGTTTACATTTACAGAGTATAACCATCTGCTTTGCAACAGGCATTTTTATTTAATTCCTTCCTCAATGTCAATTAAAGTTTTTCGAGGCATGCTGCTGGTAAGGTCAGTACTTATTTTATGGTCATTATAGAGAACACAGCATATTTCCATAAACTGCCACAGTCAGAGTTAGATTCAATTGAAAGAAATGCTGGGCCACTACAGAGAGCTGGGCAAGACGTGGTCTTGGACTAGAAGCATTGAACAGAGAATGCTAAGAGGGCTTTGCTGTGATAGTGTTAGAATTTTCCCCTTAGTCAGAGTGCATGGCAACATGGCCTTCAACCCAACACAATGATGGTAATCCAGAGATCCATCCAAGCTAGTCCCATTTACTCACATTTGATCCATATCCCTCATAACATTTCCTATCTACTGTACAAATAGGTTTTAATGTTATTGCATCTCTCTCAACGACTTCCACTGGCAGCTTATTCCATATATTCAACCCTCTTTTAAAAGTTGCACCTCAGTTTCCTATTAAATCATGCCCCTCTTATGGTCAACCCATGCCATTGAGTTTGATTCCCTAACCCTGGGGGAAAAAAACCTCCTCATTCACTGCCCTTCATGATTTTATACACCACTATAAAGATCACCCCTTAATCTTCTGTGCTCCAAGGAATGGAGTCCTAGTCTGACCAATCACTCCCTATAAACGAGTCCCTGGAGTCCTTGCAATAGTGTGAATCTTTTCTGCACTTGTTCCATGTGTATGGCATCTTTCCTGACCAAAAGTGAGCATATTACTCCAAGCGCAGCCTTACCAAATTACTAGTATGACTACAATACAATATCCCAACATCTATGGCCGAATGGATAACGGTCAGCATGACAAAGGTCACCACCACCCATTCCACCAATGATGTGTTTCAGAGAGCCATGTACATTCATTGTGTCTACCTTCGATTTACCAGCATCTGCAGTTATTTCTTAAACATTCTTGCATCCCTCTGTTCTACACTTCCAGGGCCCTAGGTCACATGTACCAAGGTACAGTGAACAGATTCATTTTACATATTGTCCAATCAGATACTAGTCAAGTGCAATAGATCAAACAAAGGGGAAAATACAAAATGCAGAATATAATTCTCAGTACTGCAGGACATCCATTACTTAGAAAATAGGTGCAGGAGTAGGCCATTTGGCCCATTCAATATGATCATGGCTGATCATCCAACTCTGTATCCTGTAACTGCCTTCTCTCTATACCCCCTGAACCCTTTAGCCACAAGGGTCACATCTAACTCACTCTTAAATATAGCCAATGAACTGGCCTCAACTACCTTCTGTGGCAGAGAATTCCACAGATTAACCTCTGTGTGAAAAATGTTTTTCTCATCTCGGTCCTAAAAGACTTCCCCCTTATCCTTAAACTGTGACCCCTTGTTCTGGACTTCCCCAACACCGGGACCAATCTTCCTGCATCTAGCCTGTCCAACCCTTAAGAATTTTGTAAGTTTCTATAAGATCCCCCCTCAATCTTCTAAATTCACGCGAGCACAGGCAGAGTCTATCCAGTCTTTCTTCATACGAAAGTCCTGACATCCCAGGAATCAGTCTGGTGAACCTTCTCTGTACTCCCTCTATGGCAAGAATGTCTTTCCTCACATTAGGAGACCAAAACTGTACGCAATACTCCAGGCGTGGTCTCACCAAGGGTCTGTACAACTGCAGTAGAACCTCCCTGCTCCTATACTCAAATCCTTTTGTTATGAATGCTAACATACCATTTGCTTTCTTCACTGCCTGCTGCACATGCATGCCTACATTCAATGACTGGTGTACCATGACACCCAGGTCTTGTTGTATCTCCCCTTTTCCTAATCGGCCACCATTCACATAATAGTCTACCCTCATGTTTTTCCCACCAAAGTGGATAACCTCACATTTATCCACATTATACTGCATATGCCATGCACTTGCCTACTCACCCAACCTATCCAAGTCACCTTGCATCCTCCTCATAGATAACACTGCCCCCCAGCTTTGTGTCATCCGCAAACGTGGAAATGTTGCATTCAATTCCCTCGTCCAGATCATTAATATATATTGTAAATAGCTGGGGTCCCAGCACTGAGCCTTGCAGTACCCCACTAGTCACTGACTGCCATTCTGAAAAGGACCCATTTACCATTCACTATGAATGCCCTGTCCTGGTTTCACTTCCCAAAGTGCAACACCTCCCACTAATTAGAGTTAAACACCAGTTGGGCGACCACATTCCCTGGGCCACTTACTCAGCTGTCCAAGATTCTATTGTAATTTTGATCATCTACGATATCACCATTTTAGTGCTAGCTACAAACTTAGTAATCATGCCCTGTACATTTTCATCCAAATTAATATGGATGACAAACAATGGGCCCAGCCACCCACATACATTAGTCACTGGCCGCAAGCCTTAAAGAAGCTTCCACCATGACCCTCTGCTTCCAACCATCAAGCTAATTATAGGCAATAGACAATAGGTGTAGGAGTAGGCCATTCGGCCCTTTGCACCAGCACCACCATTCAATGTGATCATGGCTGATTATATTATGTTTATGTTTTACCACTAGCGAGTTCCCCCTAGATCGCATGCGATTTAACCTTCCTGGATCACATGCGATTTAACCTCCCAAAGCAGACTACCACGCAGAACCTTAAAGGCATTGAAGTACATGTAGACCAGTAGTAATTGACTACACCAATGTTGAATTCTAAATCTGCATTCATTGATTAGGATTCAAATTTAAGCCTGATCAACACTACACCAGAAAGCATCGATTCAAATCCAGAGAAAAATAATCCTTGTATTAATTGTTTAAGAAGGAACTGCAGATGCTGGAAGGTAGACAAAAATGCTGGAGAAACTCAGCGGGTGAGGCAGCATCTATGGAACGAAGGAAATAGGTGACGTTTCGGGTCGAGACCCTTCTCCAGACTGATGTGTGGGTGGAGGGGGGAAAGAAGAAGAAAAGAAGAGGCGGAGACAGTAGGCTGTGGGAGAGCTGGGAAAGCTGCTTAATTAATTGTACTCATTGTACTACTGACACAATTTTTAAATATTGCAGTTAAACTCTAGCATAGAATTGTGAAATATGTGAATTTCATGTTGGAATTTTTCTGCAACCAGTCTGTTGCAGTAGTCATACTAGTCCAAACAACTGATAGAGTCCACTCAGACTGAAGGGTTCCAACACAAACATTACATATCCATGTTCTTTAGGGAGAGACACAAAATGCTGGAGTAACTGAACAGGTTATGCAGCATCTCTGGAGAAAAAGAATGGGTGATGTTTCAGGTCGGGACCTCTCTTCAGACTCCAAGGATGCTCCCTGACCATCTGATTTACTCCAGCACATTGGGTCTTCTTTTGTAAACCTGCATCTGCAGTTCCTCATCTCTAGATAAGAGATGGTCTTGGCATAATGACCAGCACATGCATTCGGCACTAAAGGGCCTGTTATTGTGTTGTACTGTTCTATGTTCCATCTCAAAGAATATCACAGCAGATTCAATCATTACAAATACTGAATAATCACAAGAACATGAAGGGCCAAGGAGTTACTTGCAATTACCAATAATGTCAGTAGAGGTCACCCTTTCCCCAATATGTAACAGCACTATTGTTCCAAACCAGGATTATAGATGAAAGAACATTGTTCTGGAGTGAATGAAAATTTGCTGGAGGAAAACAGTAGGTCAAGCACCATCTGTGAGAGTTGAGGAATTATTAACATTTCAGGTCAAGAGCCAACATAATCATAAACATTGCGGGCCGAAGAGCCTGTTCCTACGTTGTACTTTTCTATGTTCTATAACCAAAGACTTATTCCACTCTGATCTTTCATTTATCCTGATTGGGTACTATTCACTGCGCCTCTACCCCAGCCATTGGACAGTTTACAGATGCAGCATGGAAACAGGCCCTTCGGCCCACCAAGTCCATGCTGAGCAGTGATCCCATATAGAAACATAGAAATTAGGTGCAGGAGTAGGCCATTCGGCCCTTCAAGCCTATATACTAGCACTAAACATAATTTACAATTTTTACCCGCACCAATTAACTTACATTAACTATTAACCAATTACATTAACCAATTAACTATTCATCATTGTACTATGGGAGGAAACCAGAACTCCCAGAGAAAACCCACGCAGTCACAAGGAGAACACACAAACTGAGACAGCACTCATAGTCAGGATCTCTGGTGCTGCAAGGCAGAAACCCTACTGCTGAGGCACCATGCTGTCCTGTGTCTATAAAACTAATGTGTTACAATGCTGAAAACTATATGCTGCATCTATCTTGCAATTTGGTCCACCGATTATACTTGGGTTTGACAATTGAATTTATGTATAGTATTATCCGATCACGCATGGTGAGAAGGAATCCTGGCCATATCCCAATAGCAGGCCTGGCTCAACTACCACAGAGCTGGAACAGTCCAACCCATGTCTCAGGCAAAAATTATTTTGCCTCACCAAGGTCCAAGCTGAAGTTCATTCAACATAGAACTTCAGTTGACAAAACACACCACAGGAGAAATGTACTGCCCCTACTTCCCCTTTCTTTGGCCACAACAAAAATATAGTAACATTTAGTTACGGAAACTTGAAGTTAGTTGCATTCCACAAGTTCTAGTCGAATTAGGCCATTCAGCCCACTGAGTCTACTCCACCATTCAATCATGGTTAATTTCTGCCTCCCAATCCCATCTTCCTGCCTTCTCCCCATAATCCTTGACACCCATTCTAATCAAGAATTTGTCTATCTCTGCCTTAAAATATGTACATGTGGCAATCCATTGCCCTCTATGGCAATGAGTTCCACATGTTAACTACCCTGCAACTAAAGAATTTCCTTCTCTAAAAGAGTGCCATTTAATTCTGAGGCTATGACCTCTGGTCCTAGACTCTCCCACCAGTGGAAACATCCTTTCACATCAACTATCTATACCTTGCATTATTCTGCAAGTTTCAATTACGTTTTCCCTCAACCTTCGAGATTCCAGCAAATAGAGGCCCAGTGCTGTCAAACACTCATCATATACGAACCCACTCATTCCTAGAATAATTCTTGTAAACCTCCTCTAGTCCCTCTCAAGAGCCAGCACATCTATCCTCAGATATGATGCCCACATTTGCTCACAATAAATTACTTAATAACATTAGGAAAGAATAAACAGAAATGTTTTAACTTGTAACTCTACCCAACTTCTCCCCGTAACTTTTATCCAGGCAATTAAGATCCAGGTTTAGCCTTTATCAAACACTAAAATCAATTCACCATCATCCAGAATTATCTCAAGCCACTCCCAAATTATACAAATGAGAACAAACAAAAGGTTAGCCAGTAGTGGAAGGATTCAAACCTGTAATCTTTATATTGAAAGCAAAATGTTACAAAACATACACACACAAAAAAAACACACATACCCTCCAAATGAGTTAACTGCCTTACCATCACATATATAGAGGCCCTTTCACAATGTGCCTTGTACCTTATCCAGTCCAGCAGCACTTGAATTAAGCAGCTGACAATCATTGCTTAACATAATTACTCCATTTAGGTTTTAGAGCAGTTCACCGCTGCTCATCATAACACCTTAATTGCAAATTTATTGAATCAGGAATGCCCTTAAAAACCTCTGTGCTAGATGCCCAGTAACTCAAATACCTTTATATAAACAAATATATATTTCAATCATCAAGTTTAATGAATAATCTTCCCAAGTGTGTATTCGGTATTTTTGCGCAAGGTTCTTGAGGGTCGTGTGTTTAGCATTACACCATTCATTAATGTTATCTATAATATATATTCCAACATGCTTTTTCCTGTTCATTTTCATCCCATGGTATTCACTTTTTGGTTTAGAGCCAACCTGTAAATCTGCACAGTTGTAGGGCAAGCATCCACTTGACTTTTGGATCCTTGATATTATTGTTTAACCCTCTGTTGGTCCTCCAGTGAGAATTTCCACTTCCTTCTGTCAATTTCAATTTAGATCTCCCAGATGTAGTTGTTCACCTGCTGCTCCAACTCCAGCTCACCGTCGGTGAATTTGTGCTCAGTTCTCTTTAACTCCAAACTGATATAATTGGCTTAGAATACATAAGGAGTTTGATCCACCTCTCAATCATATTTTTGACATTTACCATCATGTTAAGATTGATTTGCAGCATTTAAAGTTCAGCTTCTGCCCGTATATATTTCTTTATCCTTGTACTGGCACTTTATTTATTATTCTACACAAAAATATTCTTTCATGTATTAGAGCGGGGCCACGAAAATTGAAGATAGACCCAAAATGCTGGAGTAACTCAGCAGGACCGGCATCATATCTGGAGAGAAGGAATGGATGACGTTTTGGGTCAAGACCCTTCTTTCAGACTAAAGAAGGGTCTCAACCCGAAACATCATCCATTGCTTCTCTCCAGAGATGCTGCCGGTCCCGCTGAGTTACTCCAGCATTTTGTGTCTGTCTTCAAATGACGTCCCGCGTTCCAGACGGCTGTGCGGATGCATGAAGTCGCGCGCGACCTTCGCGCCTCAACGCGACCACGAGGTCGCGTAATTAGCGTGCCAAGGACAAGTAAGTGGGACAGGGGCTTAAGGCTTCCTGTGCGGCTAGGAAATATTTGCTTTGTTTCTGAGCCTTTTGGTGGAAAGTTCATCATTGCTAGAAGGCCCAGTTTCTATTGATAGCTTGTTGTAGTTTCGTTCATTTGCTACAAAGCAAGAGAAGGAAAATACAGGAGATCCAGAACTGAGTAGAGTTTGGAGTGGAGGGTGAAACATAAATAACGGGTCACAATTGGGGGCTAGGCTAGGTCGGGACATAAGAGTAGGAGTAGGCCACTTGGTTCCTCAAGCCTACCCAGCCATTCAGTGCAGATGAACACTAAATGCTGGAGTAACTCAGCGGGACAGCAGCATTTCTGGATAGAAGGAATGGGTGATGTTACGGGTCGAGGCCCAGTCATTCAATGTGGTTTAGTCCAAGTCAATGGATATTTTTAAGGCAGAAATAGATAGATTCTTGATTAGAATGGGTGTCAATAGACAATAGGTGCAGGAGTAGGCCATTCGCCCCTTCAAGCCAGCACCGCCATTCAATGTAATCATTAGTACCCCATTCCTAACAAACAATCAGTACCCCATTCCTACCTTCTCCCCATATCCCCTGACTCCACTATCTACAAGAGCCCTATCTAGCTCTCTCTTGAAAGTATCCAGAGAACCGGCCTCTACCGCCCTCCGAGGCAGAGAATTCCACAGACTCACCGCACTGTGTGAAAAAATGTTTCCTCATCTCCGTTCTAAATGGCTTACCCCTCATTCTTAAACTGTGGTCCTGGTTCTGGACTCCCCCAACATCGGGAAAATGTTTCCTGCCTCTAGCATGTACAAATCCTTAATAATCTTATATGTTTCAATGAGATTCCCTCTCATCCTAAATTCCAGAGTGTACAAGCCGCTCCATTCTCTCAGCATATGACAGTCCTGTCATCCCAGGAATTAACCTTGTGTACTTACGCTGCACTCCCTCAATAGCAAGAATGTCCTTCCTCACATTTGGAGACCAAAACTGCACACAATATAACCCTATAACCATATAACAATTACAGCATGGAAACAGGCCTTCTCGGCCCTTCCAGTCCATGCCGACCATTTATTTTCCCCTAGTCCCATCTACCTGCACTCAGACCATACCCCTCCATTCCCTTCTCATCCATATACCTATCCACTTTACTTTTAAATGTTAAAATCGATCCTGCCTCCACCACTTCTGCTGGAAGATCATTCCACACAGGTGTCACTAGGGCCCTGTACAACTGCAGAAGGGCCTCTTTGCTCCTATACTCAACTCCTCTTGTTATGAAGGCCAACGTGCCATTCACTTTCTTCACTGCCTGCTGTACCTGCCAGGGATTATGGGGAGAAGGCAGGAGAATGGGGTTGTGAGAGAAAGATAGATCCAGCCATGGTTGAATGGCGGAGTAGACTTGATGGGCCAAATGGCCTAATTGTGCTCCTATCACTTATGAATTTGAACTTATGAACTGATCAGTCCCAAGCCCCATATCCTCCTCTGCACCAGTTCTACATGGACCTCAATTCATGATCTATCAAGCACTGGTCTACTCCCTCTTTAAATACAGGTAGTTCATATAACAAATGTTTCTGTACTGCCTATTGGATACAATGTGATTGATTAATTAGAGAACACTATTTGTATTACGTGGGCCAAATGGGTTACTATGTGATTTCGACCACGAACTAGTGAACACTTTTAGAATTACACTCGAAATTGATGAGCGGAAAAAAAGCGTTCTTGCAAATAATGGCCCAATATAACCAATGTTTCAATATAACCAAAGAGTAATCAGACACCATTGTTTCTTAGTTTGTCAGTTTCCACTGCTGGTGGCCTTTGAAATAGACAAGCATCACTTCTATTGCCAGTTATGCAATGATACTCTATTAAACAATGTAATACACAGCCTTTTGTACTTTTAGCAAAAAAAATTAAAATAATAATAATAATAATAATAATTATTATTATTATTATTATTATTAATAATTATTAATATTAATATTATTATTAAAAATATATATTAAATTAAATTTAAAAAAAAATAATGCTATATAAAAAAAAAGCTTTATTTTTGAAAATCTGTTATCGGTACAAGACAATTAAGCACTCTTGACTCTTGATTCTTGTTGTGATTTGTGAACTGGGCAGCTTAGAGGCAAAAGTTGTTTTTTATAAAAAATATTTTATCATCGGGAGAAACAAATATTCTCTTGGAGATTCTTTCAGTAGAATCCTCCAAATTCAAAGTACACCAAGATTTTATACAATTAAGATCAAAGATAACAACAGATAGAATAAAATTTGAAAAGCTAAAATTATATTTACTTCAATAATTTTAATCTGACAAAAGGTTCCATTGAATTCATATTTACAATGTCAGCATGCTGTAATTGACAAGACACTTCTGTATGTTCAAACACCTTTAAATGAATGAAATAATTTGTATGGATAGTCTGAATTCTTGTGAGGACAGGGAACGCAGTCATCCTAAAGTTAGCATGTTGTGGGTTCACTCTCATGTGTACACACATAGCCCAATTATTGATTTTAAAATATGCCTATGGGAAGTGTTACGACGCAAAATGTCATCCATCCTTTTTCTCCAAAGATGTTGCCTGACCCGCTGAGTTACTCCAGCACATTGTGTCTATCTTAATGCCTATGACTAGAGCCAGGATTTTTGCCATAAATGCCATGTGCCTTTTCATGCCTTTTATTGATGATTTCACCAGGATAATGCCCTTTTCACAATCTCGTGCCCAAATCAGCCTTTTTTTGCTGTTTTGCTAAAATTTCGTGCTATTTTCTTGTACCGTGATTACAATGACATTTTCTATGTTAACACATTAATATTAATGTTATAATTAACATGTTTACATAGTATAACTTTCCACCACCGGGGCAAAACTGGGGGCGCCACCATCATTCATTCATTCGTGCCGCTGTGCGCTGGTTCAGTCTTCTCCAAAATCTATTTATTGCTTCCAATTTGCAAACTTCCCACAAGCTATCACTTCCCCATGAGAAACGTGGCGAAACATTAGTGAATCACTTGCAGGTTTTCAACAAAGTAACTGACGATATTTGTAAAGTTCTCGGCGATGTAGGTAAAGACATACAAAGAAAATGTGAGAGAGTGATTTTAGCTAACAATGATCTTGAAGAAATACACAGGATATCAACATGAATATAGAGTCTGTAGCTTGTTTCGGGTATGCATCAGTGACCTCAGCTGAGGTAGGAAGAAGTTTTTCACAACTGAAGCATATTCTGTCTGACAGGCGGCATAGTTTAACATCAGATCATTTGAAAAACAATGCTAGTAATTATGTGCAATCAGGCAACTTTGGTCATTTAATGTAGTATACCTTTATATTATCATTTTTAACCATATTTTGGTGGTGGAAATATATGTCTTCTTATGCCTTTTTAGACAATTAATGCATTTATCGTGCCTTTTTTGTAATTGTATTATGCATTTATGCCTGCCTATTTCAGAGTTTTTCAGTGCCTAAACACCCTGGCTCTACCTATCACCATTTTTGCCACACCAAGTGACTTTGGCCTGGAAGTTTGTTCTTTTCTATCACAAGGGTGTGAATTAATCTGAAGATTTCTGGTTTTAAGCAGATCAACTAACATATCCCATTGTCTTACATTGCAAAAGGCGAATGCAAACGTCTGATACAAAGGCGAATGCTTTGTGGCCATGTCAGTGAACCATACTCTTTATTTACTAAGCAATCCTTTTAATTTCAAACTGATTACTGCTTGCATCCTCAAAACTTGAATTTACACCTGCTATATCGTAATTTTTGAACTCCTGCATAATCCCGAACTGTTTGCAAAAGATTTAATTGGGTGCAAAGTGCTTTGCAATTCTGAGTTAAAGAAATATGTCACCTGAATGCAGTCTTTCTCTTTATTCTTTATTAGACATTTGTAAAAAAAATCATGAAATAGATGCAGATTTTTCATTCATTTTTCTCAGTGTTAATCTGTTTAATCACTTTCAATGTCTATGTATAAACTATCATTATTGCTACATCCACCTTTTACAAATATGGATTTGCTCATTCTGCCCTCTTTTATCATTTCAGAGGGTGATTTCCACTTAACAGATCAAAAATCTCTTTTATCCTGAAGTTCAAAGCAAGGTGTTTCCATCATTATTAAATGGAAAACAGTTAAGGCTGTTTGGCACCTCAACAAACACCTTTATATTATAAGCTCTCTTTCATGTTTATTTATTGAGATTTCCTCATAATTCATCTAGTTAGAAAGAAAATCATATCGTTCAAAGAGGATCCTGAAAAGGAAATAGTTACTTTAAATTAAAGGTCAATAGGGTATATTCTCAGAGTTTCAATGCACACTATGTTATTTCTGAGGATCTTTTCTTTAAACAATGTGGAGAGGTTTATCATTATTGTGGGATTAATCATTGGGAAAAATTACATTAACCTGTCCATTGGTTCCCTAGGCTTTATTTGGTTATTGTTCCTGCGTCAGGTAATTAATGGAAATTGACAATAATCTTTTTGTCCCAATTTTCCATGTGATTTCAAATATATATTTGCATTAAACTGCTTAGATGGTAAGTTGCCCCTTGGTACTTTACCTATTCACAGAAATACATTGTGTTATGAGACATGGCTTCTAGAAATGAGACACGGGTTATTGAGATCGCTTCAAATCCTATGGGACACGCACTCCAGCAAATGCAGATTATGGACAAATAAATATCTTCTACATATCATGGGATTTAATTTATTTGAAATGATGAAATGCCCTCTAGCTGTTTAAAAAAACCTAATTGTTTAGCTGAAAATCTGAAATTAATCTTTATTTTCTGTTGTGCTGTGATTTCTCAGCCAAATTCAAGATTGCTATTTTCTTTTTAAGTCCAGTAACTTGCATATGTTTCTTTTAATTGTATTTCATGGACTCTAAGTAGCCAAAAAAACATTCAGGATTGGCAAATTCTAACGCGATGTAATGATGAGAACTATAATCTGTACTCTGTCTTCTACTTTGTTCTACTTATTGTGCTTGAGTTTTAACTATTTGTATCTATGCATGATCATCTAATCGGTTTGGATAGCATGCAAAACAAAGTTTTTCACTGTACTTTGGCGCATGTGACACTAATAAGCAAAAACCTTCTCAAGTATGTTTATCTGTTTATAACGTCATAAGTGATAGGAGTAGAATTAGTGCATTCGGCCCTTCAAGTCTAATCCGGCATTCAATCATGGCTGATCCATCTCTCCCTTCTAACCGCATTCACACAGAGAGTGCTGATTCACACAGAGAGTGGCGAGTCTCTGGAAGTCTCTGCCACAGAAGGTATTTGAGGCCAGTTCATTGGCTATATTTAAGAGGGAGATAGATGTGGCCCTTGTGGCTACATCTAACTCCCAGATTGAGGGGGGATCTTATAGAAACGTACAAAATTCTTAACGGGGTTGAACAGGCTAGATGCAAGAAGATTAATCCCGATGTTGGGGAAGTCCAGAACAAGGGGTCACAGTCTAAGGATAAGGGGGAAGTCTTTTAGGACCGAGATGAGAAAAATATTTTTCACACACAGAGAGTGGTGAATCTCTGGAATTCTCTGCCACAGAAGGTAGTTGAGGCCAGTTCATTGGCTATATTTAAGAGTGAGTTAGATGTGGCCCTTGTGGCTAAAGGGATCAGGGGGTATGGAGAGAAGGCAGGTACAGGATACTGAGTTGAATGATCAGCCATGATCATATTGAATGGCGGTGCAGGCTTGAAGGGCCGAATGGCCTACTCCTGCACCTATTTTCTATGTTTCTATGTTTCTATTCTCCTGCCTTCTCCCCATAACCTCTGACACATGTACTAATTAAAAATCTATCTATCTCTGCCTTAAAAATATTCACTGACTTGACCTCTACAGCCTTCTGTGGCAACGAATTCCACAAATTCACCACCCTCTGACTAAAGAAATTCCTCCTCATCTCATTCCTAAAAGATCGTCCTTTAATTCTAATGCTACGACCTCTAGTCCTGCACTCTCCCACTAGCGTAAACATCCTCTCCACATCCACTCTATCTAAGCCTATCACTATTCTGTATATTTCAATGAGCCCCCCACCCCCCCTCTTTCATCTAATCTCCAGCGAGTACAGGTCCAAAGCTGACAAACGCTCATCATAGGTTAACCTACTCATTCCTGGGATAATTCTTGTAACCCTCCTCTGGACCCTCTCCAGAGCCAGCACATCCTTCCACAGATATGGTGCCCAAAATTGCTCACAATATTCCAAATGCGGCCTTACCAGCGCCTTAGAGCCTCAGCATTACATCAGTCTGAAGAAAGGTCTCGACCCAAAACGTCACCCTTTCCTTCTCTCCAGAGATGTTGCCTGTCCCGATGAGTTACTTCATTATTTTGTGTCCACCTTCGATTTAAACCAGTAGCTGCAGTTCTTTCCTACACACTCAGCATTACAATCCTGTTTTTATACACAAGCCCTCTTGAAATAAATGCTGGCATTGAGTTTTGCTTTCTTTACTACCGATTCGACTTGCAGGTTAACTTTTTGGGAATCCTGCACCAGCACTCCCAAGTCCCTTTGCACCTCCGATTTTGGGATTCTATCCCCATTTAGAAATTAGGCCACGCCTTTATTGCTACTACCAAAATGTATGACTCCACACTTTGTTACACTATATTCCATCTGCCACTTCTCTGTCCAATCTCCTGACCTGTCCAAGTCCTTCTGCAGGGTCCCTGCTTTCTCTACACTAACTGCCCTTCCATCAATTTTCGTACCATTCACAAACTTGGCTACAAAGCCTTCAATCCCCTCATCCTGACATTCCTACAAGAATCGATGGTAGCCAATGCTATCTTCTTCACTGTCATGTGCTGGGGCAGCAGGGCGAAGGCCGCAAACACCAACAGGATTAACAAACTCATCAGGAAGGCCTGGGGGTGGAGTTGGATTCATGGGAGGTAGACTTGGAGGGGAGGTTGCTCCTCAAACTGCAGAGAATCTTGGACAATACAGCTTACCTCCTCCATGAGGAAGGTGGTGGGAATATGGAACAATTAGCCTGAGGAAAGAGTTGAGACAGGTACAATAAGAGCTTTTAAAAGAGTTCAGAGAGATATCAGCTAAACACAGGTATTATAGGACTTGCTTAGACAGGGCATCTTGGTCGTCATGGCAACTTTGGATGAAGGGTTTGTTTCGATGTAGTATGATTCCATGACTAAGACGCTGTCTATAAACTTCAATGAGGCCTAAAACATAATCCTTGGCAGGATGTATGGAACTCAATTGTCAGGTATTTTCTAAAAAGATCTTAATCCATGCAAGTGTTTTTGCCCTCTTACTGAGAATAAAAATGAATATCTTTGTCTTTAGGCACAGTTCTTTGCTGATACTGACAGCTTTAGTTAGGCAGAGAAAATGAAATAAAGCAATTGATTTGATTCTGGTAATGTTATTTCATATCAAAAGATTTCAATTACGCACCCTGTAACTAAATCACATCAGCTGTATCCTGTACACATTTGATAAACTAAAGCATTTTCAGAGCCTTCTGTTAACACAATGTACAAAGATGTAATCAGTTTATGTTTGTAAGAGACTCAACTTTATAAAATTCCAGAATTTGTGAATTGATAATGTTTTCTTGCTCTTTTAACAATTAATGATCATAATAAAGTTGTAATTATGATTTGTGTTTTCTTCATGCTGAATACATGTGGATGTTTAAAATGTTTTAAGGGCAGCACAGTGGCAGAGCTGATAGAACTGCTGCCTCACAGCATCGGAGATCAGGTTCGGCTTTTACCTCAGGTGCTGTCTATGTAGAGTTTGCATGTTCTCCCCGTGACAGTATGGGTTTCCTCCCGGTGCACTGGTTTCCTCTCACATTCCCAAAGACATGCAGGTTTGTAGGTTAATTGACCACTGTACAATTGCCCCAACAGCAAGTAGATGAGAAAGTGGGAAAACAGAATTTGTGTCAATGGGTGATCGGCAGTCAGCATGGACAGTGGGCCGGTGGGCCCAGTTTCATGCTGTATCTCTAATACTAAAACCAAGACTAATGTATCAATAATAAAATATTGGATCATTGTTATTGATATGAAAGTTAAGAATATCACATTTTATTGAAAAAATAAGATAAAGTCAGGCTTTAACTTTAACTTTCTTTATGAAAAGCTTTCTGTTGCTTACCTATTCTATAGATCTGTGTCATACCATTTAGAGCATATTTATTGGCAATGCCTAGTTTTCTTTGAGAAGTTAGTGGTGAACATTCTTCATAGATGGCTGCATTCCACTTGGATTTTAAGGAGTTCCAGGATTTTCACCAAACAAGAACAAGAGTACACACAGCCATGTATTTCTAGTTCAGGATAGCTTGGGATAGTATTCTTTGACCACCATTGTTCCTACTAGTCTAGGGGAAATATCCTTGGGGAATTGCGTCTTGTACACGATATGTTGCGATCAGTGTGTGCTCATTTTGAAACCCTCCCATCAATAAATGTTTTGAAGATATTGTCATGAAGAAGGCAAAGTAGTACTTTGTAATAATGTTGATCTTTTCATTATGACAGGATAATTTCTACTTGTTTGATTGTATTGTCTTTCCTTTTCTTGTCTCTCTTCAGCACTGTCAATGTTGCTTTGGATGGAACTATAAATAATTGTGGATGGAACTATAAAACAACATGCCTGGTAATTTTCACCACCTTATCCCCTGCAAGAAAGTTGCTAGGCATTTTTAAAACATATTTCATTACTTTCATAGTGGTGATCTGGAATTTGCTGTAAAACATAACTACATTTTGATCTTGCATTTTTTCTGCATTAAACATCTGCAGTCAAGTTGTGTATTATATTGGGTTCGGACTTAGGGGGAAGGGGGGTGTGGGGAGGGGGGTGGTTGCAGCAGACGCAGCTCGCACTCTGCTCACCCCGCACCTTCAGCTTTCGGCCTCCGCAGCAGATCTCGGACCCACTCCAGCTTCACTCAGAGGCTTCCGGTTCAACGTATCAGCTGGTTGTGCTGGTCCCGCGAGCTGCTCACTCTCCGCGAGCTACTCTCTCCCCACAAGCTTTTTATTCTCTTCGCTGCCGTTATTGACAGCGGGTTCCGGAAGGGGCGGTTTTTAAACCTTCATAACTTTTGTACTATTTCACCGATTGGAACAAAACTTATTCGACTTGCCGCAGAGGAGAATGGTGAGTAAGGTGGCGAAAAATCGTAGCGCGATGGGGGATTGTTTTTGCGCAAATTTAAAAACAATGCAGATTGGAAATGGTCAAGATGAGAGTTTTAGTAATAGTATAGCTAGATATATATAGTACACATACACATACACACATACTCCAAAAACAAACAATAATAGAATAATAATAATAATAATAATAATAATAATAATAATAATAATAATAATAATAGTCTATTTTAGTTCATAGCTTATTTGAGGTTGTAGTGTTTAATAGCCTGATGGCAGCAGGGAAGAAGATGTTCCTGATAAGGATGTCATGTTACCATATAACATATAACCATATAACAATTACAGCACGGAAACAGGCCTTCTCGGCCCTTCCAGTCCGTGCCGACCATTTATTTTCCCCTAGTCCCATCTACCTGCACTCAGACCATACCCCTCCATTCCCTTCCCATCCATATACCTATCCACTTTACTTTTAAATGTTAAAATCGATCCTGCCTCCACCACTTCTGCTGGAAGCTCATTCCACAGAGCCACCACTCTCTGAGTAAAGAAGTTCCCCCTCATGTTACCCCTAAACTGCTGTCCCTTAATTCTCATGTCATGCCCTCTTGTTTGAATCTTCCCTACCCTCAATGGGAAAAGTTTATCCATGTCAACTCTGTCTATCCCTTTCATCATTTTAAAGACCTCAATCAAGTCCCCCCTTAACCTTCTGCGCTCCAAAGAATAAAGACCTAACTTGTTCAACCTTTCTCTGTAACTTAGTTGCTGGAACCCAGACAACATTCTAGTAAATCTCCTCTGTACTCTCTCTATTTTGTTGACATCCTTCCTATAATTAGGCGACCAAAATTGTACACCATGCTCCAGAATTGATCTCACCAATGCCTTGTACAATTTTAACATTACTTCCCTACTCCTATATTCAATGCTCTGATTTATAAAGGCCAGCACACCAAAAGCTTTCTTTACCACCCTATCTACATGCGATTCCACCTTCAGGGAACTATGCACAGTTATTCCTAGATCCCTCTGTTCCACAGCATTCCTCAATTCCCTACCATTTATCGCGTACGTCCTATTTTGATTTGTCCTGCGAAGATGTAGCACCTCACACTTATCAGCATTAAACTCCATCTGCCATTATTCAGCCCACTCTTCCAAATGGCCCAAATCTCTCTGTAGACTTTGAAAATCTACTTCATTATCCACAGCACCACCTATCTTAGTATCACCTGCATACTTACTTATCCAATTTTCCACCCCATCATCTAGATCATTGATGTACATGACAAACAACAGTGGACCCAACACAGATCCCTGAAGCACCCCACTGGTCACTGACTTCCAACCTGACAAACTGCCATCCACCATTACTCTCTGGCATCTCCCATTTAGCCACTGTTGAATCCATCTTGCTACTCCGCCATTAACACCCAAAGATTGAACCTTCTTAATCAACCTTCCATGGGGAACCTTGTCAAAGGCCTTACTGATATCCATAGAGACAACATCCACTGCTTTACCCTCACCATATTGGCGCAGTATTAGAGTTGCTGCCTTACAGTCAGAGACCCGGGTTCGATCCTGACTATGGGTGCTATCTGTACGGAATTTGTACGTTTTCCCAGTGACCGCCGTGGGTTTTCTTCAGGATCTCTGGTTTCCTCCCACACTCCAGACATACAGGTTTGTAGGTTAATTGTTATGGTAACATTGTAAATTATTCCTAGTGTGTATAGGGTAGTGTTAATGTGAGGGGATCATTGGTCAGGGTGGACCCGGAGGGCCGAAGGGCCTGTTTCCATGCTGTATCTCTAAACTAAACTAAACCAAAAGACAACATTTGGCTATTGAATCTAGTTTAGTTTAGTTTACTTTATTATCACATGTACTGAGTTCAGTGCAAAGCATTTTGTTGTGTGTTATCCAATCAATGGAAAGACTGTACACGATTACAATCGAGCCATCCACAATATGTAGTTACATGATGAAGGTAATGATGTTGATTGCAAGATAAAGTCAAGTGAAGATAGTCTGAGGGTCTCCAGTATGCTGTGTGTCAGAGCGATCCCATAAAACCTAATACCCCTCTCCAATCACCACTTAACACCCACTTACAGCCTGACTCCAGTCTGTGAAGACTGGGCCCTTGTCCACGAGCCACCCCCTCCTTGCTGCCCAAAATCAGTCTGGCCAATTCTCCATCACCAACAGTAGAAATTGAGGAGGTGGAAAGGCTATTCAGAAGACAGAAAAGCCAGCAATCTCCAGGACCGGACAATGTTTCCCCCCCTACCCTCAGGCTCTGTGGCGAACAACTAGTACTGGTCTACACTGACATTTTCATCCATCCCTGCAAACCTGCACTGTCCCTGCCTGCTTCAATCGAGGCAGACTTCAATCAATATGAGTATAGAAGCAGGGATGCATCGCAGTTGTACAGTGTCTTGGTGAGAGCACACCTGGAGTATTGCATACAGTTTTGGGCTCCTAATCTGAGGAAAGACATTCTTGCCATAGAGGGAGTACAGAGAAGGTTCACTAGACTGATTCCTGGGATGTCAGGACTTTCATATGAAGAAAGACTGGATAGACTTGGTTTGTACTCGCTAGAATTTAGAAGATTGAGAGGGGATCTTATAGAAACGTACAAAATTCTTAACAGGGCTGGACAGGCTAGATGCAGGAAGATTATTCCCGATGTTGGGGAAGTCCAGAACAAGGGGTTACAGTCTAAGGATAAGGGGGAAGTCTTTTAGGACTGAGATGAGAAAAACATTTTTCACACTGGGAGTGGTGAATCTGTGGAATTCTCTGCCACAGAAGGTAGTTGAGGCCAGTTCATTGGCTATATATAAGAGGGAGTTAGATGTGGCCCTTGTGGCTAAGGGGATCAGGGGGTATGGGGAGAAGGCAAGTACGGGATACTGAGTTGGATGATCAGCCATGATCATATTAAATGGCGGTGCAGGCTCGAAGGGCCTAATGGCCTACTCCTGCACCTATTTTCTATGTTTCTATGTTTCAAAGTCTCCACTATTGTCCCTGTACCCAAAATACAAGGATTACTGGTCTTTATGACTACAGGACTGTCGCACTGACCTCTGTAGTCATGAAGACCCTTGAAAGGCTTGTGCTGGCCCAGCTGAAAGATATATCACAAACCCCCTGCTGGACCCTCTGCAGTTTGCATTCCGGGCCAATAGATCAGTGGGTGACACAGCCAACCTGGGCCTGCACTTCATCCTCCACCACCTTGGTTCTTGGTTACTTGGTCCTCCAAAATATTCCAACTGGAATTTAAACTGGAGGTGGAAAAAACCTAGACTGCCAGGGGAACTATGCAAGGATTTTGTTTGTGGATTTTAGCTCTGCATTCAACACCATTGTGTCAGAACTACTACACTCCAAACTCTCCCAGTTGACTGTGCCTGAACCCCTCTGTCAGTGGATCACCAACTTCCTGATAGACAGGAAGCAGCATGTGAGACTGGGAAAGCACATCTCGGACGCACAGACCATCAGCATAGAAGCACCACAAGGCTGCGTACTCTCCCCTTTCCTCTACTCTCTCTACACCAACGACTGCACCTCCACAGACACCTCTGTCAAGCTTCTCAAGTTTGCGGACGGCACAACCCTGATTCGACTGATCCAGGGTGGGGAGGAATCTGCCTACAGACAGGAAGTGACACAGCTAGCTTCCTGGTGCCTTCAGAACAACCTGGAGCTCATTTTCATTTTCATTGTCCTGTCAGGGACACATGACAATAAACTCTTTTGACTCTTTTGAGCTCAATGCTCAATGCAGTGGAATTGACAGTAGACTTTGGAAGAGCTCCCCCTCCCCTACCCCCACTCACCATCAACAAAACCACAGTCACATCTGTGGAGTCCTTTAAGTTCCTTGGAACCATCATCTCCAAGGACCTTAAATGGGGGGGCCACCATCGACTCCACAGTCAAAAAGCCCCAATAGAGGATGTATTTCCTGCGGCAGCTGAGGAAGCACAATCTGCCACAGGCAATGATGGTCCAATTCTATACTACCATCGTAGAGTCTGTCCTCACCTTCTCCACCATGGTCTAGTTTGGCTCAGCCACCAAGCATGACATCCGGAGGCTGCAGAGAATCGCTTGATCAGCTGAGAAGATTGTTTGCTGCAACCTTCCCCCCATTGATGAACTGTACACTGCAAGGGCCAGGAAACTAGCGGGTAAGATCTTCTCTGACCACTCTCACCCTGGCCACAAACTCGTTGAATCACTTCCCTCTGGAAGGTGACCTTGGACTGTCAAAGCCGCCACAGCCAGACATAAATACTGTTTTATTCCATGAGAGTAGCTCTACTCAATAAGCAAAAGTCTGTAGTCTCCTTTTGCTCAGGTATTCTATTTAATTCACATGTTTAATCTATAATGTTTTAATGATTTATACTTTATTCTTAATGGTTTACTGTATGTTGTGTTGTTACTTACGAGTGGAGCACCAAGGCAAATTCCTTGTATGTGTACATACTTGGCTAATAAATGTATTCATTCAAATTTGCCATAACCAATTCCCTCTCACTTGTCCATCAGCTGCCCTTTGATTCCCCCATCACTCACCAATAACAGAGTTAATCTACAGCAACATTAACTTTACAACTTAAAAAAAATGTGCTCATTCAAAATAAATATAAAGGCAGTTCTAGTTGTGAATGATATCCCTGTGTCCATTGAGTGTAGCCTCCTCAGAGGTGGGGGGAAACCTGAATGTTCAAGGGAAGCGGAGAAGTCCTAGGGAGATAATGCACGTCTCTGGATTCAACAGTTCCCATGTTGCTGGAACTGTGAGACACCTGTACTACCTACAGTTCAAATTGCATTGGTAAGATAGATTAGAGAACCTAGTTCCACCAGCAGGAGGATTTTTAACTAGAAATCATAGACCAGAGATAATAAGTAAAAACTCTAAGTGGCATATGAGGAGACATTTTATATGTTTTTGTTTTGTTGTTTTAGCGATACAGCATGGAAACAGGCGCTTCGGCCCACCTAGTCCGTGCCGACCAGTGATCCCTGCATACGAACAATATCATACACACACTAGGGACAATTTTACATTTATATCATGCCAATTAACCTACAAACCTGTGGGAGTGCGGGAGGAAACCGAAGGTCTCGATGAAAACCCACGCGGTCACAGGGAGAACGTGCAAACTCTGTACAGACAGCACCCGTAGTCGGGATCGAACCCGGCTCTCTGGTACTGTAAATGCTGAAAGGCAGCAAATCTACCACTGCGCCACCATGCCACCCTAAATGTCGGGAATTGTTATGATCTGGAATATACCAAATGTGAAAAGATGAGGCAAGCAGTCGACAGTAACCCTAACAGAAAATTGGATGTATACTTTACAAGGAGAAATGTGCTAAACTAAGCAGAGGAGTGGGACTAGCTGAGTTACTCCAGCTTTATGTGTCTATCTTCGGACTAATTGAATAGCTGTTTCAAAGAGTTGGCAGTCACAATGCACCAAATGGCTCCTTTCTCTGTCATATCAGTCCATAATTCCCCAACATTATAAATCTGTGTAACACATTAACCCATTTTGTTAAATAAAGCCTAGTTATTAAGTATAGTTTATACATTGCTGAAGAATATCACCAGGAGTGTAAGATAAAAGAGTTGCATTGTGCAGGCAAGCACAGTTCTCCTCGGTGCATAAACCATACATTACATTGCCAAAATGAAGATAGACACAAAATGCTGGAGTAACTCAGCAGGTCAGGCAGCATCTCTGGAAAACAAGAATAGGGAACATTTTGGGTTGAGACCCTTCTTCAGCCTGAGAGTCAGTGAGGGGGCCTTGTGCCAAAATGAACTTCATATACAAATGCTAGATGAAAAAACTGATGGGCAAAGAAAAATGATTTTAAATAAGTAAATCATTCAAATATTTTTTATCCATAACCAAAGATTGATAGAGTCCACTTCTACATTAAATAATCACGTTTCATTCAATATGTAATTTATTTAACCATTATAAACAAAAGCACTTTAGCCATCATATGAATTGAAATATAAAGTGCTAGAAAATCATTCAACTGGAATCTGTGCAGTAGCAAAGGTCAGATGTATGATCTGTAAGGCCATAAATGTAATGAAGAAAAAGGAATCCACTTTCATGTAGTGCTTTGATTTAGGCAGTGATATGAAGAACTCCCATGTAACAAAGGGGGTGTTGGGGGGCTGGGAGGGCTGAGTCCGTTTAAGTGTCTTGTGTCTTTCAATTGACTGAATGAACCTCCACTGAATTCAAATATTCGTTTAATTTAAAAAAAAATAGGAAGTTGACAATAAATGAAGAGACATCAAAGAGTGAAAGGACTGGATAGAGTACACATGGAGAGGGTGTTCACTAGTGGGAGTGGCAGGGCTGTCACAAAATTTAAGAAACAATTCGATACATGGATAGGACAGATTTAGAGGGATATGGGCCAAACGTAGGCAGGTGGGACTAATGTAGATGAGACATGTTGTTAAAGAAGGAACTGCGGATGCTGGAGAATCGAGGGTTACACAAAAAGCTGGAGAAACTCAGCGGGTGCAGCAGCATCTAAGGAGTGAAGGAGATAGGCCGGTGTAGGTAAGTTGGGCTGAAAGGCCTGTTTCCATGCTGTATGACTCTATGACTCTAGATGACTCTATGACCAGACTGATTCCTGGGATGTCAGGACTTTCATATGAGGAAAGATTGGATAGACTCGGTTTGTACTCGATGGAATTTAGAAGATTGAGGGGGGATCTTATAGAAACCTACAAAATTCTTAAGGGGTTGGACAAGCTAGATGCTGGAAGATTGTTCCCGATGTTGGGGGAGTCCAGAACAAGGGGTCACAGTCTAAGGATAAGGGGGAATTCCTTTAGGACCGAAATGAGGAAAACATTCTTTACACAGAGAGTGGTGAGTCTCTGGAATTCTCTGCCACAGAAGGTAGTTGAGGCCAGTTCATTGGCTATATTTAAGAGGGCGTTAGATGTGGCACTTGTGGCTAAAGGGATCAGGGGGTATGGAGAGAAGGCAGGTACGGGATACTGAGTTGGATGATCAGCCATGATCACATTGAATGGCGGTGCAGGCTCGAAGGGCCGAATGGCCTACTCCTGCACCTATTTTCTATGTTTCTATGTCTATGTTAAGATTGTTCTACTAGGAGCCAGCATCGATCCGATCGACTGAATGGTCCCCTTCTGGGTTATGATCATTATTAATTCAAAGAAAAGTGCTCATAATGGCTTGCCAGGGGGAAAAAAACAATAAGTTTGTGATCATTTCAGTAACAGCAATGGAACATCAATAAATTGATAAGGAAAATCAAATTGGAATACAAGAGTAATTTAGTGAGAAAAATAAGAATTAATTATAAAAGCAGAGAGTTTATGGAGGAGGCTCTGGAGTTAAATTACTAGCATATTCATCTAGAAGCCTAACAGCAGTGAAACTGAAATTCAGTTAATTAACTGGAAATTAAAAAAAAATCATTACCCATTTGGTTCACTAATGTCCTTTAGGGAAGTTAATTTGCCATCACGAGTCAGGAGAATCAAGAGTATTTAATTATCATTTTGTACCAAACTATGGGACAATGACATTCTTACTTGTTGCAGCTTCTGCGGCCCATATACACAATAACACACCGAAAATGTATAATAGACAAAAATGCAACAAATTATTAACCCGTAATATGAGATAACCATAATTGTGCAAAAAAACAAAGTCCGTAGCACAACCAAAGACACGGTCCATAGAAGATCATGATAGCTGAGCGTAGCTGAGGGCAGTATTTTGTTGGGTTCAAGACCCTAATGGTATTTTGTTGGGTTCAAGAGCCTAATGGAAGAGGTTATTCATGAACCTGACAAGCTTGATTTTCAGGGTCATGTACCTTCTTCCCGGTGGTAGTAGTGAAATGAGAGCAGAGGGAGGGTAGTGTGGGTCTATATATTGGGATAATATTGGGAATATTGGCTGCCCTTCAATATTGGGGAGGTCAGTTCTTGTGATAAACCAGGCAGAGACTAGCACTCTCTGTTGTCTCTTTTTTCCCTCAGCGTTTGAGTTGCCGAACCAGGCCATGAATCCTCTAGTCAGTATGCTCTCCATCATACATCATGTAGAAGTTCGATACAGTAGTCATCAATATACCCAAGTTCCACAATCTCCTTAGGAAGTAGATGCGTTGATGAGGTTTCTTTGTGGTAGCATCAATGTTCTGGGCTCATTGCAGATTTTCAGCGATATGCATGCATGGAACTTGAGGCCATTGACTCTCTCCCATGTATGAAGACTGATTCTTGGATCCCCAGCTTTCCTCACCTGATATCACCAATTGGCTCCTTAGTTTTGCTGACGTTGAGAATAAGATTATTCTTTTGGCACCATTCAATCAGATTTTCAATTTTCTTCTCATACTTTAATTCATCAGATAGTCCTCCAAGAACTGTGGTATTGCCAGTAACTTTAAAGATGGCGTTGGAACCGTGTTTGACTACACAGTAATGGGTATAGAAAGAGTAGAGCAGGTGACTCAGCACATGGCTGTGGGATGCCCCTGTGTTGATGGCTATTGGGGAGGAGATTTGTTTTGCAAATTTGTTCTGATTGTGGTCTTCCGATGAGGAAGTTTAAGATCTGATTACATAGGGATTAGTAGAGACCCAGTTCTCTGAGTTTGATGATAAGTTTGGAGGGCATGATGGTGATGACCTCTGAGCAATAGTCAATGAACAACAGCCTGGCATTGGTGTGCTTACTGTCCAGGTGGTCCAGTGCAGAGTAGAGAGCCAGCAGGAACCGCTGATCTATTTGGGGCAGTAGGCAAATTGTGGTGGATTCATGCTCTTACTAAGGCAGGAGTTGATATGCATCATAACCAACCTTTCACAACACCTGATCATCAAGGATATTCGTGCCACTGGTCGGTAGTTATTAAGACATGTCACCTTACTCTTCTTGGGCACTGGTATTATTTATGTAATTTTAAACTAGTGGGAACCTCAGACCTCAGTAAGGAGAATTTGAAGAGGTTTGGTAAAACTCTTCCAGTTGGTCTGTTGAAGTTTTAAGAACGTGGCAAGATACTGCACTGGAGTCAATGCTTTCTTTGGGTTCACCCTTATGTCAAGTTGGGAAAAGGAGAAGTACAACAGGATCTGGGGGTCCTTGTTCATCAGTCATTGAAAGTAAGCATGCAGGTACAGCAGGCAGTGAAGAAAGCGAATGACATGTTGCTTTCATAACAAGAGGAGTTGAACATAGGAGGAAATAGATCCTTCTGTAGTTGTACAGGACCCCAGTGAGACCACACCTGGGGTATTGTGTGCAATTTTGGTCTCCAAACTTGAGGAAGGACATTCTTGCTATTGAGGGAGTGCAGCGTAAATTCACGAGGTTAAATCCCGGGATGGCAGGAATGTCATATGTTGATAGATTGGAGTGGCTGGGCTTGTATACTCCGGAATTTAGAAGGATGAGAGTCGATCTTATTGAAACATGCAAGTTTATTAAGGGTTTGGACACGCTAGAGGCAGGAAACATGTTCCCTATGTTGGGGGAGTCCAGTACCAGGGTCCATAGTTTAAGAATAAGTGTTAAGCCATTTAGAACGGAGATGAGGGAAAACCTTTTCACGCTGAGAGTTGCGACTGCAGGGAATTCTCTGCCTCAGAGGGCAGTGGAGGCTGGTTCTCTGGATATTTTCAAGAGAGAGTTAGATAGAGCTCTTAGGGATAGCGGAGTTAAGGGATATGGAGAGAAGGCAGGAACGGGGTACTGAAGGATCTTCGAACATCTGTCTCAGTGACTGAGATTACAGTGTCACTCGGGGCTAGGGGGCCCGAGAAGGTACATCGTTAATCTCTATATTGAAGCAAGAATAGAAAAATTGAGCATGTCCAAGAGTGATGCCTCACTGTCACTTGACTTGGTTTTGCCCTTTAGGAAATAATGTTATGCAAGCCCTGACACACATACTTTCCGCCATACATCCATCTCATCCTCAGTTTGGGTCAAAAATATTTATTTGCATTCCCGATGGCCTTATCAAGGTTGTACCTGGTCTTCCTATGATCCTGCTTGGCCAGGCTTTAACGTCCAAGATCTAGTCTTCAGTACATTACAGACCTCTTAACTCATGCAAGGCCTCTTCTTCGGGAACACTCAGATGGTCTTGAAGGGAACAGACTGTTCGGCACATTCTCATGTGAAGTCTATAACAACCATGGTGTATTTGTCCAGGTCCGTTGACGAGTCCTTGAAAATCGCTCGGTCTACTGATCCCAAGCGGTCTTTGAGTCATTGCCTCCCCTGATCAGCTCTGGGCACTCCTCATTGCTGGAGCTGTAATCTTCCTCATCACTGCCTACATCATATGCACGAAGAAAGAGCACAGCCAGGTGGTCTGATATTTCAAAGTAAGGACGAGGGATGTAGCGATAGGGATGTTTGATGGTGGAGTTGCGATGGTCGAGAGTACTTGATTGTCTGGAGCTGCAGGAAACTTGCTGGTGGTAGTTAGTGGTCTTTCTTCAAACTGAATTCCTCCAGCAATTTGTGCTTTGCTGGAGGAATTGCACAATTGTAGTGGTGTTCATCATATACAGGCTGCAATGCAACAGCGTACCAAATATTTATCATCGGCACCACACAAACCTGTTACTTTACAACTCAAAAGGTTAGGGATTGCAGGTGGTGGGAATATTACCACATTCAAGTTGCCACTGAAGTCACAAAATATTTTAGTTTAGTTCCGTTTAGTTTAGAGATACAGCACCGAAACAGGCCCCTTGGCCAACCGGGTCTGCACCGACCAGCGATCCCTGCACGTTAACACTATCCTATACACTAGGGATAATTTACATTTATACCACGTCAATTAGCCTACAAACCTATATATCTTTGGTTTGTGGGAGGAAACTGAAGATCTCTGAGAAAACACAAATGGTTCTCTGTACGGGGAGAACGTACAAACTCCATACAGACAGCACCCATAGTCGGGATCAAACCCAGGTCTCTGGTGCTGTAAGCGCTGTAAGCCAGCAAATCGACCGCTGCACCACCATGCTGCCCAAGTATTTACAATTTTACCAAGCCGATTAACCCAAGCTGTGAGTTGACAATGTATCAATGGTCTTCCACAGCACAAGCAGAGTCCCTAGAATGCCCTCTTGCTATTTTGGAGCACTGTCCCCACCTGTACAGTGGTAGTTAAAGGGGACTTCCCCTGCCATCTTCCGCAGGGTAATTTTGAAAGGCCAATAAATGCTTAACTGGCTGGACTTGCAAGAAATCCCCACATTCTGAAAGGCAATAAAAGGCATTAAAAAGATCAATAATGGTAAATAATGGAAACAGGCCTAACACAAAGTGAAATTAAACTAGTTCCAGAATTTACTAGAACTTTAAACTTAGATCAGACAAAATCAAATATTTATCACACAGAGGGTTGTGACCCTACAGGGTGTACCAATAGAGTCAATATCTGATGGAGACAAAATGCTGAAGTAACTCAGTGGGACACTCAATATCTGAAGCCGATTCCACATCAATATCTTGAGATGGATCAGGAATCTGAATGAAAAGGAAAGTATCTCCAAAGTATATTTTTATGGTAACCTTAATATGGTGTAATGCCCCAAGGAATAGTCTGAAAGAAAATTGACTACCGAAATACACAGAGAAACATAGATAATCAAAATCACATTTGAGTGGTTGGCTTTAAGAATCATCTTAATAGAGGATTTAAAAAAAGATATTTCAGAAATAAATTCCTGTCGTGAGAGATAAAGGCAGCTAACGGAATGAAGCAATGGGAATTTTTTTTAAAAGACGGAAACAAAACCTGGAATGAGAAATCTCCCCTAGAATTAATGGCAATTATGACTAGTTATGCAGTCTGTAATTTTTATTATGGTTTTATTAGTTTGCTTTGGACAAACACTCTTAAAAATGTTTTCATGTCGATAAAATTGGTGATTAGACATTTACTGTTCTATGGTGACAATTGAACAACTTACAACCACAATAAACGGATTTATTTTCAATTAGACAAAATTGGTCTGACATTGCAGCATACACTGTACATTCTCTTGTTTAGCCCTCTCCTTGCCGTCAGTAACCTGTGCTTACCTTGAGATGAGCATCTAGAATTCTATGATTGCTTTTATGTCTTCTGCATTGCACAAATCAAATCCTGATTAATTTTTGATTCACCTCACTTATTTCAAAATATTTGTTATCGGTGGAGAGCTTGCTTCTATTATTAGATTGAGTAGATCGGAGGTATAACCGAGAGAGAGAGAGCACATATACATAGACATGCACAGACATACTGTACATAGACGCACAGACATACACACACACATCCAGGAACACAAATACACTGAGACGCACTGAAATACACACAGTCAGGCACACATACACACAGTGGCACAACACACATAGAGAAACACACACAAAAATATACATGTCTACACACACATATGCACAAACATACAGTTACACAAACATACAGACACAGACACAAAAATGCATACACCCACAAACGCACGCACATAAACACCAGTTGAAACACCAAAGGTTAGTGTTGCCTCTGATACCAGTTCAGCTTAACAGACAATACAACAGACATCAGATATCCGAGGACACTGTGAGAGACTAAAGAGGATATTGCTCAAACCCTTGGTGAAATTTACGAGTCATTAAATACAGGAGAGGTGTCTGAAGACAGGAGGGTGGCAAATGTTTGCCTCTATTCAACAAGGGTTGCAGGGAAAAGGCTGGGAACTATAGACCAGAGAGCTTGTCTAAAGGGTTGTAGGAGTATGAAAAGAGGTGCCAGAAGACATAGTTGAGGCAGGGACTATCGCAATGTTTAAGAAACAGTTAGACAGGTACATAGATAGGACAGGTTTATAGGAATGTGGACCAAATGCAGGCAAGTGGACGAGTGTAGCTGGGACACGTTGGCCCGTGTGGGCAGGTTGGGCTGATGGGCCTGTGTCCACATTCTATGACTCTATGATTCTATGAGAACAAATGCATTCACATGTTTTATTGTATGGCGTCTGTCAAAAATATAAACAGCACACTGGATCACTATCCTAAATCAAACAATAAGAAGCTTTTCATGTATTAAATCCTTGATATGCCAAGGTGAATGGTTTCGGCAACAACATTGATAATGGCAGAGTTGAAAACCAAAGCCAACATGCATTAAGTAAATAACAATATGATTTAGGGTTTTGTTCCCATGGATTGTGGGAGGACAAAGCCTACAATTTATTAATAAAAATATTCCTTGATGGAATGGTAATGGATCTTTGCTTGTTTTCTGTATTAACTTTAGACTTGCAATGCCCACTAGGCATGGACATGAATTGAACTCTTGATCGTGGAAGGAAGAGTGGTTGCGGATGGCTACATGGTGTTTGTACTATGGGGGTTACACTGAGTCTGAAGAAGGGTCTCGACCCAAAACGTCGCCTATCTCCTTCGCTCCTTAGATACTGCTGCACCCACTGAGTTTATCCAGCTTTTTGTGTAACCCTCGATTCTCCAGCATCTGCAGTTCCTTCTTTAACACTGGTGTTTGTACTATGGTTGATTATTATACGATCCTGTGAATTAGGCCATTCGGCCCATCTAGTCTGCCAATCAATCATGGCTGATCTATCTCTCCCTCCAAACCCAATTCTCCTGCCTTTCCCCCATAATCTCTGACACTCGTCCTAATCAAGAATCTATATATCTCTGCCTTAAAAAAAAGCCACTAACTTGACCTCCACAGTCATCTGTGGCAAATAATTCCACCACACTCTGACTAAAGAAATTCCTCCTCATCTCCTTCCTAAAAGAACGTCCTTTAATTCTGACGTCTAGTCCCAGACTCTCCCACTAGTGGAAACATCCTCTCCACAAACACTCTATCCAAGCCTTTCACTTTTGGTATGTTTCAATGAGGTCTTCCTCATTCTTCTAAACTCCAGCGAAGCCCAATGGTGTCAAATGCTCAACATATGTTAACCTACTCATTCCTGGGATTATTCTCATCTGGACGCTCTCCAGAGCCAGCACATCCTTCCACAGATATGATGCACAAAAATGCTCACAATATTCCAAATGCAGCCTGACCAGTACCTTATAGGCTTAGCATTATATCCCTGTTTTTGTATACAAGCCCTCTTGAAATAAATGCTAGCATTGCGTTTACTTTCTTTATTACTTATGCGACTTGCAGATTAACGTTTTGGGAATCCTGCACCAGCATTCCCAAGTCCCTTTGCACCTCTGACTTCTGGATTCTCTCCCCATTTAGAAAATAATCTACACCTTTATTCCTATTACCAAAATGCATGACTCCACACTTAGCTACACTGTATTCCATCTGCCACTTCTCTACCCACTCTTCCAACATGTCCAGGTTCTTCTGCAGAGTCCCTGCTTTCCCTACATTATCTGCCTCTTCGCCTATTTTCGTATAATCTGCAAACTTGGCCACAAAGCCTTCAATCACCTTATCCAAATCTTCAATATACAATGTGAACAGTAGCCGCCCCAGCACCGACTCTTGCTGAACTGCAATAGTCACTGGCAGCCAACTAGAAAAAGCCCCCTTTATTACCACTCTTTGCCTTTTGCCATCCAGCCAACCTGGCATCTATGCTAGTGTCAATGATACCAACCTCCCGTATGGCACCTTATCAAAGGCTTTCTGAAAATCTAGATAAACAACATCTACTGACTGTCTGTCCTGCTAATTACTTCTTCAAAGAATTCCAGCAAATTTGTCTGGCTCATCCCCTCATCCTCATCCTCTATAATGGACTCTAAAATCTTACCAACCTCCCAAGTCAGGCTAACTGGCCTATAGTTCTCACTATTCTGCTTTGCTCCCATCTTGTGCAGTGGGGTAATATTGGCAATTTTCCAATCATCAGGAACCGTTCCTGACTCTAGTGATTCTTGAAATATCACTATCAATGCCTCCACAATATCTAAAGCCACCAGTTTCAGAACCCTAGGGTGCAGTCCATCTGGCCTACCTTCGACCCTTTTAGCTTCCCAAGCACCTTCTCCTGAGTAATAGCCACTCCACTAAATACCACCCCCTGACTTCCTTGCATTTCAGGCATGTTGCTGGTATCTTCCACTGTGAAGACTGATGCAAAAAAGTTATTCAACTCTCTGCCATTTCTTTATTCCCCATTCTCACTTCTCCTGCATTATTTTCCGGTGGTCCAAAATCCACTCTTGCCTCTTTCTTACTCTTTATATAACTGAAGAGACTATTGCTGCCCTCTTTTATATTATTAGCTAGCTTAACTTTGTATTTCATCTTTTCTCCCCATATTGCCTTTTTAGTTACCTTCTGTTGTTCTTTAAAAGCTTCCCAATCCTCTGGCTTCCCACTAATCTTTCCAATGTCACATGCCCTCTCTTTTAGTTTTATACTGTCCTTGACTTTTCTTGTCAGCCACGATTGCCTCTTTCTCCCCATAGAAGCTTTCTTCAGAATCTTTCTTTAATGAGGTAAATTTCACTTCACAATTAGTGTATTTTTTGGGCCTAAGCTTCAACAACTAAGTAGCCTTTGTCCCCTAACAGGAAGCCTGAGTCTGAAGGATCCCAATCTGAAACCTATCCATGTCCTTCTGAGATGCTGCTTGACCCATTGTGTTACTCCAGCATTTTGTATTTCACTCAAGACTCGAGCATCTGCAATTCCTTGTGTCTCCAATAACCCTGAATCTGTCAGGAGGATTGAATAGATCGGTGAGTGTAGAAAGTTGTAGGTATAAAAATTGATACCTGCCCCATACCAAACACGGGCCATTTGTACGTTAATGAAATATAACCATTTCTTATTTATATATTTATTTCCAACATTCGGCCCTTAATCATAATTTTCTGGAAAACCAAGAAATAAATGCTTCTGCACAATCAATTGGAAATTTTAAAGGGTTATAGGTCAAACAAGGGCAAATGGTTCTATCATAGATAGGCATCTTCTTCAACATGACGGGTTGGACTGAAGGCCCTGTTTCCATACTGTGTGATTCTAGGACTCTATTGTCAGAGGATCCATCAATGACATTAATCTGTTCCCTCCTCCATCGGTCAACAGAAAACATCTATAGTTTTGTCGTAATCCAAGTTTTCAAAATATTGTTTCCTGCGACAGTAAGAGTCAGAGGAACAAAAGCTAATTGATATTGAGCTCCTCTATTGTACTGTTCATCGTTCCCCAGTACTTTCTCTGCCACCTGGATTACTTCACACCTATCTCCTATTACTGAAACAGGTGCGCTGGCTTTGCAACTTCACATTCAATTCCCTATGCATTTCTAGTTGACTTGGCCAAACCATGACACTGCAACATCAAATTCACACTCAGCAATGAAAGGGCTTTTCAATGCGGTGGGTTACACAAAAAGCTGGAGAAACTCAGCGGGTGCAGCAGCATCTAAGGAGTGAAGGAGATAGGCGACGTTTCGGGTCGAGACCCTTCTTCAGACTGGTCAGGGATCAGGGAAACGAGAGATATAAACAGTGATATGGAGAGATAAAGCAAGAACAATGAGTGAAAGATATGCAAAAAAGTATTGGTGATAAGGAAAGCAGGCCATTGTAAGCTGTTTCTGGTGTGAAAATGAGAAGCTAGTGCGACTTGGGGGGGGGGGGGGGGGGAGATGGAGAAGGAATGTCAGGGCCCGAGGGCTGAGGGAGAGGTGGGGGGGTGGGGGGAAAGGAGCAGTCTGGGTTAACAGAATTGAGAAAATTCAATGTTTAAGCCCAGAGGATGCAGACTCCCCAAGCGGAATATGAGATGTTGTTCCTCAAACTTGCGGTGTTGTTCACTCTGGCCATGGAGGAGGCCCAGGACCGAGAGGTCGGACACGGAGTGGGAGGGGGAGTTGAAGTGCTAGTGAATGCGGTGAATGTTCTGCAACTGCCATTAGCTGCTCCATCTAGTGGTGCAACTGAGAACAACACGACCTTTCGAAAAAGAGCACTTGCTAGGTTCTCATATTATATGTTCAATGCTGACAGCCCTAGCTTCACGCATCAACAGATCCCATTTGTGTCCATGGGTTCCCCTGACTCACTGGAAAATCATTTCTAGAAATTGATTTGTATTTTCTGAAAACCACTGCCATTGGAATGAGATGAGGAAAACATGTTTTAATAATTTAATTCAGGCTGCTCCCTCAATGATGAATAGAATGAATTCTTCTCTATGTATCACCAATGAAATATAATTGGCTGTCGAGATCTAAATTCTGCAAAGCCGCTGCCTCACAGCGCCAGAGACCCGGGTTCAATTCTAACCAAGAGTGATGTATGTGTGGGGTATGCACACTCTCAGTTACAGTTACAGTTTAGTTTATTGCCATGTGTACCTGAGGTACAGTGTTAAGCTTTTTTTTCTCCTTGCGACTGTATGAGTTTCCTCCGAGTGGTCCGGTTTCTCCACACTTTCCAAAGATGTGCAGGCTGGTGAGTAGTAGTATCTGGAGCAAATTATTAACAATACGGAGATAATATAATTGGATTAGATTTGTGTAGGTTCATAAATTCACAAGTGATAGGAGCAGAATTAGGCCATTCAGCCCATTAAGTCTACTCTGCCATTCAATCATGGCTGATCTATCTTACCCTTTCAACCCTTAGTGTAAATGAGTGGTCTATGGACAGTATGGACTTTGTGGTCCAAATGGCCTGTTTCCATGTCATGTCCCTCTAGAACTATGAGCCGCAGTTAATGTACAGGCATGAGACAGGAACTAGTTTTATATTTAAATTTAAATCTTTGATCTTGCAGAATGATAAAATGGCATTGAGGATCTAACCTGCATGCTCCATTAGGATCTAATTGAAACATATACGATCCCAAGGCGACATTACAGGTTAGGTGCTGAGATATATTCCATTTGGAGGGGAGACTTGATTGAAGGGAAGACATTAAAAGATTAGACAATCAATTAAAACTGAGTTGCATGGGAATTTCATGTTGCAAAAGGTGGTAAATCTCTGGAAGTAGAAACAAGGAACTGCAGACTGTAGGAAGGAACTGTAGATGCTGATCTGCAGAAGGGTCTCGACCCAATAGTCACCTATTCCTATTCTCCAGAGATGCATCCTGACCCGCTGAGTTACTCCAGCATTTTGTGTCTATCAAGGAACTGCAGATGCTGATTTACACAAAAGGACACAAAGTGTTGGAGTAACTCAGTGGGTCAGGCAGCATTCTACTCAGGAGTTCTCTGCCATGATATAGTGTGAAGGCTAGATCATTGGATGTATTTAAAGAGCAGGTAGATAATATTTTCACAAAATGTGGGCTCTATGGAACTGACACAAAGAAGGAATTGACATCCAGGGCTGATTGTATTGAATGGGGGAACTGGCTTGAGGGGCTGATTATGTAAGAGATATTGAGGGGACTGAAAAACTAGACACTAAGACAAGAACTAGGCAGTGGCACACAAAGGGACTGCAAGGGCATGCATCAATACTTAAATGCATAAGTGATACAATGAGCCAAAATGACAACATTAAGTTTTCCAGATAAATTGAGGCTCATTAAATAACACTGTCGGAATCCAGCTCTCAGTGACGTACAGAAGTCATTCAAAAAGACAGCAGCACCAGAATTATGTAAATAACTCTGGTGTGGACAGCTAAATCGTTATTAAATGTCAGAGGATTTTTCTTTGAAAGTGGCGTACAAACTATTCTTTGTGAGCAGTGATGAAACCATAGTGCACAGGCTGTTGCACTCCATTGTTACACACAGAGAAATATATGGCACTGATGTATGTGCCCAGAGCCATGTAACCAAAAAAGAGCAGCCTCATTTACTGTCAGTGCTGCTAATCTATTACCTCGACGGAGATGCAATTTTTTTCCGTATCGTATCTCCGTCCGCACTGCAGCCTAACATCATGGACCTGGCAGCTTCTGCTGAAGACAAACTTTGGGAGCTCGAACCGCGGACTTTTAAGGGCCTGTCATTGGGCGACATTTGGGCGACTGCGGAGCGTCAGTGACTGACGCCCGTAAAATCATCAAGTTGCACGACATACATGCTGATGTTTGCTGTCAAGCAGGTGATGCCCAGTTAGGGTTGAGGCTGTAAAATAGTCTTCCTTCAATGCATGGATTTTAAACATTAATATATTAAAATTAATACAATAAAATCAATTGTGCAAATGAAAAGATGTCTGAGTCGTTCAGTTTTATTTATAGATGTATTGGTCCGCTTCCAGATCCAATCACCGTCTCCATGAGTGTAGACTGAACTCCCATCTCCCCCCCCCCCCCCCGCCCCATCCCCTCTCCCCCCTTCTTCCCTTCCCCCCTCTCCCTCCCTTCTCTCCACTCCACTCGCCTCCTCCCTATCCACTACATCCCCCCCCTCACATCCCCTTCTCCCCCTCTCCCTCCCTTCTCCCATTCTCCACCCCCCCCCCAACTTTCCCCAACGCCCCCCCATTTGTGGACCCAGCCTGCGACCAGCAATCCCCCATACACTATCCCACACACACTAGGGATAATTTATACAAACCCATGTGTCTTTGGAGTGCGGGAGGAATCCCAAACCCTAACCCTAACCCTAACCCGAGCCCTAGTCCTAACCCTAACCCTAACCCTAACCCTAACCCTAGCCCTAACCCTAACCCTAACCCTAACTCTAGGTTGATAGGCTTGGTATAAGTATAAATTGTCCCTAGCGTGTGTGGGATAGTGTATGGGGGATCGCTGGTCGGTGCGGACGCGGTGGGCCGGAGGGCACTGTATCTCTGAAATAAATGTGACACAGGGGAGGGGTTGGACTCGAACCCCCAATGTTCTGCCTGCTCCTCATGGGAACTAAACTGTTGGCCACGAGTTGTCCCAGAGACAGATGTCTCTTCCAATGGTCTCTCCAAACCCCCAGAGGCAGCGGGCTTTTCAACTGGATACAGGCAATGTTGTCAATGTACCAGTTCCACCCACCCACTCCGGCCACTAAGTCTAAATACCCAGCACCCATTTTGGGGGGGGGGATGGTGGGGGTGTTGTTCCCAAAGTCTGCATTTATCCCATAGTTAATGTTACTAAAACAGATGATGTGGCCTTTGTGCAGTACTATTTGTGCGATCTTGCTGTCACAGGCTGGGTCCACAAATGGGGGGCGTCGGGGAAGGTAGGGGGGAGGGGGGGGTTGGAGAATGGGAGAAGGGAGTGAGAGGGGGAGAAGGGGATGTGACGGGAAGGGCGAGTGCAGAAGGGGGAGAAGAGTGGAGCAAGGAGAAGAGAGGAAGAGGGGGGAAGGGAAGAAGGGGGGGAGAGGGTAGGGGAGAAGGGTAGGGGGAGTGGAGAAGGAGGGATGGGGGTGGGAGGGGGGAAAGAGGGGAGAGGGAAGTTCAGTCTACACTCACTGAATCCATCCCTGTGAAATGTTATGGAGACGGTGATTGAATCTGGAAGCAGACCAATATATCTATAAATAAAATTGAACGACTCAGACATCTTTTCATTTGCACAATTGATTTTTGCGCATTAATTTTAATATATTAATGTTTAATGTGCCTGGAGCAAACCCAAGCGGTCACAGGAAGAACATGCAAACTCCTCTCAAACAGCACCCGAGTTGAGGATTCCATCTAGGTCCTTGGCACTGTGAGGCAGCACTGCAACCAATTGTGCCACTGTACCATAATTAAATAGCCATTGCCGCATGAGCCTAGCTACATGTACATCCACCTGGAGTGCAAAGTTAGGAAAAAGTCTCTAGTTATATACACGGATAGAGGCATCTGAATGCCGTGAAGAATTGTCACCTATTGTGTTAAATCACTGTGTGGCCATAATAGACCACCAAGCATTGCTGAATATGTTACTAGCCTCCTGGAATAAACATGGGCAGCATTTCCTTTTACAAATGCTGCCTGCCTTTATCAGTATTTCACAAGCTGTTTGTACATTCAGGGAGTTTCAAAGCAATTTCATTGTTCTGTGGCCAGTAAACGTGACAGGGGTTTGAAAGGCATAGAGGGATATGAGCCAAATGCAAACAGGTGGGAGACGTGCGTAGATGGGCATCTTGGTTGGCATGGGCAGATTGGGCTGAAGGGCCTGTTAATTATGAACACGTAAACATAACATTACTCGAGAGTTAGGGGATTCCCTCAGAAAACATGCCTCCTGGGCAAATTCCCATGTCTGCATCCCGATACTTTCTGCAGAGGGAGGAAGAGATGAGTTCAGCTCTTTTTGACCAGGTGGCCTTCATAATGTTGTAAATGCAGAGGGTGCTGCAAATAGCTAAACATGGCATGCATCAGCCACCTAGAACAATCCACCAGTCTTCCTCTCCCTTATCATTTAACCTCCACCTGATCCTGTTTCAGGTGCTGAAGGAGCACAAAAGATTTAGCAAGAGAATTCAAATGTACTCACGGGATTCAAACCTCAGCACGTTTTCTTTTCCAGGCAAGGAGCTCTCTCTCAACTCAGCCGCCAAAAAACCTACAAAATACTAAAAGAGACCCAAGGAACTACAGATTTGGGAATTTAAGCAAAACAGTGGGGCGGCACGGTGTCACTGCTGGTAGAGCAGCAGTGATCCCGATTTGATCCTAACTACAGGTGCTGTCTGTGTGTGGAGTTTGCACGTTCTCCCTGTGACTGTGTGGGTATCCTTCGGGTGATCCAGTTTCCTCCTGCATTTCCAAGACGTGGGGGTTTGTGGGTTAATTGGCCTCAATGTTTAGGGAGAGAATGCAAAAGTGGGTTAACATAAAACAAGTGTGAACTAGTTAACAATCAATCAATCAATTTGAAGTTTGGAATATACAGGGGAAACTGTGAGTCCTCATGCATAAATTCATAAGTCATAGGAGAAGTCTAATCCACCGCTGATCTATCTCTGCCTCTCAACCCCATTTTCCTGCCTTCTCACCATAATTTTTGACACCCTCGTAGCGCGACGATAATCCCGAAATGAAGGCGAGGAGCCAGGTGTTTTGGGAGGTTTTTTATTCGCTGTCCTTCTCCTGACCAGACGAGTCTGCAAGATGGAGATTGCACCCAAAGATCCTATAGCGGAGCAAGATAGTCCACTCCTGCGAAATTTGGGGGGGGGGAGACAGTTTGTGTGTGTGATTTAGGGTTAGATTCATAATACTGTTAATTCTTGTTAAAGAATAAAATGTTTATAAATCTTGATTCTGGTAATTTTCTTTTTTAATGTTTTTTAAATCATTTCTTTATAAATGGCTCATATGCTGTGTTTGAGTTGATTTTGTTGAGTTGACACTAGCACTCTGTAATTCATTCATCTAATCACAACTGCAGTATTTGGGAAAATAATAGATTCCAGTTGCTCTAGCGCTGGAATGTTACTTAATGTTTTTGTGTCTATGGAGTTGTTTTTCAACAATAAAATGGGTCTGGTCTTCCCAAAAGCCAGAGAGTGGAATGAAATATGTCTGTAATGGTGGAGTTATCTAAATTAAGTATTACACAAAATTAAATATGTTTATATAAGATTTACAAATGATGTATAACTTAAGGATGGTTTTATTCAGCGAGCATACAACTGATTAGATTGTGCTGGAAAGAACACACATACATGAATGTGATATAGATGTATATAATAATATAACACACACATTTACATTTCTTCCGATTTTTACATCCAATGATGAACTTTATTTCAGAATAGACAAGGGGACAGCATTAAATCAAAAAACATTGTAAACCTCCCCGTAACTTCACTTTGGTGTCTCGGCCGTGCTGATCCGGGCCAGACTCCCCGCGCGTTGTGAAAGGAATATCTTTTCGCTTTTATTGTGATTTATTTCTCTTTTTAACACTGAATATCTGATAACGACACATCAGCTGCATAGGGTACCAATATTGCCACGGGCCGGTTCAAACTCCACGGCCCGGGGCGGTCGAAGCTGCCGCGGGAGCTCCAGAAAAACAGGTCACCAATCTGTGACCTGCGAGCTCCCAACGATGTCGTCTACTGGCTCGTGGCCGAACCTCCAAAGTCGGGTCGCCATCGCCGCCAGACACAGCCTCAGCCCCAAGTCGGGCCGTTGCCGCTGGGACACAGCCTCAGCCCCAAGTCGGGCCACTCCGCCGGGACACAGCCTCAGCCCCAAGTTGGGCCGTTGCTGCCGGGACACAGCCTCAGCCCCAAGTCGGGCTGTTGTCGCCGGGACACAGCCTCAGCCCCAAGTCGGGCTATTGCCGCCGAGACACAGCCTCAGCCCCAAGTCGGGCCGCCGCCTCAACCCCGAAGATGGAGGCGGAAGCAAAGATCATATCTTTGGGCAGAAGCAAGATGGCAGAGGCTGGTTGCTGAAATGGGTCCTATAATTACCAATGAATCTGCCCATGACCGTACTACATATTTTTCGTCGGAGTAGGCCATCTTGCTCCGCTATAGGATCTTTGATTGCTCCTAAACCCCTGCCCTTTATCCCTGTAGCTAAGGGCCACCCCTGGACTCATCCATTCCCGTGCCGAAGGGTTCGATAGCGGAAATGGCCTGACCCTTGGGAGCCGCCACACTCTTACAAATCAAGTACCTGTTAATCTCTGCTTTAAAAATAACCAAAGACAGCCTCCACAGCTGTCTGTGGCAATGAATGGCACAGATTCACCACCCTCTGACTGAGGTTAAGGCTCAAAAAGTGCACAGTTGTTGGTGAGCCAGACCTGGAGTACTAAGAGAACTTTAAGGAAGAATATAAGAACTTGAGGAGCAATGTTTACATATAAAAAATATTAACTGTAATAAGGTGTCAAAAGAATTAGTTGAGGCAGATACTATAACAGCATTAAAAAAAAACATTTGGACAAGTACATTGCATTTATCACTTAATTTGTACAAGTTTAGGATAATGTTTTGTGGGGTTCCAATTAAACTTTTTAGCATGCCACCAAATGCAAGATCTGACTGAAACGAGGGCATTTCTGCAACGTTCTAGTAAGCACTTCTTAAAAAATGCCCGAAAGGACAATGTTTTTAAAAACATTTTTTTACAAGACATTTTTTAAAAGACATTTAGGTAGGTACATGAATAACAAAGGTTTAGAGGAATATGGGCCAAATGCTGGCCGGTGCAATGCATGTAGATGGGGCATCTTGATCGGCATAGGCATGTTGGGTCGAAGGACGCATTTCTGTGTTCTATGACTCTATGCTTCAAAACTAAACCCTTAATTCATTGCCAAGTGACAGTTTAGTGCAGTTTGATTCATTGTGGTGTAAGTAGTTTATGGCATGAAGTTACACATTTGAATTAGATTGCCTTGTCGATCAGCCTGTGGCTAATCCCATGTTAAATACATGAAAATGACTTGAACATTCTACTTGGCACCATTTGTTGATTGATGTACAGTCGTCAGTTTCATGGTAAATTACAAAAAAATGTTTTTAAAATGTGCCTAATAATATCCTTGAGCCATAAACAAACTTAATTTGTATAACCTTGTCGTAGACCGACAAATGTGTGCAGTTAGGAGGCATTTCTCCTGCTGAAAGAAAATAAAAGTTGTTGAGAATCTAAAATGAAGACAGAAACTCTTGGAAATATACAGCAGGCTAGGCAGCATGTTTGAAAAGTTAACATATCAGGGTGAAGACCTTACATCGGAGCTGAGAAAATGAGAAAACAAAATTAATCTTAAATAATGAAGGTGAAGAGGGATAGATCGGACAGAGAATTGTTTTAATGGGTAATTCCAGGTAATTCCAATGTACACAGAGCCATCTAGTTAAGCAAAGGTAAAGAATGAGAAAACAACCAAAGGGACATCTTAAACTTGTGGGTTGCGGGTCAGATCTATTGCTGAAATTTGTAAAATAAAATAATTTCTCGATTTGCCCTTCAGATTGGATGGCTCTGAAAGAGAAAACTTGAAAAGCAAGATGGTAACTTTGAAGCTATGGAATTAGAAATAACTACCTTACAGCAATTCAGTGAAACGAAGCATTGAAGGGATTTCCATTACCTTTGAACCCGATGTTCTATTTGATCTTGTTTGATTGTGCATGCCAGGTTAATTGCATTCGTTGAAACAGGGCGGACCACGTGAAGGTTGCAATCTCCCACCCCATAATGAGAGATGAACTGGAATTTAGAAGATTGAGGGGGGATCTTATAGAAACTCACAAAATTCTTAAAGGGTTGGACAAGCTAGATGCAGGAAGATTGTTCCCGATGTTGGGGGAGTCCAGAACAAGGGTTCACAGTCTAAGGATAAGGGGGAATTCCTTTAGGACCGAGATGAGGAAAACATTCTTTACACAGAGAGTGGTGAGTCTGTGGAATTCTCTGCCACAGAAGGTAGTTGAGGCCAGTTCATTGGCTATATTCAAGAGGGAGTTGGGTGTGGCTCTTGTGGCTAAAGGGATCAGGGGGTATGGAGAAAAGGCAGGTACGGGATACTGAGTTGGATGATCAGCCATTATCATATTGAATGGCGGTGCAGACTCGAAGGGCCGAATGGCCTACTCCTGCACTTATTTTTCTATGTTTCTATGTTTCTAACTGAGGTTATGATAAGTCTTGGAGACACAAGGAATGTTAGATGCTGGAATCTCGAACAAAACACAAAGTATTGGAGGAAAACAGCAGGTCCAGTAGCATCTGTCGAGGCAATGCATATGTGATATTACAGGTCAGGACCCTTCCTCAAACTCTGCGGAGGAAATGGATTGGCGACATTTTGGGTCTGGACAGCACAGTAGCACAGGGGTAGAGTAGCTGCCTTGCAGCACCAGAGATCCAGGTTTGATCTTGACTATGAATGCTGTCTGTACAGAATTTATATGTTTTCCCTGTGACCGTGTGGGTTTTCTTCAGGTGCTCCGGTTTCCTCCCACACTCCAAGGATAATTTACAGGTTAATTGGCTACTATCAATTGTAAATTGTTCCTAGTGCATAGGATAGTGTACACATTAGTGTAAGGGTAGATCACCGGCTGGCGCGGACTCAGGGCCGAAGGACCTGTTTCCACTGTATTTCTAAAGTCTAAAGTAAAGACCCTTCTTCAGATTGATAAGTGCAGGACTAACGAAAACTAACAAACATATGGTTGTAAAAATTGGGAATATAATGAGAAATTGATAAGAGATCTGCACCTCCATAGGAACAGGGCTTTGGCATCATCTTTTACATTGTTCAATGTATTCTTTCTTAAATCAGGAAATCAGATTCAGGTCTTAATTAATGTTTACTCAGCTGCGGAGAATATCGCAGATCCAGTTAAAACCTATTCTGTTTATTGTAGGATTCTGTTAAGATACTCATTATTCTGGGAATACATTTTAATTATTCTCTTGTCCCTGAGACTGACAAGCATCCAAGCTTCTCAGTAAATATTTCACGGATGGTAGTACTGCTGATCAGGCAGATATAGGAGGAGCGGTACTCAAAGGCCAAACAAGTTCTAACGTTGAGGTTGTTTATTCATTTGGGACGTGGATGCTACTCATTCAATAGAAAATATAAATAAGGTAGTGCGGACTCACTATTATTGATGGCACCATCGTACGCAGGTAGAGCTTTTGCCTTACAGCTGCAGCAAACCCGCAGTCTTTACTTTAGTCTTTAGTCAACTTTGATAAACCTGCGATTTCCTTGATCATGTAGTATCCCTCTCCCCAGACTCTCAGTTTGAAGAAGGGTCTTGACCTGAAATGTCACCCATTCCTTCTCTCCAGAGATGCTGCCTGTCCCTCTGAGTTACTCCAACGTCTTGTGTCTAACCCTGGGATTCAACCCTGTTATCCCTATGTGACCATATAGGTTTTCTCTTGATACTCAGGCTTCCTGTATCCCAAAAATATGTGGATCGGTTGATTAATTGGCCATTGTAAGTTGCCCCTGATGTGTATCTGTAAATCCTGGCCAAAATAGAGCTAAAATAGAGCCAAAATAAAGCAGAAGATTAATTCATTCTCTAGGCCTTTAAGTCATTTCTGTATTTCTGTATAAGAAGCTACAGGCTGCTAGCTGGTGCCGGGAAGTCTAGGTCCCAGAACAGTACCTTAGATAAGGAAGGTCTAAGTATCTTATTAATTGTTAGTATGTATAAGAATCTTGCAGAGGAACGCCAAGGTATTGTAAATGCATGAGATTGATTGGATTGTTGAAAAGGAATTGTAAATAATGTAAATAATGTTGCAAGTCAGTTACCCTGCTGTTTGTTGATTGGCCAAAGTGTTAAGGCCTGGAAGAAATGTTTTGTGTTCCAGGATAAATGTTGCATTATTCAGTTGACTAGCTTCCTTCCAGAAGCTTCTGTAAGAAACATTGTTTAAGACTCTCTGTAATTGGGTTGAGGAACTGTCAATAATGTATTGATGTAATTGATATCAATGATTGGATTGTTTGGGGAACAACTGTATCTATGGGGATCCATACTGTATCTCTGTCTCTCAGAATCCATGAGACTAAGACAAGGTCAAAGTTACCACTAGTCATTGGTAATGGTAATCATCTGGCCAGAAGATGGTGATATGTATAGGAGGCTATATACCTCCAATCCAGCTGAGATTAGCTTGGTTTATCCACCTGAAACACCTCTACAGTTGGTGTGTATCATTTCTATTTGCCGTGTGTACTATATTCCACCAAGTCCTGCTCATGCATAGCTCCCATGCTTGCCAACCTGCTCCAAAAATGCCAGCAATTTAAGAATTTTTGTTGACGCAAGAAAATGTAGTTTAACAAAAAAAGCCACAAGGTGCTGGAGTTACTCAGCGGGTGAAGAGATACTGCCTGACTTATCCCAGGCAGTGAGTTACCCCAGCACTTTGTGTCTTTTATTATTACGAATCTTTGTCATCAGATTCTTTTGAGCCACCTCACCGCACTTCATCCCTTGATCCTTTAAACTTTCTTCTGGATCTATGGTATCGCTCTGCTTCTTTAATTCTGGCTCTTACATAATATTTGTTCCTCTATGGATAAATGTGTTTCCAGTTGCTGATGCCTTTTAGTTTGGGCAGTCTTTCTTTGCCCTTTCTGTCTTTCAACTACTATCTCCTCCTTCAAGACAACTATCACAATCTACCAGGCAGAGCTTGAATTTATTTGGATCCTTAGGACTTACTTCATCATGGGGAGGTCCAGGACAAGGGGTCACAGCTTAAGGATAAGGGGGAAATCCTTTAGGACCGAGATGAGAAGGACTTTTTTCACACAGAGAGTGGTGGGTCTCTGGTACTCTCTGCCACAGAGGGTAGTTGAGGCCAGTTCATTGGCTATATTTAAGAGGGAGTTAGATGTGGCCCTTGTAGCTAAGGGGATCAGAGGGTATGGAGAAAAGGCAGGTACGGGATACTGAGTTGGATGATCAGCCATGATCATATTGAATGTCGGTGCAGGCTCGAAGGGCCGAATGGCCTACTCCTGCACCTAATTTCTATGTTTCTATGTTTCTATACTTCGTTATTACCATACCTCATTATAATCGATTTATGTCTCAGAAACAACATAATTGCAGTACTCTCACCACTGTGTCAAAGGTTGTTGGTTCAAGTCCCACTCGAAATGCCACAAAAATGAATGCTAACATTTCCGGGCACTGTTTGAATAATAATGCAAAGATGAAGGTGCCACCATTTAATTGAGATGTTTATGCTCTGGGATGGATATGAAAGAAACCATATCAATGATATTTTCCCTGCAACGACTTGACTGATATTGAATAACTAGAGTCACACAGTGTGGAATAACTATGCCATAATTATCAAGTTCACATTTATTGTCACATGCACCAATTGGTACAGTGAAATTTTAGTTACCATACAGCCATACGAATAAAAATAACACAATACAGGATAGAATTTATCATAAACATCCACCACCGTGGAAACAACATTTCTCACTGTGATGGAAGGCAATAAAGTTCATTCAATCTTCCTCCTTTTGTTCACGCATGGTCGGGGCCTAGAACCCTCCCTAGAACCTAGAACCCTACGGACGGCCCGATGTGCAGGTCCTCTCACTGGGATGATCAAAACTCTGACGTCAGGACAGATGGAACACACTCGGCGGCTTGTAGTTCCCGAATCGGTGGCTTCTTGCTGGAGACCGCGGCTTCCGAAGTCCACAGGGGGCCTGGACGGAGCTCCAATACTGGCGATCCTCGACAAAAGATTCCAGGTTCCGCCATGTTAAAGTCAGTGCCGCGCTGGTGGCTAGAAGCTCCGCAGACCACAGGTACATGATGTTAAAGTCAACAGGTCCAACATTCCGGAGCTCCAACACTGGCGATCCTCAACAAGGATCCCAGGCTCCGTGATGGTAATTCTGCACTGCCCCTGCTGCTGAAGCTCTGGGCTGGTCTCCGGTAGGAAAGGCCGCGCAAATCCAGTTGGTAGGCCGCGAGGGGGGCGAAGGTGCGACACGGAGAAAAGACGCATCTCCGTCCAGGTAAGCGACTGAAAAAACTGTTTCCCCCTGTTAATCCTGGCAAAATTGGAAAGGCTAGAACTTTAAAATAGGGTAAAAGCTTCAGGGCTGCTGGAAGATTTGGTCAATTTGGAACTGTCTCTGTAGAGCTGGGACAAGCTGCGGAGTGGTGACAGTGTGTCTAGAGCCTAGATACAAGTTGCAAGAAAAGAAAAAGAACATCTGCGGACCCTGTCAATTAGGTGCAGAATGCATCGAATGGATTAGATAACTGCAAACCAGACATACACCTTGTAAATAATTGTAAATAATGTTGCAGAGTTCTACTTTGCTGAATGTTGATTGGACGAGGTATTGAGCCTTGTCTGGGTTTCTTGCAGATCAGGGTAAATGTTTCTAAGTTGGCATCCTTGAGAAGTCCTGTTTGAATACAATGTATTCAGCTGCTGTGTTATCGTGTTGGGGAAATATCTGTTATGTCTGTGGTTAATTCATATCTGTAATTGGATTATTAAATGACCACCCCCATGTGGTTCGGCCCCTCGAGGTGCCGGGACATATGAAAGTCCTTGAGTTCCAGCGTCGATCTTCTGGGAGAGCGCTTCGAACTGCGTGACCTTCTGGAGTGTCTCTGTTTCTGAGCGAGGCCTAGAGGGCTTGATCAGGCAGATTGCATGCCTTACTCTTTAGTTTAGTTTATTTTCGAGATAAAGTGCGGAAACAGGCCCTTCAGCCCACCGAGTCCGCACCGACCAGCGATCGCCGCACATTAACACTATCCTACACACACTAGGAACAATTTACACTTATACCGAGCCAATTAGCCTACAAACATATATGCCTTTGGATTGTGCGGGAGGAAACCGAAGATCTCGGTGAAAACCCATGTGGTCACGGGGTGAACGCACAAACTCCGTACAGACAGTACCCGCAGTCGGGATCGAACCCGGATATCTGGTGCTGCAAGCGCTGTAAAGCAGCCTGTCCCACTTACGTGTCCTTGGCACGCAAATTACGCAACCTCATGGTCGTGTCGCGCGCACGGGCATCGTATGGCCATGCGGGGCCGGTCCCACTGAGAAGCGTGGAGGGGAATGTAGTTGTGCGCGACATCCTGCGGGGCTTCAAAATTATTGTAGTGAACAAAATCTTCGCATGCTACCGACCTGTCGCGGAACTGACGGCCAAAATAGGACAAGCCTAAGACCCTGGCGTGACGCAACGTCTCACCTCTATCAGCAGCAGAAGCAGGCAAACGATCACCAAGCTCGGCCTGGGGCTCACGGCCGTTGAGGTCCGGATTCGCCCCCACTTCTACTCCCAGAGCAGGGCCAAGAAAATTGAAGATAGACACAAAATGCTGGAATAACTTAGTGGGACCGGCAGCATCTCTGGAGAGAAGGAATGGGTGACGTTTCGGGTCAAGACCCTTCTTTCAGACTGAAGAAGAGTCTCGACCTGAAACATCACCCATTCCTTCCCTCCAGAGATGCTGCCGGTCCCTCTGAGTTACTCCGGCATTTTGCGTCCATCTTCAAATGACGTCACGCGCTCCAGACGGCTGTGCGGTCGAATGAAGTCACGCGCGACCTTCACAGGACCGTCGCGGCTCGACGCGACCACAAAGTTGCTTAATTTGCGTGCCAAGGACACGTAAGTGGGACAGGCCCTTAAGGCAGCAGCTCTACTGCTGCGCAAACTTGCTGCCCTGCCACTGTGTCAGCAAAATCATTTTGAAAGTATACCATTGGCTGTAAAACCTTTGTTTGAGCAGAGATGTTATTAAGATGTATATATACACAAGTCATCCCTTAATGACATATAAATACAACCTCTTGTCACTGTTAGACAATGGGTTGGACTATGCTTGACCTGACCTTCCACACCAACTGTCCCACATGTATTTTTTTCCCATGGTGCCATAGGATTGATCACTCCAGAGGCTGGAGGCTAAAGTGTTCACAAAGATTAAGGTAGTTCCTGAGCATCCACTAGGCCTTCCGTAATGGATCATAAGGCCCTGCTCCCAAATGCCTTGATGGCCTGTTGAAGACCCCTACAGAGATAAGGTCATAAGGTCATAAGGGATAGTAGAATTAGGCCATTTGGTCCATCGTCTACTCCGCCATTCAATCATGGCTGATCTATCACTCCCTCCTAACCCCATTCTACTGCTTTCTCCCCATAACATCTGACACCTGTACTAATCAAGAATCTATCTATCTCTGTCTTAAAAATATTCACTGACTTGTCCTCTACAGCTTTCTTTGGCAAAGAATTCCACAGATTCATCACCCACTGACCAAATACATTTCTCCTCATTTCCTTCCAAAAAGAATGTCCCTTAATTCTGAGGCTATGACCTCTAGCCCTAGACTCTAGTGGAAACATCCTCTCCACATTCACTCTATATAAGATGTACAAGAACATTTTAAATCAATGTTAATAATTAAAAAAACTGGTTAATTTATTTATAAAGTTTGAAAATAATACCTTTGCTTGAATGAATCCCTTAAACTACTCACCGACTCTTATCTTTTCAATGAATAAATTCAAACAACTTGAGCTGTTCTTTATCAGTCAGAGTATTGAGAATGGAAGTTGAAAGATCATGTTACAGTTATATAAGACACTAGACTAAGTGGGACCCGTTGGGTCCCATGTTCACGCAATATCGTTCAACGCAATATTCCACCTCTGGTGGCCAGTGGGGGGGGGGGGGGGGCTTTCTGGAGCGCTAGTATGGGTACTAGCGTGGGCTAAAGGGACTGGTTAATATCAACATTGTGGGCCAAATGGAATCTTGGGATGGCAGCTCAATCACTCAAGCCTGATGTGCTTACAGCTCACTAACGGCTGGTGGGCTAGCAGTTGACTCACGGCTATTCCTTGAAAGCCGTGAGTTAACTGCTCCAAATTCAAGTGCAGTTTCCTACCACTTCAAGCAGGGTGCAAGGCCACCAAATTCATATGCAGTTTACAACCACTTCAAGCAGGGTACAAGGCCACCAAATTCAGGTGCAGTTTCTTACCACTTCAAGCAGGGTGCAAGGCAGGGTGCAGTTTCCTGTCACTTCAAGCAGGGTGCAAGGCCACCAACTTCAAGTGCAGTTTGCAACCACTTCAAGCAGGCTACAAGGCCACCAAATTCAAGCGCAGTTTCATACCACTTCAAGCAGGGTGCAGGGCCACCAAACTCAAGTGCAATTTCCTGCCATTTCAAGCAGGGTGCAAGGCCACCAAATTCAAGTGCAGTTTCATGCCACTTCAAGCAGGGTGCATGGCCACCAAATTCATATGCAGTTTTCGACCATTTCAAGCAGGGTGCAGGGCCACCAAACTCAAGTGCAGTTTCTTGCCATTTCAAGCAGGGTGCAAGGCCACCAAATTCAAGTGCACTTTCATGCCATTTCAAACAGGGTGCAAGGCCACCAAATTCAAGTGCAGTTTCCTGCCACTTCAAGCAGGGTGAAAGGCCACTAACTTCAAGTACAGTTTGCGACCACTTCAAGCAGGCTACAAGGCCACCGAATTCAAGTGCAGTTTCATACCACTTCAAATAGGGTGCAGGGCCACCAAACTCAAGTGCAGTTTCCTGCCATTTCACGGTGATTTCAAGGCCACCAAATTCAAGTGCGCATAATTCAAGTGCACTTTCATGCCATTTCAAGCAGGTTGCAAGGCCACCAAATTCAAGTGCAGTTTCATGCCACTTCAAGCAGGGTGCAAGGCCACCAAATTCAAGTGCAGTTTCATGCCATTTCAAGCAGGGTGTAAGGCCACCAAATTTAAGTGCAGTTTCATGTCAATTCCAGCAGGGTGCAAGGCCACCAAATGCTAGTGCTGTGTCATGCCATTTCAACAAGGGAACAAGACAACCAAATTGAAGTGCAATTTCATAGCATTTCAAGCTGGGTGCAAGGCCACCACATTCAAATGCAGTTTCATTCCATTTCAAGCAGAGTGAAACCATCATAAAACCACTATAAAACCACACGAAACACCACATAAACACCACACTCACTGTTCAGTAGACATTCAGTGTGTTCAGTTGATTCGCAGCTCAGTCAGTCATGACCTCTCTCTCCCCCATCTTGCAGAGACTGAGCCACACCCACACTTACGGGTTTTATAATCCCCCCCCCCCTCCAACTGGAAGGGGCATGGCCTTCATGGCTTAATTGACAGGAGATTCTCAACATTTTTTAAACACTAATAACACTTTTATTTTTCATTGATGGGAAGAATCCTCTGCACCTGATGAGTGGCAAGAAACTGAGTAAGATGGCCAAAAATCACAGCTGTAAGTTGTAGCGTTTTATCTAAAGTCAATATTCAGTGCAAACAGGAAGTTGTCAAGTTTCCACCAACAAAGCCATTTTTTTTCCTTTCAACCTTTCAAAGCAGTTACCACCACCAACAACAGCCATTTTCTTTGGAATGCAACCTTTCAAAGCAGTTGCCACCACCAACAACTACCATTTTTTTTGCAGTGCAGCCTTTCAAAGCAGTTACCACCACCACCAACAACACCCATTTTTGTTTTGCAGATCAGCATTTCAAAGCAGTTACCACCACCACCACCAGCCATTTTGTTTTACAGTGCAGCCTTCCAAAGCAGTTACCACCACCAAGAACACCCATCTTTGTTTTGCAGTGCAGCCTTTCAAAGCAGTTACCATCACCAACAACAGCCATTTTCTTTGGAATGCAACCTTTCAAAGCAGTTGCCACCACCAACGACAGCCATTTGTTTTGGAGTGATACCTTTCAAAGCAGTTACCACCACCACCAACAACAGCCATTTTTTCTGTTTTGCAGTGCAGCCTTTCAAAGCAGTTACCACCACCAACAACAGCCATTTTCTTTGGAATGCAACCTTTCAAAGCAGATGACACCACCAACTACAGCCATTTGTTTTGGAGTGATACCTTTTAAAGCAGTTACCACCACCAACAACAGCCATTTTTTGCAATGCAGCCTTTCAAAGCAGTTACGACCACCAACAACAGCCATGTTTTTGCAGTGCAGCCTTTAAAGCAGTTACCACCAACAACAGCCATTTTCTTTGCAATGCCGCCTCTCAAAGCAGTTGCCACCACCAACGACAGCCATTTTTGCAGTGATACCTTTAAAGCAGTTACCACCACCAACAACAGCCATTTTCTTTGCAATGCAGCCTTTCAAAGCAGTTGCCACCACCAACGACAGACATTTTTTTTGCAGTGATACCTTTTAAAGCAGTTACCACCACCATCATCAGCCATTGTTTTGCAGTGCAGCCTTTTAAAGCAGTTACCACCACCAACAACAGCCATTGTTTTGCAGCGCAGCCTTTCAAAGCAGTTACTACCACCAACAAAAACCTTTTTTTTGCAGTTCTGCATTTCAAAGCAACCATATTTTCATTTTCAAACCCCATTAAGTTGAGTAGAAATGTGTTCAGTGTTATTCGGAGCTCAGAGGGACATGACCCTCTCGCTTCCTGCATCTTGCAGAGACTGAGTGAGGCATACCACTTCCGGGTTTTATAGTCCCTCCCCCTTCCCACCAGCAGGGGCAGCAGAGAAAATGGCAAAACATATTAAAACATTAATATATCTCTGAGTTTTCATCGATGTGAAAAATCCTCCAGTCCAGTCTGGCGGAGGGGGGCTCTGAGTAAGGTGGCCAAAAATGACGGCCGTAAGTGGCGGCGTTCTCTCGGAAATCACATCACATCACAGTCAAAAACAGTCAAGATCTTACTTTTAGTAATATCGATTTAGAATATTTAGAGTATTCTGTTCAGTTCTGGGCACCATATCATAGGAAAGATGTTGTCAAGCTGGAAAGGGTGCGGAGATTTACAAGGATGTTGCCAGGACTCGAGGGCCTGAGCTATAGGGAGAGGTTGAGCAGGCTAGGACTCTATTCCTTGGAGCGCGGGAGAATGAGGGGTAATGTTATATGGGTGTACAAATTCATGAGACAAATAGATTAGGTAGATGCACAGAGTGTCTTGCCCAGAGTAGGGGAATCGAGAAACAGAGGACATGGTGGCAGATTAGGTAAGGGGGAGATGCAACGAGACCTGGGTGTCATGGTACACCAGTCATTGAAAGTAGGCATGCAGGTGCAGCAGGCAGTGAAGAAAGCAAATGGTATGTTAGCATTCATAGCGAAAGGATTTGAGTATAGGAGCAGGGAGGTTCTACTGCAGTTGTACAGGGTTTTGGTGAGGCCACACCTGGAGTACTGCGTACAGTTTTGGTCTCCAAATCTGAGGAAAGACATCCTTGCCATAGAGGGGGTACAGAGAAGATTCACCAGACTGATTCCTGGGATGTCAGGACTTTCATATGAGGAAAGATTGGATAGACTCGGTTTGTACTCGATGGAATTTAGAAGATTGAGGGGGGATCTTATCGAAACCTACAAAATTCTTAAGGGGTTGGACAAGCTAGATGCTGGAAGATTGTTCCCGATGTTGGGGGAGTCCAGAACAAGGGGTCACAGTCTAAGGATAAGGGGGAATTCCTTTAGGACCGAAATGAGGAAAACATTCTTTACACAGAGAGTGGTGAGTCTCTGGAATTCTCTGCCACAGAAGGTAGTTGAGGCCAGTTCATTGGCTATATTTAAGAGGGCGTTAGATGTGGCACTTGTGGCTAAAGGGATCAGGGGGTATGGAGAGAAGGCAGGTACGGGATACTGAGTTGGATGATCAGCCATGATCACATTGAATGGCGGTGCAGGCTCGAAGGGCCGAATGGCCTACTCCTGCACCTATTTTCTATGTTTCTATGTCTATAAGTTTTAGTTGATTTAATAGGTACCTAAGGGATAACTTCTTCACACAAAGGATGGTGGATGTATGAAACAAGCTGCCGGAGGAGGTAGTTGACTCAGGTCATAGCGTAGCATTTAATGAGCATTTAGACAGGTGCAGGGAAAGGATAGGTTTAGAGGAATATGAGCCAAATGAAGGCAGATGGGAATAGTGTAGATGGGACATGTTGGCCAGTGTGGGCATGTTGGGCCGAAAGGCCAGTTTCCATGCTGTCAGACTCTATGACTCAATGACTATTTAAAGAAAGTGAACTGACAAACTAGTCACCTGCTCTTAACTTTTAAAGGAATTAACTCAAACAAATTAGGCCAAACTTCTCCAACATAAAGTTATCAATTGCTTGAGGCGCAAAGTGTTTGTATTTCACTGTTGGATTCAATGGTGGATCCATTAGAGGAAATCAAGGTCAGATGTCAAGGCTCCTGACATCAAGCTTTTTTCTGACTTTTGCACTTCAATGCAGAGGTGCTGACCTGTGTACTATTGTTAGCCAATGTTTCTCTTCAAAATCATCGCTGAAGATCTGTACAAGCAGCTGATTGTGAAGGCACCCTGCTAACACAATTCCTAATAGTCAGCTACTCATGACTTCTAAGATAACCGAATCCTAGCCATGCAACAGATCTTTCAGAATGCATTGGATAAATTACAGATTAACAACTGAAATGACAGAAGAATGTTTCGAGAAGTGAGCCGGTGTATTGGAAAATGATAGGGTTTAAAGCTACAGGTGCATTAGGCATCATGCATGAAGAAAGGGGAGGCACAGTGGCGCAGCGGTAGAGTTGAAGCCTTTTGGTCCTGTCCCACTTAGGCGATTTTTCAGCGGACTGCCGGCGACTGCCAAGTTGCCGGCAGTCGCCTGAAAAACTGCCAACTTGAACCGGCAACTGTCAAAGTGGAACACACACAAACACATTGCTTCCTTCACCAGCCCATTATGCAGCCGGGGCGAGCGCTGTCTAAAAAATTCACACAATGTAAAGCCAATGTGATTCAGACACACACCACGATGAACAGGAAGGTTGGCGCTGTAATTAAGATGGCTGGCACAATGTATGGTAAATCCTTTAAAAGAGGGGGGGGAGAGGGGGGGAAGATGGGGTGAAGGGGGGAGAAGGAGCGGAGACAACTTTTAAGAGGCCAGAAATACACAGCTGTGAAGCTCATTGGACATTAACATTACCGGTCGGTTATCCTTGGTTCTGAAAAGTACTGCTTACCTTTTTTTTCCAATGAGCTAATGAAATTCACCGGTCAGCACCGGCTACAAACTACGAGAACCTCCGAGAACCTTCGGCCTCCTGGCACCCCACTAGAGCGTCCTGGCGACCCACCTATGGCACGATAATTCTCGCTACTCTCCATGGCGGCTTCATTCTAGTCGCCACAAGTTTTTCAACATTATGATGCTGTTGAAAAATTTGCGGCGACCATAATGAGGCCGCGACTAGTTCCCAGAATGTGGGAACTCCTCGTGACCATGAAGGCGACTCCCCAGCAACTACCCACGAACGTGTGGTGACCATATGGCGAATGCATAGTCTTCTGCAGTCGCCTAAAAAGTCGCGTAAGTGGGACAGGCCCATTACAATGCTTTCAATGCCAAAGACCCGGGTTTGATCCTGACCACGGGCGCTGTCTGTACAGAATTTGTATGTTCTCTCCGTGACTGCGTGTTTTTTCTCCGTGATCTTCAGTTTCCTCCCACATTTCAAAGATGTACAGGTTTTGTAGGCTAATTGGCTTGGTACATGTAAGTTGTCCCTAGTGTGCATAGGATAGTGCCAGTGCGCAGGGTTCACTGGTCAGCCCAGACTCGGTGGTCCGAAGGGCCCGTTTCCTCGCTGTATCTCTAAACTAAACTAAACTAAAACCAAATGCTACAAACATCTTGAAAATCTAGCTCCACTTCAACAGCAAAAAGTAGTAGCTCATAATGAATGATCAAATGATTGTATTAATGAATTTGGCTCCAGCTAATTTTTAATCAACCCTCGGTCCCCATAATCTAAAATAAAATATGTTAGGACAGCTATTATAACTATTAATATTGTGTGCCTTACAATGTTATAATTAAAATTCCATATGTGCAGTTTAATGTAATATTATGAATAGCTTATTATAGTGGTGTCATTGGATTAATAATTAACAATATGGTTGTAATGTAATTGATGATCCAGACATTTTATAGTTACAGGTTTGATGCAAATTTATTACTCATTTACCATAACAGCCGCAATCTTCATTTATGTTGCCCATTTAACACAGTGAAAAATCCAAAGACGTTTCACGGGAGTGTTAGAATGTTATTTCACGTCACTTAGTTAAGCAAAAGTTTGGACATTTTTGTGAGGACAGATAAAGTGGAGAGAGATGTGGAGAAAATGTGTAGGAAGCAACTGCAGATGCTGGTTTACACCGAAGGTAGACACAAAATGCTGGAGTAACTCAGCGGGACAGGCAGCTTCTCTGGAGAGAAGGAATGGGCGACATTCTGGGTCGAGACCCTTTTACAGACTGAGAGTCTGGGAACATGGAAACTAGAGGTAGGTAAAGGAACAAAGAACAAATGAATGAAAGGTATGAAAAGAACAAATCAGATCCGGCACCAATGACCAAGGAAAGGTTGAGCCCACAATGGTCCATTGTTGGCTGTGGAAAATCTGATAACGAGGGATATGTGAAACTAGTAGGACGCTGAGGGTGGGGGAGGGATGGAGAGAGGGTTTTTTAAAATTATAGAAATTAATATTCACACCGTTGGGTTGTAGGCTGCCTAAGTGAAACATGAGGTGCTGTTCCTCCAATTTGCATTTGGCCTCACTCTGACAATGGAGGAGGCGCAGGACAAAAAGATCAGATGGGTATGGGAAGGGGAGTTAAAGTGTTTGGCAACCGGGAGATCGCGTTGGCCAAGGCAGACTGAGCGATGACGAGATGCAGAGACGTTAAGGGACAGAAGTCAGTGCTAAGGTACACTGCAACCAGTGATGGATATGCAAGAGACCAAACCTGAGAAACTGGGAAGACAGCAGTGCTGCATGAGATAATAAATAAAATCTTACCCTTAACTTGAACTTCTGGATGTTACAGCTGAGTCTGAAACTATTGATTATATTTTAGTGCAAAAGTTTGAAAACAGAAACAACAGTAACTCTGGCCACAACCCAGAGGGCAAATTAGGCTCAAAGCTTAGTTTATCCCCTAGGGAAATGGCAGTAACTTATTTATTTCCTTAGTGTCTTCTATCAAAAGAATGAGTAGCTTTGATGCCGAACAAGAACAAGAACTCCCTGTATTAACTGTATTTCACTGTATGCCTCAAAAAGGCAGCCAGCATAATCAAAGGCCTACACCACCCTGGCCACAAACTCATTTCACCATTGCCATCGGGAAGAAGGTACAGGATCCTGAAAACTGTAACGTCCTGGTTCAGGATCAGCTTCTTCCCTACAGCCATTCAGCTATTAAACACTACAACCTCAAATAAGCTCTTAACTATATAGACTATTATTATTATTTGCTTCCAGACAGGCCGCGTGGTCAGAAGGCTTCCCGAAGGGGCATGAGCTGGAGACTGGGAATGCGGCCGGAAGCCTTTATCGATGCCTCCCAGATCACCGCGTAGAAGCCCAGGTCGGGGCCTGGCCGGGGCCTCGCGGGTCAGGCTGAAAAGCCAGGTCGGTGTCCAAGTCGGTGGAGCGACGGATAGAGCTGGGACCCGGGTCGGCAATACGGAGACTTGAAGTGAGGCCTTAGCGGTGGCAGTGGTGAAGCCTCGCGATGAAGGCGCCTCGGTGGTGGCGAATCTTTGTGGCGGGGTTCATGCCACGTGGGTCTACCCGTGGTCGTTGGTTGATGAGTTTGTAGAGGACCAGCATGAAGGGGGGAAAGAACAATGGGGGATCCGCCGTGGGGGAGAGGAAGAACAATGGACAATAGGAGAAGGTGGGAGAACAAAGGACAATTGGGACCCGGCATGGGGGAATCACTGTGGGGGGGGGCAAGAGGTGGGAGAGAAAAAAATGAGGAGCCGGCGTGCTTTGTAGCTTTGTCAGCGCCGTAGGTGGCTGCTATTTGGATCATTCGTAATAAGGTGGATAAGTTGAAGGTGCAGATAGCGATTAATGACAATGCTATAGTTGGTATCACGGAGACATGGCTCCAGGGTGACCAAGGCTGGGAGCTGAACATCCAGGGATATTCAATATTCAGGAGGGATAGACGAAAAGGAAAAGGAGGTGGGGTAGCATTGCTGGTGAGGGAGGAGATTAATGCTATAGAAAGGGAGGACATTAGCGTGGATGATGTGGAATCGATATGGGTAGAGCTGCGAAAATCTAAGGGGCAGAAAACGCTAGTGGGAGTTGTGTACAGGCCAACTAACAGTAGTATTGGAGTTGGGGATGGCATCAAACAGGAAATTAGAAATACGTGCAACAAGGGTAACACGGTTATAATGGGTGACTTCAATCTGCATGTAGATTGGGTGAATCAAATTGGCAGGGGTGCTGAGGAAGAGGATTTCTTGGAATGTATGCGGGATAGTTTTCTCAACCAACATGTGGAGGAACCAACGAGAGAGCAGGCTATTCTAGACTGGGTATTGAGTAATGAGGAAGGGTTAGTTAGCAGTCTTGCTGTGCCTTGGCCCTTGGGCAAGAGTGACCATAATATGGTTGAGTTCTTCATTAGGATGGAGAGTGACAAAATTAAGTCAGAACAAGGGTTCTGAACTTGAACAAAGGTAACTTTGAATGTATGAGATGTGAATTGGCCAAGGTAGACTGGCAGGTGATTCTTAAAGGGTTGACAGTGGATGTGCAATGGAAGGTATTTAAAGACTGCATGGATGAAGTACAAAAATTGTTCATACCAGTTTGGCAAAATAATAAATCAGGGAAGGTGGTGCATCCATAGATAACAAGGGAAATCAGGGATAGTATAAAAACAAAAGATGAGGCATACAAATTGGCCAGAAAAAGCAGCCTACCGGTGGACCGGGAGAAATTCAGAATCCAGCAGAGGAGGACAAAGGGCTTAATTAGGAAAGGGAAAATAGATTATGAAAGGAAACTGGCAGGGAACATAAAAACTGACTGCAAAAGTTTTTATAGATATGTGAAGAGAAAGAGACTAGTTAAAACAAATGTTGGTCCTTTGCAGTCAGAAACAGGTGAATTGATCATGGGGAACAAGGACATGGCAGACCAATTGAATAACTACTTTGGTTCTGTCTTCACTAAGGAAGACATAAATAATCTGCCGGAAATAGCAGTGGAACGGGGGTCAAATAAGATGGAGGAACTGAGTGAAATCCAGGTTAGCCGGGAGGTGGTGTTGGGTAAATTGAACTGATTGAAGGCCGATAAATCCCCAGGGGCAGATAGTCTGCATTCCCGAGTACTCAAGGAGGTAGCCACAGAAATAGTGGATGCATTAGTGATAATTTTTCAAAATTCCTTAGATTCTCGAATAGTTTCTGAGGATTGGAGGGTAGCTAATGTAATCCCACTTTTTAAAAAAGGAGGGAGAGAGAAAGCAGGGAATTACAGACCAGTTAGTCTAACATTGGTAGTGGGGAAACTGCTAGAGTCAGTTATTAAAGATGGGATAGCAGCGCATTTGTAAAGTGGTGAAATCATTGGACAAAGTCAGCATGGATTTACGAAAGGTAAATCATGTCTGACAAATCTGATATAATTTTTTGAGGATGTAACTAGTAGAGTGGATAAGGGAGAACCAGTGGATGTGTTATATCTAGACTTTCAGAAGGCTTTCGACAAGGTCCCGCATTAAGAGATTAGCATACAAACTTAAAGCACATGGTATTGGGGGTTCAGTATTGATGTGGATAGAGAACTGGCTAGCAGACAGGAAGCAAAGGAGTAAACGGGTCCTTTTCAGAATGGCAGGCAGTGACTAGTGGGGTACCGCAAGGCTCAGTGCTGGGACCCCAGCTATTTACAATATATATTAATGATTTGGACGAGAGAATTCAATGCAACATCTCCAAATTTGCAGATGACACCAAGCTGGGGGGTATAGTTAGGTGTGAGGAGGATGCTTGGAGGCTGCAGGGTGATTTGGATAGGCTGAGTGAATGGGCAGATGCATGGCAGATGCAGTATAATATGGATAAATGTGAGTTTATCCACTTTGATGGCAAAAACATGAGGGTAGACTATTATCTGAATGGTGGCAGATTAGGAAAAGGGGAGATGCAACGAGACCTGGGTGGCATGGTACACCAGTCATTGAAAGTGGGCATGCAGGTGCAGCAGGCAGTGAAGAAAGCAAATGATATGTTAGCATTCATAGCGAAAGGATTTGAGTATAGGAGCAGGGAAGTTCTACTGCAGTTGTACAGGGTTTTGGTGAGGCCACACCTGGTGTATTGCGTACAGTTTTGGTCTCCAAATCTGAGGAAAGACATTCTTGCCATAGAGGGGGTACAGGGAAGATTCACCAGACTGATTTCCGGGATGTCAGGACTTTCATATGAGGAAAGACTGGATAGACTCGGCTTGTACTCGCTGGAATTTAGAAGATTGAGGCGGGATCTTATAGAAACTTACAAAATTCTTAAGGGGTTGGACAAGCTAGATGCTGGAAGATTGTTCCTGATGTTGGGGGAGTCCAGAACAAGGGGTCACAGTCTAAGGATAAGGGGGAATTTCTTTAGGACCGAGATGAGGAAAACATTCTTTACACAGAGAGTGGTGAGTCTCTGGAATTCTCTGCCACAGAGGTAGTTGAGGCCAGTTCATTGGCTATATTTAAGAGGGCGTTAGATGTGGCACTTGTGGCTAAAGGGATCAGGGGGTATGGAGAGAAGGCAGGTATGGGATACTGAGTTGGATGATCAGCCATGATCACATTGAATGGCGGTGCAGGCTCGAAGGGCCGAATGGCCTACTCCTGCACCTATTTTTCTATGTTTCTATGTTTCTATTTGTATACATTGGGTATGCAGCAAAGAATTTCACTGGGCCTTGTCACATGTGATAATAAAATACTCCATTTGTTTTTTTGTGTGTACGTGTGTGTATATATAGATGACATGTATGATCTATATATATATAAGTACATTTGTGCGTATATATATATATATATACACCCACAGAACTTTTTTTTCCTCGTGTTTATCATATTGATTACCATGTACTATGTTTACATTTCCTGCTGCGCTGCAGCAAGTAACAATGTCATTGTTCTATCTGGGACATGACAATAAAACACTCTTGACTCTCTTGACTCTATCAGCCATTTTAGATGTGGGCAGGAAGGTGGCATGACGTTCTCCCAATGCCTTTCTTAACCTGCAGCTCCGAAGGCTGTGATAATGTGTAGGCTATACCCATATTTGGTTACCATTTTTTCATTGTCCAGTTTAATTAACAATGAGAACAGAACATGAGGATGAATCACCTGGCTCCCTGCTACGGGTATTTAGCCTTCATTATAAATAGGAGTCTCTATGTTGAGGACCTATGGAGTAGTTGTAGTTATTTCCAGATGTTTCAACTGGTCATTATTGTGGATGTATTACTATCCACTGACGAAGACACAGGGAAAACATATATTTGGTTTTATTGTATACAGGTCCACCACTGATTTTCCGGCACCCTTGGATCCAGAGCCTTTTATGGCCTCTGTGAGATATCCAAACGTACTGGATCAGTCTGCCTAGGCCACTGTGGAGCCGAGATGCGGCTGTGCAAATTCCGCCTAAGAAGTCGGCTATGAGAACAGAGCTGCTGGCTCTGGCCCGTCCGGAGTTCCACAGTTGCGGCCGCAGGGGGCAAAGTCGACCCACCAATCGGCCACAGAAGTCCTGATGAGCTTGAGATCAGCTGCCTCACCCGGCCTAGGTGCCACATTGTCAGGGGAGTTCCGGTGGGGATTTCAAGTGTGCTCTCGTGATTTTGTCCCAATTAAGGGAGGCACCGGACCATCAGTTGCTGGAAAATCAGTGGTGGACCTGTATATGGCAATGTACAACATTGACTGTCTGAGGACAGGGAGCATGGACCAGTCAAACTATCTACCTCTTCCCGAACTGCTAGTCAATCAACAGTGCGGGAGATTTAGAGCAGATTTGTAAAGTCTTTGAAAGGTATTTACTTGCATAATAGCTTGCTCAACATAAATGCATAAGCAAAGCAGATGTAAAATATTTCATGAACAGCATAAAGTAGTGGCTCATCTAGATAAATAATTAGCAGTTTTGAAAGGAGTCAGTCAAGTCAGGTTAAGATTGGAAGGAAGCATCAAGATGAACTGAAGCAGCTTAAATAGGTACTCTCTGCCGAGTATTAACTGACATAAGCTTCAAAGTTTTTCTCTGATGCGTGATGTTGGCATGTTTCACAGACAATCAGGATCCACACTGTGGACCAGGTCCAAATTTTCAACTCAACAATATGAATGTTGTAAATGTACTGTTAACATATTTATTTATTTTCTTGAATGACGCCAGGCACTTCACAAGAAAAACAACTATTTCAGTTTTAATAATGAACTAGATAAATAAATATAAAAGTGGATAACCAAAAACTGAGTCAAAGAATTTTAAGAAGGGACTGAAAGTAGACAATCTGAAAGGTTTCAAAACTAACTTCAGAGTTTAAAACCTTAGCAGCCGTACACACAAAGGTTAATACCTGAGACACGAAGCAGAAACAGGCCCTTCGGACCACTGAGCCAACGTCGACCAGTGATCCCCGCACCTAACACTGTCCTACACACACTAGGGACAATTTACAATTATGCCAAGCCTACAAAACTGTACATCTTTTGAGTGTGGGAGGAAACCGGAGCACCCGGTGAAAACCCATGTAAGTCATGGGGAGAAACTACAAACTCCGTACAGACAACACCCGTAGCCAGGATCGAACCCCGGTCTCTGGTGCTGGAAGGCAACAACTCTTTGGCTGCGCCACCATACCACCTATAATGGTGGGATGATTATTGGGATTGAGGGGATTATTGGGATGGAGGTGTTTTGCTTTGCTAGAAATTATCAAGGCTACAAAGTGATTTGAGAATGACGATTGTGCATGGAAAGGCTAGGGTGAATGTAACTTGGGGCAGGTTAGCACACAGGCAAGATGATAGACGACAGGCAACAAGGTAGATGACCTCCATTTTACAGAATATAGGATGAAATAAACTATCCAGGATTGTTTCAGAATAGCCCAGTCTAAATCAAAAAGCATAATTGAATTGAAGCATAAAAGGAGATTGAGGGGGGATCTTATAGAGGCTTACAAAATTCTTAAGGGGTTGGACAGGCTAGATGCAGGAAGATTGTTCCCAATGTTGGGGAAGTCCAGATCAAGGGGTCACAGTTTAAGGATAAGGGGGAAGTATTTTAGGACCGAGATGAGAAGATCTTTTTTCACACAGAGAGTGGTGAGTCTGTGGAATTCTCTGCCACAGAAGGTAGTTGAGGCCAGTTCATTGGCTATATTTAAGAGGGAGCTAGATGTGGCCCTTGTGGATAAAGGGATCAGGGGGTATGGAGAGAAGGCAGGTACAGGATACTGAGTTGGATGATCAGCCATGATCATATTGAATGGCGGTGCAGGCTCGAAGGGCCGAATGGCCTAATCCTGCACCTATTTTCTATGATTCTATGATTCTATAACTGAGAGTCTTGGCAACTGAGGATCTGAGGCAGGAGTAGGGTCAAGCAATCTTAAGAAAATGCAAAAATAATGGATGTCTTCATAAAGGCCAGAATATGGTACAAAACTGATCTTGGCAGCAACAATAAAATTAAAGTTGCATTGTCAAACAATCTACCAATCTAACCCAACCCTCCTCTTCACCTCCATTCGCCTATAAGGGTGGCACGGTGGCGCTGCGTTAGGGTTGCTGCCTTAGAGCGCCTGAGACCCGGGTTCAATCCTAACTACGGGTGCTGTTTATACAAAGTTTGCTTGTTCTCCCATGGGTTTTCTCCGAGTGCTCCGGTTTCCTTCCACACTCCAAAGACGTATGGGTTTGTAGGTTAATTGGCTTCAGTAAATTGTAGTGTGTGTCGGTTAGTGTATGGGGTGATCGCTGGTCGGTACAGACTCGGAGGGTCAAAGGGCCTGTTCCTGCGCTGCATCTCTAAAGTCTAAAGTCTTTCACTTGCCAGACATTGTACTGCCCCCAACTCTCTTCCAGCTTCCCCCCCCCACCCCGCCCCCCATTGCAATTAGTCTGAAGGGTCCCGACCTGAAATGTTACCTTTCCATGAACTCCAGAGATGCTCCATGACCCGTTGAGACTCATTTGCTTCATCTTTTTATCAACGTTTCAGACAACCATTATCAAGAGAGATATTGATAATGGTGCAGAATTTGTGAAAGGAATGGCTTCAAAGAAGATGCCAATTTATGTCTAAGAATCCTCCTAACCTCATTAAAATACTCGCAACCTTAAATTGACTGTGAATCATCTTAAGCACTTAAGCATACCGATGATTGTGCCAAACCCACTTGGATGTTTCTTGTTTGAGTATGACAATTTAAATATCAATTCATTTAACCATTGTTCATGCATCAAGCACAGCATGCCTAAGACCCTGCAATTGAGAAAGTTTTTCAGATTTTAATGGAATCTACATATGCACTGTGAAAATGCATGAGAAGAAAAGAAACTCAGTCAAGTTCTTTTATTAAAAATATGATAAAAAGCACAGTAAAATCTTTTTAAAAAATTACTTTCTGAAATAACAGCACAAAATGCTGGCAAAACCGGACAGTGTTTTGTAGACAGAGCGAGAGAGAATGAACTTCAAACTGTTAGTGAAAAGCCTGGATAGAATGGATGTGGAGAGGATGTTTTCACTAGTGAGAGAGTCTTGGACCGGAGACTATAACTTCAGAATAAAAGGACGCACCTTTAAAAAGAAGATGGGGAGGAATTTCTTTAGAGGGTGGTGAATCTTTGGAATTCATTGCCACAAAAGGCGATGGAGGCCACCAATGGATATTTTTAAGGGTGGGGAGATTGATAGGTTCTTGATTAGTGCAATGTCTGGGGTAAGGAAGAGAAGGCAGGAGAATGGGGTTGGGAGGGAAAGATAGATCAGCCATGATTGAATGGCGGAGTGACCTTCGACTGGCTGTGTGGTCTATTTCTGCTCCGACAACTAATGAACTTATGAGTTAACATTTTAGGTCAAAGATTTATCTGCTTTTACTTTTGAAAACCTGGTCACAAGAGTGAGACACCAGAACATGGATGTTCAATCGAATTTGAGAATATGATTTATGATGAGTTTTGTGAGGTTATGTTTGGTGGGGCTAAGGTCAGTTTGACAAACAGACATTAAGGATTGGGAAGACTTGGGATGTTGTAGTCACTTGTACAAGAGGGTCAAGAGAGTTTAGTTTAGTTTAGTTTAGTTTGGTTTATTGTCGCATGCACTGAGATAGTTGTCACATGCACTTTTGTTTTGCGTGCTATCAAGTCAGTGGAAAGACAATACATGAGTACAATCGAGCCATTTACTGTGTGTAGATACATGGTAAGGGAATAATGTAATGTGCGAGGTAAAGCCAGTAAAGTCAGATCAAAGATAGTCCGAGAGTATCTGATTGGAGTTTAAGAAGGTCATAGTTAAAGTAAAAATTGTTGCTGTAGGACTAGAGATTTAAGAGTGTGGAGCAATTGTAGATCTGCTTCTGTGGCTAGCACGCAAATAGTCGCCTGGGTTGGGCATCATCTTGTTCTCTGTGTACAGGAACGGAACAATTAAATTCTTACAAGTTGCACAATACACAACAAATAAAGATAAAATAATCAATAATGCAATAAATTGCGAATCAGTAATACTTGGTAACCAGACCATTGTATTGCACCAACAAAGTGCATTGTGTAACCAAATATAAAGTTAATAGTGGATCGTTGCTGAGGCAGAGTTATGATTAGACTTAAGCAGTATGGTTCATGAACCTGCTGGTTGCTGGGATGTAGCTGTTCTTGAACCTGGAGGTCACAGCTCTCAGGCTCCTGTACCGCTTTCGCGATGGTAGCAATGAAATGAGGCCAGGGTGCTGTGGATCTTTGAAGATATTAGCTCCCTTTTTGATGGAGTGGCTCCAGTAGATCTCTTCAATGGTGGGGAGGTCAGATCCTGTGATGGACTGGGCAATGTCCACCCAATCTCTACAGTCTTCTTTCATTCCTGGACATTTGAGTTACCAAAGTGATGCAACTATCAGCATGGTCTCCAGTAAACACCTTCTAGAAATTCGATTGAGTATTCTGTAGTCAAGGATTCCATATTCTGAAGGCTGCCAACCCAAAACATCACTTAGTCATGATCTCCAGAAATGCTGTGTGACCCATTGTGTTACTCCAGCACGTTGTGACTTTTTTTCGATTGCGTATGCGGTGATGTATGGATCTCCTCACCCTTATAAGGAATCAGAGATTGGTTTCCATTTTGATTATGTCCAGAGTCAGGTCAAACCTGAGAATGAACATTTCAAATCCATGTCTGTATCGACCTGCACATCACAAGGGGCTGATGTTAGTAGATTTTAGTGTTATGATTTTTCATTGATTCTTCACATGATCACTTTACAAAATAACCCAGTGTTGTTACTGACAGTAATCACAACATCGCCACTTATTTAGACTCACAGCATGTGCACAAAGCTCGAAGTAGTAACAAAGGCACATGTAAAATTGCTTGTGGCGTTTAAGTACTAAGGGTTGAGTAAGCCTGTGTTGATCCACAGTCCATATACGTATGATCCAGCTTTCTTCTTGAGAAAAAGGTTGCTGGGTTTAATGAACACCAGCTATAAAGGGCAGCCCGGTTCTGGCCAGTAATGTTCTTACTTTTCTTCTGCAATATCCTTACTTTTCTTCTGAAATAGAGGAAGCAAGTATGCATTCATATGTGTGAGATAAGAATTATTCCCACATCCATGCATTTACAGAATACCCTGGTGCTCTTCCTTACAGTAACCACAAGATGACAGTGTTGAAAAGCTCAAATAATACCGGCAGTTTTCAGTTTAAAATCATGACCATGATTTTACTGAGTAGTAGTAAGTGACATGAAATATTAGTCAAGAGTTATAACTCCCTGGTAAAATGTACAGTATGCAATTAATCAAACCACTTGCTGAACATTCCAGCATGAAGACATTTAACAGATACTAGACCAAGTGGGACCCGTTGGCTCCCGTCCCCTCAATGCGCAGTGGCGGAAGGGGAGGGGGGCGTTCGGCGTCACACACACACATACTAACCACCCCCACACACACACACTAACCCACACCTTGATATTATATTATATTATATTGATATTATTCATTCAAAACACTAACTAACAAATATAAAGAAGTAAAAGTTAAGAAGAAGTACAGAAGACATAACAGGGGTGACATCACTCGCAGCGCGAGCAGAGGCAAGCAGTCGGATCCATTGTGACGTCATCAGCGAGAACATCTCGTTTATTTTTTAAGTTATTGGAGATTTGTGAACATTTTCATAAATAACTGGAGAAATAATGCAGGAAAATGTCAGATAAGGCGATTTTTGATTTCACAGGATAAATCTCTACCGGAATATGTAAACATTTTACTGTCAGCGCGTCGTTTCTTTGAGTAGATGTGATCGCATACAAATACACACACGTGCACACACGCACACACACACACACGCACGCACGCACGCACGCACGCACGCACGCACGCACGCACGCACACACACACACACACACACACACACACACACACACACACACACATGATCAGACCTTTATAGGTATATAAGGATATTCCAATGGTGAGTGAACCAATCCCAGTGAATTCAATTATACTTTATTGTCACATGTACCTAGGTACAGTGAAATGCTTTGTTCCGCATGAAACCCAGTAAAATCATCCAGCAGACCTCACCGAGGCAGTACATAAGAATCGCCACGTTTCTGGCACCGACAAAGTTACAAAAAGTTAATCGGACAGTTTTATCTTCAGTTCGCGATGGCGAACCAGGCCTGTCGCCGCACGTGGTCACAGGTGCCCCCCGCTGAGTCCCCCTTCGTTCCAGGTGGCCCACTCCAGGGTTCGTCCATCACTCCCGGCGCTCCCCATCGGGTTCCCCCATCGTTCTCGCCAACCCCACGCTGGGTCCCACCTCCTTACTCGACAGCGCCCCGCTGGGTCCATCATTCATTCTCGGCAGCGCGCCACCAGGTAGCTCTCGCTGGCGCGGTTCCCTATCTTCACTCTCGCCGTTCCTCCTGGCTCTCAGTGGTCCACCTTGCTCCCTTTACCCAATTACCAAACACAATAGTGAAAGATTGAACTATTCCCAGCGGCACAGCTTACTTTCAGCACATGTCCTTATTTACTGGTCATTCATTGCAATTCCTTTAACAATATTATCAATCATTTCCATTTTTAATTGCATGTTTGTAGTGGGTCTTGCTCGGTAACCATCAGCCTTCCTTTGATGTTTCTAGTTTAATTTCTATTAAATCACTGGAGGAGAGCCCCGTGATAACCTTGCAATCACACATTTCTGTGCTCTTTGGAAGAATATGATGAATCTGTTCTCCTGAAAGAATGGATTTGCTATCTCTTTCGCATTCATTTTCAATTTTATTAATGCTTCATTTTGTGATAAAATACTTCCAAGGTGTTTTACCTTTACTTTTTCAGGCAACGACCTCTTAACAAAAAAGGGTGAAGAAGGATCCTGACCCGGAATGTTACTTATGCATGTTCTCCACAGATGTTGCCTGACCCACTGAGTTACACCAGCACTTTATGGACTTATTTATAAACCAGCATCCAGGGTTACTTGTTTCTACCTCTTAACAAAGGGTGCCTTCCTTTGAGTGGAGTATCAGGCTATAGTCTTACTGGTGTAGTCTTCCCCCATCTTACTTCAGACAAGAGCACGAGCAGGATTGAAACCAAATCCTTTACAGTTTAGGAGCTGACTTTATAATAACCCCTACTTTAGGAATTAGCATAGATGAAAACAATTTGTATATCAAATAAATAACTGGCCCACTAGTCTTACACTAGCTTCGTTCACCCTCCTTAAGGGTCATGACGTGAAACATTGACCATGATTCTAGCTCGACAGATGCTCCTTGGTATGCTGATTTTTTTCCCAGCTTATACCTTTTAGTTTATTTCAGATTTCCAGTATCTTCTGATCTTCTGCCAGTACTCAGTCATGGATTTCCCCAGTGCTTCTAAACCTCTTCTTTACACCTCATAAACCTTTGTCAGATCTGGTACCAAATTGGAAAAGGTCAGCTCGGAAAGGGTTTTAATATAATCTTACCAGTCTTCTATGAGCTAACTTGAATTTACACAGCAAACCCCCAGTATACCCCCTCCTGCTGAAACTGTTGAAAAAAATAAATGCCTGAAATGTGTGTAGCTTGAATAAACCAGCAAGGAATTGTTACGCAGTAAATTCTTTCATGTGTTTATAAATATCCTTGGTGTCACAGTTAGCATTCATCTAATTGCTTTCCACAGCGTGGAGGAATAATAATGCAGCAATGTTGAATGTCAGTGTAGGTGTGATGTGTGAATGTTGTAACTCACTCATACAAAGCCATGCTGCAGTGAAGTCTGTAAGAGTAACAGAGAAACTATATGAATATAGTCAAAAATAAGTTATTAATTCATTTTGGTCACTAACGTGTGCCCCAAAAGAGAGTTTACCCAGTGAGAAAGTTGGGTTGGCACAGTGGCGCTGTTGCTGCTTTACAGCACCAAAGACCTGGGTCTGATCTTAAATATGGGTGCTGTCAGTACATGGTTGTACATTTTCCCCGTGACCTGCATGGGTTTTCTCCAGGAGTTCCGGTTTCCTCCCACACTCCAAAGATGTTCACGTTTGTAGGCTAATTGGCTTGGTATAATAGTAAGATTAAATGAGTACTTACCAGTTTGAAGTTTGATCTTGATTTTATGAGGAGTTACGTTGGTGATTACGTGAAGAAGGCCCGCCAGGCCGCATGCGCAGCAAACTTCAAAGCAGCAGTATGAAATCACAAATAAACAACACCGAAGTAAACTGTAAGATCAGTGACTCGAGAACTACCAGATGATGTTTTATGAGAGAGGGTTGGACGTGGTGGGCACGTAATCACCAATGTAACTCCTCATAAAATCAAGATCAAACTTCAAACTGGTAAGTTCTCATTTAATCTTACTATTTTACTTCAGAGTCACGTGAGTGATTCCGTGAAGAGTTCAAAGCTTTGTGATTTCATGCCGCAGATTACAATCTCCGCATCCCACTGCATTTGATTGACTCGAAAGAGAAATAAATGCATTAGTGATAACATTGTATTCAATGTAATGATAGGGTTTATTTAACAATGTAAACAAACAACAGTACCCCTAACATTTAGGTACTTAAAATGTCATTGGCAAGCAGCCCTGGATTGATAATTGGCCGATGATAAATTCTGAAACATCAGCTCATTTGCCCATCCGACGGCCGCTAAAATTTGGTCGAAAGACACATCCCTTCCTTTTGGCCGCCAACATAGCTGCTGCCCTAGTATAATGAGATGTAACCACACTATTTAAATGATATACTGACGTTGATGCTCACCTGGTGGAATGAGACATACAATCGTCAATGTTAATACCTGTTGCAGCCACCTTGAAATAGTCTGAACCGATCTTCTCTTGTGTAATTGTTTATTAACTAATACACAGCGCTGAATCCACACTTCTAAGGATTCTGGTGGCCTTGATAACATAAAAATGAGACCGTGGGGTATTCAAAATGATCTTAAAAATCATGCCAGCCCTGGTCTGCTCTGTTAATGTAGACAAGAATGTAAAATGTAATGGCATGAACAGCCAATTCCATCCTGTCCAACCACAGCATTTGCAATGTTTTGCTGTTGTTGTGCTGATATTAGAGTCATGACTAAGGATGTAGCTGGAACCCCTTGGTGAAGTAATGTTTACACATTTACAATAACCAACTGCATAATCTTGTGATGTGAGTACTTGTATCAAGAACTTTTTAACAACTTGATATCTGGGTTGGACCCGACAATGTAGTTCCCTTATGTTACAGCTGTAATTTCTCTATAACTGAACTATTGTCAATATCACTTAAAATGAACTGGAAATGTCAGTAATTTGTATCGTATCAAATGTATCATTAATATTTAACAAACATTTCTGATCCCCTCAATAGAGATGTACTGCTTGTTTGGATGCTATCCATGCATACTGCAGTGAACACCCTCATGGCTAAATGTGGCAACCTGAGGCATGTCAATCCATTGAAAATGTGTAAGTCAATAATCGCTTTACTGTGCAAAGACCAGTCTCCTGAACCACAGTTTAAAACAGCAAGTTCTTGCTTTTTGGCATAACTGTACCGTTGTGCCATAATGCCTGATGAAGCAGGCAACATGGACACTTGGCCAGTTCGATATTACGAATCCAAACGAGGTCTTGCTGACTGTTTTAAGACCCAGCCAATGAGGAAGACATAAAGTCCATTCCTCCTATTGAAGCGAGAATGTATTTCTCCACACTGTTGTGTCACATATTTTTGCAAACAGTGAAACATGCATAAACATGACGAACATTTGATGAAGTATTGAATCATGCTTTCATCATACTTTGAGATCCAAAACTTATTCTGTGTTATCATCAGTCTGGACGATACACCAGTGGCAAGGAGATTAATTACAGGATATTCTTCCTAATTACCATGAGACTAATATATGTCACCATTGTAGAGTAGCAACTTAATTGTGTGCATGAAGAATATGTATATTCACTCAAAACCATACTCAACGGTGCATTTAGTGTATATATTTAGTTGATACTAACAACTGAAGAATTGGTAACTCATGCAATCTCCACTACCTTTGAGTAGGTGATGGTATTTGGAACTTCTCATCTTAGAGTTCTAAACATCAGTTCATAATAACTGAATTCAACCGACCACACTACTGTAGCGAGTTTCAAGTTCAATGAGTTATTGTCATGTTCAGCAATGCTGAATACAGTTACTTCATCATTGTGGCTGAAGTAGCCTCAGCTGACAATAGCACAAGGTTGTTAGCAACGATCTAATTGCTACTTACACAATATCAGTTCTTTGATTTGCTCAGCTGTAACACATCTGCTATATTTCCAATTACTCTTAATGAAAATAACTCAGTTTTGTAACAGATTGCTATAACCCCAATCTCTTGCCAATAGGTGGATACACGACTAATAATAATTAAAGGTAAATCCCAATGACCAACAAACAGTTTATCCCATACTTGGCATACATGGTAAACGGTAGGGAATTGAAGAATACAGTTGAACAGAGGGATCTGGGAATAACTGGGAATATCTGGGAATAACATGTATCTGGGAATAAATCAGAGCATTGAGTATAGAAGCTGGGATGTAATGTTAAAATTGTACAAGACGTTGGTGAGACCAAATCTGGAGTATGGTGTACAATTTTGGTCGCCCAATTATAGGAATGCATTTCGTTGTCTCTGTACTGTACACTGACAATGACAATTAAAATTGAATCTGAATCTGAATCTGAATAACCGTGCATAGTTCCTTGAAGGTAGAATCTCATATAGATAGGGTGATAAAGAAAGCTTTTGGTATGCTAGCCTTTATAAATCAGAGCATTGAGTATAGAAGCTGGGATGTAATGTTAAAATTGTACAAGACGTTGGTGAGACCAAATCTGGAGTATGGTGTACAATTTTGGTCGCCCAATTATAGGAAGGATGTCAACAAAATAGAGAGGGTACAGAGGAGATTTACTAGAATGTTGCCTGGGTTTCAACAGCTAAGTTACAGAGATAGGTTGAATAAGTTAGGTCTTTATTCTCTGGAGCGCAGAAGGTTAAGGGGTGACTTGATAGAGGTCTTTAAAATGATGAGAGGGATAGACAGAGTTAATGTGGACAAGCTTTTCCCTTTGAGAATAGGGAAGATTCAAACAAGAGGACATGACTTTAGAATTAAGGGACAGAGGTTTAGGGGTAACATGAGGGGGAACTTCTTTACTCAGAGAGTGGTAGCGGTGTGGAATGAGCTTCCAGTGGAAGTGGTGGCGGCAGGTTCGTTGGTATCATTTAAAAATAAATTGGATAGGCATATGGATGAGAAGGGTATGGAGGGTTATGGTATGAGTGCAGGCAGGTGGGACTAAGGGAAAAAAGTTGTTCGGCACGGACTTGAAGGGCCGAGATGGCCTGTTTCCGTGCTGTAATTGTTATATGTTATATACTGCAAAGCTTTCCTGTTATAATACAGTTATATTGTCTTTGATAACCTTTGTAATGGGATTTGTACAACATGTATCTCTTACCTTATGAATCTGTTGAAGTCAGGAATAAGTTTTTACATTCGGAATGTTCATATGCCCGATACTCTCCATTCTTCAGAATAACATGCCAATCTTGCCTTATTGCATGGATGGTTTGCATGAGAACGTCTGCCCAATTTCCAAACCCTGGCCATAATCCAACTTACTTGGAATGCTCCGGCTGTGCCTCAACCAAATATTTTTACCCTTTTTGTGTTGTACAAACAAATATAAATATTATAACTTGTGAACGGTGCACTGCCCAAATTTTGGAAGTGCTAGACCCATTTAGGTGAGCATGATTGGAAGGTGCATGGAATTTCTGAGCTATCATGCTGCCCCCAGCTCCAGTGAACCGCTACTGCCGATGTGCACCTGGGGTTCATTCTGAACGATGGCTTTTGCCCGTTGTTGGCCGAATTAATTAATCTGCCAGGCTTCTTACCCTGTACAATAGACCTACCTGAATAACCGATTCAGCGGCTGGCTCTCACATCCCCCTGTTGGCGTTGTTCACTGCCGGCACATATGTGCTTGAGTCTGTTCTATTGACATCTTTAGAGTCCGGAGTAATCTTGACCTTTAGCTCTTCTCTCCTCAGAGAGGGTGATTCGTAGGCAACTCTAACAGGCGCTGCCGCAGGCCGTAGGATACAAATACTGATACAAACCCATTGGCCTTAATAGAATATTTTACTGGGATGGCAACTTTATTGTCAGGAAAGGTACCTCTGACACGTGCCCTTCATCCCTTTGGGTATGCCCCACGGCCATACCCTAAGACTCAGTGTCAGCAGGATACTGACCCGTCTTGGTCTCTGCCTCCGAGAGGGAGATCTTTGCAGCACTGTATACAACAGTTGCTATATTTAGGATAGTCATTTCAACGCACTATCCAGCCCCGGTGAGGAATTCATCCTCCGACTCCGTGGGCCTTGCTCTCTAGCCCCGATGGAGAATCATCTCTCAACTCCGTGGGCGAGCAGATATGTGTGAATTTGAGCAACCCTGTCCCAGGCGTTGCTGGCGCCTCCTTTCATAAAGGCTGGCACTTTTTGACATGAACAGCCCTGCATCAGGCACTGTTGGCACGGCTCTCGCGTAGGCCGGCACTTCACACATGAAGCAGCCCTGTCAGGCACTGCTGGCATGGCTCTCCCATAGGCTGGTAATGTCACAAATGAAACAGCCCTGTATCAGGTGCTGCTGGCACGGCTCTCCCGTAGGCCGGCACTTGCATATATGAAGCAGCCCTGTCAGGCGCTGCTGGCATGGCCTGTCACATAGGCCCGTACATTTTACACATGAAGCAGCCCTGTCAGGCGCTGCTGGCACGGCCTGTCCCATAGGCCCACGCTATTGCTGTGTAAGCTCACTAAATCAATATTTAGTGTACAGCTTTACCTGTGAAGGGTAAAAAATAAATCATAGCAACCTGTGCTTAAACAATTATAACATTGTCAGAACATATACCAATAACTTTAAATTTTGCCTTTAGCTTTTACTTAAAGAAAAAACACTATAAAATACATACTTTTTATTATAAGGAGAAACCCTTTATAGTCCAACTCACCTGAGTCCAAATACGGCTGAACGAGTCCAAGTAATTTCTTGACTGGGGACCAATGTCTGTGAGCCACTGACCCCACTGTCAGTGGCTCCAGCGTTACTTCCTTGCCGTTCCAACAGCATTCCACAGGCTGGGAGCCGCTGACCCCCCTTTCAGCGACTCTGCTTAAGTTTCTTGCCGTTCCCACGGCATCCCCGCAGGCTGGGGAGCCGCTGACCCCCCTGTCAGCGACTCTGCTTAAATTTCTTACAGATTTTACGGCATCCCTGCAGGCTGGGGAGTCACTAACTGCACTGTTAGCGACTCCTTATCTTGCAACTCGATCAATTTTGCCGATTTATCCGCATTTGCGGTCAGACTGGAATTTCCCCACAGACCATAACCGGCAACTTGTCAGGTTGCAAAACCGGCAGGAAAAACCTCTGTAAAAAGAGGCTCCTGCCTAAAAAACCCATGTAAGTAAAAAACCAAACTTACCTTTTAAGTTTAACTTACCACAGCAGGAGCTCTGTCCTGCCAGACTGGTGCTTGCGCCAATGCGGCTGACGTAATGCTGATCATGCGACCTGGCAGGTCTTCTTCACGGAATCACTCATGTGACTCTGAAGTAAAATTGTAAATTGCGCCTCGTGTGTAGGATAATGTTAATGTGTGGGGATCACAGGTCGGCACGGCCTAGGTGGCCCGAAGGGCCTGATTCCGCGCTGTATCTCTAAATTAAACTACGCTAAAGTTGTTAATCTATGATCACACTTTTCTAATTGTCCTCAACAGATTCGATCAATTAACACTCCATTTCATCACTTTACCTTCTTGCACAAAAACATTTATCTGGAATTTGTTCTTTGCAAATTTAAAATGTTTATTTAAACACAAGAGAAATTAGCAGATGAAGTGTTGCCTGAAAGTATGATACTGTGAATGAGCTTCGTAAATATCACATTCTATACCCAGAGATTACATTGTGGCTGTACTACTGCAAAGCAATTACACCAAAATACACCATTGTATTGGTAATGAGGATGCATACGAGGATTCCCTTGGGGGTCTCATAGGCCGCTAAATTAACAAAACAGTAGGGCCTTCTGCTATAATCTCTTTGCGCTGGAGCTTGATGTATTTTATCTCTCTCTGTGCAGTATCTATTGAAAGGCCATTGGCAGTTAACCTTCAGGATTAGATGCACAAATTCCTCCTTCACTAATCCACGTTGTTTGTGACCAGTATGTGGGGGTTGACAAAATATGCAACTCCTTCAACCTTCTAATTGTACCTTTGATCAAATTGCAGAACTAAACACAGAAAGTCGAATGATTCTATTGAGGATGAGAAATGATAGAACAAATGCACAGTTGATACAATAAATGCCCAGAATCTCTTGCCCAGAGCAAGGGAATAGATAACTAAAGGACATAGATTTAAGATGAGGGGGGAAAGATTAAATAGGAACCTGAGCGGTAAGGTTTTTAATACAAAGGGTGGTGTGTATGTGTAACGAGTTGGTGGAGCAGTGAGTTGAGGTAGGTACTGTCATAACATTTAAGGTACATTTGAACAGGTACATGGATATGATAGGTTTAGAGGGTTACTAGACTAAGTGGGACCCGTTGGGTCCCATTCTCTCACAGGAAGTCTGGTTCCCCAACACAATATTCCACCACTCACGCATACCCACAACTGCACTGGCGTGGCTGATGGGTTCCCGTTATCGCTCACTCACGGCTGGTGGACTCACAGTTCACTCACTTATTGCTGGTGGACCCACAGTTCACTCACTCACGTCTGATGGACACCTAGTTCTGTACAACTCTCACTCACAACTTCTGGGCTGACTGATTCACGCCCGGCCTCCGGGGCTTTATTCTCTTCGGGTGCCGGAAGGGGCATTACCTTCATGGTGATTGACAGGTGAGAAGACCAATCTGCTGAACTCACGATTTTTTAAACCTTCATAACTTTTCTAATATTCCAACGATCGTAACGAAACTTGGTGCGCTTGGAGCAGAGGAGAACGGTGAGTAAGCTGGCAAAAAGATCCTAGTGATATATGGTGCCGTTTTTACACAAATTAAAAAACGACGCAGACCGGAAGTGGTCAAGATGAGTGTTTTAGTAATAGTATAGATGGGTTTGGGGATACTGCATTTTCAGGTGAGTATTAAATATATTTCTGCAGTATGGGGAAGGAGTCAATGCCTAAGATCACTGCCAAAGTGAAGTAGACTGCTTTGTCCTTTTGTGGTGCCACACTTTCTGAATATTAAAGATATTATCTGGTCTCGGACAAATCAAAGATGATCAAGGACCTCTTATAACTGAGCCATCAATCCTCCGTTAAGTTCATAAGTTATAGGAGCAGAAATAGGTCATTTGGTCCATCAAGTCTACTCCAACATTCAATCATGGTTGATCTGTCTTTCCCTCATAACCCCAATCTCCTGCCTTCTCTCCTTAACCCCTGACCCCCTTATCAATCAAGAATCTATCAATCTCTGCCTTAAAAATATCCATTGACTTGACATTCATCGCCATCTATGCCAATGAATTCTACAGATTCACCACCCTCTGACTAAAGGTATGTTCTTTTATTCTGAGAATATGGCCTCTGGTCTTAGATGACCCCACTGGTGGAAACATCTTCGCCCCACTTAAAGCTACTATCAGCTACTACCAGGATCTTGTATTGTCTATTTTATTATTCATTTAGTTTTTAATTTCATTTTGAGACACAGCATGGAAACAGGCCATTCGGCCCACCAGATCCATGTCGACCAGCGATCCCCGCACACTTTCACTATCCTACACACACGAGGGAAAATTTACAATTTTACCAAATAACCTACAAACCTGTATGTCTTTGGAGTGTGGGAGGAAACCCGAGACCCTACAACACTTTGAGGTATTCGAGAGAGTTAGATTTAGCTATTAAGGCTAACAGAATGAGGGGATATGGGAAGAAAGCAGGAACGGGTACTGATTTTGGATGATCAGCCATGATCATGTTGAATGGCGGTGCTGGCTCAAATGGCCTACTCTTGTACCTATATTCTATGTTTCTATCTTTCTATCCCGGAGAAAACACATGCAGGTCATGGGGAGATCATACAAGCTCCATACAGACAAGCACCCGTAGATTGAACCCTAGTCTCTGACATTGTAATTCTACCGCTGCGCCACAGGATTGGGAGATTTCTGGCAAGGTCAGTATTTATTCTTATCTGTGCCTGCTCTCAGGAGGGTAGTAGTGCACTGATCCAAGCTCTCTGATAAAGAGATAAATAGAATGTATGCATATCTTCACCCATTAGCAAAGCATGAAGAGTGACAGATCTCCAAGCTAGAATGGAACGAGGTGACAATTTGCAGAAATCATGCAGGTGTACACATATACACTCACATTCAAACTTTTGAAAGCCAAAATCTGCAGCCCTATTACAGAAGGTAAAAACTTTTTAAGACGTGCACAATCCTAAGCCGAGCTCCGCAATGGAACATAGATCACTTACTGCCCTACCATGGAATTGTTTTCTAATTGTGTTTTGAACTGACATCTTTTATGCAGTAATTTTGATTTTCACTGTCTTTGTATTATTTATGTGCAATGTATGCTTTATGTGTTGTCTACATCTATGCGCCTGTGATTTTGCTGCATGCAAGATTTTCACATATTTATGCATATGACGATGGTGTGTAATTTGAAGGGGGGATTGGAATGGAAAGTTCCCTTGTGGTAGCTGCCTTGTATTTCCAGTCAGGTGGTTGGTAAGATGGTGCTGAAGTTGCCTTGCTAGAAGTTGCCTTGTGGCAGTATATTTTATCCACAATTCACATTGTGATGGTTGGGTATCTGGATCGAATGGAGTGAATATTTACATTTATTGATGAGGTCAACTGTTTTGTCCTTAACATGCCAACTCCTGATTGTCGTTAGAACTGTGGTCATCCAATCAAATGAACTGCACTCCTCACTTGAGTCTTGTAGATGATGGCATGACTTTGGGAAATCAAGTGGTAAGTAGTTCATGACTGAATGGTCCACTGAACTGGTCTTAGAGTCATACAGTGTGGAAACAGGCCCTTCAGGCCAGCCTGCACAACAACACGTCTCATCTACACTAGTCCCACGTGCCAGCGTCTGGCCCATATCTCTCTACCTGTCCTTCCAATGTACTTGTCTAATTGCTTATTAAACATTGCGATAGTCTCTGCCTCAACTACCACTTCTGACAGCTCATTCCATACACCCTCCACTCTTTGTGTGAAAACCTTGAATGTCTTGTAGACACAATATTCATGTGGCTACTTGTGGCTATTTAAGTAAAGTTTCTGGTCAATGTTGAGAACCCCAAGATGCTGATAGCGAAAAATTTGTCAACGACAATTCTATAAAGTGTCAGGGTGTTCCAGTTAGATGATTTATTTTTGTAATTGGTCATTACCTGTTCACTTTCGTTTTGTTTAAGTTAGTTTAGTTTAGTTTAGTTTATTATTGTCATACGTACCGAGGTACAGGGAAAAGCTTTTTTTGTTAAAGAAGGAACTGCAGATGCTGAAGAATCGAGGGTTACACAAAAAGCTGGAGAAACTCAGCGGGTGCAGCAGCATCTAAGGAGCGAAGGAGATACGCGACGTTTCGGGTCGAGACCCTTCTTCATACTGCTGAACAACTGAAGAGTCTGAAGAAGTGTCTCGACCCGAAACGTCGCCTATCTCCTTCGCTCCTTAGATGCTGCTGCACCCGCTGAGTTTCTCCAGCTTTTTGTGTAACCCCCAAAGCTTTTTTTGTAGTGTGCCATCCAGTCAATGATAAGACTATACATGACTACAATCAAGCCGTTCACAATGTACTGATTACATTTAGTGCAAGATAAAGTCCAGTTAGATTGAGGAGATTCAGAAGAGCATAGAAACATAGAATATAGGTGCAGGAGTAGACCATTTGGCCTTCGAGTTAGCATCACCATTCAATATGACCATGGCTGATAGTTAGTGTAAGAAATGCTACTGTTAAGATAAAGATTTAAAGGATTGAAGCGATGATAATGAATGATAGCAAATCCACTTCTGGGATCAGCACACAAAGAGTTACATGGCTTCAGTGCCATCTTGTGTATATCGGGTCCTTGTGCACATTGCCTGACCTTTTTTAGGAGGAAAATATAATTTAGCCCAATCTTGGGTGTTATCCAGGAGACTGCATATGGACATTGGTTGCCTCGTGATCTGAAGAATAATGAATCGAATTGAACACAGTTATCATCCATGAAATAACCGAAAAATGACCATAGAAACAAATAAAGGTCTTTAATGAAGCTATTCCATCCTGGAAAGTCAAGAATGTTGACTGTTTGCTTCTATCCATTCAATTTTCCCGGTCTCAGAAAAAACGTTCATACCTCACTGATAGCCCTCTCCTCTTTGAACTTTGTATTCTTCCTCTGTCTTCACAGGTTCATGGTTACTCAATACATGCCATCTTGTTGATTTTTTCGGCACTGTACGTAAGGCTCATCGACGCCCATCAAATTTACCTCTTGGTACATATGGTGGTTTCAGGCATGTAGGAGCTCTTTATTCTGAAAGGCAGGACAAATGGTGTTAATGCAACAGAACGATCCTTGGTGTATTTATTTTAAATTATGCAATTAATACGATAAGACTTCTTTGTAATTGGCGTATTGGAACATCAGTAATAATAATGAGTAAGGTACAAGGCCTTTGGCATATTCTAAATAATTTGCAATAAAAAGCATACTTAGGAAACTGAAAAATGGTGCTATAAAAGCTTTGAGGGAAATGTTCGGTCAGTAAATTATTTTAATAGATGACATTTCTCTCTGCGTTCAACTTCTTTTGAATTCACAATTGTATATCTGACAATTTGAGCTGGTAAAAGTGAAGGTCTTCTTCAAAATGCAGAAAAATAGTGTTTAGCTTTACGAATGTTTCTCTTGTTCGACGTTAACAATATCTGTTGTCTGTTCACAAGGTCAGAAATACTTCAAATCAATGGTTTAGCTCTTGAAACAAATTGGTCCTAGTTTTTAATTTGATTCCACCCAGTCAAAGACATGTGTCCCCTGTGCTTTTTTTTTGTTGCTCCTCCTACAGTTATTTTTGTTATCATTCAATTCATGTGTGGAAGCACAAAAATGTGTTTTGGATATCTGTGAAAATAACTGGTGACGCCAAACTCTGCATTGCATTATTCTATTAGCACAAGGACAAGCATTTTTTTGTAGTCAAAGCACGTTTCAGCAGAGGAGAGAGAAGAGGAAATATCACAACCTTGTTCATGGGCTGTGTGTTGAGTCATTCATGTAATCCCTCACTTCAAACCTTTGATTCAAATGGTGGTTGAAGCAATGTTTTTGGTCTTCACTTTATTTTTGAGAAACAATGTGGGGAAGAAAGCACTTCGGCCCTCTGAGTCCACGCCGACCAGCGATCACCCCGTACTCCTCTCGTTCCTGGGCCTCCTCCACAGCCTGAGTGAGCAACACCGCAAGTTGGAGGAACAGCACCTCATATTCCGCTCGGGGAGTCTGCATCCTCTGGGCTTAAACATTGAATTTTCTCAATTCTGTTAACCCAGGCTGCCTCCTTCCCTTCCCATCTCTCCCTCAGCCCTCAGGCCCTGGCATTCCTTCTCTCTCTATCTCCCCCACACCCAAGTCGCACTAGCTTCTCATTTTCACACTACAAACAGCTTATAATGGCCTGTTTCCTTTATCATCAATACTTTCATTCATTGTTGATCCCTGACCAGTCTGAAGAAGGGTCTTGACCCGAAACGTCACCTATCTCCTTCACTCCTTAGATGCTGCTGCACCCGCTGAGTTTCTCCAGCTTTTTGTGTAACCCCGTACTCTAACACTACCCTACACACTAAGGGTAATTTACGATTTACACAAGCCAAAAAAGCTACAAACTTGTACGTCTTTACAGTGTAGGAGAAAACAGGAGCACCTGGAGAAAACCCACATGGTCACAAGGAGAACATACAAACTCCATACAGACAACACTCGTAGTCAGTTTCGAACCCGGGTCTCTGGCGCTGTAAGGCAGCAACTCTATCGCTGTGTCACTGCGCCAATGAATGGTAAAACTGAGAAATTATCAGAAAAACACCGATCCAGTGAGTGGTTACCAGCTATTTACTGAATGGAGGAAATAGGTTTTGCTCTGGGAGAGGAGGGGTGGGGATGGGGATGGGGATGAGAATGAGTGGGAGTGCGGCAGGTCGTATTTGTTTCATCACTCTTGTTCTGCTGAGTACTTCATCTGTTGCCACATCACCTTCATATGGATTGACATGTGGTGTCCAGATGTCCACGATATTTATGCACCTAATTATTTTTTAATGACCCAGGTTTTTTGCCGAAGCCAGCTTGCTGTATTTTCGTTATTGCTAATTTCCATTGAATTGAATGGTCAGTCATGTCAGTTCAGACACCTGTTAAGAATCCACCTCATGTATTTCCTTCGCTGCAGAATGCCAGTGAACCAGATGGATTTTATGTTAGTCTTGCAGCTTTATTATCAGCTTCACGGAAACAAGGTAATTAGCTCCATATTTATTTAATTAACTGAATTTAAATCCACCAGTTGCTGCAGTAGGGTGTGAATGCTTACTCCAGGTAAGTAGTCCAATATCAGGAGAAGTGGACCTCTAACATTGTCAATGTACCGCCAGACACATGTACGTAGATACATGTGAATATATCTCCATGTGCACGCATGTAAAGTGTGCGGTTATATCTCCTCTGGGTTGGGAAACCAAGAATAGTAAATGAAATATAGACCGAAAGAGATAATCGGTGCTGATCATCATTGCTGGCTTTGATTTTTCCCTTTGCATATCTTTCATTCATTTGTTCTATGTACCTTTTCATTTCCCACTCCCCTGACTTGCGGTCAAGAAGCGTCTTGGTCCAAAATGGCGCCACTGTGTTTCTCCAGATTTTTGTGTTTTTTGGCGTGCAAGTGTGAAAATACACACCTCTAGATTCAGGGACAGCTTCTTCCCAGCTGTTATCAGGCAAATAGCAACCTCTTTGGTGACCCTCGGGCTATCCATGATCAGATTTTGCTGGCTTTACCTTGCACTAAATGTTATTCCATTATCGTGTGTATCTATACACTGTAAATGGCTCATTTGTAATCATGTATCATTTGCTACTAACTGGGTCGCACGCATCAAAAGCAGACACGTGACATTAAAACTAAAGTAAACTGACCTGAACTTCAAGCAGCCATCATAAACAAAGACCTTTATCACCCCAGTCATTTATTCCCACTCTATTTGGGTCGAGGCCCTTCTTCTCAACTCGAAAAGCCACCCATTTCTTCTCTCCAGAGATGCTGCCTGTCCCGATGAGTTACTCCAGCATTTGGTATCTACTTTCGATTTAAACCAACATCTGCAGTTCTTTCCTGCAGTATTGTCTGTTTTGATTGGACAGCATGCAAAACAAAGCTTTTCACTCTACCTCTGTACACATGACGATAAATCTAAACGGCTGAATAAATAACTGAATGGACACAAAGGCCTGAATGTCCGACTGCCATGTTTCTAAGTGTTTTTAATATGTGCAATGTATGTGTGTGGATATATTGCCGTGCTTTCTTTAAATTAATTCAAAGGGTTTGGGTGTTGCTGGAAAGACATCATGAATTGCCCACCACTCATTCCTTCATTGCTCGGAAATAAATGAGCCAACCACATTGCTGTGAGTCTGGGATATCACACGGATTAGATTGGACTAAAGAGAGCCAAGTGTGTCCCTTGAAAAATATTGGGGAATCGGGTAGGATATGACTTCTCTGGCAATTTAGAATTATACTTGATTGAGCGAGATAAGATCAATAGCTCAAAATAATTCCCCTAACATACAATTATTTTCCTTTCAACAGTTTGACTTTTGTTACTTACTGTTGCTTGTTACATTACTGATACTTGCAGATTACTTGACACTGGCTGTGAATTGCTGCACTTTGTAGGATGGCTATTTGGGTGGGTGGATAGTAGGAGAAGGGGCTGAAGAATATATAGGTGATGTGGTGCATGGGTGTATTCATGACTGAATTACACTTCCTAGAAAAATGGCCTGGCAAGTAATGTTATGAGCTTGTTAACATGTTGTGTTGGTATTGGTATATTACGTCTTGCGTACCGAGATACAATAAAAAGTTTTTCTTTGTGTGCTGCTATACCACACAGGCCCTTAAATTCAACTTGCTCACACTGACCAACATATCCCATCCACACTAGTTGCACTTGGACTCATATCACTCTAAACCTGTCCTACCCATGTACCTGTCCAAATGTTTTTTTTTAAACATTGCAGTACTACCTGCCTCAACTAACTCATCCAGCAGCTCATTCCATACACCCACCATCCTCTGTGTGAAAAAGTTACCCCTCAGCTTCCTATCAAATCTTCCACCCCTCACCTTAAACCTACGTCCTCTGGTTTTCGATTCCTCTACTCTAGGCGTCTCCCCAATCTATTTCTCTCATTATTTTGTACGCCTCTATAAGATCACCCCACATCGTCCTGCTCTCCATGGAATAGAGTCCCAGCCTGCTCGACCACTCCCTATAGCTCGGGCCATCAATTCCTGGGAACATCCACTGTTGTATATTTGGATGAGGGGATTGAAGGCTTTGTGGCCAAGTTTGTGGATGATACGAAAATAAGTGGAGGGGTAGGTCGTGTAGAGAAAGCAAGGTCTCTGCAAAAGGATTTGAATAGGTTGCGAGAGTGGGCAGAGAAGTGGCAGATGGAATATGACGTAGCAAAGTGTGGAGTCATGCATTTTGGTAGTAGGAATAAAGGCGTAGTTTATTTTCTAAATTGGGAGAGAATCCAGAAATCGGAGGTGCAAAGGGACTTGGGAGTGCTGGGGCAGGATTTACAAAAGGTTAATCTGTAAGTTAAGAAAGCATATGCAATGTTAGCATTTATTTTGGGATGGCTTATATACAAAAACAGGGATGTAATGCTGGTCATAAGATGCTGGTCAGGCAGCATTTTGAATATTGTGAGCAGTTTTGGGCACCATAACTGAGGAAGGATGTACTGGCTCTGGAAAGGCTCCAGAGGAATTTTACAAGAATGATCCCAGGAATGAAGAGGTTAGCATATGATGAGCGTTTGACAGCACTGGGCCTGTACTCACTGGAGTTTAAAAGAATGAGGGTGGACCACATTGAAATGTACAGAATAGTGAAAGGCTTGGATAGAGTGGATGTGGAGAGGATGTTTTCACTATTGGGAGTCTGGACTAGATGTCATAGCCTCAGAATTAAAATACATTATTTTAGTCAAGTCAAAGTCAGTCAAACAAACTTTATTGTCATTTAGAAATACATCGATATATGCAATTCCAAACAAAATTCCGTTGCATTTGGCTCCCTGTGCAATTCGATAATTAACAGAAGGATAAATTGGAAAAAAATGGATAAAAGGATAAAAGGATAAATAGACAATGGTGGCAGCCCATTACATGGCATTCAGGAGTCTGATGGCTCGTGGGAAGAAGCTGTTGCAGAACCTTGATGTTCTGCTCCTTATGCTATGATATCTTTTGGAAGATGAGGAGACATTTTTTTAGTCAGAGGGTGGTGAATCTGTGGAATTATTTGCCACAGAAGGCTGTGGAGGCCAAGTCAGTGGATATATTGAAGGCAGAAATAGATAGATTCTTAATTAGTACAGGTGTCAGAGGCTATGGGAGAAGGCATGCGAATGTGATTAGGAGGGAGAGATAGATCAGCCATGATTGAATGGCAGGGCAGGCCTAATGGACTAAATGGCCTAATTCTGCTCCCATAACATGATCTTATGATCTCATAAATCATAAATCTTCTCTGCACCTTATCTAGCTTGACAAGATCTTTCTTATAATATGGTGCCCAGAACTGAACACAATACACTAAATGCGGCCGCACCAACATCTTACATAATTGCAACATGACTTCCGAACTTCTAGACTCTATATCCTTAACCATTGTCACTTGCTCCACCCATCTACCAATCAACACACCCCTCCCATGCATCCACCATTCAGTCTGTCCCGTCTCACCTCTCTTTTCCAGCTTTCCCCTCCCTACTACAATCAGTTTGAAGAAGGCCAACAATCCAAAACATTGGCTGTCCATTCCCTCCACAAATGCTGCCTGACCCGATAAGCTACGCAAACACTTTGCGGTTTGCTCAAGATTGCAACATCGGCAGTTCATTGTATCTCCACTATCATGGAATGGTTATCAGGTGTATGTCTTTCTACCATTTGAAATGGACTCCCAATTTTCTCATTCTGTTCATTTTCATGCGGGAAGAGCACTTTAAGAGAATCACAACATGTTAAATTGGTTTAAAAAAGTGGTGCTTTCCGCTGAGTCTCGAACATATCACCTGCAGGACCAGATTGGGCACTTATTCTTTCCACAACAGTGATCCCAGATTTTACTTCTTTTTCTTGCATATGGTGTGCACAGCCTAAAGTTGTAGGTCAAGGGTAGCCATCCAGGCCAGTGCAGCATCAATTACTGGGTGGATGGCTTTGATGCCACCAGGGAAAGCCTCAGTGAGAAGTCATTCACGATGTGTGGGATGGTCTGGTCTGGTCTGGATGTCTGCAATCACAAGCAGGACTGTCTGTCATCCCCCACTTATGCAGGTGATGGGCTGTTCTTGCATGGAGGGTGTTGATTCTGTTCAGTGTTAGCCATTGTTTGCGATGGAGGTCAAATCCCGGTGTTTTCACTGTGGGGTCAGTGATGACCTCTCCGTTGTTGGTGTTGGCATCTTCCCAGGCTATGATGCCCACTCAGTCTTGGAGTCAAAGTCTTCCAGGGATTTGACTGAAGACCAGAAGGTATGCGGGACTTGGCCGTGTTGGGCAGATTGTGGCCCACCACGATTTTGGTCAGGTGGTCCACCCTGTTTCGACTAATGCAACTCGACGTGCACAAATAAATAGATGTAGTATTTTGGTGTCACATTTGACCAGATTTTACTTGTAGGACCCCATTCATCCCTCCCCTTTCTTTCCAGTGACAAAATAGCCATACGGGCAGTAATGGGAGGCGAGTAATAAGTACCTACCGCCTTTTTCAATATCGTCCGATTCTGGAGCTGGAAGAATTAGTGGCCGCTGCTGGGTGGATGTGCATTGTTTCCTTTGCCTGAAACTTCGATGACAAACAACACACGGAGAGACAACATATATTTTTAAAAAATGAACATATCGCGGACGCAGGGTCACTGAAATGAACTAATTAAAACCTTGCAATTTGCCACATGTTCCCAACTATTAGCTCGTTGAAAATCAGCCCACGCGTATAAACGACTCTCCTGTGCACGTTATTCAGTTCCCAATGCATGTTTCACTAGGTTACTGAGAGTGGGTTGCTGAGCCAGGCACGATTTAACAGGCGCTGTTCAAGTGACAAGTCCGCTCCCCTGACATATGGTCACTGCCATCGAAGTCAAATCTGTCACTACACAATTCATAGTCCTTGCAAAGGCCAGTTTTGTGAAAGTCGTTCATGGACAATATCTCATTAGTCACTACAAAGGAGACAAAAAAAATCAGAAACAATTGTGGAGAATTTGGCAGTGAATGTCAAAGGATTTACAAAAATGTAAACGTTGCTGAGCGATCATTTCTGCAACAGCCTGAATAATCTGAAATTAACAGATTATTTCGAATTTTAGCGCTAATCCGATGTTCGTTTCACAAGAGAATAAATAGTTAAATAAACTATCAAGTGATCGATGATCCATAGACGGCGCGGACTTGATAGGCCGAATGGCCTGTTTCAACGCTGTAAACTAAACTGGGCGTCAAGGTAGCCCAGCGGTAGAGTTGCTGCTTTGCAGCACCAAAGACCCGGGTTCGGTCCTGACTATGGCTGTTGTCTGTATGGGGTTTGTACCCCCCAGTGACCTGCTTCCTTCCACACTCCAAACAGGTTTGTAGGTTAATTGACTTGGTATAATTATAAATTGCACTAGTGTGTGTAAGATCGTGTTTGTGTGCTGGGGTCGCTGGAATAAGGGCTTGTCCGAACAAGGGCTGTATCTCTAAACGAAACCAAACTGTGTATTAACTGCGTCATGTCTTACACTTTTTAAGTATAGTGATAATGATAATATTAATATTAAGTATTGGACGACCAATATTCTGTTCTTATTTGCAACCAATAATACTTGCAATAGTACAAAATGTAATCCAACCAAATAGAGGCACAACAGACTGCAGACTGGAATGTTGAGCGAAACACAAAGTGTTGGAGGTACACTGCGGGTCAGGCAGCATCTGCAGTGGGAAGGGCTGAAGAAGCCTGACCCGCTGAGTCCCTCCAGTGCCGGGTGTTTTGTTGCTAACCGAAGGTCATTGATGAATTGGTATGTCTCTTTTATGCCGGTTTATTTTTAAACACTTTCCTCAAATCTACCTTGTGTGTGTATGTACAAAACCCTACACACACCCGCTTGCTGTGTCGCTGCTGCATCGAGGTCGTGAGAGAATGCACAACAAAACACACTTGGCGATTACCAGTAACATCAGCGGTCTCTGCATCCTCACGCCGATGCCTGTGTACGCATTATAATTCTTTGCCACACTTCAATTTTAAATTGAGATGAATATCAAATAAACAATCGTCATTTTTTTTCTGTGTATTTATTTAGACAGTCAATACATCCACAATATTCACGTTGACCACAATGTAAATATTTATTCGTGAGATTAAAATATATATACACACCACCCTTTCCCAGGATAATATTTATAAATCTACGGTGTTTTAATCGACGATGTTACTTTTTCTAGTTTAATTTTCAGAACAAAAGTGAAGAAGTTATGTTTTTGCTGCACAATCTTGTCGAGATCGGATCCGGAAGATTGCATTTAGTTTGGGGCAATGCGCCTTCGGGGTGAGCTATCGGTCCTGACAGCGACGCCGCACAGATTCATCAGCGCCAGAACTTGTCACTGCTTCTGAAGGAAGACTGATTACAGTATTTGATAAACAGTCTTAAACAAAGGACGAGAGAGAGCAGAGGAATTACAGGGTTGTGCATAAACCAATAGAGGCTTATTGGGTAGGCAGAAAAAAATAAGTCAGAATGGCTATTGAAACATTAGCCTTCATCTCTAGGCGGTTGAAGCACAAACTCGTGGGTGTTCACAACGTTTATATTCAGCTCTATTCAGAATGCAAAAGTATTGCATCCCTTCTATTCAGCTCACCCGATGAAGGATGTAAATGGTGCAGGGCGGATGCACAAGCATGATACAATATAGGACAGGCTGCAAGAAACATAAAATAATGAATGCTAGATCTCCGTACAGATTGGTAAAATGCACGAGATTTGCATAAATTAACGTGGGTCCCTTGCAGGCTGAGAGTGATGTAATTAAATGGGGTCGGGGCTCAGAAAATGCCAAGGAAATTAAAATATGATTTCATGATTGCCAAGCAGTAGGTGACAGTAAACTTCCTGGAGAAAATTAAGAGTGGGTTCAGCCAGAATGAGGAGTTGAAAGAAATTTCAGAGGACATAGGTTCAAGGTGAAGGGGAAAATATTTAATAGGAATCTGAGGGGTAACACAAAGGGTGATGGGTATATAGAACAAGCTGCCAGAGGATGTAGTTGAGGCTGGGACTATCCCATCATTTAAGAAACAGTTAGGTACGTGGATAGGACTGGTTTGGTGGAATATGGACCAAGCGCAGGCAAGTGGGACTAATGCAGCTGGGACATTGTTGGCCGGAGGTAGACAAAAATGCTGGGGAAACTCAGCGGGTGAGGTAGCATCTATGGTGCGAAGGAAATAGGCAATGTTTCGGGTTGACCCGAAACATTGCCTATTTCCTTCGCTCCATAGATGCTTCCTCACCCGCTGAGTTTCTCCAGCATTTTTGTCTGCCTTTGATTTTCCAGCATCTGCAGTTCCTGAAGAAGGGTCTCGACCCGAAACGTCGCCTATCTCCTTCACTCCTTAGATGCTGCTGCACCCGCTGAGTTTCTCCAGCTTTCTGTGTAACCCCCTTCTTAAACTTTGTTGGCCAGTGTGGGCAAGTTGTGCTGAAGGGCCTGTTTCCATACTGTATCACTCTACGACTCTATTACAATGTATTGCTACATGTATCTATGTATCCTTGCAGGTGAAACACAGAAAATTAACAGGCAGTTACAATGCTTTACAACAATTATGGGATGCAAAACTCTGATGATGAGACCTCTATCATAATCTTACAAATAGGTTTTTGTCACTTTACCCAAGGAAGAACATATTTACAATTTACAATGTAACAAAGATTCAGGCAATTGAACCATTCAATCAGAAACCATACTAGAGTGAAACTGAGCTACTAACTACTTCATTGGAGACACTCGGACTATCTTTAAACTGACTTTACTGGACTTTATCTTGCACTAAACATTATTCCCTTCATCAGGTATCTGAACTTTGTGGATGGCTCGATTGCAATCATATATTGTCGTTCCGCTGACTGATTAGCAGCAACAAAAGCTTTTTACTGCACTACGGAACCTGTGAGAATAAACAAAACTAAACAAAGACACAGTAGACTGAATCTAGGAATTGGTGATTTGCCTGGTGATATACAATAGACAATAGGTGCAGGAGTAGGCCATTCAGCCTTTCGAGCCAGCACCACTATTCAATGTGATCATGGCTGATTATCCCCAATCAGTACCCCGTTCCCGCCTTCTCCCCATATCCCCTGACTCCGCTATTTTTAAGAGCCCTATCTAGCTCTCCCTTGAAAGCATCCAGAGAACCTGCCTCCACCGCCCTCTGAGATGGAGAATTCCACAGACTCACCACTCTCTGTGAAAAAAGTGTTTCCTCGTCTCCGTTGTAAAACAAACCTGCCATTTGCTCTGTAGAGTTGACTAAAGTCTAAAGTTGAGGGGAATGAATGGCGATCTCATTGAAACGTATTGACTGGTTCGATGCAAGCAAGTGATTGGTTATTCTGGATAGAGATGCAAAGATATTTTTGGAATTCTGTATTCAAGATGATGAGTCTTTGGAATTCTGTATTCAAGAGAAATGGCAAGGTTAATTCACTGAGTATATAAAAGACACATGCTATAATAACCTCACATTCTTAGAGATAGAATTATTATACTGAACTGTTAATTATTATTGTTTGTATACTCAGTAACATGGTGTTAGATGGGTGCTAATGTAGGCTGATGATTCCAAGGAGTGGTGTGTAGTGTTATGCCCCTGTCCCACTTAGGAAACCTGAATGGAAACCTCTGGAGACTTTGCGCCCCACCCAAGGTTTCCGTGCGGTTCCCGGAGGTTTTTGTCCTCCGGCAAACACCTTCAACTAGCATCGCAACTGGCTTCGACTAAAAAATTACCGATTTTTAAAACGGAAACCACTTTCGACCATTAGCGAGACTGACAAAAACCTCCGGGAACCTCCGGGAAGTGCATGGAAACGTTGGGTGGACAGGGGCATTAGTGTCAAACAGACCATGTCAGCTAAAATGGAGTTGTCAGCTAAATTAGCAGCCCAGCATTCCAAACTCTTCAAAAAAAATTAGTTTTCGAAGATGTTCCCAAACAATTCTGGGAATGTCTGGGTTTGCTTAGCAAAACACTGCAATACCTGGGCGGACCACCTACGCCCCCTACCGCAAGTAGTGCGGAGATGGTGTGCACAACAGTCTAACTGTGCCACTGGCTAATGATTAGCTCACTCGAAGGTATGACATAGTCTGAATGGACGTGAAACGCCATAAATGATCGTGTCGTGCACCCTTCCAGAGGCAGAGAAAACCCTGGCCTTGCATCGTGTCATGAAGGGTGCCAAGTGATCGACAACAGGTTGAGGGCACCCTTTGCTCTGTATTCGGGCTTTGCAGGTGCGTATGCGGATACGTGAGTTTATGTGCCATGTTTGGTAGTGTAAACAAATACCTTGCTACACCAACACTGTTTCCTGAATCTGGTGATTTATCGAACACATGTCAAGGCAAGTCAAGTTTATTCATCACGTACGCATACGAGATATGTAGTGAAATGAAAAGTGGCAATGCTTGCGGATTGTGCAAAAAAACTACAAAACAGAATGAAATTACATATTTGTGGGAGAAAAAAAAAGAAGAAACAGCTATTTAAAAAGACACCGCACAACAGTAAATTGGTACAGTAAGTTAGTCCCTGGTGGGATAGGAGTTTACCGTCCTTATGGTCTCTGGGAAGAAACTCCTTCTCATCCTCTCTGTTTTCACAGCATGGCAACGGAGGCGTTTGCCTGACCATAGCAGCTGGAACAGTTCATTGCTGGGGTGGAAGGGGTCTCCCATGATCTTGTTTGCTCTGGAGTTGCACCTTCTGATGTATAGTTCCTGCAGAGGGGCGAGTGTAGTTCCCATAGTGCGTTCAGCCTAACGCACTACTCTCTGTAGAGCCTTCTTGTCCTGGGCAGAGCAGTTCCCAAATCAAATCGGGATATTTCCGGACAAGATGCTTTCCACAGCCGCTGAGTAGACGCACTGGAGGATCCTCAGAGACACTCTGACTTTCCTTAATTGCCTGAGGTGGTAAAGGCGCTGCCTTGCCTTACTCACCAGCGCGGCAGCGTGTGATGTCCATGTTAGATCCTCTGACATGTGGATTCCCAGGTATTTAAAGCAGCTCACCCATTTATCTTCAATGGTGTGTACGTCCTCGGATGTTGTGCCCTCCTAAAGTCCATGATCAACCTTAGTTTTTTTGACATTCAAGAGGAGGCTGTTGTCCTGACACCAGATTGCCAGATCAGCCACCTCCTCCCGGTAGACCTTCTCATCGTTGTCTGAGATCAGGCCCACCACCACAGTGTCATCAGCAAACTTGATTATAGAGTTGGAGCTGAACCTAGCCACACAGTCATGTGTGTACAGGGAGTACAGTAGGGGGCTGAGGATGCAACCCTGGGGGGATCCTATGCTCAGGGTGAGGGACTTTGATGTATTTCCTCCCATCTTGACTACCTGGGGCCTGGCGGTGAAAAAGTCCAGGACCCTGGCACACAGGGGGCTGTTGAGCCCCAATTCCAGCAGCTTCTCAGCAAGTCTGGTGGGAACAATCGTGTGGAACGGCTGAACTGAAGTCTATGAACAGCATCCTCACATAGCCCCCCTTCTGGCTGTCAAGGTGAGAGAGAGCGGTGTGCAGAACCTGGGAGACTGCATCGTCCGTGGATCTGTTCGTACGGTATGCGAATTGCAGCGGGTCCATGTTGCGAGGGAGGAAGGCGCAGATGTGTTTCTTCACCAGCCTCTCAAAGCATTTCGTGACTACCGAGGCAAGGGCCACCGTCATTCAGACAAGCTGGGGAGGCACTTTTTGGTACAATGATGGATCTTTTGAAGCAGGCAGGGACCACGGACTTGGCCAGGGAGAGGTTGAATATTGTAGTGAGCACCGGAGCTAGCTGCGTAGCACAAGACTTAAGTATTCGCCCCGAGATGCTATCTGGGCCTACAGTTTTCCTCGTGGTCACACGTGTCAGAGCCCTCCTCACATCGTGCTCGGACAACGAGAATGTGTGCACATCCCCAGCGATGGACCTCCCTCCAGCTTAGTTAGCCAGCACGCTGGCGGTGTTGTCGTTAGCCGGCAAGCCTGGGGTGATGTTGCCCGTCTCCAAACGAGCGTAGAAAGAGTTCAGGTCATCAGCTACGGAGGTGCCGGCACTTCCAGTTGAGTGGGGGCGTGTCCTGTAGTTGGTTACAGTCCGTAGACCCTGCCACAGGCGTCTGGTGTCTTGCTGCTCCATCTGTGACTCCATCTTGTCCCTTTACCTCCTTTTTGCGCCCTTCACCACCCTTCGCAGTCGGTAAGACTCTACCTTGTAGACGTCCATATTTCCGGATGCCAAGCCAGAGTTGTAGGCAGCGGTGCGAGCATTCAAGGCAACACGAACGGACCTGTCTACCCAGGGTTTTTGATTTGGAAAGGTGCTAACCTTTACCTTGAGGATGATGTTATCGGCTATTGTTGCGATGAAGTCCGTGATCGCTTCCACGAACTCACTAACATCACTGGAACTTGCTTGGAACATATTCCAGTTGACATCTGTTAGTGCATCTTGCAGCATGGCATCTGACTGGTTGGACCACTGCTTTACGTCCCTCGTCACTGCCGCTTCCCGAACTATCCTCTGTTTATACTCCGGCAGCAGGAAAATGGTAGCTTTGCAGATTTTCCTAAGGGAGGGAGTGAAACGGCCTTGTAGCCCTTCCGGAACAGTGTATAGCAGTGGTCCAATGTTCATTCCCCCCTGGTGGCACATGTGATGTGTTGGTAGAAGTTTGGCATGACCTTCTTGCGATTTGATTTATTAAAATCTCCAGCCACCACCATAGCCGCATCAGGGTTCTTGTTTTCATGTCGACAAAGTAGCAATGTTACAAAATTTTGAGATTTTAAAAATCAAGTCTGCAATTTTTCCCATAAGATAAAGCATAAAATTAAGTTTAATTTGACACCTAATTCACTTTCATATCTTCAGTATTAAAAAAAGTTATAGCCATTTTCATACTCGGAAATTAGCATCTTGTTCCCCATTGCTTTTCCATTGACTGAACTCAAAAGCTGTGATCAAGGACTGTCAAAAGCCCATAACTTTCTTAAAAATTAAGAGAAATGAGTGAAATTTTCAGTTATTATAGATTGAAGCATTCTGAAACAAATATGAAACACTTACTTGGATGACCTGAAATTAAAGCATATAATGAGTTAGTTACCTAATTGTAGCTAATTACAAAATTCAATTACTAGATCTAAACATCTATCCATTTCTTAAGAAAAGGTTAACATTTTTAAATAGCCTAAGTGTCCAAATAACATTCACACAGGAATTCACAATATAACATGATTTTTAAATCTCATTGTCGAATTTATATGCCAAATGGAAGGAATTTAGTGTTTAATTCCCGTAAATTAATGGCCATTTAAATCATCTTGCGAGTGGGATTTTGTGGAATGCAAACGTTTGGAACGTTGCATTTGCGGTGAATTTAAACCCCATATCGGCAGGAAAAACACTGCCGGTTCATATGGGGCCTAAGTCACCTTTTCGCCACATGAAATTTTGATTAAAAACATGCTAAGAAGCACATTCACATGTAAAAATAAACGGCGTGCCTTGCTTTGTCCCGTACGTGAGATCCGTTCCGTTATCGGCGTTGACGGCTTTAGAAGACGCTTAGAAAAAAAACTGAAGAGTATGTATGAGCGATTTTTCTTCAGCAACTAAACAGCCTGACAAAGATCGATTTGAACAGGCTGGAGAAAAACGGCATTTTAAACCCGCCGCCCTCTCAAAGGCGCCAAAGTCGCGCACACGGGAAGTGACAGAACTGCAGTGCCGCTGAAGGTAAGTTTTATAACATACTTAGACATAGCACGTCATGTGCGGCCGATAGTACCACATCGGTGTCCGCATGCGGTGGAATGTAGACGGCCATGACGATCACTGAGCCGAACTCCCGGGGAAGGTAGAATGGGCGGCATGAGATCGTCAGATGCTCCAGGTCCATCGAGCAGGAATGGGAAAGCGTCTTGATATCTCCTGGGCCGAATGGCCTACTCCTGCACCTATTTTCTACGTTTCTATGATATTCTTCTGCATTGATGTTTTTTTTTTCCTTCAATATAGATTAAAAGGTGATCCAATTGGAATGTTGTTGCTTAAAATGTTTGAATGGGAAGATATAGAAAAAATACTTTCTCTAGTGGTGGAATTCAGTTTAAAAATACTGCTTAAACCCAAAGTCACGAGCCAAGTCATTCAGAAAGATGATCAGGAAGGATTCTTATAGATGAGACTTGCAACTCATTCTCCCATAATGGTCCTGTGTGATTAACAGAAATTTAAGAACTGAAAATTAACAGTTTTCTTATTTAGTTTAGGAGATTTGACAGTTCAGCAATGCTCACATAGGAAAGTGAACCAAATTTGTAAGAATGTGTATCCTTCAAATGTAACCTGAAGATATTCTGAAGGGAACAGCAGACTAAATCTCAAACTTAAAAACATTCAATGTAGTGTATATACACTAAAATATACTAAAGTGGTGAATGTTTTCTTTGTGTGTTTCCACGAAGACCATATTCAAAAAGTATCTGTCAAACTTAAATATGTGATTAAGTGACTGATTCCTGGGATGTCAGGACTTTCAGTTGAGGAAAGACTGGATAGACTCGGCTTGTACTCGCTGGAATTTAGAAGATTGAGGGGGGATCTTATAGAAACATACAAAATTCTTAAGGGGTTGGACAAGCTGGATGCTGGAAGATTGTTCACGATGTTGGGGGAGTCCAGAACAAGGGGTCACAGTCTAAGGATAAGGGGGAATTCCTTTAGGACCGAGATGAGGAAAACATTCTTTACACAGAGAGTGGTCAGTCTCTGGAATTCCCTGCCACAGAAGGTAGTTGATGCCAATTCATTGGCTATATTTAAGAGGGCGTTAGATGTGGCACTTGTGGCTAAAGGGATCAGGGGGTATGGAGCGAAGGCAGGTACAGGATACTGAGTTGGATGATCAGCCATGATCACATTGAATGGCGGTGCAGGCTCGAAGGGCCGAATGGCCTGCTCCTCAGGCCAGCAGAATCCAGCAGAGGAGGACAAAGGGCTTAATTAGGAAAGGGAAAATAAATTATGAAAGGAAACTGGCAGGGAACATAAAAACTGACTGCAAAAGTTTTTATAGATATGTGAAGAGAAAGAGACTAGTTAAAACAAATGTTGGTCCCTTGAAGTCAGAAACAGGTGAATTGATCATGGGGAACAAGGACATGGCAGACTAATTGAATAACTACTTTGGTTCTGTCTTCACTAAGGAAGACATAAATAATCTGCTGGAAATAGCAGTGGAACGGGGGTCAAATAAGATGGAGGAACTGAGTGAAATCCAGGTTAGCCGGGAGGTGGTGTTGGGTAAATTGAGCGGATTGAAGGCCGATAAATCCCCAGGGCCAGATAGTCTGCATCCTAGAGTACTTAAGGAGGTAGCCACAGAAATAGTGGATCCATTAGTGATAATTTTTCAAAATTCCTTAGATTCTGGAGTAGTTCCTGAGGATTGGAGGGTAGCTAATCTAATCCTACTTTTTAAAAAAGGAGGGAGAGAGAAAGCGGGGAATTACAGACCAGTTAGTCTAACGGTAGTGGGGAAACTGCTAGAGTCAGTTATTAAAGATGGGATAGCAGCGCATTTGGAAAGTGGTGAAATCATTGGACAAAGTCAGAATGGATTTACGAAAGGTAAATCATGTCTGACAAATCTGATAGAATTTTTCGAGGATGTAACTAGTAGAGTGGATAAGGGAGAACCAGTGGATGTGTTATATCTAGACTTTCAGAAGGCTTTCGACAAGGTCCCGCATAAGAGATTAGCATACAAACTTAAAGCACATGGTACTGGGGGTTCAGTATTGTGGATAGAGAACTGGCTAGCAGACAGGAGGCAAAGGGTAGGAGTAAACGGGTCCTTTTCAGAATGGCAGGCAGTGACTAGTGGGGTACCGCAAGGCTCAGTGCTGGGATCCCAGCTACTTACAATATATATTAATGATTTGGACAAGGGAATTCAATGCAACATCTCCAAATTTGCAGATGACACCAAGCTGGGGGGTATAGTTAGGTGTGAGGAGGATGCTTGGAGGCTGCAGGGTGATTTGGATAGGTTGAATGAATGGGCAGATGCATGGCAGATGCAGTATAATGTGGATAAATGTTAGGTTATCCACTTTGGTGGCAAAAACATGAGGGTAGACTATTATCTGTATGGTGGCAGATTAGGAAAAGGGGAGATGCAACGAGACCTGGGTGTCATGGTACACCAGTCATTGAAAGTAGGCATGCAGGTGCAGCAGGCAGTGAAGAAAGCAAATGGTATGTTAGCATTCATAGCAAAAGGATTTGAGTATCGGAGCAGGGAGGTTCTACTGCAGTTGTGCAGGGTTTTGGTGAGGCCACACCTGGAGTATTGCGTACAGTTTTGGTCTCCAAATCTGAGGAAAGACATCCTTGCCATAGAGGGGGTACAGAGAAGATTTGCCAGACTGATTCCTGGGATGTCAGGATTTTCATATGAGGAAAGACTGGATAGACTCGGCTTGTACTCGCTGGAATTTAGAAGATTGAGGGGGGATCTTATAGAAACTTACAAAATTCTTAAGGGGTTGGACAAGTTAGATGCTGGAAGATTGTTCCCGATGTTGGGGGAATCCAGAACAAAGGGTCACAGTCTAAGGATAAGGGGGATTTTCTTTAGGACCGAGATGAGGAAAACATTCTTTACACAGAGGGTGGTGAGTCTCTGGAATTCTCTGCCACAGAAGGTAGCTGAGGCCAGTTCATTGGCTATATTTAAGAGGGCGTTAGATGTGGCACTTGTGGCTAAAGGGATCAGGGGGTATGGAGAGAAGCCAGGTACGGGATACTGAGTTGGATGATCAGCCATGATCACATTGAATGGCGGTGCAGGTTCGAAGGGCCGAATGGCCTACTCCTGCACCTATTTTTCTATGTTTCTATGTTTCTAAAAGGTTGGGTGACATGTATGAAATGGGAAATGTATTATCATTTCAACAATTAAAATCAAAATTTAATCTGAATAATAACCAATACTTTAAATATTTACAGATATGTGACTTTATAAAAACATATATACCAGGATTACAGAATATAACGACAGACCCACTGGAAGAAGCAATGAATATTAAGGCGGACTCACAAAATCTAATATCATATCTATATAACAGTATTCTTAATAGAGAATTGCCATCAACAGAGGTAATTAGAGAAGACTGGGAAAAAGATTTAATGATAAAAATTTCTAAAGAAACATGGGAGAGATATTTGATATATATACATAAATGTTCGATTAAAACTAGACATAATTTAATTCAATTTAAAATATTACACAGATTATATTATTCAAAAGTTAGGTTGAATAAATTTTATTCAAATATTTCTCCCATCTGTGATAAATGCCTTTCTCAAAATGCCAACTTCACATTCTTTTGTTTCTTGCACAAAACTTCAAAGATTTTGGTGTGATATATTTGATATATTCACTAGCTTATTTAAGATAAAAATGGAACCGAGTATGGAAATGATTTTCTTTGGAGTATTAGGAGATGGAAACAAATTAAATATATCCCAAATCTCATTTTTTTAATTATGGTTTAATAATACCAAAAAAACATACTCAAATTCTGGAAAAAGGCTACTATACCAACACTCAAAATGTGGATTGGTAATGTGTTGGAAATGGCCCATTTGGAAGAAATGAGACTCCTCCTAATAGAAAAAAAAGACCAATTCTTAACGAGTTGGTCTCCATTTATTGATCTTGTGGATTCATGGGGTGTAATAACATCGTAAAATTAAAAATTCTGGGTTTGAGTGAAAAAAGATTAAGAACAAAAAATATATATATATATCGACTTGTGGCGTGTGAGAATCTCCTTTCTGCTTCTCTTTCTCACTTATTTCTTCCTTTACACTACACTCACTAGACTATTCTTTACTCTTCGATACCTCTTTCTTTCTCATTTCTTTCTAAACAAAAAAGGAATTTGTACAAAGAATGTTTTAATAATTCTGGGAACCTGTAAAAAGGTACCATTAAAATGTAATGTACTTACTTCTAATAAATAAATTAAAAATAAAATTTTTTAAAAAGTCTGAATATTGGACCCGACCTGAAACGTCACCTATCCATGTTCTCCAGAGATACTGCTTGACCTGCTGATTAATCCAGCCCTTTGAGTCATTTTTTATAAACCAGCATCTGTATTTTCTTGAGACTGCATCCTAATTTTGAAGTGTAGTCGTCTTTATAAGAAACACAAGTGTCAGTTTCTGTTCAGGAAGCTTCCATAAATTTTAATGTAATAGTAGCTACATCTTAACTTTTAATCATTTTTAGTGTAGAGCTAAATATTGAATGCAGCATGAGGGAACATTGTATGTTGTTTTCAAAGTAGATAGCACCTCAAACGGTCCGCCATAGTATCAGCCTGAAGTTTTGTCCTAACGTTTCAGAAATTGAAGTTAAGAACAGAGCTCTGTGAATTGGAGGTACGACTACTATCAGCTGAACGACAGATGATTCTTCACAATCAGAAATGTTGATTGAGAACTTGTTTAATCAGCATGCATGATTTATGTTTAAAATATTAACACCAGGATCCACAATTATTTTCTGAAACCATGCTACCTGCAACTGACTGAAAATGTGTTGAACAAAACTCAAGACCTTCTACTAAGTGGGAGGTGATAGGTCAAGAGGGTCTCATGTGATAGGTGGGAAGTTCATTCGCTTTTAATTCGAACTCCTTGTCATCAGCATTAGAGAACGACAGAAAATATGAGTACAGTAACCCACTTTATTTCTGCAGTGAATTGGATGATTGGAAATATCAATCTGCTGTTAGGGTTGCATTCAGAACTTGTATATTGTCAAGTTGCTGGTCTCTCATTTGGTGTGTCACCCTGGTGTGTTAACCCACTTTTGTTTTGGAATACTGAACCAATTCCAGCTAAAGGCATGATTCAAAACCTCTGGAAAACAGCTGACTCTGGACTATCTTGACTTCTCAGCACTTCTGGAAACTCACTGATCTGCTTAAATTGATCACTCAAGGCCATGAGTCATAGATCAAACTAATTAATGGTGTACTGTTTCATAAAGCTTTCTGAGAACATCTGATAACCGTACCATTATGAGGCACAGTAGATCCAGGCGAAGGATTAAATATATGCAATATGTATCTCAGCATCAGGTCAATTAACATATGATGAAAGGCAATCTGCCATTTCCCTTTATGTCACAAATGCGCTGATTTGATTTTCTCATTGGGCAATCATGTCTTTAATCACGCTTACAATTGAAAGGTAAAAATTAAGGGGAAAGATGTTTGATAATTTATCAAGAGCCAGCACAGTCACGTTGGGGTGAAGAACATCCTTCTGTGTTTCCCCCCCACCACGGGTACCATGTAATTCCGTGCTACCTGCTCCATGGTCAGATAGTCGGTGACTAAACCGTCTCTCCACCTGGTTTGCCTGGTGAGGAGGGGGCTGTGGACCCCCAGCAGGAGCAAAAACAAGACCTGTCAAAGGGCGGATGAGCTCCTAGCGAGCCAACTGCCATCCACACTTCAGTAGAAGTTGCGATCACTGTCGTACATAGCATTGTAAGGCACCGTGCCCATTGATGTTTTCAACGATGACGATGATGATGATGTGTTCAATCGGGCTACGAGACTAGGATTAATACTATTGGGCAGCACAGTGGTGCAGTGGTAGAGTTGCTGCACTACAGTGCCAGAGATCCAGGTTCAATCCTGACTACGGGTACTGTGTGTATGGAGTTTGTATTTTGTCCCGTGATCTGCGTGGGTTTTTACTGGGTGCTCCAGATTCCTCCCATAGTCCAAAGATATACAGATTTGTAGCCAAATTACATAGAAACATAGAAAATAGGTGCAGGAGTAGGCCATTCGGCCCTTCGAGCCAGCACCGCCATTCAATATGATCATGGCTGATAATCCAGAATTGGTACCTTGTTCCTGCTTTCACCCCATATCCATTAATTCCCTTAGCCCTGAGAGCTATATATAACTCTCTGTTGAATACATCCAGTGAATTGGATTCCACTGCCTTCTGTGGCAAAGAATTCCCCAGATTCGCAACTTTCTGTGTGAAAACGTTCTTCCTCATCTCAGTCCTAAATGACCTACCCCTTATTTTTAAACTGACCCCTGGTTCCGAACACCCCCAACATCGGGAACATTTTTCTTGCATCTACCCTGTCCAATCCTCTAAGAACTTCTATAATATCCCCTTTCATCTTAAATATCAGCAAATACAAGCCCAGTCGACCCATTCTTTCATTGGTTTGGTAATATTGTAAATTGTCCCTTGTGTGTGTTGGATAGTGTTTGTGTGCGAGGATAGCTGGTTGTTGCAGACTCGGTGGGCCAAAGGTCTTATTTCCATCCTGCATCTCAAAACTAAAGTAAACTTGCATAGAGGGCCTTTCAGTCCTAACCTGTTTTGTAGACAGAGACCATTTTGATGGATACGGGTGGTTGTTATATTGGGGAGATTGCATCTAACGTGCACAGTAAGAGCCATCAAGCATCAATGCGATATTAAGGCCATTTATTTTTCGTTATGTTGATTTAGGAGCATTGCCTTGACCACCATGCTATTCTTTTGAGGCTGCAGGAGGCAAGCCTGGGACACACACGTGGTCAGGCAAGGAGAGGGATATCGGTTAGCTTGCTGAGCCGGTCGAGGTCAACAGAGGAGGCCCTGCAGCACCCTGGAGCTTACCTTGATCAGGAGCCACTCCAGTACAATAAGCATGTGGTACAAACGTTGGACGTTTTGTAAATGGCACCAATACATGGCGAATTTTGCATGCGTGATCTGTGCAGAAAAAATGTTCACTGTGTAGTGCACATGTGACAATAAAGCACCATTGAAGTTGCTCCTTGGATGCCACTTCCTTGAGAAAGGGGGCGTTGCGAAAGTTTCATCCTCAGGGCAACACTCCAGGCAGTGCGGCAGTCCCTCAGCACCCGGTCCACTATCTGGATGTTCAGTTCCACGCAAGGTAGAAGACAACCTGATGCTTCGATTCGAAGAATATCTTTATTTGAAATGGTATCGACTGACATGCACCGTTACGCACTCCAGTAATTTAAAAAAAAAGGCAACCCTCACCTTCAGTATGCAGCCTCTGCTCTGGTTGAGAGGATGGCGAGATGCATTGACAATGTTCCCCATTGTCTTCACGGTTGACAGACAAATAAATTACTTATGGAAACTGATGTCGATGTTTAACTTCATTGCCACCTCTTCCGCATTGCAAAAGACGATGAGATGATTAAATTAACATGGCGATTTGTGGGGCATACAATTTGCACATTTAATTTTAATGTTTAAACCCACCAGGGTTTCTCTTTAATTGCGAATGGAAACAAAGACGAATGGAATGAAAAAAATAATAGAACACTGTCCTTGATTTGTTTTAATTCCAAGTGATTTAGTCTCTACATAATATATCCAGTTGGCGCCTCTGCAGTCTAATTTTCACCGTGTTGGGATTAGGCGAGGGCGGGTTACACGAAGATGACATTTTATTACAGAGAAATTAAACATAACCCAGTCAACGTCAACGCGATTCGTACGATAATTCTCAATTATTTTCTTTCTTAAAAAATAAAACATCACAATATACCATAAGCTTCTGCTTGTGTCGTTCACTCACAGATCGTACGAAAATTGTTTGAGATACACAACTTGCATTTCGGTAAAGGATTGTCCGGAGCCTTGACTAATTCACGTTAACAGAAGTGAAAAAGTAACGGAACACACAGTGTGGCATTATTAAAATTAGATTTAAGTAGTTGTAAAAAATAAAGTAGTACTGGTGTTACAACTGCATCGAAGTGGCAGAGGAGAGCGTTGGACCCTCTGTGGGGGAAGGGTAATAACGACAGCACACTGAGAAGCAGCAAATTATCTGTGTTAAGGTCGCTTCTGCACACACTGGAGATTCCGGCGGATTGTTATTATCAAACTAGTACAGGGGGGAAAAAAACAATGAAACATCCAGATGGTTGGGCGCACGTGTCGCATGTGTCCAGAAGATGTCCCCATTGCAATGGGAATCCTGCACAAAATTTACAGAGAAACTTCGGATGGATTTAAGACTTCTTAAAACCTTCAAAAGTCGAATGGGATACCATTGGGGTGGAGATGATGCAGGTAAACTCTTGCACGCACGTCGAGTTGTGTCGCACGAAGCAGAAGTCGGCAGATTTAGTCGCACCGGTGATTTCCTGGACTGGTGCGCACAATTGCGTCGGAGGACGCGCCACTGCACCTGGAATTTCGCCCCACGGATTGCCCCAAATGTTTGTCCGTGGCCGTTTATCAAATCCATTTGCAGCAAATCTCCTGAGCAATGCCGCCAAATGGTACTTTTTTTTCTCTGCCTTTCTCCTCTCTATGGGGAGGGGGAGGTGGGGAGGGGAGGGGGGTGTGGCTCTCGTTTCTAGAGAATGACAGTGCATTTGGGTGCAGAAGGGTTTGAAGTCGATTGTGCAGTCCAATCCTTGGATTTTACCATCCAATCGCTCTTTGCTTTAGGAGAAAGTGATCGTGGAAAAGTCATCGCCACCAAGACTATAGCAAAGCATCCTTCACAAAGCCACAAAATAGAAGCAGGACGCCCAGTCCATCGCTAGCCGCCACGATCGTCGTCCCTGCGGAAGAAGTTAAAACATTCGCTCATCGTGGAAGATTGTGTTTCCCGATATTGCTTTTTTTATGACATGCATTTCAAATTAACGTTGACATTTTCTGAAAAAAACCCATCACTTGCATCGCCATGCGTTCCAAATAATAACACAGCACGCAGTCCAACACCAATCAAAGCGAGAAGACAGCAAAATACCATATGGAGCAGGATTCTCAGAGGCAACTTCAATTTAGTGAAATAAGAGAATAAAATGAACGGTGTCGTGGTATCAATAGCCGGATTATTTGTATTAAAAAACAACCATCTGCCTATCTGCCCCCCCCCCATCCCCCTCCCCTCGCCCGTGTCTACTTATCGCCTCGCACGTTTTGTCCTGCCTCTCTCAGCTTTCTCTCTCCCCCCCCCCCCCTCCCCTCCCCTCCCCCACTCCCACAATGTCTTACGAGCCCCGGCCCGAAATGACACCTATCCACGCCCTCCAGGGATGCTGATCAACCAGCGGAGTTACTCCAGCATTTTGTGTCATTTCTTTTTTTTTGTAAATCAACCCGCGATATACCGTGCCTTAGGGCGACCGTCCTATTTATCAGGTTTTTGATTTGTCACAGCCATGCACCCAATACTTTTCACGCACCAGATTTACTCTAATGACATTACACATAACTGCAGTGGGATCTAAGCATTCTGGCTGATCCGTATTATGTTTACACTAGTCGATCTAATATATTCCACAAAGACTGAAGATGGTGCATCCCTGCACGAATCATGAGGTCCACATACACAAAACGGGTTAAAACGCGGAAGGAATAGCGTTTTACATCGGAGAATATTACCCCTCTCACAATGCTTACCTACTTTAGTCCGCAGCGACCCATTGTTGAAAAGCTGCCCCCCAGTACTGCAGCACGCGTGACCCAGTCCAAGTGGCAGCTGGGCTGGGTGGTTCTTTATTCTGTTTACAATATACTTTAAATAATCCCAACATAACGGCATCCACTGACAAATAGATTTCATTAGTGAAACATGGAAGGTCTCCGTGTAAACCCTGCACACGCTTGACTCCTGTGGCCACTGATGGGATTGCAGTTCACTGTCAGCAGAATTATTTATATGCAAGTATATTTAAAGGATTATATGCATATTGCATATCCTTTATGAATAAACATGACACAGAAGGGGGGCTTTTAACCCATCAATTCCACGCGGTCTGTTTAAAGAACATTCCATCCAGTCTCATTCGCCTTGCTCACTTTCTCCATTCCCACTTGAAAGCCCTATTTCCATGACACCAACAGGCAGCAAATTCCAAACCATACCGATTCTCGGCAAAACAAAATTTAATCGAATACCTTTTCTCTCAGGAGCATAATCTCGACTTCTTCGGTCTAGCTTTCCACCGGAATCCCCTCGCCGTTCCAATAAATATTTTCTGTGCCTTTCTTGGGTTTCACGTCGGTAATATCATTGTGTGTATATGTTACCTAACTACATTTTATTATCATAAGTCCCGGGAATGGATTGCATTTATGTACAATATTATCTGACCCCATGCAAACCACACCTTTTCACTGTACCCCGGCACAATGATAAACCCGAGCCTCAACCCAAGTTATAGATAATGATATGCTGGTGATAACTTCCCCTCCAATTACTTTAATGACAATAAACAAAACATGTGAAATAACGGGTCATTCAAAACAGGGGCTCCCTGATTATATTGCCAAGCATAAATTTAACTGCAGCATTGGCAAACAATGGTTAACATCTAGAGAGATATTTGAAAAATCACACAGAATAAAGGACAGTACAGGAAAAGGCCCTTCGGCCCCCATCATGCTGGACCCGATACCAGGGTGAACTAAGCTCCCCTGTCCCCACGTGAGGCATATCCCTCTATTCTCTATTCTTACCAACATTTATGGCAGCAAGTTCTATGCATGCACCACTCTCTGTGTAAAAATAAATGTCCCACATAACTCCTTTAACCCCGCCCCGCTCTCCTTAAAGCTATGCCATCAAACTGATATTTCCATCATGAGAAAATGATTCTGACCATCTATCCTAACCGTGCCTCTCATAATTTTGATATGCTTCTATCTGGTCTCCCCTCAGCCTCGATGCTCCAAAGAAAAAAAATCTCTCTTTTTAGTTAATACCCTCTAATCCAGAAAGCATTGCAGTAATCCTCTTCCACACCCTCTCCAAAGCCTTCATATCCTTTTGGTAATGGGGTGACCACAATTGCTGACAATACTCCAAATGTAGCCTAACCAGAGTACAACAAAGCTGAATGATTCCGTTGCACTTTGCAGCTCTCCAGTGATCCCGTCAAAGGGTTCCATATGAATTGAGATTGTTGCTGCAGATTGTAATAAATACACTATAGCTTTGGGTATAGGCATGTGTGTAGAATCATAGAATCACACAGCGTGGAAACAAGCCATCGGCCCAATGCCCAGATTGAGCAACATGTCCCATCTATACTAGTCCCACCTGCTTGCATTTGGCACATATCCATCTAAAAATGTCATGTCATGTACCAATCAAAATATTTCTTAAACGGTGCTATTGTACCCGCCTCAACTACCTCCTGTATACTCCCACCACCTTTTGTGCAATAAAGTTACCCCACAGGTTCCTATTAAATCATTGTCATTATCCCCTCCCTCACCTTAAGGTTATGTCCTCTGGTTGTTGATTCCGCTACTCTGGGTAAGAGTCTACCTAATGTATTCCTCTCATGTGCAAGCAATGTAATTTATTTTTATTTACATAGGCATGGAGAGAAGGCAGTGAAGTGAGTGCGCGCAGCCCGATGGCTCCACTACTGCTGAAGGCTGTGCCTTGCCTACCTGATGTGGATGTGGCGCTCTGCCTGAGGATTGTGGCTGCCGGCCTGGAGGTGACTTCCGCCTGCCCCTCGCTCGTTCCTCTGCTGCCCGAGGAGCGGCGACCCGGGCGCTCGCTGGGAAGTCCTGCGGCCGCTGAAGGGCTTCTCAAGCCCTTGCCATCATGCAGGGACAGCGGTGGAGGTTCAAGCGCTTGCAAGGCCCGGGCATAACTGGTGTTGACATAGAGGCGCCCCCGAGCCTTGTACTCGTGTATCTCTCCATTGTTGGCATCGGTCACCCGGCACTCGTACAGCCCTTCGTCATCCTTCCGCACTTTGGAGATCTGCAGTTTATGGGAGATGTCACTGCCCATCACTTTCACTGTCTACAAAAGAGGGAAGAGGAAATGAACACCAGATAAGTAGATAGGTCTGAAGAAGAGTCTTGACCCGAAACACCACCCATTCCTTCTCTCCAGAGATGCTGCCTGTCCCACTGAGTTACTCCCGCATTTTGTGTCTACCAGATAAATAGTCCATTAACACCATCACCATCCAAGCCACAACTATCATCGGCACTGCAATCCGGCTTCAGTTCCCCCGAAGCACCAAGGGTCATCAAGAAGCTGTGAGATGTCTGCAAAACGCAAACCTCTCCTGAAAATAGCACCTGCTACGCTCTCCACACCCCCACACCTCCCCTCCCCCAAAAAAGATGTTGAGTGGTGGAGAAGCCCATCACAAATGATCAAGGTTTTGCCAATGCACCAGAATGGAAGAGCAAATCACCCCCATCCTGCAATTAGCCAACGTGTAAAGGGCACGAGTTGACCCGCGGCTTATTATCCAAGAGGTGAAGGTGCAGAGATGGGTTGAAAGGAGCATCCAACGAGGCTGCTGCCAGAGGTACTGGGGGGGAAGATGGCAACATTGGCACTGGAGATTGTTAATGGCTAATGTGCAGGGTCTCAAATACGTGAGCTACTTGCATCAGTCTTGCTGTCAGATAACATGGGTTGGTTCAGCGCCAGTCAATACTCCAACCGGGCAGCAATAGACAGCCATAGAGCGGCGGAACGGGCCCTTCGGCCCAACTTGCCCACGAAGACCAACATGTTTGGGGTTCCTTCTGCGAATGGATATCCTTGGATTCAGAGGCCAGGACTGAAGGACACTGCACCGCCGGCTAAATTTGTCATAACAATGCGTTTCAATGGGATTTTAACTTCTCTCCCCATTTATGCTTTATTATACAATGCGACAATGATTTTTTTCCATCTGTGAATGAGACTGTAATCTGAAGACAACATTAATTGTTCTAATTGTTCGGGGATTAATGGAATTTAAAGTAATGCCACTTACTAAATGTAATCGTATTCATTAAAAAAAAACCACAGATTTCCTTGACTTTGCCGCTGGAGAACGAATCACTCACAAAACAGCCATGGACTGCGTCACTAGTGTAATTAGTTTTGCAGACTGGAAGTAAATCTTCCCTGTATCGACCCATGTTTTCCCTGGAAGGCATCGTTTTGTATCCTGGCTGCTTGATCTAAACACGTCCGAGAAACCGACCACGTCTCATCCCACAAATAGCGCACGGAACAGACTGCACCCTCGGAAACTGATTTTGTCAAGACTCTGATCGCACCCTATACTCACTGCCACGCCTTGCACAGGGACCCCGAGATTTGCACGACTATGTCACTGGAAGACGACCACCCCCCCCCCCCCCCCCCCCGTTTTTTTAAACTTACGCTTATTTTGGTCTCGTCGTTGATCATATCACTTTGTGGCAGATTGTCCAACTGTTGAAAAGACAAAACGGTTGGAACGCGAAATGAGATACAAACATCGCCCAGATCATGTTATAAATGTCTATCGAGGATAGCATTTTAATGGACATGTTTTTACTTGATGCACTGCGCCATATACGGACGACAGCATCTGAATGAAATGCTATTCTGTTTTAATTCCACCTTAGCTTATTTCATCTGAGCGCAATGATCAGCACCCACATGCACTCGGGGACAGTATACACCGTACAGTTCCGTACACGGTGGCTGACATATTCGGACGAAATGCACAGGTCGTTTTTATGTATAATTATTTAGAGCTATTTCCAGGTGGACCACCGGGCTGTAAACATCTAAAACTTTTCGCAAATATTGCGCCTGCTTCACGATCTAAGAGCTACGAGTTGCGAGCGGAGTACGCAGTCACCACAGCCTTTTGTTAAGAGTCTGTGCGATACACTGGACTTCAATATGTGCCCTGAGCCCTTAAATCGGCTGCAATTCATACGGATCATGGGCTGGATTACCCTCGATCACTAGCAAGTGCACTTGCCCTGAGTTTCCCGCAGTTGCTTTTATCTCGCGGATTTATCTCGCGTTTCCCTGGCGCGCTTCCCATCCCTGTGCTATCGCATGCCCCTTTAAACCCGCCGCGATTTTCTTCTTCCAGCGACAGATGCACCGATCTGTACCATCTAGATTAGGTCCGTGAATCTGATCCGAATTCCGATTTGGAAAGTAGTGCCAAATTAAGAACACGGGTCCCACTTTATTCCCAATGAACGAGAGTATCCTAGAACATTGCGGTCGTAAGAATCAGGACAATGCGCGTATACCCTGTAAATAGCTCGTCTAAGTAACGGCCCATCAATATCACATTCATCATTGAAAGACGCTCATGGAAAAATATCAAGCAATCAGCGAGTGTTAGTTGCATTTCGTGATCTACACCCAACCATGTTTTTATTATGTTTGCCTTGCCCTGTTGAGCCCGTGTTACCGCAGACCATTTGATTTGCACCGAACGGTGGCGGCAAGGAGACACAACTGAGTATATAAATGCGCTCCAAATACGGCTAACTCCGCCGAATCATTGCGCAGGATTAAAATAAATAGGTCAGTTTCGCGGAGCGATGGGCGAGTAACACACTGAAATAGTACAGATTGGAGAAAAAAAATGTGCCGATGGTAGTGTATCAGTGCCTGATAGTGAAGTGCGTGAGGTTCATTGGAAAGGGTGTGAGCAAATATAATGTTGCTTGAGGATGCTGGAGGAATTGTGGTACCATGTGAGTGTAGGAGGGAGCATGTATTCCACACTGCATCACTCTATGACTACGACTATGTGAAGGCGAGCCAGTGTGAGGGTGTGTTAGAGAGAGAGGGAGAGTGTGTGTGTGTGTGTGTGTGTGTGTGTGTGGGGGGGGGGGTGTTAGGGAGAGTGTGTACGTGTGAACATGAGGCTGTGGCAGGGAGAGTGAGTGTGAGGATGGGTGAGAGAGTACGTGAGAGGGTACAAGGGCTTGTGGGGGAGAGTGAGTGTGATGATGTGTGATGAGTGGGTGTGTGACAGATTGTAAGTGTGAGGAGTTGTGAGGAAGTGTGTGAGTGAGGGAGGGAGTGTAACGTGTGGAGATGCATGAGGGTGTCATAGAGTCATAGAGTGATTCAATGTTTTTAACAGGCTCTTCGGCCCAACGTGCCCACACCAGCCAACAATGTCCCAGCTACATTAGTCCCACTTGCCTGCAATATCCATATCCTTCCAAACCTGTCCTATCCATGAACCTGTCTAACTGTTTCTTAAATGATGGGATAGTCTCAGCCTGAACTCCCCCCTCTGGCAGCTTGTTCCATATGGGTGAGAGGGACTTTAGTTCTGTGAGGATGCGTATGGCTGTGTGGGACAATGGCTGTGTGGGACAATCTGTGACAATGTGTGGGACATTGTGTCAGAGTGTAAGAGTGAGCAATGGAATGTGAAAGGGAATGAGGGTGTGTGGGGGTGTGTGTGAGAGTGTGCACAGAGGAGTCATGCTCTCCACGATTATGAGAGAGTTTGAAAGTGTTTGAAAAGAGGATGGGAAAAGGGTAACTGAGGGCGAGGGTGGAAGTGTGCAAGGCCATATGTGAGTGAATGCCCAAGTGTAGTTTGCAGAGTGAGGGCATGTGATGACGTGTGAGGGTGGGTGAGAGAGTGAGGATTCAGGGGAGTGTGTGAATGAGTGTGAGGGCATGTTTCAGGAAATGTGTAGAAATACGGAGAAAGGTGAGAGTGAGTATGGATTTATGAGTGAATGAGTGTGAACATCATGAGTGTATAAGGTGTGTCTGAGGGGTGTAATTAGAATACATGCATGGGGTGTGTGAAGAGGTGTGTGAGTGTGCATGGGAGATTGCAAGGGAGCCTCAATGTGAAATGCTGTGATGATGCATGACGTAGTGTACGTTTGTGTGTGGGGGTGGGGGTGGGGGGGGGGGGGGGGGTGGGGGGAAGTGTCATGTCAGTGTATGCATGGGAGTGTCGGCAAGTGTGAGTGTGAGTGAGTACAAGGGACTGTTTATGAGTATGGGTGTGAGCGAGAGATTAAGAAGGTGTGCAAGTGTATGAGGGGGTGTTGGTGAGTATAAGGGAGTGTAAACGTGCATGAGACTTTAATTAGACTTAGTTCCTCCCACATTGTTGAGTGCACTGGGCAGCAGGATTTCACCATTCTGTTCGGTCATATGTGATGTATCAAATAGAACAAGTTGTCCTATAACTTTAGGCTATGCACATCACACAAAAGAAGAAGAAGATGTGTGACGTCTTCCACCATCGACAGGGGGCGAGCTCCGTCTCTCATGCCGGTTTCCAGTATAGTTTTTGCTTGCTGTTTCCTTAACGGGTTTGGGTTTTACGGGGTTGGAGTGCTGGAGGGAATGTATGAGGGAATGCCATTAGCTGAGGGAGTGTGAGTGTATGAGGGAGCGCTAGTGGGAATGGGGGAATGCTAGGGAATACAAGGGGGTGTGTACATGAGGGGGTGCCAGTAAATTTGGAGGAGTGTGAGTGTATATGAGGGACTGTGACTGAATATGGGGATGTGACCGTGATTATGGTGAGGTGTCAGTGAACATATGTGAATTTCAGTTGGTGTGAGTGTACGGATATGCGAAAATGTAAGGATGTGGTATTTGAATGTGAATATGTGTCGTATATGTAACTGTGTGAGTGAATGGGTGAGAGCACAGATTGGTGAGATATGTGAGCTTGTATTTGAGTAGTAATAGTGAGCAGTGTATTATGAAATGTGCGAGCCTGTGTGAATATACATAATCCTGTGAATATGTGTGAGATCTAGTGTGGAGGAATGGAAGGCAAGTATGTGAAGAAGTATGCATGTTTAGAATGCAATGTTCAAGAGGTTTTGAGGATGTGTGTGTGCGTGCAAGGCTATGGCAGCATGGGGGTGTTATGTGATGTTGTGTGCTGCAGTGTGCATTACATGTGTAAGAATAACTGAAGCAGTGTGAGGAAATGTGTATGTGGGTGTTATGAAGGATGGTGTGGGGGTGAGTGTGGGAGGAATACTGTAAAGCGCTTAATTGAGAGGATATTGGGAGTATTTGAGAGTGTTTGATGACACATACAGATGTATGTATCAGGGCCGGTGATGGTATGTGTTTGTGGGTGAGCCGATTGCAAGGGTGCCTTTGTAAGAAAATGTGCAGTTGCGAATAAGGTTTGACATATAAATGTGGAGGAGACAGGATATGTCAGTGAGAGAATACCCGATGATGCGAGTGATTTTTTGTGAGAGGGTGTTCACGTGTAATTGTGAGCTGGAGTTAGAGTGTGTGCGTGTGCGTGTGCGTGTGTGTGTGCGTGTGTGAGAGAGGTGCACGAGTTTGTATGTGAATATGGGGAATCAACCACCAGGGTATTTGCGAATAAGAGTAAGTACGTGAGAGTGTGTCACGGACACGATTACGTGTGAGGATGTGCGTTAGTTTGGATAATAAGTAAATAAAGTGGCCGTGCACTCATTGAGAGCGTGTAAAGAAGCATTTGAGTGAATGTGCTAAAGAACTATGTATGTGGGCGAGGATGCGGGTGACAGTTTTCGCGCGCGTGTGTGTGTGTGTGTGTGTGTGTGTGTTTGTGTGTGTGTGAAGCAGGGATTAGGGCAACGGGTGGCTGGTGGGATCGATAGCACTGTGAGTCCTTTGAGCTGTCGGTACCTGGATTTTGCTATCTTCTGGGCTGTATTCCTCTTGCAAAGGAGTTCGAATGAACCACCACTGGATCTCCAGATAATAGGACGGGGAGCCGCTGCCTCTGAAAGCACAGGCCATTTCCACGTTGTCGCCTTCTCTCGCGGTTACACTTCCGGGGAATTCAGTGAATTGCGCTGAAATCAACAAGCGTTCAGATGTTCACCCCAATGCGGGCTGAATCGCGCCTCTCCGCTCCAAACATTTACTGGAAACACTTATCAACATAGAAAGCTCCCTGATTCCATTCTCTCCACACGCAGCGCTCTGGCGCGCAACAGCTGGACTCGCGGTTGTTTTTTTAAGACCCTGTGTTGATCCAGTTATTAAACCAGTCCGCATTCTGCATCCGATTCCACGGTGCATGCATTATTAATAATAAAGATTCATAAGAATGCATTAAAAATGCACGGTTCTCAGTGCATATCAATGCGATTCGACACCTTAAGATAATGCATCCTTCTTACACGGGAACTTAATATAATTGTAACCGACGGGAAATTATTTATTTGCTCTCTGTGTCTTTTCTCGAGTGGCTCGTTATTTTATTCCCTAGATCTTATTTTACTTTCTATTTAACCTTCGTTCACTGTCCCCGTTACCCTGCTGTTTCGTCCTCTCCACTCCAGCATCCAAACTATCCCTTCTCCTCCCGATCTACTTCTCCCTTCCCCAGTTTCACATTTAACCCCTCTCTGCCCTGCCTCCGATCCTTCCTTTTCCCCCCGCAGCTCGCTGTCGTTATAAACACTCCAAACAGGAGTAAAACGAGACGCACCCAAACAACGCCTTATTTATTTTGCAGCAATATTATATTATGCAAAAAAGGTAATTGTCGTTTAACCTCAAGCTGCTGGGGCAGACAGGAGCGAGCTTGACAGGAGCTTAATGATGCTCCACGTATCTGCTGCCAGACTGTTACCAAACAGACTAATCTCTTCGCTCTATCTCAATCTCAATAACTACCCAGCCGACTCCATCCTTTACCTCGCAGTACCCTCCGGCCCCTAACCCCCCAAGGCATTTTCTGGTCTATCTGAATTCCACACTTTAACCAAGTATATTTCAATCATCAATAGTCCTTTCCATGCTACTTTCCGTTCGCGCCTCTCTAGTTTTAATCCCAATCGCAGGAACGCTGAAATTTCATTTCGCAGTCGCAGACTTACCTTGGGAAGAAATCCCCAATTGAGCGCAGAAGACAAAAAGGCAACCCAGAGAAAGACAATAGGTCCCCATCATCCCAAACATACATCAGCAGCGAAGAATCTTGCAGTCCTGGCAATTTATACGGGCGAACCAGTATTTCTTCTCGGCAGCCACTGCGATAGTTGCTGCATTCCGCTTTTGGTCTGGCTGACTCCGTGTGTGTGTGTGTGTGTGTGTGAGCGTGTGTGTGTGTGTGTATGCGTGTGCGCGCGTTTATGAACGATCAGTGTTTCAGGAGGTGAGCAATATTGCGGCTGGTTAACCCAAAGCCCAGCTCCAGAGTGAGAGACGCTGGTGGAGAATAATGCGAGAGCTGCTGCTTATTCTCGGGTACCTGTCTCCAGTGCGTCAGTCACTTCTCCCCACTGCGTCTTCACCCTCATCACATTCTGTAAGCAGCCCCAGGAAATATCCGCCCATCAGACCAATCAACCTTGCAACACTGCAACTTCCAGGCGCTCGCGGACCCCGCTCCGAATGGTTAGAACCGTGCAGTCTGCGTTATGCACAACAACATTCACCCACTTTTGAGCACAAGGCGGACTGAACGGGAGCCATTATTTGCATCACGACACACGTGCTATTAACAAATGGTCGCAATCCAATTCAGGCGCACAGTGCAAACTGCTTTCCTTTCGAAGTACTTTTCCCTCGCTGCATTCCAACTAATGCAGCTTTTGCCGCTGGATATCGTCGCAGAGCGTACGGTTTTGCACTGGGGCGGGGGTTGAATGCGGTCCATGTCTCGTGTTTTTTTTGCACTACAACTTCTAAAGCATCTGCCCTAAATAACCCCGCGCCGAGCGGGCTCGTGATTAACAATTTATGTTTCATCCACTTCCATTTTGTGAAGTTAGGGCTTCATTTAACACCCGCTGTGGGCGAGAGTGTAACGAACTGAATAAATGGGCAGTGACCAGTTAATAAAGTGGCTTTCTAATCCATCGATTATCACTCATACGAGCCCTTGTTCATTATCTCGCTATAATTTGACTGGAATATTAAAGAATCTAGAACGTGGATACTATATGCTTTGTCTCCGGCCCCGTGTTATACACGCCCAGATAGCCGGAGATATATTGAAAACTCGATCACAGAAGGAAACGGGGAGCCAAATATGAACGCGGAACACACCCTAAAAGCTTCAACAAAAACAGGATCAACCCCACGTAATCTGACAATTTCTGCTCTGAGATGGTCTACATTTCTTGTTCCAAACAGACCTCTGTTCATCTAATATCACAATCGCATATATTAAATATGGTTAAAAAAGGGAGATGGTATTTTATAGTAACGTTTTTTTAAAGTTAATGTTATAAAATGCCGCCAGGAAGCTGCATCTAGGCGTATTCCAGAAAGTCACTTTTGGAGTACTGAGAAACAACAGCAACAGATTGCTTTTGTAAATTATGTAACCTGAGCCATCCTTTGGTAGATAGAAGAGTCTGAAGAAGGGCTCTGACCTGAAACATCACCTATCCTTTTTACCCAGATATGCACGTAGATACATAGACAATAGGTGCGGGAATAGGCCATTCAGTCCTTCGAACCAGCACTGCCATTCAATGTGATTATGACTGATCATCCACAATCAGTACCCTGCCTTCTCCCCATATCCCTTGATTCCACTAGCCCTACGAGCTCTATCTAACTCTCTTTTGAATGCATCCAGTGAATCGGCCTCCACTGTCTTCTGTGGCAGAGAATTCCTCAGAGATTATGCCTGACCGCTGAGTTGCTCCAGAACTTCAATGGTTCAAAGGTATTTTATTGTCACGTGTACCAATTAAGTTACAGTGAAACACGATTTACCATACAGTTATACTGGAAAAAGCAACAAGGCACACAACTACATAAGAGCTAACCTAAATATCCACGACAGTGGATTCCCCACATTACTCACGGTGAGTCAAATCTTTATTAAACTCTTTAAGGGCCTGCCCTACAAGCATGCAACTCTATGCGATTAGCGCGACCTAAAGTGATCGATTGAGCCGTCCGGCGTCACGGGGCCGGTCCCACTTCGATCACCGGAGCCGTGCGGAGTTCGTCCCGACATTGCGCGGGGCTCCGAAAAACTGACTATGCTCAAAAATTCCACGCAGCAACGGCTTGTCGGCTCGCAGTCGCCTCGACGCATTACACACCGCCCCGACATCGTGCCTCCATGAACCTATCTGTAGGTGCCTCCGTGACCCTCTATGAGTGTGGCTCCGTGGCCCTCTGTGTGTGTGTGTGTGCCTCTGTGCCCCTCTCTGTCCTGGCGAACTTACCTTAGACTTCGCTCCAAGTTCGCCTCATTTTGCGCCGTGTTGCGCCACTCACCCGAACTCCGCGCGGCCCCTGCTGCCAGTTTGGTCGCGCTTGCCGCATGCAGGCGCATGCTGGTGGGAACGGCCCTGTACAGGGGATCACCCGACCTCCGCGCGGCCCCCGCTTCTAGTTTTGATCGCGTTCATCGCATAGAGTTGCATGCTTGTAGGACAGGCTCTTTATTCTCCCGCGGTGGGGCAGTCTGACTTTGTGTCCATCTTCGGTATAAACCAGCATCCGCAGTTCCTACCTACACATCATTTGGTGGATATCAATTTGATAGACTCCTAGTCTCCAGCCCCAGGTTTAGTCAAGTTACTTTACAACAAATGAAGGTTCCTGACCTGCCCACATCATTCCCGTTATCAACAGATCAGCATATACAATCTAGTCTGACATTTAGCCTGACATTTAGCTTTCCAGGCCAAAGTGTCCCCTATTCATTCACTCCACAGATGCTGCCTGACCCGCTGATTGACTCCAGCACATTTATGTGTTGATTAGCAGGTTAGAGTTGCTTCCAACACGTTTCAGCATTTTCTCTGTGCCATTCACTAAGCACCATATTGCACAATCTGTGTATGTTTTACAGCACCACCTGTCACAGGCTGTGTTTAAGAAATTGCTATATATCTGTGGAATTCTTTGCAAAGATCTCATTGACTTGAAAAGGCAACCCCAAATTGACAAAACCAAAAATGAACTCAATTGTGCTCGATCCCCAGGGGCAGCACATGAAGAGAAGACTCTTGATTTTAACACTATCATCAACATCGTAACGAACACACTTGGAACATTCAATTTATTACCATTCCTTTGGCGAAAAGTCACCATTCTCCACAATGCCCATAACAGGTTAATTAATATTTTTTCAAGGTTTTAATTGATTCTGTTTGGCTATAGTCTAATGTTAGTCACATTTTCATCAAATGTATAATGTATCCACCCCTCCCCCACCCTCACTCCACCCCTCAATAAATTCCAAATAAAATAATCAGCAATGTTGTGATGTTTCCCTCTGGGAAAAAAACAATTGGCAGGTGGAACACATTTCCTCATCACCCTGCAACAGAGTAATTGATAGATCTGGAGACCCCCTTCCCCATCATCTATCTATCTGTATATAACTAAAACTCTCATCTTGTTATTTTCCAGTTTGCGTTTTTTTTGCATTTGCGCAAAAACGGTACACGATACGATTTTTTGCCACCTTACTCACCATTCCCCTGTGCTGCAAGTGGAACACGTTTTGTTCTGACCGGCAGTATATTTTAAAAGTTATTAAGGTTTAAAAATCTTTAAAACCGAGCATGCGCAGATTGGTCTCCTACCCTGTCAGTCACCGCCATTCAGAATGGTCTCCTCTCCTGTCAGTCAACACAACTGCTGGGACGGCGACGTCCCTTCCTACACCATCGGTGCATCCCGCTGTTTGGCCTCGTCTGCTGTCAGTCACCGGTGAGGAGAATAAAGCTGAAGGAGTGGAGTGAGCAGAGTGTGCATCACTATTGCTCCGCCGGCTGGAGAGCAGGTCGGTCTGCTTTGCTCAGGCTGGCTCTGAGGCTGACAGCTGCAACCTTGAGATCCTGGGGAGGTGAGGAGGGAGAGCGGGGGGGGGGGTTGAGGTAGAGGAGGGGGTAGGGCGGGAGAGGGGGGGAAAGTGGAGTAGGTGAGGAGGGAGGGTTGGAGGGGGGTAGGTGGTGGTGCGGAGTGGGGAGGTGGGGATAGGTGGGGATAGATGGGGTTATGGAGGGGAGAGGAGTTATGGAGGGAGTGACTGAGGGTAGGAGGAAAGGAGGAAGGGAGAGGTGAGGGAGGGATTAGGGAGGAGAGGAGATGGGAAAGAAGATGGAGGATGTAGACAAGGGGGAAGGATTGCTGGGGGATGAGGGGAAATGAGCCGTGCCTGCGCTGATAGGGACTATGTGGAGAGTGGTGGAATATTGCATTGGGGGAATGGGTTGCATTGGGGGAATGGGTGAGTGGTGAAATATTGCATTGGGGGAGCAGACCCAACGGGTCTGCACTTAGTCTTGTATACACGAAAGGCATCCCTCATTGTCTTTCAGTTTCATTCTCTCATTGCCACCCATCTCTTGGGTGTGTTTCCTTTCCACTAACATTGCCTCCACTGATGCCTCTTTTTAATTCCACTCAATTTCCTTTGTACCTTCTTCTTTGGAACTGTGAGATTCCCTGGGGCTTATTTCTCCTCTCTGCCAGGGCTCTGTCTCAATATATCTCCCTTTCTCTTCTGCCACCTAGTTTCTCTGCCCCCGGTGCATTTATAATACATTCACTCCACATCATTGTCTATTCAATTTCTTATTTTACCTCTTTTTCAGCTTCCATTCCTCATTTTTTGACCTCACATCCCAATCAGTAGCAGTTGCTATGTTAATGCATACTGATCAAAGAATTCCCACTTACTTTTTGATCTGTACAATATTCCCCCACTGATATTCCCACCTAATTAACTGGGAGTGTGATATGGGTATAACATAACAGCACTCTCAGTATTCATAGTGATTATTTGCCAGTAAGCATTACAGAGATTAAGATTAGGACCTACTGTGTAACATGGAAATGCATGTTTTTTGATATAAATCAGTCTTGCTAACCAGGTTTCCTATTAATATGACTTCAATAACATCTCCACTGACAACGTCACAATGAAAAAAAAACTGTTTTAACATTCCTTCTTTTTTGACATTTTCCAACATGCTGCTTCTGAATCATTACTATTTTGACTCACCAGCTTGCATTGTCTCCCTTTGCATATTGAATTTAAACAAAATCTCCATGAATACAGCTGCCTTTTCTGTGCCTTTGGTGTTTGGCCATAGCAGTTGAAATCAGAACATTGCCCCTCACAGACCTGTCTTCTTCAATTCTGTTCTGAAACCTGAAGTTGCACTTTGCTGCATCTTGAGCTATTTCCCCAAATAAAGCAGAGCTGCACATTACCTTTCCATCCATTATATTTGTCATGGATGTCTTTTGTATTTTTCCACTGGCATGAAAGCCAAGTCCAAAGAATTTGGTTTAGGAATATATTTCCAAATTAAAATACTGTTTTAAGTACCAGATTCTCAACTATATTAATTTCTATATCGAAATTGAATTGCACAATGCACAAAAATGTCACACCGCACAATCCAATTTTTAGGTAATGTGTTTCCTACATGCTCAGGATCTCCCAAAGCACTTCATCACAAATAAATTACTACCATTAACAAATGCCACATAATTTGCAAGGAGTAAGATCTCACAATTACAGTAGAAAACAACTCCTCTGACAGTGCAGTGAAATGGTAACCTAGATTTTACACTCATGCCCTAGAGTAAGGCAAGCACTAGCAACCAAATGACTCAGAAACAAGGAGTTACTGCAGAGAAACTGGGTGGAAATTTTCAAGGTTATTTTCTGACGTCTAAAGTAACTTGATAATTTTGACGATGATATTTGTCATTGCATTGAGGTTAGACTATTGATATTATTTTGTTTTGTCATATTCACATTGAATAATCTTTTAAAAGTCAGAGGAATGCACATCATACTTTAGAGGCCAACATTTCTTTAAATATATACAATATTTTTTTCATGAAAGTATCATTTTCTGCACAACTTTGAATTATATATTTTTATCCTCTGTGGGTTCACTTACTCTAATCAGTATATCATTGTTCAAATTATTCACTGTCAAACCACTGATTTTAAATGGCTCCTTAAAAGCTAACTCTGACAAAATTTCAGGTCACTTGTTTTTATTGCTTTTTATTGCTTTTTTATGCGGTTTATATTAATTTCTGTCTTATATCTCTGGTAATTATTGGTGCTTCTGTGCTTGTCTAATGAATTCTTTTTTTTTTAAATCAAATGCCATACCTTACACAGTTGATTTCGGGCCTTGGTGTCTGCCTCTAATTAGCAAATGGAATAAACAACTATACTCTTGTTTAGTTTAGTTTAGTTCATTGTCACATGTACCGACAATACAGTCGAGTGCTATCCAGTCAGCAGAAGGACAATACATGATTACAATTGAGCCGTTTACAGTGTATAGATACATAATCAGGGAATAATGTTTAGTGCAAGGCAAAGCCAGTAAAGTTCAATCAAAGGTAGTCTGTGGGCCACCAATGAAGTAAATATAAGTTCAGGACTGCTCTCTAGGTGTGGTAGGATGATTCATTTGCTTAATAACAGCTGGGAAGAAACTGTCTCTGAATCTGGAGGTGTGTGTTTTCACATTTCTATACCTTTTGCTCGATGGGAGAGGGGAGAAGAGGGAGTGGCCAGGGTTCGACACCCTTAATTATGCTGTTGGCTTTTTCGAGGCAGCATGAGGTATAAATGGAGTCAATGGAAGGGAGGTTGTTTTGTGTGATGGTCTGGGCTGCATCCACAATTTGCTGCAATTTCTTGCAGTTTTGGATGGAGCTGTTTCCAAACCAAGCTGTGATGCATTCTGATAATATTATTTCTATGGCGCATCTGTAAAAGTTGGTGAGAGTTGTAGGGGACATGTCAAATTCCCTAAGCCTTCAAAGGAAGTAGAGGCGTTGGCGTGCTTGTTGAACGTAGATTAGTGATTTAATCACCATTCATGTCTACACTCAATATCCCAATAACATGGCTAAAACCCAATTGCTCCTTAAGTAAACCATGGTACTTACACACATCCATCAGGTGGCGCCACGAGCATGGCGTGGACTTTCCATCACAGAGTCTGGGATCCCTCGCCGGGGATCGCCGGAGAAGAGCTCCGACCGGCGGCCTGTGGCCTATAACATATGAAGCCGCGGTCTCCAGTAGGAAGCGGTCGATTCTGGACCTCCAAGCCGCGGAGTGTTCGTCCGTCCCGACATCGGAGTTTCGATTTGTACGGAGTTGCCTGTACATCGGGCCATCCGTAGAGGTGACTGCGGAGGGTTCATGGTCCCGACCACGGATGAGCAGAGGAGGAGGACTGACAGAACGTCATTGCCTTCCACCACAGTGAAGAATGTTGACTCCACTGTGGTGGATGTTCATGTTATCTTCTATTGTGTATTGTGTTCTTCTTGATTGTGTGGCTGTCAGGTAAATCAAATTCCACTGTACCTTAATTGGTGCATGTGGCAATAAATGTGAACTTGAACTTGAACTTTATGGTAAACCGCAGGTAACAGTCACAATAGTGGACAAGAAGAGAAAGAAACGCTACTCAATTACCCAGGGACTGACGCAGCATTTGCTTTGCACAATGTCACTCACTTATTATTGATAAGAGTAACACTTCCAGCATGCTTATTACAATGTGTGTAATGGAAGGGGCATTGTATCTCTCCCCACACCGCCATGGAGCCAACACAAATTCCTCTATATAGGTTCTCAGCAGCACCATCTTACCTTAGGGTAACAACAATAAGTTTGATGACAGTCTGGGAACATTGACCTTTTCTTAAATCACATTATGATTTGTGCACAGGACAGTTTTAACCATCTCTTTATAGAGTTACAAGATACTGACAGAGAGTTGGTGGTTGGTATTGTGGAATGGAAATTGCTGTTAAATTGTTGGAGACTGATTAGATTTATAATGTAGGAATTGCCTGTTAATAAGCATAACTGTACACAATGAGGGTACTTAATCTTTTAGTTTCATCTTGCCTCAATTGATATTACTCCTCAGGTTTATGTTTTCAAGCCACCTTCCTGGATATATGGATTTAATCGAGTTTATTGCTTCACTATTAAGGAAATGTACTATGGAGGAGGTTGGATGAGGCTTTGAACATATTAGCTGCATCTGAAAGATCCTATGGCTCTATTTAATAAAATCAGGAGAACTTTTTCAATCTCTTCAGCTATTGTTGTTTTCATGCAAAAATAATGACACGGCCTTTTGTTTCATTGCTGTTAGTAGGAACTAGCTGTGCAGATAATGGCTGCAAAATTTCCTGTTTTGCACACATATTTCCTTGCAGCGTAAAAGGAGGCCATTTGGCTTATCAAGTTTATTTTCTGCTGCCAGTGAAATCACATTATTCTCATTTTCCCACCTGCTACATGTATCCTATTTCCTCACACATGCCCATTAACTTCCCCTGATTCTCCCAATGCCCATTTACAGGAGCAGTGTAGCCAATGAACTTAATAATGGGGGTACCAGAGCAACTGAGATAAACCCCTGGAGCCAAATGGACTCTGTAAAGACAGCACAAGAGGTCAGACCTGAAGCCAGCTTATTGTAGCTATGAGAGCATAAGTTCATGTCCGTAAGTGATAGGAGTGGAATTTGGCTATTTGGTCCATCAAATCTACTCCACCATTCAATCATGGCTGATAAATCTCTCCCTCTCAACCCCACTCTCCTGCCTTTCCCCCATGACTCCTGACGCAAGCACAAATCAATAATCTATCAATTTCTGCCTTAAAAATAATAATTGACTTGGCCTCCAAGGCCTTCTATGACACTTAGCTCCACAGATTCACCATCCTCTTACTAAAGAAATTCCTCCTTCCTAAAAGTACGTCATTTTATTCTGAGGTTGTGTCCTCTGGTCCTACACTAGTGGAAACATCCTCGCCAAATGAACTCTACCTACGCCTTTCACTATACGGTAGGTGTCTATGAGGGCCCCCCTCATCTTTCTAGACTCCAACGACTACAGGCCCAGAACCTTCAAATGCTCCTCCTATGTTAACCCATTCATTCCTGGGATCATTCACATAAAGCTCCTCTGGAACCTCTCCAATGCCTGCACATCCTTCTTCAGATATGGGACCAGAAACTGCTCAAAATACTCTAAATGCTGTCTGACCAGTGCCAAATTAAGCCTCAGCATTACACCCCTGACTTTGTGTTCCAGCCCTCTTGAAATAAATGCTTACAGTAGTTGTGGGCGGGGGGTGGGGGTGGGGGGGTGGGATCATGGTGATAAACTGAGATACACTCATGGATCCATATGGACTCCACAAAGATAGCAGAGGAGGTCAGACTTGAAGCCAGGTCATTGGAGCTGTGAGAGCAGCAACAGTGTGACATCCAAAAGTTGCAGGGTATATGTTGAAATGTGTTCATGTAGCTGTGATGCATTTGGTACATTGGTAGTAGGAATAAAGTTGTAGACTATTTTTTAAATGGGGAGAGGATTCTGAAACAGGAGGTGAAAAGAGACCTGGGAATGTTGATGCAGGATTCTCAAAAGGTTCATTTGCAAGTTGAATCGTTAGTAAGGAAGTTAACTGCAATATTAGCATTTATTTTGTGTGGAATAGAATATAAAAACAGGGATGTAATGCTAAGGCTTTATAAGGCACCCAGTTGGAGTATTGTGAGCAGTTTTGGGCCCATATTGGAGGAAGGATATGCTGGCGTTGGGAAAGCTCCAGAGGTTTACAAGAATGATCCCGGAGATGATAGGGTTAACGTGTGATGAGCGTTTGATGGCTCTGGGCTAGTACTTGCTGGAGTTTAGAAGTATTAGGGAGGAGCTCATTGAAACTTACCGAATACTGAAAAGCCTGGATAGAATGGATGTAGGGAGGATGTACTGATGCAGTTGAACAAAGGGGACTATGAAGGCATGAGAGGGGAGCTGGCTAAGGTAGACTGGAAAGGGATCCTAGCAGGAATAACGGTGGAACAGCAATGGCAGGAATTTCTGGGCATAATCTGGAAGATGCAGGAACATTACATTCCAAAAAGGAAGAAAGATTCTAAGGGGAGTAGGAGGCAACCGTGGCTGACAAGAGAAGTTAGGGATAGAATAAAACTAAAAGAAAAGATGTATAACACAGCAATGAGTAGCTGGAAGCTAGAGGATTGGGAAACTTTCAGAGGACAACAGAAGGAAACAAAACGGGCAATACGGGCTGAAAAGATGAAGTACAAAGGGAAGCTGGCCAGGAATATAAAGAAGGACAGTAAAAGATTATTTAGATATGTTAAGGGAAAAAGAGTAGCCAAGTCAAATGTGGGTCCCTTGAAGACAGACACGGGTGAAATTATTATCGGTAACAAGGAAATGGCAGAATAGTTGAACAGGTACTTTGGATCTGTCTTCACTAAGGAAAAAACAAACAATCTCCCAGATGTACTGGAGGACAGAGGATCTAAGGGGGTAGAGGAACTGAAAGACATTTTCATTAGGCGAGAAATAGTATTGGGTAGGATAATGGGACTAAAGGATAATAAATTCCCTGGGCCTGATGGTCTGCATCCCAGGGTCCTCAGGGAGGTAGCTCTAGAAATAGTGGGTGTATTGGTGAGTATTTTCCAATGCTCAATCGATTCAGGATCAGTTCCTGTGGATTGGAGGATAGCTAACATTATTCCACTTTTCAAGAAAGGAACGAGAGAGAAAACGGAGAATTACAGACCAGTTAGCCTGACTTCGGTGCTAGGAAAGAAGCTGGAGTCAATTATTAAAGAGGTAATAATGGGGCATTTGGATAGCAGTAAAAGGGTTAGTCCAAGTCAACATGGATTTATGAAAGGGAAATCATGCTTGACTAATTTTCTGGAATTTTTTGAGGATGTGACAAGTAAAATGGATGAAGGGGTGCCAATGGATGTAGTGTATCTAGACTTTCAGAAAGCCTTTGATAAGGTCCTGCATGGGAGAATGGTGACTAAAATTAGAGCACATGGTATTGGGGGTAGGGTGTTGACATGGATAGAAAATTGGTTGGCAGACAGGAAGCAAAGAGTAGAAGTGAACTTTTTCACCCAGAGAGTTGTGAATTTGTGGAATTCCCTGCCACAGAGGGCAGTGGAGGCCAAGTCACTGGATGGATTTAAGAGAGAAATAGAGCTCTAGGGGCTAGTGAAATCAAGGGATATGGGGAGAAGGCAGACAAGGGTTATAAATTTGGGACGATCAGCCATGATCACAATGAATGGCGGTGCTGACTCGAAGGGCTGAATGGCTCCCTCCTGCACCTATTTTCTATGTTTCTATGTTTCTATGATATTTCCTATAGTGGGAGGGTCCAGGACCAGAGACAGCCTCAGAATAAAAGGATGTACCTTTATTAAGGAGATAAGGAGAATTGTCTTTGGTAAGTGAGTGGTGAATTTGTGGAATGCTTTGCCACATATGGCTATGAAGGCCAAGTCATTTGGTATTTTTAAAGTGGAGATTAAAAGTGTCTTACTTAGTAAGGGCATCAATAGTGATGGGAGAAGGCAGGAGAATGGGGTTGAGAGGGAAAGACATGTCAGCCATGATTGAATGGCGGAGTAGACTTTAATGGGCCAAATGGCCTAATTCTGCTCCTATACACTATGAACATGAACTTATGATAAATTGCAAGGTTGAAAAGGCTCTATTAAAATGCAAGTTGTTTTCAAATATTTAGGAAACGTTTAGAAGGTTATCGGTCAAAGTCAGGGAAATTAGATCAGCTCCATTGGGCAACTTGTACGATTTGGTCCAAAGGCCTCTTTCCATGCCATGATGCTGGGATTTTCAGCATAAAACAAATTGCTGGAAGAACTCAGTGGGTCAGGCAGCAACTGTGAAGAGAATGGATTGAGTCGGACACATTTGCAGACTGAAGAAGGGTCTTGACCTGAAATATAGAGGAACTGCAGGTGTTGGTTTACAAAAAAATACGAAAAGTGCTGGAATAACTCAGTGTGTTAAGCTGTATTTCCGGAGAACATGACTAGGTCGGGAGCCTTCGTCAGGCCAGCTGAGTTACTCCAGCAATTTGTGATGTTGCCTAACCCGCTGAGTTACTTCAGCACTTCCCGATGCTGCATGACTCTTTGAGCTACCCCAGCACTTTGTGTGTCTGAAGAGGGGTTCTGACCAGAGATGCTGCCTAACCTGCTGAGCTACTCCAGCACTTTGTGTCTTTTCTCGACTATAAATGGCATCTGTCCCTCCCTCCCTCACCTGCTAAGTTTAGTTTAGTTTAATGATGCAGCACGGAAACAGGCCCTTCGGCCCACTGAGTCCGCGCCGACCGGCGATCCCTGCATATTAACAATATCCTACGCGCACTAGTGACAATTCACAATTTTACCAAGCTAATTAATCTGCAAACCTGTACGTCTTTGGCATGTGGGAGGAAACCAGGGGCTCCCGGGGCAAACACACGCAGGTGTCAACTGACCTCAGTCAGGCGAACGACAGCAAACAGAGACAGCAGCAGCACCGCAGCTTGGCGCCGACCTGGAACATGCGCCCTTTTTAGGGCAGGCACCTACGGATGTCGAAACGGATGGCATCGCCCTGCTGCCTCAAACGCAAGAAGAAGAAGTGCAAACTCCGTTCACTCAAACACCCATAGTTATGATTGACCCGGGGCTCTGGCACTGTCACCAGTTCCTCCAGCACTGTATTTTTTTTTTAGCTCTTTGACTATGACTATTAATCATTTTCAAGATCTATAGGCTCATCATATTCCAGTTTAACTGGAACATAATATCATCCAGCCATTTTGAATTTATAGTTGAAAAATAGATAACCACAATCCATTATTTTTCATGGGATTTTGCTGTGCAATGTGACTTGTTTGTCCACAGAACAACAGTTAACTGGCAATGTTCACCAGTTCACAAGTTATAGGAGTAGAATTAGTCCATTCGGTACTTCGAGTCTACTCCACCATTCAATCATGGCTAATCTCTGCCTCCTAATCACATGTTCCTGCCTTTGCCCCATAACCCTTGACACCGATTCTAATCAAGAATTTGTCTATCTCTGCCTGAACAACCAATGCACAAGTATGTAATTAAAGTGGAAAGGATGCAAACAATATTTATGAGGATGTTACCGGTACTGAAGATTTTGATTTACAAGGAGAGGCTGGATAGGCTGGGACTTTTTCCTTGGTGTGTAGGCGACTGATGGGTGACCTTATGGAAGTTTATATGATTAAGAGGGACATGGATCAGGTGATTGGCCACTGTTTTTTCTCCAAGGTAGGAGAGTCCAAAACTAGAGGGCGCAGGTTTCAGGTGAGAGGGGAAACTTGCACAGAGGGTAGTGCATTAGCTGCCAGAGGAGGTGGTGGGGGTGGATGCAATTATAACCTTTAAAATACGTGTGGACAGGTATATGGAAAGGAAACGTTTAGAGGGGTATGGGAAAAACACAGACAATTAGAATTAGGTTAGGTAGAGGCTCACTTGCACTTCCTCCAACCTCATCTACTGTATCTGTTGTTCAGGATGTGGACTCTTATATATCGGCGAGACCAAACATAGGCTGAACGATCGTTTCGCTGAACACCTCCGCTCAGCCCGCCTGAACCTACCTGATCTCCCGGTTGCCAAACACTTTAATTCTCCTTCCCATTCCCACACGGACCTTTCTGTCCTAGGTCTCCTCCATTGTCAGAGTGAGGCTAGATGCAAATTGGAGGAACAGCATCTCATATTTTGCTTGGGCAGCTTAGAGCCCGGTGGTATGAATATTGATTTCCCTCACTTCAGGGAGCCCTGGCATTCCCTCTCTCTCTCTCCCTCCCCCACCCAAGTCGCACTAGCTTCTCATTTTCACCCAACAAACAGCGAACAATGGCCTGTTTCCTTTATCATTGTTACTTTTTTGCATATCTTTTATTCATTGTTCTTTATCCCTCTACATCATCGTCTATATCTCTTGTTTCCCTCATCCCTAACCAGTTTGAAGAAGGGTCTCGACCCGAAAAGTCAACCATTCCTTCTCTCCAGAGATGCTGCCTGTCCCGCTGAGGTACTCCAGCTTTTTGTGTCTATCTTTGACAATTAGGATTAGCTTATTTGGGCAATTCAGATAAATTGTCCAAAGCACCTATTTCCATGCTGCATAGTTCTATGACTTTATGTCCTTGATCTAGATCCACTGTGTCATTGTATTACAATTTATCTGGAACATAATATCCTGTCAAATTGAAGGTGTACATCACATGTAGATCAAGAGATCAGAGGTGTAATTTGAGCTGGTCTGCGGCAGCATGCATTTAGGGCCATATCATTTTTTCCATCACGCCTAGATCTTTGTGGCAGAATGAGAAACACATAAAACAAAAGCATTTCCTAGGTAGAACATTGTAACGTGCTGTTGGGAAATTTGTTCAAATAGATTGAATGCCTTCACATCTTCAGCCTCTTGCTCCATCCAACCTTTCAGCAATGATGACTGTTTCAGGAACTCTTTTACGCAGATAGTAGGCTCACTTGTGCCTGTAGTTCTTGTGCAGAGTAGTAAACACAATCATTCCCTCTAAGGAGGGACCTCTTTAGTAATGATCTCCTTAAAAAAAAAACTGAAATACATGGAGTGGCTTTGGTGCAACAGAATCAAAAATACTCCATCTGGATTTATGTGGAGAGATCAAATAGTGTGCAGAACATGTGAAACCTACCGTATTGGAGAATGTAACATAGTTATCGCTTAGGATGCTTGTTGTCATAACTTGATTGGTAGTTCAGTTTAGTTCAGTTTAGTTTATTGTCATGTGTACTGAGGCACTGTGAAAAACTTTTGTTGCATGCTAACCAGTCAGCAGAATGACAATGCATGGATTACATTCGATTCATTTACAGTGTATAGATAAATGATAAAGGAATGACGTTTAGTGCAAGGAAAGCCAGCAAAGTCCAATCAAGGATCGTCCGAGGATCACCAGAGAGGTAGATAGTCAATTAGCACTGCTCTCTGGTTGCAGTCGGATTATTCAGCTGCCTGATACCAGCTGGGAGGAAACTGTCCTTGAATCTGGACGTGTGCGTTTTCACACTTCTATACCTGATGGGTGAGGGGAGAAGAGAGAGTGGGCAGGGTGTGACATCCTTGATTATGCTACTCATTTGATGATAGGTCCTGACTGTGACAGAATGTCACATGGATAATACAGTGTCTGTTAACAATATTGGAAGCTGAGGCCAATTTTGCCAAATGTATTATGGGCATATAAGTCTTAGTAAAAAAATAATGTCTGTCTTTTTTATTGTACGTTAATGACATACAGTATCTGGCAAGAAGCAAGCTTATATGAATCATGGAATATTGAGAAATATTGTGAAATAGGAAATGTCCTTTGTTTATATGTGATCATTGAAATGAATAGGTAGATAAAAATGCTAGAGAAACTCAGCAGGTGAGGCAGCTTCACCCGCTGAGTTTCTCCAGCATTTTTGCCTACCTTCGATTTTTCCAGCATCTGCTGTTCTTTCTTAAACATTGAAATGAATAGGAACCTTTTGGTATTTTTTTTTGTAATATTGGTTCTATGTCACATCCAGTGATCTGGCAACATAGAGTTCTCCCCTGTCTGCCCATTGAATGTGTCTCAACTAAGCTTCGCAGACACGGTGTGACATAACGAATAGGATCTTCAGAATACCAGTGATATCCTGAAATCATGCAGTTTCATACCTACAACCTTGGATTTGGGTATGATAACCTGGGGAATGGTCAGCTCTGAGTACATTAATAAGGCCCTGCGTGGTATGTCTAATCCAGCTGTAAGTTGGCAGTGCAGCCACTGAATGGCTATTCTTAGTTTAGTTTAGTTTAGAGATACAGCGCGGAAACAGGCCCTTCGGCCCACTGAGTCCGCAATGACCAGCGATCCTCGCACACTAACACCATCCTACACACACTCGGGACAATTTACATTTATACCAAGCCAATTAACCTACAAACCTGTACCTCTTTGGAATGGAATGAAACCAAAGACCTCGGAGAAAACCCACACGGTCATAAGGAGAACCTATAAACTCCGTACAGACTGCACCCGTAGTCAAGATCGAACTGGGGTCTCTGCCGCTGTAATGCAGCAGCTCTACCGCTGCGCTACAGTGCCGTTCCTGGCAAATAGGGTCCTGGTCCCAGGTTAACCATGTGTCCAAGTTAGTCCAGCTCTTGACAATCAGAACCCTTAGCTTGGACAATCAAATGATCCTTCATTAGGGTGAACAATCAGGAAGTGTCGGACCTTAATTATGTACCTGGCCCTGTTCTTAAAACATGCACGACCAGTTAGCTAGAAAATTTGTGGACATCTTCAACTTCTCATTGTTAAGGTTCGATAAGGCCTAATTATTATTATTATGCTCGTTTGGTATAGATTTGAGCCAGTGGAAAAGTGCCTGCCATTAGCTCTTGGGACCCATCCTCATCCAAATTGATCCTGAGAGCATTCCAAAACTGATGCATAGATCCAATTGGATTCTCAATGCTGCTGCCTAAACTGTAATCTAAAATTAAGAGTTTTTGATGTAGTTAAAAGGTTGTATTGTTGTCTGTGCATCATCATTGGTTGCATATATACTTTGCAACAGTCCATAGTTTAAGAGTCAAAGAGTATTGCAGTTTCATAAGGAAAACAAAATATTGAGGTTTACAGCACAGGAGAACATATCTTAGCCTTCAATCTCAGCAGTTGGAATTATTCTTGTGAGGCATCACAAGGAATCAGTGTGCCTCCCTGTTTTCCTGCTATCCAATTATGCTGACTAAGGTTGGCTTTATCGGTTGTGGGGTCCATCTGATGATAGAAGGGCAGGTTAGACATTTTAGGACTTTATCTTGCACTAAATGTTGTACCCTTTATCCTTTATCTGTGTACTGTGGTTGTATTCATGTGTAGTCTTTTCTTTGACTGAATAGCACACAAACAAAAGCAATTCACAGTATCTTGGTCCATGTGACAATAATAAACTAAGCTAAGCCAACAGCCAAGAAGAGAGGGACATTGGAGTAGAGGTATCTGCTTGATCAACAAGAGCTGGGTGGAAGGTAGACAAAGAAACAGCACTTCTGTTTATTTTAGTTTAAAGATGCTGTACCATGGAAACAAGCCCACCAAGCCCACACCAACCATCGATCACCCGTACACTAGTTCTACCCTACACACTGGGGACAATTTTACAGCACCCAATTAACCTACAAACCCGCACACCATTGGGATGGGGGAGGAAACTGGAGCATCCGGAGGAAACCCATGCCATCATAGGGAGAACATGCAAACTCCGTATTGTAGATACAGCACCCGCAGTCAGGATTGAACCTGGGTCTCTGGCAAGGTGGCAGCACCTCCACGCTGCACCACTGTGCCACCATTGTAAGAATTGGTTATAAATGATGCCAGTTAGGGAAGTAGCTATGAAAAGGTTTTGGGAATATCTCCCCTGAATATGTCCTTACTGATCATGAATCTTTGTAAAACATACTATATGGAAAGTAATATAATACAGTAATGATTTATAAGGAGAGGCTGGATAGGCTACAGCCAATTTTCCTTGGTGTGTAGGAGGCTGACCTTGTAAAGATTTATAAAATCATGAGGGGCACAGATAAGGTTAATAGCCAATGTATTTTTGCCCGGTATTGTTATACCTTTAGTGGAGATATAATTTTAATGAAATGTTCAATTCAGTATTGTTTCGTATAGTTATCCTTTGGATAAAGTTGTCAGGCCAGTTCAACCATAGGTGATGGAAATTGGCTTATGCATGCAACCAATCAGATATAGGTTAGCATCACTAACGCCACCTTACTGTATCATTTATATTAACACCCACTGCCTATGCTACGCAGTTCGGGTAGCAGACAGGATGCAGTGACAACTAGCATGCTACTCTGCTGTTAAGTCTGGATGTGGATTAAAGATTATCTTAAATTATATACCGTGTATATGTCGTACTTACATGATGTACAGGTGACTCCATCCATTCTTTGGCTATGACCCTCTACCTCACTACTGGGAAGACACAGTCCCAACCTCAATTAGGATTCTTGGGTTCCAATTTCCCAAAGATCTTAGCATAGGACAGAAAAAGAAGGGTAACATTTCCAAAGTAGAAAAATATATCAGATGCCTCAATTTAATTTTTGTTTTACTTGATAACTACTTGATAACTACTTGGAAAGAAAGTATTTTCTGAACTCTTGCCTTTGATATTACACATTTGCCTGCCCTACATATTTCAGGCATAAAATAAGTTAATTAAAGTCTGTTTTTTGATGCAACTCATGGTGTTAGGTTCCAATTAAAAATCAATCCAACCAAAAAAGTGCGGAGTCACAAGTTTCACGTGACTGACAGCTGCTCTATGCATTCTTCAAAATGTTTATTAATGACAAGATGACTTTTCCAAAATATTTTAATCAAATATCTAGTGGCTGGAAATCATTACCGCTAAACTTACAAAGTTAAACGTCCCCGGAAATCACTCTGTTCCTCTCTCTACAGATAGTGCCAGACCGGCTGAGTGTTTCCACCTTTTTTTGTTTTTATTTCAGATTTGCAGCACCTTAGTACAGGTGTAAGGGGTTATTAGGAGAAAGCAGGAGAATGGGGTTGAGAGGGAAAGATAGATCAGACATGATTGAATGTCGGGCTCGACTTGATGGCCGAATGGCCTAATTTTTCTCCTACACCCTATGAACCTGAACCTTCATTTTTTTGAAAATCGCCATATATTCTTTGTGCTGTTATTTATTTTCTATTGCCAGGGGGGATCAGGCATGAGAGACATCTTGTGCTCCAGTACAAAGATGTGTCGATATCATCAGCAAGTGATGGTGGAGCAAGATTCTGAAAGCTTTGGTTTTAATAAGGACAAAGGCAACAAAGTTATATTGTTTATGGTAACAGAAGCCAGAGGTTTATTGCTTCCATTTAAATTTTAGACAACACAGGAATTCCCCTAAGTACATTTTTATGTTAAGTGGCTGGGTGTTGAATTTGTACATTTTGGAATCCAAATATGAAATCAGAAGTGAAAATATTTCCTACTTCTGGTTGCTAACAGGGGAGCCATCACCTAGTCTCATTTGAGTTCTGTAAACATTTCAATCCTTGAGCACGGAGCTGTCAAATGTTTTTTTCAGGTGTTTCTCTCAAGCATCATTCGCGATACCATGCATGGTTTAAAAGTTACCAGGCAGGTTTTTTTCCACAAGATATAAACTTAATTTTTTTTTACCTCAGATTTATATAAATAAAGTAAATCACATAGATAGTGTGGAAATTTTCCGACTTTTGTGTGCAAGCGTTCACTGTCTGATCTCTGGGTCAGATATAGTCATGTGGCACTGGGAAATACATGCTTGTCACTGTTGTCGATTTGCTCAGTATGACCCTCCTCAGTCATGGACACTTTCTCCATTTCCTGAAGCAGCATTTCATCATCAATGATCCTGCATATCCAGCCACTAGGGGGCTCTTGGGAGCTATTTTGTCTCACTCAAACAGTTGTAAATAAGAACAAAAGAGAGACAAAATAAGAACACTTTAGCCAGAGAGAAAGAGGCTCACTCTATTAACTAGGGGAACTATTTCCTCAGGGCCTTTTCCAAGTGATTCGGTATGCTGTAGCTCTTTCATTTCACTGACAGTTTGGCAGAGGCAAATGCCTTGTTGATGCCATGATCCACTATCTAATCCATTAAAAAATTATTCGGTGCTCAAGATCCGGAATGAGTGCTTCCATTCTGAGCTCGGGGCTGTGAATATTCCATTCCCATTGTGCCAGCAAAAGAGATCTCAAAGGACCATCAAGGTCCAGGAGTTAACAGCCATCTAAGGCAAGATCCTATGGCCAGCCCATTCAATACAGAGTACTGAGGCACAGGGCCAGCATAGTGGTGCTGCGGTAGAGTTGCTGCCGTTCAGCACCAGAGACCCAGGTTCGATTCTGACCATGGGTGCTGTCTGTGCTGTGTTTGTATGTTCTCCCTGTGACCTTGTGGGTTTTCTCTGGGGTCTCCAATGTCCCCGCACATTCCAAGGACATGCAGGGTTGTCAGTTATTCGACTTCTGTTAATTGACCCTAGTGTGTTGGATTTTAACTAGTGTATTAGTGATTGGTGGTCGGCTTGGACTTGGTGGGCCAAAAGGCCCTTTTCCATACTATATATCTAAACTAAACTAAACAATGCTACAAGTTTCACCCATCTACAAGGCTGGTTCACCTCCAAGTTTATTATAACCAGAGACAGACAGAGCTGATAACAGAATAATTAAAATCTCAGAACAATCGAATGCCGTGCAGAAGAGCCTGCAATATCATGGTTTAGACAGAAACATAGAAAAGACAAGATAGGATGTTAAGGCGATTGATCGAGTCTACGAGTGAGCAAATCGATCCTACCCTTTCCATTGGGAGAGAATGGAAACGATCTTCACTATTAATAATATTATCAACACAAAGAAGACATGAAAAATACATTGGAGCTGAATATACAGTAACTGTAAGAAAGGATACAAAGTTTTTCCTATACAGAGATTAGCTCTAAACTTTATTCTAATAAAACCATGCTAATTGAATCATAGTATCATGCAGCATGGAATGAAGTCCTTTTGTCCAACTTGTCCAACGCTGACCAAGATGCCCCATCTAAGCCAGTCCCATTTGCCCACATGTGGTCCATATTCCTCTGAGCCATGGCTATCAATGTACCTGACCAAGAGTCTTTGTTGTTATTGTACCTGCTTCAAATACCTCCTCTGGCAGCTCATTTTATATACCCACCACTCATTGAGTGAAAAGTTTCCTCTCACATTGCTATTAAATGATTCCACTCTCACCTTAAACCTATGCCCTCTAGTTACCGGCCCTTGCATAAAAATACGCTGTGTATTCACCCTATTTATCCCAGTCATGAATTTAACCATCTCGGTAAGATCCTGCATTTCCAGGAATAAAGTCCTAGCCTGCCCAACCTCTCCCTATAGCTCATACCCTTGAGTCCAGGCAACCTCCTCGTAAATCTTCTCTGCAACTTTTCCAGCTTGATGGCATCTTTCTTGTAACTGCATGAGAAAAATTGAACACAATACGCCAAGTACAGCACAGTTGGGAATGATAGATTTTCTGGTCTATAGGGTGTTATTTCAATTAATAGTTCAACATAATTTTGGCCCATTCTTTGTTGTTGTTACAGAGTATAGTACTACAGTGAACCTGGTACATTTCAGGGTAACACATTAAACAGAACCCGGTCTAGTTTCAAAGGTGCATGGTAGTGATGTGTTTAACGGGACCATGGGAATTAGGCCCCTTCTCTGTTTGATAGGACCAGGGAATTGCAAGGGAGCCGCAGTGTGTTAGAGGAAGCAAGGGAATTGGGGGCCTGGTGTGTCAAAGAGAGCAAAGGAATCAGTGCCCTGTGAGCCAGTTGTAGATCCATTGTGATTTTGGAACAATTGGATGTGGATTATCTGAGTTTTACCGTGAATTGGTAGCTTTGTAGCCAGTTAAAGATATTGTATTTAAAAATTGTAGTGCAGAAATTGGAGAATTATTTCAATCTATGCCATTTGAAAAAGCAAGCGGTTACAAGGTTAGCACAAGGAGCCAAACAATTGGAGACACAGTCAGCTACTATACGGTTGCATTACAGGGTTGCATTAAATCTTTCAACTGCACAGTAGGAAAGGTTTTGTTTGTGGCTTAAATGAAAAAAAAAGAATCGGTCCAAATAGTTACACTTTTGGCTTTATTACAAAATAGCTTTGGCTTTGAAAAGTGCCAAGGAGTTTCATCCATCACAAGCACACACATCACAGTAGTCAATAGGTAACAACAAAAGCTATTTTCCTGCTACAAGATCGACATCATGTGTAAGTGGTGCAATATTCTTGGTGCACATGTAATGGCAGTCGTTCACTACAGGTTTAGGGCAGCACAGTGTGGCAGTGGTACAGTTGCTGGCTTACAGTGCCAGAGACCTGAGTTCGATCCTGATTGCGAGTGCTGTCTGTACAGAGTTTGAACGTTCTCCCTGTGACTGTGTGGGTTTCATCCGGATGCTCTGACATCCTCCCACAGTCCAAACACATGCAGGTTTGTAGGTTAATTGGCTTCTGTAAATTGCCCTGAGTGTATTGGATAGAGTTAATGTGCGGAGATCATTGGTCGGCATGGATTTGGTGGATTCCCACGCTGCATCACTAATTAACACTAAACTAAACTTAACAGCTGAGGGAGTGAGGAACAGACAACATTTCAGGTCAAGAAAAGACACAGTGTGCTGGAGTAACTCAGCAGATCAGGCAACATCTCTGGTGACATTTCAGGTCAGAACCCTTCTTCAGACACACAAAGTGATGGCGTAGCTCCAAGAGTCATGCAGCATCGGAAAGTGTGCTAGTGTATAGGTGATTGCTGTGTAGCATGGACTCGTTGGGCCATAGGACCTGTTTCCATGCTGTAACTCTGAACTAAACTAAACTAAACTAAACTAAAGTGTGTTCTTTATGGTGACTTGGTGTCGGACGAAGGAAGCACCCAACCTCTAACAATGTATCCAAAAAGTCTACTTTGTTGAGGAAGATTTGAAGGAACAAGAGCAATGGAATGTAGAGCAGTAAAAGGCATGAAGCAGGTTCTTGAGCTGAAACATTGACCACCCCTTTGCCTCCACAGATGCTGCTTGACTTGCTAAGTTTTTCCCAGTGGTTTTTACTTTTCTCCTTGGAGGTGCAGGTTGTGCAAGGTTGTTTAACTCTAAATATAAACTATTATTTAGTTGAATTATTCCAGAATCATACCACAACACATTCTATCAGATGATTCAATTTAGCAGAGCATCTGATGATGGAACAAGCTTATTGCAGCTCAGCTTAGTGGAAAAAGCTAAGAGATAGTCAAAAAGTCAGAAATAGAATAGAATAGTTTCTTTATTGTCATTGTAACATGAACCATGTACAACGAAATTTAAAAATGTCAGCCAGTCAGTGCAACATTCAAACCATAAAAGCTAACGATACATGCAAGGTAAAATATTAAAAAAGATGATAAACAATTAAAATAAATATGAAATATAAAAACAGCACGCATAAACACCCAACCTTACATCCTTCTGTCGATTTCACAGTGTACCAACCACAGCCAAAAATATCTACATTGACCAAATGGTAGTAATAAGATAGACCAAAAATATTATGGAGAAATATGATGACAATTTTATTCTTAAGTGGAAGTAGGACTAACTATTAAAAAAGTGAAGAAAAGCACAAAGTGCTGGAGTAACTCAGTGGGTCAGGCAGCATCTCTGGGGAAAAGTCTGTTTTGGGTTGGTACCCTTCTTCAGAGTTCAGAAAAAAATGACGTTGATCAACAATGAATTGAGATGGATGTTGCATATTCTTCAGATCAACAAACAGCAACAAAACTGAAGATCAAGAAGGTCCAGGCATCAGCAAAAAAATCGTTAATACAGGCACTCTGTGACTTACGTAAGGGTTACATTCCATGAACACTTGCATATGCCAGAATTTACACAAGTCGGAATCACCATCCCCATCCTCAGCCCAAAGTAACTCATTTGAGAGTATTAACTGTTTCATCGGTTACGGGCTGCGTCCGGGACACTTTATGTGGTGCACAGCTTTCTTAGTAAGCACCACCACAAAGCCGGCATCAGTTTCGTGTCACCATTGAGGCACCTCCTGCAGCATGTGGCCTTCTGGTTAAGCAACGTCGCCATTGCCTGCTTGAGTTCCGTCTCGTTGTTGGGGCATTTTTTCCAGTGCATGGCCTTCTGGGTAAGCACTGCCGCCATTGTTGTCTTGTTTTGGATGCAAACTTGAGTGATCATACAGTTATGGAAATTATAAGCTGCCTTGATGGCAATAGGGACCAACTACAGAATCATTCACTTCAGTATGAGTTTATGTAAGTCGCTGATTGCATAGGTTGGTGAGTGTTTGTATAACAAACCTGTTTCCATTATGTAAAACACTTCTTCAAAGAAGGAAAGCGGGGTCTATTTGTTTGCAAATATGTAATTAATGAGTGTAATGTACTGACATCATCTGCTCACCTGCAATTAAGTTTACAACATGTTCTGAAACTCCCAGTGTCGCATAGAGATTGGTAAGACTGGTTAAATATCACCTCCAAAAATAATATAAACATTATCTGTTATTCTTTTAAATCCCAGAGGTTGTAGTTGTTATCTGGGTACTCTTTTTCATATGATAACTGCTTCAGATCTCCTTAAGTTAAATTGCAGGTTTCACAGTCGCATAGCGATAGAGCTACTGCCTTACAGCTCCAGAGACCCGGATTCGATCCTGACTTCAGGTGCTTATCTGGATGGAGTTTGTATGCTTTCCTCATGACCTGCGTGGGTTTTCTCCGAGATCTTCGATTCCCTCCCACACTTCAAAGATGTACAGGTTTGTAGGTTAATTGGCTTTGTATAAATGCATAAAAATAAAGTTGTCCCTAGTGTGTGTTGGATAGTGTTAATGTGTGGGTATTGCTGGTCGGCGCAGGCTCGGTGGGCTGAAGGACCTATTTCCACGTTGTATCTCTAAACTAAACTAAACTAAACTAAACTTATTTCAGGGAGTCCCATTCCTAAGAACTGGAATAATTCTGCAGTGGGGTAGAAATAAAGTTCAAAAATAAATCAAAGGATCTGTTGAAACCATCTTCTCGAAGAATGTTTAGAAAAAGAAGATGCAGAAAAAAAGACTGACACTAACTACAGTTGATTTGGTTTTATTTATTTTAATGTAAACATCCAGTTATTCCCTTCCACTGTAGTCTTTCTCCAACCTATGTGTGATGATATGAATAATAATACTGGGAAGTTGAATGTATTTCACATTGTTTTTTATCCCTACTGGTATCTGCATGCAAATTTTGTTGTTTCTAACTATTTGCCACAAAGTTTGAAAATGACCTCTAAGCCATAGATTCTTCGAAGGTTTAGGAGGTTCGGCATGTCCCCAACAACTCTCACCGACTTCTACACATGCGCTTTAGAAAGCATTTTATCGGGATGCATCACAGTATAGTTTGGGAACAGCTCCATCCAAGACTGCAAGAAATTGCACATAATTGTGGACGCAGCCCAGACCAACATACAAACCAACCTCCCTTCCATTGACTCCATCTACACTTCACGCTGCCTTGGCAAGAACAAGGACGAGTCTCACTCCCTCTTCTCCCCGGTTCCAGATTCTGGGATAAAATCTTCCCAGCTGTTAACAGGCAACTGAATCATGCTATCAACAACTAGAGAGCGATCCAAAGCTTCTATCGACCTCATTGGAGACCCTCGGACTATCTACAACCGGACTTTACTGGACTTTATCATGTACTAATCATTATTTCCTTTATCATTTAGCTGTAGACTATGGATGGCTTGATTGTAATCATCTTTCCACTGGCCAGATAACACGCAACAAAAAGCTTTTCACTGTACATGTGGCAATAAGCTAAACTAAACCTAACTAAACTAAACTAAACCTGGTGTTGGTGTAAATAATATTTTAGATCTTAGATTCTAACTTATTTAGCTAAATCCTCACCTTCAAAATTGACACCATGCCACAATCTCGACCATCTTTGGCAATCCACATCTACAGAGTGAAAGGGTTGGTGAAACAATAATTTTGCTGATAACAATCATAGTTCATTGCTTTCTCTTGTGCTTACAGGACATTTATTTGCAGTGACTGAGATTCTGCACAATCTGGCACTATCTCTCCATTTACTTGCATTTAGGTCTCTGAACGTCTTCTTAATTTCTTAAAATGTTAAGAGTAAAATGCCTGTACCACACTTCACAGGTGAAGCGCACACAGTGACCAGTTAGACTGTGCCGAATCTGTAAAGATGGCTGTATTTAAGTAGCAGTCCTGCTGTCACCTGTTTAGAGTTTAGCTTGGTTTAGTTTAGTTTAGTGTAGTCTAGAGATACAGCGTGTCTGAGAAGGGTCTCGACCCGAAACGTCGCCTATCTCCTTCGCTCCTTAGATGCTGCTGCACCCGCTGAGTTTCTCCAGCTTTTTGTGTAACCGTGGAAACAGGCTTGTCGGCCCACCAAGTCCGCACGACCAACTGTTATCCCAGTTTTGCATCCTACACTCTAGGGGCAATGTACAGAAGCTAATTAACCTACAAACCTGCACATCTTTGGAACGTGGGAGGAAACTGGAGTATCTAGAGAAAATCCTGGCGGCTACATGGAGAATGTACAAACTCCACACAGACAGCACCCCTAATCATGGTTGAACTCTGATCTCTGGCACTGAAAGGCAGCAACTCTACCGCCATACCACTGTGCTCGGTAGGCTCAGGGAACGTGTTGTTGTTATTTTATTATATCTGTAGTATTGCTGTACTGCAAATAATCCCTGGCTAATAGTCTACAATTGGCTACAAAGTGTGGATGACATGAGGATTCCCGTTTCTGGCTATGCCCTGCATAAACCACAGTTGTGGCTATGCAACAGCTCAGTGGAATAGACTGGCACTTTAACAAAACCATACAAGTGTTAAACAAAGACCACTTTCTAACCAAACAAAGATAAATTGCAGCCAGCAACTCTGCCATGCCAAGTGTTCTCCAGTGAATCCAGTAGTAATAAATGTGATAGGATGAACACAATAATGGTTAATGTTAAATAACGTAACCTTTAATACCTAATTATAGTAAATGAATGAGCAATCCACTTCTATTTTCTTCAAGCCATTTGTGTCAATCTTGGGAGAAAAATGTTTTTTTTATTATGAATATGAAGTCTGCAATATATACCTGGAACCAGCCTCAGGAATTATACACAGCAAATCAAAATAACCAACACTTCAAACTTTAAAGACTAAGGGAACTGCATAAGATTACACTGATAAGTGGTGGCTGGAATCACAATGTCCAGATAGTTGGTGCAGGATGTATGCACTGTTCATCGCGTTATTCACATTATTCCCTTTATCATGCATCTGTACACTGTGGATGGCTGTATTGTAACCATGTATTGTCTTTCCACTGACTAGATAGCACACAACAAAAGTTTTTCACTGTACCTCGATACATGTGACAATAAACTAAACTCAAACGCATCCTCCATTTCACGAGTTTAATCCATAGACTCTACTCGTCTGTTTTCAGTGTGAATGATTACTTGTTCTGATTGAATCCAATACTTTTCCTTAAAATGGGAGCAGTTTGTTGGGAGCCAACGGAGCTTTGAAACAAGTCCTTCCACCGGTTCAAGGGGAACTTCAGAGGTTGTGGTAGAACATGGAGCAACAGTGAAACAGCCTCATTTTAGACATGGCTTAGTAACCTTGCAAATAAGGAATAATTTTTATTCACTCACCGTGTATGAATCATCTGCAATGTCAGCATTTAATGATCACCGTTAATTGGCATCTTCCCCACCTCCTCCTCTCCTCCTCTCCTCCTCGCCTTCTTTGCCCTATTTTGCAGGATGTGATGAGCGGCAATGAATTCTAAGTCATCCTCCGGATGTATTCTGCAATATATTTTTCCAAATTGGTACTGGTGGCAGAGAGCTAGATTGAGCTTACTGATGGTCCCGTCCGCATTGTAGGAGCATTATCTTCTGTTGGAGCCAAGTGGTCATAGGTCAGGTCATGACCCCAAGCAGTTATTCATAACACTGTAGATACAGGGCAGCACATTGGTGCAGCAGTAGCGTTGCTGCCTTAAGGGCCTATCCCTTCAGCATGCAACTCCATGCGGTGAGCGCGACCTAACGTGGTTGCTTCAGCCGTCTGGCCTCGCGGGGCCTGTCCCACTTCGATTACCGGAGCTGTATGGAGTTGTGCGGAGTCGGTCCCGACATCGCGCGGGGCTCCGAAAAAGTGACTGTGTTAAGAAATGCCGAGCGGCAACGGCTTGTCGGCCCGCAGCCGCCGCGACGCATTACGCACCGCCTCAACGTTGTGCCGCCGTGACCCTCTCTATATGTGCCTCCATGACCCTTTCTGTGTGTGCCTCCGTGGCCGTCTCTCTGCGTGCCTCCATGCCCCTGTCTATAACCATATAACCATATAACAATTACAGCACGGAAACGGTGTCCATGCCGAACAACTTTTTTCCCTTAGTCCCACCTGCCTGCACTCATAACATAACCCTCCATACCCTTCTCATCCATATACCTATCCAATTTATTTTTAAATGATACCAACGAACCTGCCGCCACCACTTCCACTGGAAGCTCATTCCACACCGATACCACTCTCTGAGTAAAGAGGTTCCCCCTCATGTTACCCCTAAACTTCTGTCCCTTAATTCTAAAGTCATGTCCTCTTGTTTGTTAATTCTAAAGTCATGTCTCTGTGTGCCTCCGTGTCCCTCTCTGTCCTTGCGAACTTACCGCGGACATCGCTCGAACTTCGCGCCACGTCGCGCCACTCACCCGACCTCCGCGTGGCCCCCGCTGCCAGTTTGGTCGCGCTCGCCGCATGCAGGCGCATGCTGGTGGGACCGGCCCTGTACAGGGATCACCCGACCTCCATGCGGCCCCCGCTTCCAGTTTGGTCACACTCACCGCATGGAGTCGCATGCTGGTGGGACAGGCCCATTACGTGCCAGAGACCCTGGTTCTATCCTGACCTCAGAAGCTGTCTGCATGTAATTTGTATGTTCTCCCCATGACCCGCATTGGTTTTCTTCAGTTCGCCAATGCCTTTACTGCCATGCTTATCTTATCTAAACTATATGTGACTCCAATGCATTTGAAACTTAATTGGTTCTCTAATATGATCTAGGAAATCCTTCAGTTAAAAATGGAGATAAAGTTATTTGCCACATCTGTTCAAACCTCCCCATTGCTTTCTTAAATCATCCTGAGCTGTGACAACACATGCCAACCTTATCAGTGATGTACACATCAAAAGAACTAATGCAAATCTGTGACAGAATGGCTAAGTGTGTATTTGGGTACATTGCAAATCCTTCCCAATGAACAATCCAGCAGTTTGCTTCACTGTATTTACAAGATTCGTTTGGATGAATAATGTAATGGAGAACATAACGTTGCAGAAACAAAAACATAAAGAACTAATACAGAAGTTGTGAATTAAAATCCCCTCTTGTTCATTCTTAACTTCACTTTTTTTCCGTTGGAGATTGTAAAGCACTCATCAGAATGTTAAAGGCAGTTTTATGGATTTAAAATATTTCAAGCAACAATGATACCCGTATTATCAAAGATTTACTCTCCCTGCTATTTTTACACATAATCCCGAAACATTTTCATTTTTGCTGTGTTGATCCAATATGATTTCTCCCACTTTCAGATGGAAATAGCCTACTCAATATAATATTTTTAAAAAATTAAAGCCGCATAACAATTTATCAATGGCAGCAAGGTAGAGGAAGAAAGTCTGAGTATTTCCACATTTAGTTAACGTACACATGACTTTGGATAGTTCAGGGAATATTTTAAAGGCTAAATAACTAATTATTTCATTCTTTTCAGATCTATTTGGTGATCTTTCAAAATTACATTTCCTCTTTTCATGGATGTTCTTGTCCCTTTTATTCCTTTAAGTTGTCACCTATTTTTGCTTTTGCCTTAATTTTATCTCTTTAAGCTATTGACCCTTGCTATCTCAGTTCTTTCTGTAGCAAAAGGTTAGTAAGGACAGGACTGAACACGTAAGGTCTATGGACTTCAGCAAGGCCTTTGATAAGGTTCCACATGGTAGGCTGTTCCAAAACGTTTAATTACATGGGATCCCTGGGAGACCTAGCCAACTGGTACAGGCATGTAGGTAAATTTGCTTGGTAAATGTAAAAATTGTCCCTAGTGTGTGTAGGATATTGTTAATATGTGGGGATCGCTGGTCAGCACATCACTGACCCCGGTGGGCTGAAGGGCCAGTTTCCACGCTGTATCTCTAAACTAAACCTAACTAGACTGCATACAGAATTGGCTTAACGGAAGGAAGCAGAATGTGGAATGGAAGGTTGTTTTTCAGACATGAGGGCTGTGACTAATCTTGCGTCTCAGGGATTGGTGCTGGGCCCATGGCTGTTTGCCATCCATATCAATGATTTAGATGAAAAAATACAAGGAATGATTAGTAAGTTTGCAGATGACACCAAAACAAGTGGTATTGTTTACAATGAAGAATTACAGTGGAATCTTGATCAGTGGCCCAAAGAACAGAGAATATAATTTAATTCATTAAGTGTGAGATGTTGCATTTTGGGAAGTCACCGGACCTTCACAGTGAATGGCAGGACCCAGAATGTATTGTTGAGCAGAGGGATCTAGGAGAACAGGTAATTGGGTTCCTTCAAAGTGGATTTGCAGGAGGATAAGATGGTTAAGATTGGCTTTGGGTAAAATTATAAACTGTCCCAAGTATGTAGCTAGTATGTGGGGATCACTGACTGGATAGCGCGCAACAAAAAGCTTTTCAATGTACCTCAATATGACAATAAATTAAACTGAACTGGTTGGCGCAAACTCAGTGGGCCGAAGGGCCTGAATCCGTTGTATCTCAAAACAAAAGTAGTATTGCTTTGTTTAGTTTAAAGATACGGTGTGGAGCCAGGCCCTTTGGCCGACCGAGTCCGCTGAAGGGAACAAAACTAAACAAAACAAAACAAAACAAAATGAAATGAAACTAAACTAAACTGTGCAGCATCTACGGCCAGATTCGACCAGTGGTACACTACTTCAGCACTGCAACGATATTGGGATGCATCTTTGTCTAGCAGTGGGATCAGGATGGAAAATCTATTTTTTACACCACTTCTCTATCTAGCTTTTGTTTTTTTTATTGAATTACCACTTTTTTTTCCACCTTGCAACATCACGCCTCTTGTCAGGGAAAGACACAAATGGCTGAAGTGCTGGAGTGAATCAGCAGGTCAGGCAGTATCACTGGAGAACATGGGTAGGTGATGTTTCAGATGGGAACCCTTCTTCAGATTGATTGCAGGGGTTCGTGGGGGGGGGGGGGTATAGAAAGGTAGAGGGGCAGGACAAAGCATGGTAGATCATAGGTGAAAACAGGTGAGGGGGGTTCCTAATAGGCAGTTAATTGGACAAAGGCCAACAAGGAGCAAGACCAAAGGATTCATTTAATCATTAAGGTGTTGCAATCTGTGATGCTAGAGGATTGACAAGATGCAAATTGTTTAGGAATGTAGATGGCGAGGGAAGGGATAGGTTCAAGGTCAACCAAGGTTTAGGAGAGGGTGGGGGGAAGGGGGAGGGAGGGAAAGAAAGGGGGGAGTTAAGGGGGAGTGTCCCTTAATTCTCATTTCATGCCCTCTTGTTTGAATCTTCCCTACCCTACCTTACAATTTCACTTTTCATGGGTCTGCAGTATTTTATGTTGCAATAACTCCACAAATGCTTTGAATGATTTTGATTTCATGAGTGAAATCTAAATGCAGGAAGACATTACCACGTCTGAAATGGTAATGCAGTTACAGTGAAGTGTATCTTTCCATCAAATTCTGAGAGTGGTTATTGGTTATGAATCCTCGGCAGATAACCTGTCCACCATTTAATGCACGTTATCCATTTCAGACTTTAGATTTTAGAGATACAACGTTGATACAGGCCCTTCGGGGATAGTATTAATGTGCAGGGATCGCTGGTCACTGTGGAGTTGGTGGGCCGAAGGGCCTGTTTCCATGGAGTATCTCTAAACTAAACTAAACTAGGGACAATTTACAATTTACAGAAGCCAATTAACCTCCAGAACCGTACGTCTTTGGAACTGTACCTCTTTAGAAACCGGAGCACCCAGAGAAAACCTATGCTGTCACACGCTGTACAAACTACACCCAGACAGCACCCGTCGTCAGGATCGAACCCAGGTCTCTGGAGCTGTAAGTAAGCAACTCTACCGATGCGCCACTGTGCTGCCCCTGGTGGACAGCAAATGCATAAAGCTAAAAACTAATACCAGTTACTGCTTAAGAAATAACTACAGATGCTGGTAAAATCGAAGGTAGACAAAAATGCTGGAGAAACTCAGCGGGTGAAGCAGCATCTATAGAGCGAAGGAATAGGCGACGTTTCGGATCGGGACCCTTCTTCAGACTGATGTGGGGAGGGGGGGAGTGTTGGGAAAAAGAAATGAAGAGGCGGAAACAGTGGCTGTGGGAGAGCTGGGAAGGGGAGGGGAAGAAGGGAGAAAGCAAGGACTACCTGAAATTGGAGAAGTCAATGTTCATACCACTGGGGTGTAACCTACCCAAGCAAAATATGAAGAGTTGCTCCTCCAATTTGCGGTGGGACTCACTCTGGCCATGGAGGAGGCCCAGGATAGATAGGTCGGATTTTGAATGGGAGGGGGAGTTGAAGTGCTGAGCCACTGGGAGATCAGGTTGGTTAATGCAATCTGAGTGGAGGTGTTGGGTGAAGCGATCGCCAAGCCTGCGCTTGATCTCAACGATGTAGAGCATTTGACACCTAGAGCAGCGGATGCAATAGATGAGGTTGGAGGATGTGCAGGTGAACCTCTGCCTCACCTGGAAAGACTGCTTGGGTTCTTGGACGGAATCGAGGGGAGAGGTAAAGCGACAAGTGTTGCATTTCCAGCGGTTGCAAGGGAAAGTACCGGGGAGGGGGTGGTTTGGGTGGGAAGGGACAAATTGACCAGGAAGTTACGGAGGGAACGGTCTCTGCGGAAATCCGAAAGGGGAGGAGATGGGAGGATGTGGCCAGTGATGGGATCCCGTTGGAGGTGGTGAAAATGTCGGAGGATTATACGTTGTATGTGACGACTGGTAGGGTGGAAGGTGAGGACAAGAGGGACTGTCCTTGTTATGAATGGGGGGAGGGGGAGCAAGAGCGGTGTTATGGGATATTGAGGAGACCCTGGTGAGAGCGTCAACCATAGTTGAAGAGGGGAACCCCCGTTCCCTAAAGAATGAGAACATCTCGGATGCCCTGGTTTGTAACACCTCATCCTGGGTGCAGATGCGGCATAGACGGAGGAATTGGGAGTAGGGGATAGTGTCCTTACAGGAATCCGGGTGGGAAGAAGTGTAGCCATGAGATTCAGTGGGTTTGTATTAGATGTTATTCAGTAGTCTATTACCTGCGATGGAGATGGTGAGGTATAGAACCGGTAGGGATATGTCGGAAATGATCCAGGTGAATTTGAGTGCCAGATGGAAGTTAGTGGTGAAATGGATGGTCAGTGAGTTTTGCATGGGTGCAAGAAGTAGCACCAATGCAGTCGTTGATGTAGCGGAGGTAGAGTTTGGGGATAGGGCCATGCTACGCCTTGAAGGAGGACTGTTCGACGTACCCTACAAAGAGGCAGTCATAGCTGGGGCCCAATGCGCGTGCCCATAGTTATGCCTTGGATTTGGAGGAAATGGAAGAACTGTTACTGCAGTAATTTATTTATTTTGTCTGCATTTCTTATTTTAAAATTACCTCCATATTTAGGAACAGTTTCTTCTCGGCTGTCATCAGGCAAGTGAATGGTCTCAGGTAGACAACAAAATGCTGGAGTAACTCAGCGGGTCAGGCAACATCTGTGGAGAGGAGGAATGGGTGACTCTTCCGGGTCGAGACCGCTCCTACACAAGTGAATGGTCTCATCATCTAAAATGTAGTTGTGACCTCCCATCTACCTCATTCGAGTCATTTGAACTATCTTTAATCAGACTTTATCAGACTTCAATGCTATATTTTTGAACTAAGGGTTGTACCCTTTACCCTATATCCGTGCACTGTGGACAACTTGATTGTATTCACATATAGATCCTTTGACTGAATAGCACACAGAACAAGCTTTTCACTGTACCTTGGTACACATTACAATAACAAACTAAACTAAACAAAGCGATCTAAAATGCATTGAATTATTAAATTATGAAACTTTAGAATATTATTGAGTGAAAGACATTATTCGATCAATTGTTTTCTACGCAATTATTCATTGAAATGAATTGCATAATTCAAAAATTATTGGGATTCAAAGAATGGGATTGTTCAATAGAAATAAGAAACAAACTTAACTAGGTATGGAATAGAAGAATTAGCTTGGTGACCAGTAATTCAATTCAGCACAAATAGAAGTCAAAATGACATTATTATATCTATAGCAGATTGAATCTAAAAGATGCTTCCTCAGAGGAAATTGGGCCTGCAACTTGGTTGTAATGGTTAGCTACTAACTGACAGCTGATTAATCCCCAGTCAACTGAGTAATAGCTGTTTATTCTTTGTATTTGAACGCTGAATCACTGAGCCAGACTCTCAGTTGCATGTGCTTGAAAATAGTTCGGAAATTGCTAGAAATCATACAAAAGTGGCTTGTTTACAACAATAATTATGGCTGTTAAAATCTAAGTTATATGATATTTAACTTTTATACATCAGCCAATTGACTGATTCAATGTTGATTGCCATGATGAAGTTTATAATAAACATAGAAACATAAAAAATAGGTGCAGGGGTAGGCCATTTGGCCCTTTGTGCCAGCACCGCCATTCGATATGATCATGTCTGATCATCCAAAATCAGTATCCCATTCCTGCTTTTTCCCCATATCCATTGATTTTGTTAGTGCTGCATCCTGTGGAGAAGGGTGTCGATGTTTTCAATGTTAAATGCTTTTCAGCTGCGTATTCCACTCCTTACCATGAGATTTGTCCATTACAACGGCCATCACATGCCTCAGTGTTATTCTGAATGGAAATTCTAAGCAATATCTGAGACTGAAGGTTTAGGCTGAAGACACTGTATTGCTGACTGCTCATTTCTTGGTTGGTATTTCACAGAAAGCCAAGGCTGAAAATGGAGGCAAGAAGCAAAAACTTCAGGAGTGAGTGAGATTGAAAACGAAACCATAAGCATCGCTTGCCTTCCACTAATTATTTTATTATGATTGCAGACATGTTGGAATGTGCTTTGAATAAGTTAATTCATGATTCATCAATATTCTCTTCATATTTTAATTGATATAGCCTAACATTTCAGAGGACAAATCATCTAACCTTACTCAGTCCAGTTATTTCTAATTCAATTTCATAGACATGTTTTTATGAATATTAACAGTTTGGGATGAAGCATACAATATATTTTCTATTCATGATATAATTAAATACAGAACAAATTATTTGAAGATTTGGACGCCTGTAAAATTATTCTCCTCCTATAATTGGCCACCTGAATTATCTTAAAACAAAGGTTTGGTTAAAAGTTGCACATTTACCTTAAAGCAGGTTAAGTCCAAAACCAGCTCAATTAATCATAAAGGTGTTAATGATTTTTAATTACTGTAGTTTGACATTTATTCCATTTGATAGATAGAAATCTGATCAAATTCCTTTACCGTGAGTAATTATTCAAGACTATTATATTAACATCATCATATTTTACCACCTGATTTTAATCAATTAAAATTTACATAACAAATCAAACTATGTTCCCATAGGCAAAATACATTAAAACTTATGATAGCACTTGGCAGAGAAAATCCTTCTTGTTTAGAATGTTTCAAGATCGACAATCATAGAAGCAGCAAATGCTCTAGATACTCAGAGTAGGTTGAGCAGCATTCATGGAGAGGGAAGACGAGTTGACATTTCACCTTGTTAACCTTTCATCAAAACTAGGAAAAGTTAGATTTAATTTTGTTTAAGTTGTGAAGAAAAGAACAGGGCAAAACAAAAAAAGGAAATATTAATGATTGGGTGGAGATCAAAGGAGAATGAATTATGCATGTGGTGGTGATGCCAGCTGAAAAAGGGAGGCAATGGTTTCTTAATTACAGCTGATATCTGACAGAGATGTAAAAAAGTGATAAAGAACAGGCAAAGAAAAATGAAAGTAATGCTGGAAGTTGCAGATATGAAACACCTACTGGTGTTTGAAAATTGAAAATGGAGAATACTAGAAATTCTAAGCAGATCAAGCAGCACCTTGAGGGGAGAAAAACAGTGTAACAATTATAGGTTTGGTTTAGTTAAGTTTAGTTTGGAGATACGGCGTGGAAAGAGGCCCGTCGGCCCAGCGAGTCCGTGCCAACCAGCGATCCCCATATAGTAGCACTATCCTACACACTAGGGACAATTTAGAATTTTTACCAAAGCCAATTAACCTAGAAACCTGTATGTCTGTGGGAGTATGGGAGCAAACCAGAGCACCCGGGGAAAACCCACACGATCACGTACAAACTCCTTACAGACAGCACCCATAGTCAGGATCGAACCTGGGTCTCTGGCGCTGTAAGGCAGCAACTACACCGTTGCGCCACCATGACGCCTTTGATTGTTTAAGATCTTTGATCAGAATTGGACCAGCTCCCATACAAATTTGAAAGGCTGTTTGTTTACAATTGTTATTTAATCGGAAATCTCAAGTGCTATAACACATCTTGCCAGAAGATGAGATTTTGTTCCTCAAGCTTGTATTGGGCTTTGCTGGAACAGTGTAACGTGGAGACATCGGGGTGGGAATTGGATGGAAAATTAAAATGAAAGGCAAGTGGAAGTTTAGGGTCAGACGTGTTCTGCAAACCGATTGATCAATCTGCGTTTGGGTTCTCCAATGTATAAAGTGTACTGTAGTGTGAGAGAAAATCACCATTAAAAAGGAAGGCACTGCAGAACCCCATTCTGGAATGTATCATCATCAGACAAGTTTCAAAGATTTTTTTTTGAAACTTCTTTTCCCTTTTACCAATAGTGGCATCTGTTTCAATTCTCCCATTCATGCCTTCACTCCATCTCTCCCTGAGATCAAAGATATTGTTCGCTTGACTCCAGAGGACAGGTTCAAGGGGAATATATTTAATCGGAATCCGAGGGGTAACTTTTTCTCACAAAGGGTGGTGGGTGTGTGGAACAAGCTGCCAGAGGAGTTGGTTGAGGCTGGCACTATCCCATCGTTTAAGAAACAGTTAGCAGGTACATGGATAGGACATGTTTGGAAGGATATGGACCAAGCGCAGGCAGGTAGGACTAGTGTAGCTGGGACATGTTGGCTGGTGTGGGCAAGTTGGGCCAAAGGGCCTGTTTCCACACTGTATCACTCTATGACTTGATTTTCACCTCTACATTGTTCACTTTCAGATATGTTAAAATATCTGGCACCTTCAATACCAAACTTCCAATACGGGCATCATCCCTTCCACAAGCAAACAAATGTTGGGGGAAATCATCAGTCGGTGTGTGAAATATAGATGTTGGGAGGTCATGTTACAGTTACATAAGCCGAAGGGGCTGTTTCCACACTGTATGACTCTATGGCTCTCTGACTCAGCTGTTCACGTGGTACCAGAGGAAGCAATGGACAGGTGGCAATTTGGGTCACAACCCTTTTGAAGATGGGTCTGAAGAAGGTTCCTGACCCGAAAGGTTGCCTGTCCATTCCTTCTGCAAATCCTGCTTGGCCTATTGAGTTCCTCCATCATTTTGTATCTTGCTCAAGATTCCAGCAACTGTGGTTTCTTGTGTCTGCATCATCCCTTCCACTATTCTAAAGGAAACGGTCCTTCTCTGATTCACTAGTTCGCTTTTTTTCCTTCATTAACCTCTCCTCCGTTATTTCATTGTCTTTCCTGCGCAACAGGATAGATATGCAGCATCTACCTTGTATCCTCTTCCTTCTCAAACATCCAGGGACCCAAACATTCCTCCCAAGACCTTTTTCAATTTAGTTTACTGTATTCACAGCGAGGTCTCCTGTACGTTGCATCAACGAAGCACAGTTTCGGTGATCACTTTGCAAACAAACTGTAGGAAGAACTCAGAAAGTCACGCTGCATATGTGGAGGCAAAAAGATGATTCAGGTCAGAATCCTGCATCAGACTTGTTTCTGCACCTGTTTGATTTTTCTTTCAGTTTTCAGCATCTGCAGCCTCTTGTGTCTCCATTTTGCAGCGAACTTCTGATCCACCTGCAAGGTTGACCTTCAGCTTCCAGTTGTATGCCACTTCAGTTTAGTTTAGTTTGGTTTATTGTCACATGTATTGAAGTACAGTGAAAGGCTTTTGTTGCATGCAGTGAGCGGAAAGACAATACATGGTTACAATCGAGCCATCCGCAGTGTAGAGACATTTGATAAAGGGAATAACATGAATAATGATTAGTGCAAGATAAAGTCAAGTAAAGACCGATCAAAGATAGACCGAGGGTCTCCAATGAGGTAGATAGCAATTCTGGACTGCTCTCCAGTTGCTGGTAGGATGCTATAGTTTCCATATAACAGCTGGATAGAAACTGTCCCTCAATATGGAGGTGTGTATTTTCGCACTTCTTTACCATTTGCCTGATGGGAGGGAGGAGAAGAGGGAATGGCCACAGTGTAACTTATCCTTGATTATACTGCTGGCCCTGCTGAGGCATTGTGAGGTATAAATGAAGTACATAGAAGGGAGGGTACACAAAAGGCTGGAGAACCTCAGCGGGTGCAGCAGCATCTAAGGAGCGAAGGAGATAGGCGACGTTTCGGGTCGAGACCCGTCTGAAGAAGGGTCTTGACCCGAAACGTTGCCTATCTCCTTCGCTCCTTAGATGCTGCTGCACCCGCTGAGTTTCTCTAGCCTTTTGTGTACCCTCAATTCTCCAGCATCTGCAGTTCCTTCTTTAATACATAGAAGGGAGTTTGGTTTGTGTGATGGTCTGAGCTATGTCCACAACTCTCAGCAACATCTTGCGGTCTTGAATGGAGCTGTTCCCAAACCATGTTTCCCGATAAAGTGCTTTCTCCGTATCATTCTGACTTCTGTGTCTTTGACTTCTTATATTGTTCTTATTCATCTTCCATTTACACTCCTCAAGGTGGATCAGATGTGATTGACCAGCTTCCCTGCCCACTCCGCTGGTACCACCATCACTTTGGCATTCAGTGCCTCTTGTCTCCGCTGTGTCCCAGTCATTCTCATTTTTTTCCTCTCCATCACTCCACCTCTCCCACGCAACATTTGATTTCTAGTTGTTTCTAGCTCAGATGAAGGGACATTAACCTGAAATTTTCCATGTTGGTTGGCAGGAAATTTGGGCCAATAGGCCTACTTTTGTGCTCTGCATCTCTCTCTCTCTCTCTTTCTGTTGCAGCTGCCGGCCTGATGAGTACTGCCAGCATGTTCTGTTTCTATTTCAAAGATTTCCAGCATCTGAAGATTTTTCAATGAGAAAATTTACAAATTAAAAAAATATTTTTCAAAATAATTAATGATGCTGCTTTGAAATCTCTGTGTACTTACTCCATAGTTCTGGAATCCTAGTTTTGATTCTCATAATCTCTATGATAAAGTGAAGAGCCTATCATGGGTACTTGCTCAAATTCTTAATGGCACCGATTATGCCTTTAAGTCTTACTTTAATATGTCTGAAATGACTAACATGACCTTATACCTACATAAGCAATAACAAAATCCAGGGTGCAACAAAACAATAACTTTGTGATCTGAGTGGATATTCATGTATTTTGCATTTGTACATCAATCTATCAGTAAAAACAAGATGAAATAACCTTCTGCAGGTGGCCATTAAATAACTTTATTTTACATCAAATGGAAGAGTGAAAATGCAAGCACAGTCTGGTAATGCATAAGCACTTGTTCAAGAGGATGTCTATAAACGTATGTAGAATATGACCTTGACAATGCTGCTACAAAATAAATAAAATGTTTTTGGCTTCACAACGGAATAATCTATTTTATTTTTGTTTTGAACCAACAGTTTGACATAATTTGAAACTTCCAATAAACTGGAGATAAGAAAATACAAGGAATACTATTTTTTTTTAAATCCCCTTCACAATGCTTTATTGATTAACAATTCTTCCTGTTGTGCATGATTTGTAAGATAGGTTTCTTCTGTAGTTAGGGACCAGTTTTCTAAAAATGCTTTGGTTTTATATGACTTGCAATTTTGGCAACATTAAGGTGTATTGTGATTACCTGAAGCTCAATATTCTTACACCGAGACAATGAACGATGCTTCAGGATGTGCAGGATATATATAGGACAAATATTACTGACAAATATTATGTCTTAGTCTGCGATGTTAACACCAATTAGGATACTTATCTGCAGATAAGAAAATATGCCAACAAGATGCCAATGAACAAGCAAAGCTCTCAGTAGTTGGATACAAGATTTATATTATCAAACCAATCCCCTTAACTTGCAATAATTTCCAGGTATTCTCTGATTGGGATTCAATGTAGAAGACATTGAATTTCATGGTTTATAAGAAGAGTACACCACATTATTTGTGCTTTCATTAACCATTCAATTATTCTCAATATTAATTCCTATTAGATGGACGAGCATCTTGGAAACAGTGAGCACAACTCTGTCTGTCTGTCTGTCTGTCTGTCTGTCTGTCTGTCTGTCTGTCTGTCTGTCTGTCTGTCTGTCTGTCTGTCTGTCTGTCTGTCTGTCTGTCTGTCTATCTGTCTGTCGCTAAAACTCTGATCTTGTTATATTCCGGTTTGTGGAGTCTTGCTATTTGCGCAAAAACGTTGCCGATAATGCTACGACTCTTCACCAGTTCACTCACCGTTCTCCTATGCTGCGATTGCACCAAGTTTCGAAACGATCGGTTGAACGTTGTAAAAGTTAGCGAGGTTTAAAAAAACCTTAAAAAACCCACATGCGCAGATCGATCTCTCCTCTTGCCGTTCAGCGTCGTCCGGATTAGTCTCTTCCCCTGTCACTCACCAGGACGATCAACCCCTTCCTGCGCCATCGCATTTTTACTGGAGCTAAGGATGGCTGGTGGAGGTTTCCAACCAGCCACAATTTTTGGTGGGATCCGTAGCAGCCCAGCCCTGAGCAGCCCGGCGTCGAGCAGTCGAGCGTCGAGCGTCGGGCAGCCCAGGGTCGAGCAGTCCAGCGTCATGCAGCCCAGCGTGGGAGACCCTGCCCAGCCCAGCCCACCGTGGGAGACATTGCTCAACCCAGCATGGGAGACTCAGCCCAGCGTCGGAGACCCAGCCCAGCCCAGCCCAGCGTCGGAGACCCAGCCCAACCCAGAGTCAGAGACCCAGCCCAGCCCAGCGTCGAAGACCCAGCCCAGCCCGGAGTCGGAGATGTTGCCAACGTCGCCAAATGGAAAGCGGAGACTTTGATCCCGGCGGAGGAGAATGAACAGTGATCAGCATCCGCTGTGAATCCCCATCGCACCGCCAATTTCAGCCACTACCCCTCTTGTCCCCCTCACTGGCTCCTCCCCCGTGATACTCCCCTCTCGCCTGTGGCTCTTCCCCGTCTTTTCTCTGAGCTCACTTCCCTCCGCCCACACACCCCTCTCCCGCCATAACTCCCACCCACCCCCACACACCCCTCTCCCCCCCCCCACAACTCCCCCCTCTGCCCGTACACCCCCCTCCCCCCACAAATCTCCCCTTGTTCATACCCACCTCCCCCCCACAACACCCCCACAACACCCCACCTGGTCTGTTCCAGTAAGCAGGAGGGATAAGGGTGCCAAAGTAAAGGGCCTGTCCCACTGCGGCAAACTAATTGGCGAGTTTAGAAGAGTTTGCCCTCGACTCATACTCGCAGCATGGTCGACACGAGGTCCTAGGAGGTCTTTGTAACTTCCCTTCATGCTCGAGAGTAGTCCCCGCATACCCGAGGCCTCAGCTAGGGCACGCCTTTTTTCAAAATGCTGAAAAATACCCGCGAGTAAAAAATGTCGCCATGGTTGTGAATTTGGTCACAAATAGAAAGGAACCATATGTAAGGCTTATGGGCCTGTCCAACTTGGGATAGAATCAAATTAAGTGGGAAAGGTGTTCAAGTTGGGGGCAGGTTACACTTGTTCCCAAAAGAATGGCAGGAGATAACATCAGATCCGTTTGTGCTGTGCAGCATAGAAGGGTTTCAAATTGAATTCTACCCTCATTTGTGCCCACCCACTCAGCATGTTCCAAGTCGGATGCTCGTTTTCTCACATGAAGAGAATATGCAGATACAGGCAGAACTTGAGGTATTGTGCAGTAAAGGGGTGATTGAGAAGTGGGTTCGTCAACTCCACCAGTTTGTGTCAAATATATTTCCTAGGTCTAAAAAGGATGGGGGATGTAGAATTATTCTGGGCCTGATGAGCCTTAACCCTTTTGTACAGTATAGACACTTCAAAATGGACACTTTTCTGATGGCTAAACAGCTGATTTCCAAAGGGTATTATATGGCAAGCATATATCTTCAAGATGTATATTACTCAGTCTGTTCATTGCGATGATAGGAGATATTTGAAGTTTAGCTGGATGAGTCAGTTATGGCAATTCAAAGCACTGCCTAATGGATTAACCTCATCTGCTAGATTGTTTACCAAATTGTTAAAACCAATTCTAGGGTTACTCCGAGCTCAGGGTCTTGTTGTAATGGCCTATTTAGATGATATTTTAATTGTCGGATAGACTTGGGATGCAGCTGAATCATCTGTTTCAGTTGTTAAACTCACTTTTGAGCAATTGGGGTTCATCATTCATCCAGATAAATCCAAATTAACACCAGTCAAAATTATTGATTACTTGGGCTTCACCATTAACTCAGATCACATGTTAGTGACTGCCCAGTGATAAAAGGCAGCAGTTAATTGAAGGTTGTATCAAACTCCTTGGTGAACAACGGCCTTCAATTAGACAGGTGGCCAGTTTAATTGGTAAGTTGGTGGCTGGTTTTCCAGCTGTGCAGTTTGGACCCTGCATTATCAACAATTACAACATGCAAAAGAACAGACACTGAGTACACATGCAGGTCATTTTTACAGGCCCATGGGATTGCCAGCTGAAGCAATTTCAGAAATACAATGGTGGATCACAAATGTCTCAAGTGGTTCCAGGGACGTTTTGGTTGAACCACCTTCCATAGTCTTACAGACTGATGTTAGTGCTCTAGGTTGGGGTGCTACTGATATGTCTTCCAGTTATGGAGGCAGATGGAATAGTGATGAGGCATCCTTCCTGTAATTGCGAGGGATCAATTATTTAGAGCTTTTGGGAACCTTTTATGGACTTAAAGCTTATTGCTCTACCAAGAGTCACTTGCATGTGCAGGTTCAAATTGACAACACTACAGCAGTGGCATATGTTAATCACATGGGTGGAGTTAAGTCGGATCTTGTGACAGTTTGGCTAATCATATCTGGATCTGGTACATTGACAAAAACATTTGGCTTTCAGCAATCTACTTACCAGGTAGATTCAATATAGTGGCAGACACAAGGTCACGCCAATTCAATGACAATATAGAATGGATGTTGAATCAGGACATATTTAATGATGTTGTTGTTCGATACGGGATGCCAGATATTGATTTGTTTGCATTTAGATTAAACCACTAGTTGCCTAAATACGGCTCATGGGAACCAGATCCTGGGGCAGCAGTGGTTGATGCATTCTCGCTGAATTGGGGTGGATTGGACACTTTTCTGATGGCTAAACAGCTGATTTCCAAAGGGTATTATATGGCAAGCATATATCTTCAAGATGTATATTACTCAGTCTGTTCATTGCGATGATAGGAGATATTTGAAGTTTAGCTGGATGAGTCAGTTATGGCAATTCAAAGCACTGCCTAATGGATTAACCTCATCTGCTAGATTGTTTACCAAATTGTTAAAACCAATTCTAGGGTTACTCCGAGCTCAGGGTCTTGTTGTAATGGCCTATTTAGATGATATTTTAATTGTCGGATAGACTTGGGATGCAGCTGAATCATCTGTTTCAGTTGTTAAACTCACTTTTGAGCAATTGGGGTTCATCATTCATCCAGATAAATCTGGATTTATATGCATTTCCTCCATTCAGTCTCATTAGTCGATGCCTGTGAAAAATCAAGCAGGACTCCGCTTCAGGAGTATTGGTAGTACCAGATTAGCCTACTCAGCCATGGTTCCCTCTCGTGTTGCAGATGGCTATTCAGCCTCATATGATTGTCCCCAAACATAAAAACCTACTGGTGAACCCAGTAACTGGCGATCAACATCCTTTACATGATCATATTGATCTGTTAATTTGCAGATTCTAAGAAGGCCATACCTGGGGAGAGGACTGTCTGATCGCACTGTGGATGTTATCACATCGGCCTGGAGGGATAGTACCCAGAAGCAGTACATCTCCTCGATAAGAAAGTGGGAAGTGTTCTGCTTATGGCAGAATATTTCATATCAAACTGCAGGCATCCAGATGTGCTGGAGTTTTTGTCCACTCTCTATTTCGATCATGTTAAGCTATAGTGCGATCAATATAGCCAGAAGTGCTCTGTCCTCATATTTAGCCATGGAATCAGAATTATATTCTGTGGGGACACATGATTTATGAAGGGAGTTTTAATTCCATTCCTCCTAAGCCCAGGCATTTGGTTATCTTGAATGTAAGCAAGGTTCTTATGCTCCTTTGTAAGTGGACTCCTGTCACAGCCCTGTCTTTGCGCAAATTCACAATGAAGGTAGTCATGCTTAATGCATTGGTTTCAGCCCAACGTGTGCAGACATTACAGAAGCTGAGACTAGATATGATGGATGTATCGGCAGATGCCATTACTTTTTATATCTATGATTTGCTCAAGCAGAGTAGAATAAGGGTGACGGGGTGTAATATTATCTTTTCAGCATACCCCGCCTGTGTGTAGTGTCATGTTTGTTATATTACTTTGAGGCTACCAGAACCCTAGGAGGAGAGGAATCAGCATTATTTATTAGCCACAAAAAACTGCATAGAAAAGTGTCAGTTCAAACTATTTCAAAGTGGCTAAAGCAGGTGTTGGTTTACGCTAGGATTAACACTGACAAATTTAAAACTCATTCCACCAGGGCGGCATCAACTTCAGAGGCCAGGGTGGACGTCCCTATAGACCATATCCTCACGGCCGCAGGATGTTCCAGTGAACTGATGTTCCAAAAATTTTATCATAAGCCAATTGCCATATCGGGGGTATTTGCAGATTCTGTTTTAAGTTCAGTTTTATAGTTTCCCCTGGGATAGAAGGGGTTACTATTGTTTTGTTATAAATAAACTGTTAATTTGTTTCAAGCAAATTATGTTTGATGCATTATTGATTAATTTCTTATTGTGAGTCAATCAAAGCAGTGAGACGCCAGGATTTGAATATCCGGCATGAAATCACAGAGCTTTGAAATCTTCACGTAGTCACTCACGTGACTCCGAAGTAAAATAGTAAGATTAAACGAGAACTTACCAGTTTGTAGTTTGATCATTATTTTATGAGGAGTTACGATGAGGGAATACATGCCCTCCGCATAAACGTCATCTGGTAGTTCTAGTCTTCTCTCATCTTACTATTATACTTCAGTCACTATTACCTGTGATTTCACACCGCTGCTTTGAAGATTGACGCGCGTGTGGCTGGACAGGGTTCTTCTTCACGTAGTCCCTCATCACAACCCCTCATAAAATAACGATCAAACTTCAAACTGGTAAGTTCTCGTTTAATCTTACTATTAAAGGCTAGGTGGTTGTGCAAAGATTGGGGAGAGGAGTCTGTCTCAGTCTACCCCACAACAAAAAGGGGAGGAGTTGTAAAGTTTGATAGCCGCAGGGAAGAAGGATCATAGAAACATAGAGACATAGAGATTAGGTGCAGGAGTAGGCCATTCGGCCCTTCGAGCCTGCACCGCCATTCAATATGATCATGGCTGATCATCCAACTCAGTATCCCGTACCTGCCTTCTCTCCATACCCTCTGATCCCCTTAGCCACAAGGACCACATCTAACTCCCTCTTAAATATAGCCAATGAACTGGCCTTAACTACCCTCTGTGGCAGAGAGTTCCAGAGACCCACCACTCTCTGTGTGAAAAAATTCCTTCTCATCTCGGTCCTAAAGGATTTCCCCCTTATCCTTAAGCTGTGACCCCTTGTCCTGGAACTCCCCAACATCGGGAACAATCTTCCTGCATCTAGCCTGTCCAACCCCTTAAGAATCTTGTAAGTTTCTATAAGATCCCCTCTCAATCTCCTAAATTCCAGAGAGTATAAACCGAGTCTATGCAGTCTTTGTTCATAAGACAGTCCTGACATCCCAGGAATCAGTCTGGTGAACCTTCGCTGCACTCCCTCTATGGCAATAATGTCCTTCCTCAGATTTGGAGACCAGAACTGTACGCAATACTCCAGGTGTGGCCTCACCAAGACCCTATACAACTGAATAGAAACTCCCTGCTCCTATACTCAAATCCTTTTGCTATGAAAGCTAACATACCATTCGCTTTCTTCACTGCCTGCTGTACCTGCATGCCTACTTTCAATGACTGGTGTACCATGACACCCAGGTCGTGCTGCATCTCCCCTTTTCCTAATCGGCCTCCATTTAGATAATAGTCTGTTTTCCTATTTTTGCCACCAAAGTGGATAACCTCACATTTATCCACATTATACTGCATCTGTCAAACATTTGCCCACTCACCCAGCCTATCCAAGTCACCTTGCAGTCTCCTAGCATCCTCCTCACAGCTAACACTGCCCCCCAGCTTAGTGTCATCCGCAAACTTGGATATATTGCCTTCATTTCCCTCATCCAGATCATTTATGTATATTGTAAATAGCTGGGGTCCCAGCACTGAGCCTTGCGGTACCCCACTAGTCACTGCCTGCCATTGTGAAAACGACCCGTTTACTCCTACTCTTTGCTTCCTGTTTGCCAGCCAGTTCTCTATCCACATCAATACTGAACCCCCAATGCCGTATGCTTTAAGTTTATATACTAATCTCTTATGTGGGACCTTGTCGAAAGCCTTCTGGAAGTCCAGATACACCACATCCACTGGTTCTCCCCCATCCACGCTACTAGTTACATCCTCGAAAAATTCCACAAGATTCGTCAGACATGATTTACCTTTCGTAAATCCATGCTGACTTTGTCCAATGATTTCACCACTTTCAAAATGTGCTGCTATCCCATCTTTAATAACGGACTCTAGCAGTTTCCCCACTACCGATGTTAGACTAACTGGTCTGTAATTCCCCATTTTCTCTCTCCCCCCCTTCTTAAAAAGAGGGGTTACGTTTGCTACCCGCCAATCCTCAGGAACTACTCCAGAATCTAAAGAGTTTTGAAAGATTATCACTAATGCATCCACTATTTCCGGAGCTACTTAAGTACTCTGGGATGCAGCCTATCTGGCCCTGGGGATTTATCGGCCTTTAATCCATTCAATTTACCCAACACCACTTCCCGACTAACCTGGATTTCACTCAAGTACTCCTTTGACCCGCGGTCCCCTGCTATTTCCGGCAGATTATTTATGTCTTCCTTAGTGAAGACGGACCAAAGTAGTTATTCAATTGGTCCGCCATATCCTTGTTCCCCATGGTCAACTCACCTGTTTCTGACTGCAAGGGACCTACATTTGTTTTAACTAATCTATTTCTCTTCACATATCTATAAAAACTTTTGCAGTCAGTTTTTATGTTCCCTGCCAGTTTTCTTTCATAATCTATTTTCCCCTTCCTAATCAAGCCCTTTGTCCTTCTCTGCTGGTCTCTGAATTTCTCCCAGTCCTCTGGTATGCTGCTTTTTCTGGCTACTTTGTACGCATCATCCTTTGCTTTGATACTATCCCTGATTTCCCTTGTTATCCACGGATGCACTACCTTCCCTGATCTATTCTTTTGCCAAATTGGGATGATCTGTGTGGCATTCTGATAGGTACATGGATAGGATAGGTTTGGAGGGATATGGGCCAAACACAGGCATGTGGGACTAGTGTAGATGGGGCATGTTGGTTGACATAGGCAAGTTGGGCCAATGTGTCTGTTTCCACACTGTATGACTATGACTATGAGAAGGACATGGAGGTCAGAGAGATCAGTATGGGATTATCAATATGCTAGGACAGTTAGAGATCAAGAGGTGGTAACAAGTCACTTGAAAAGCATTAAGATGGATAAATCATAGTCATATAGTGCAGAATCAGGCCCGACAGACCAACATCCATACCAACCAAAATGCCACATCTAGGCTCCATCAGGCCCTCGAAACTTGGCCACATCTTATTGGCATCTTTCCTGCAGCACAAAACACAACACAATAAGAGTTATGCAATAAGTATAACAGTCAAGATGTTATGTTGCAGCTTTATTAGTTTTAATAAAGCCACATTTGGAGTATTGCCTCATTTCTTATTGCCCCATTACAGGAAAGATGTGCAGGATTTTGAAATGGTTCGCTCATGTTTATCAGATTGCTGCCTGCATTACAGGGTATTAGGTATAAAGAGAGATTGGATAACTTGGATTATTTTCTGTGGAGTGCGGGGATTGAGGGAAGACCTCTCCTGTTAAACATAGAAACTTAGAAAGTAGGTGCAGAAGTAGGCCATTTGGCCTTTCCAGCCAGCACCGCCATTCAATAGGACCATGGCTGATCATCAAATATCAGTTCCCAATTCCTGCTTTCTCCTCATTTCCCTTGATTATGTTAGCCCTAAGAGCTATATCAAACTCTCTCTTGAAAATATCCAGTGAATTGGCCTCTTTGTTTCTATGTGAGGGATAGATACTGTAGATAGTCAGAACCTTTTATCCCAGGGTAGAAATGTCAAAGTCTGGAGGGCTACAAGGCAAGAAGGGTAAAATTTACAGGAGCTGTGTGGGACAAATCTTTTTACAGAGAGAATGGTGCATTCCTGGAACATACTGCCAGGGATGGTGTGGAGGCAGATACGGTAGTGGCATTTCAGAGGTTTTTAGATAAAATACATGAATATGCAGAGAATTGAGGGATATGGCTCACATGGAGTCAGAAGAAATTAGTTTAACAGTGCTGTTCTATGTTTTTTGCTTCACATTAGCCTATTTCATCACAACTTTGATTTCCAGGGGATCAGTTCAACCATCACCTGCATCCTATCATGAATTGCAATGCCACTTACGAGATTAAAATCCTATTTTGCTTTAATTTTTAATTGAGTTGACAAGAAAATAAATTACAATGATTTTGTGAGCAGCCATTGCACATATAAAGATGAAACATAACAGTTTTATAATGGAAACAGGACGTTCAAACGAACCAGTCCACATTAATGCTCACTGCACAGTGCAGTAACTCATTCCCATCAACCATTTTATTCTCTTTATCTCCTTCCTGTCCTTCATCGACTGATTTAATCCAGATTTAGATGCTGTTTTGGTTTTCATCACAACCACAGAAATAAATTTCACAGCTTCTGTGAGCTTTTCTGCTGTATTTTCTCCTGTTCTAAATTTCATAAATTTAATCTTACATCAACGGCTCCTCTCCTGAGCCTCTCAGCTATTGAACACAACCTAATTCTATCTGCCCTTTCATATCCTCCAATGTGAAAATTACTTAGTCTGGAGCTGCTGAACATAATGTGACAAACAGCACCAGTTTTGTAGCTATTCTTTGCACAGATTTATAATATAGTTCATAGTTGCCAATTTGTGCAATATAGCACTAAATTCCCCTGTCTGTCCTATGGAATGGAACCCAATACTGCTCATAGCCCTCAAATGGGATTCATTAAGGATTTATACTATCGATGCTCATCATCACTTCGTGACTTTTATCTTCATTACCAATCGAGATAAAACCTAAAATTCCATTAGGTTTTTTACAACCTTATCAAGCTGAAGTACCTTATCGAATGCCTGGAGTCCTTCAGTCCCTCACACAACCTGACCCATTGAGATCAGTGCCACATTTTATTAGCCTTAATAATCTCCTCACTTATCTTCCTAGGTGTCCCGCGATGTATCTTATCAGCCATAGATCTTCCTTTATCTTTTACCTACAAGGTATTTTTATCTCTTCCAACTTAATGGTGAATTTCTTGTATCAGGCACTTCTTTTCCTCTCTTAGGCCTTGTCTTGTGCCTCGACTATAGAACATTGCGGACCAATGTGCACCATTGCACCTCTTGCACTCACATTATTGAACCTCTGGTGGAAGGTAGCTTCTCAGACTGGAGACCTGTGATCAGTGGTGCGCCTCAGGATTAGGTGCTGGGCCTGTTACTGTTTGGTATCTATAGCAATGATTTCGATGAGAACATACATGGCAAGGTTAGCAAGTTTGCAGATTATACAAAAGTGGGTGGTTTTGCAGATAGTGAAGATGGTTGTGATAAATTGCAGCAGGATATTGATCAATTGGCCAGGTGGACTGAGGAATGGTTGGTGGGATTTAATATAGAGAAATGTGATGCGTTGTATTTTTGGAAGTCTAACATGGGCAGGACCTACACAGTGAATGGTAGGGCTCTGGGGAGTGTTGTAGAGCAGAGGGATCTAAGAGTGCAGGCTCATGGTTCATTGAAGGTTGAGTCGCAGGTAGATAGGGTGGTCATAAAGTCTTTTGCATCAGTCAGAGTATTGAGTATGGGAGGTCATGTTACAGTTGTATAAGACGTTGGTGAGGCTGCATTTACAGTATTGTGGTCAGTTCTGGGCACCATGTTATAGGAAAGATGTTGTCCAGCTGGAATGGGTACAGAGAGGATTTACAAGGATGTTACTAGAGAGTCTGAGCGATAGGGAGAGGTCTATTCCTTGGAGCGCAAAAGGATGTCTGGTGATCTTATAGAGGTGTATAAAATCATGAGATGAATAGATTGGGTTGATGCACAGAGTGTTTTGCCCAGAGTAAAGAGAATCGAGGACCAAAAGACATAGGTTTAAGATGAAGGGGAAAAGATTTAATAGGGAGCTAGGACATGTTGGACTGTGTGGGCAAGTTGAGCCGAAGTGCCTGTTTCCACACTGCATCACTCTATGACTCTATGACTCTTGCACCATGAGCGCCTCTTGCACTACCATGGACTTTTTTTTGCTATTTGTGATTTTCACCGATGTCTATTTTTTGCAGTCTTTCTTATTTCACTATCTTCTGTAATTTATGTGTAATTTATGCACATTTTATGTTTTTGTTTGTCATCTGAGTCCATTGGCCTGTGATACTGCTGCAAGCAAGATTTTCATTATACATGTACAACACTGTACTTTGGGAGTATGACAACAAACTCGACTTGAGTTGACGAACATATTTGATCACCTATCAATTGACAGTCCCACTAAGGGTTTCTTAACTTTACTCCAATAATAATTCTTCTAATATATTTGTAAGCTATATATTTTTTGTACAATGTACCCTTTTTTTTGCCAAGCTCTCTCATTGATTTTGTTCCTTGCACTGATCCTTTTTAAGTAGTTTTTATAATGGAGACCTTGGCATCTTGACCACATGGCTCCTTTGAAGAGAAATACTGCAAATAGAGCAATGCTAGTCATAAGCACAGGGCAAATTTTCCCGTCCTCGAGTTACAGGGTAAGTTAGGTTTGAAAATGTGAGGAGGGACCTATATACCCAATTATTTCTTAACCATGGGCACTTGGACAACATATAATTGGCTAACCATTGAAGGGAAGGTAATTGAGAAGGCAATATTAAAAATAAAATGAACAATAGGTCTGAGACTGGGTTGGAGTAGATTTATATGTATTGGCTAGTCATTGTCCTTGGTACACATGACAATAAAAATAATAAATTAAAATTAAACATCATTATAACAATGTGCATAATAAATGCTTGATTTGGATTATATACTGTAATGTTGATATAATTATCCATACACCTGACAATTTAAGGTATTAATTCCGTTTAACTGCTTGGCTTGGTATCACTGCCGGGACAGTTTTCGGATTCAGTTTGCCATTTCCTTCTGCAATAAAAAAATCTTCAGTCACGCAAATAAGTAGATCACTTCAATCAAGAACGCATATCGCTCTGTATCCTGGGCAGCTCTAGTTCTCTCTGATCATTGTTTAGGTCACTTTATTCCGACCTACAGGCAGAAACTAAAATCTGCTAAACCTGTGGTCAGAATAATGAAAAGGTGGACAAGTGAGAGCATTGAAAACCTACAATCCTGCTTTGACTGCACTGATTGGAATGTGTTCAGGGAAGCAACCACAAGCCTTGATGAGTTTACGGACACTGTGATATCATATGTCAGCGTTTGTGAGGACAGTTGCATTCCTACTAAGTCTGGGATCTGGTTCAACAACGACAACAACTTGGTTTACAGCAGAACTCAGACAGCTCCGCCAGTCTAAAGATGAGACTCACAGGAGTGGGGATGCAGACCTCTACATGCAGGCCAAGTACAAGCTGAGAAGAGGAATCGGAGCTGCCAAGGAAAGGCACTGAGAAGTTGAGGAGCAAGTACTCAGCTAATGACTCTTCTTCAGTGTGGAAGGGCTTGCAGGAAATCACCAGCTGCAAGAGGAAAGAGCTCCTTGGACAATCGTCAGCTGGATGAAGTATGAAGGGAAGCTGGCCAGGAATATAAAGAAGGACAGTAAAAGCTTCTTTATGCCCCTGTCCCACTTAGGAAACCCGAATGGAAACCCCTGGAGACTTTGCGCCTCACCCAAAGTTTTTGTGCAGTTCCCGGAGGTTCCCGGAAGCTTTTGTCAGTCTCCCTAATGGTCGAAAGTGGTCACCGCTTCATCTATGTTCCAGCGATTATTTCAAAAAATTCAAAACCGGCCGCGACTAAAAATAGGTTGCCGTTTTAAAAATTGGTAATTTTTTAGTCGAAGCCGGTTGCAATGCTAGTTGAAGGTGGTTGCAGGTAGTGGAAGGTAAGACCTTTTTTCATCCAGTTCTATTCCACCAGAAAGGTCTTACCTTCCACTAACTGCAACCTCCAGCAACTACCTTCAACTAGCATCGCAACCGGCTTCGACCAAAAAATTACCGATTTTTAAAAAGGCAACCTATTTTTAGTCACGGCCAGTTTAGAAATTTTTGAAATAATTGCCGGAATAACGAAGAAGCGGAAAACACTTTCGACCATTAGGAAGACTGACAAAAAACTCTGGGAAACGCACAGAAACCTTGGGTGGGGCACAAAGTCTCCAGAGGTTTCCGTTCAGGTTTCCTAAATGGGACAGGGGCTTTAGCTATGTTAAGGAAAAAAGAGTAGCAAAGTCAAATGATGGTCCCATGAAGGCAGACACGGGTGAAATTATTATGGAGAACAACGAAATGGCAGAAGAGTTGAACAGGTACTTCGGATCTGTCTTCACTAAGGAAGACACAAACAATCTCCCAGAAGTTCTCGAGGACAGAGGATCTAAGGGGGTCGAGGAACTGAAATAAATTTTCATTAGGTGAGAAATAGCATTGGGTAGGCTAATGGGACTGAAGGATGATAAATCCCTGGGACCTGATGGACTGCATCCCAGGGTCCTCAGGGAGGTGGCTCTGGAAATAGTGGACACATTGGTGATCATTTTCCAATTTTCAACAGATTCAGGATCAATTCCTGTGGATTGGAGGATAGCTAATGTTATCCCACTTTTCAAGAAAGGAGCAAGAGTGAAAACGGGGAATTACAGACCAGTTAGCCTGACCGGTGGTGGGAAAGATGCTGGAGTCAATTATTAAAGAGCTAATAATGGGGAATTTGGATAGCAGTAAAATGATTAGTCCAAGTCAGCATGGATTTATGAAAGGAAAATCATGCTTGACTAATCTTCTGGAATTTTCTGTGGATGTGACAAGTAAAATTGAGCCAGTGGATGTAGTGTATCTAGACTTTCAGAAAGCCTTTGATAAGGTCCCGCACGGGAGACTGGTGACTACAATTAGAGCACACAGTATTGGGGGTAGGGTGTTGACATGGATAGAAAATTGCTTGGCAGACAGGAAGCAAAGAGTATGAGTGAACGGGTCCTTTTCAGAATGGCAGGCAGTGGCAAGTGGAGTGCCGCAAGGCTCGGTGTTGTGGCCGCAACTGTTTACCATATATATTAATGATTTGGAAGAGGGAATTAGGAGAAAGACTAGTAAGTTTGTGGATGACACAAAGCTGGGTGGCAGTGTGAACTGTGAAGGGGATGTTAGGAGGTTGCAGGGTGACCTGGACAGGTTGAGTGAGTGGACAGATGCAATATAATATAGATGAATGTGAGGTTATCCACTTTGGTGGCAAAAACAAGGGGGAAGATTATTATCTCAATGGGGTTAGGTTAGGTAAGGGGGAGGTACAGCGAGACATGGGTGTCCTTGAAAGTTGACGTGCAGGTACAGCAGGCAGTGTAGAATGCTAATGAAATGTTGGCCTTCATAACAAGAGGATTTCAGTATAGGAGTAGAGAGGTTCTTCTGCAGTTGTATAGGGCTCTGGTAAGACCACATCTGGAGTATTGTGTATTCCGAATTTGTGGAAGGACATCCTTGTGACTGAGACAGTGCAGCGTAGGTTCACAAGATTGATTCCTGGGATGGCGGGACTGTCATATGAGGAAAGATTGAAAAGACTAGGCTTGTATTCACTGGAGTTTAGAAGGATGAGGGGGGATCTTATAGAAACATATAAAGTTAAAAAAGGACTGGACAAGCTAGATGCAGGAAAAATGTTCCCAATGTTGGGCGAGTCCAGAATCAGGGGCCACAGTCTTAGAATAAAGGGGAGGCCATTTAAGACTGAGGTGAGAAAACACTTTTTCTCCCAGAGTGTTGTGAATTTGGGGAATTCCCTGCCACAGAGGGCAGTGGAGGCCAAATCACTGGATGGATTTAAGAGAGAGCTAGATGGAGCTCCAGGGGCTAGTGGAATCAAGGGGTATGGGGAGAAGGCAGGCACAGGTTATTGATTGGGGACAATCAGCCATGATCGCAATGAATGACTCGAAGGTCCGAATAGCCTCCTCCTGCACCCATTTCCTATGTTTCTAAACATAACCTTGGTAGTCCCCTCCCCCCCCCTCCCCAATCACCATTTCACACCTATTTACAGTTTGACACCAGTCTGCAAAGACTGTACCCTTACCCATTCCTCAATCACCCACTTCCAGCCTGACTCCAGTCTGTAAATACTGGGCCCTCGTCCTTGACCCACCTGCTGCCCAACATCAGTCTGGCCACTTCTCCATCACCAAGGAGTTGGAGAGGCTATTCAGAAGACAGAGAACCCGGAAATCTCCAGGACCGGTCAATGTTTCCCCCTCTACCCTAAAGCTCTGTGCCGAACAACTGACATTTTCAATCAGCCCCTGCAAACCTGTACTGTCCCTGCCTGCTTCAAAGTCTCCACTATTGTCCCTGTACCTAAAAAGACAAGGATTACTGGTCTTAATGACTACTGGCCTGTCGCACTGACCTTTGTAGACATAAAGACCCTTGAAAGACTTGTGCTGGCCCAGGTGAAAAATACCTCTGCAGTTTGCATACCGGGTCAATAGATCAGTGGATGATGCAGTCAACCTGGGCCTGCACTTCATCCTCTAGCAGTTAGACCACCAAGGGATGTATGCAAGTAGTTTGTTTGTGGATTTTAGCTCTGCATTCAACACCAATGTGCCAGAGCTACTGCACTCCAAACTCTCCCAGTTGACTGTGCCTGAACCCCTCTGTCAGTGGATCACCAACTTCCTGACAGACAGGAAGCAGCATGTCAGACTTTGAAAGCACATCTCAGACCTGCAGACCCTCACCATAGGAGCACCAGAAGGCTGCGTATTCTCCCCTCTCCTTTACTCTCTCTACACCAAAGACTGCACCTCCACATTCTCCTCTGTCAGTTTCTCACGTTTGTGGATGTCACAGCCCTGATTTGACTGATCCAGGATGGGGAGGAATCTGCCTACAGACAGGAAGTGACACAGCTGGCATCCTGGTGCCTTCATAACAACCTGGAGCTCAATGCTCTTAAGACAGTGGAATTGATAGTAGACTTTAGAAAACCTCCCCCTACTCACTATCGACAACACCACAGTCACATCTGTGGAGTCTTTTTGGTTCCTTGGAACCATCATCTCCAAGTATCTGAACTGGGGGGGCACCATCGACTCCACAGTCAAAAAGGCCCAACAAAGGATGTACTTCCTGCGGCAGCTGAGGAAACACAATCTGCCACACGCAATGATAGTCCAATTCTATACTGTCATCATAGAGTCTGTCCTCACCTTCTCCATCATGGTCTGGGTTGGCTCGGCCACCAAGCACAACATCCAGAGGTTGCAGCAAATCGTTCGATCAGCTGAGAAACATAGAAACATAGAAACATAGAAAATAGGTGCAGGGGTAGGCTTTTTGGCCCTTCGAGCCTGCACCGCCATTCAATATGATCATGGCTGATCATCCAACTCAGTATCCTGTATCTGCCTTCTCTCCATACCCCCTGATCCCTTTAGCCACAAGGGCCACATCTAACTCCCTCTTAAGTATAGCCAATGAACTGGCCTCAACTACCTTATGTGGCAGATAATTCCTGAGACTCACCACTCTCTGTGTGAAAAATGTTTTCCTCATCTCGGCCCTAAAGGAATTCCCCCTTATCCTTAGACTGTGACCCCTTGTTTTGGACCTCCCCAACACCGGGAACAATCTTCCTGCATCTAGCCTAACCAACCCCTTAAGAATTTTGTAAGTTTCTATACGATCCCCCCTCAGTCTTCTAAATTCTAGCGAGTACAAGCCAAGTCGATCTAGTCTTTCCTCATATGAAAGTCCTAACATTCCAGGAAGGTTGTTGGCTGCAATCTCCCCCCCATTGATGAACTGTACATTGCAAGGGCCAGGAAGCAAGCAGGTAAGATAATCTCTGACCCCTCTCACCCTGGCCACAAACTCTTTAAAGCACTGCCCTCGAGAAGGCAACTCTGGACTGTCAAAGCCGCCACAGCCAGACATAAAAACAGCTTTTTTTCCGGGAGCTGTAGCTCTACTCGATCACTAAAAGTCTGTAGCCTCCTTTTGCTCTGGTATTTTCTTTCATTCACATGTTTAAACTATAATGTTTCACTCTTAATGTTTTAATATTTAATGTTTTATTCTTAATTGTTTAACGCATGTCGTGTTGTTACTTGCGAGCAAAGCACCAAGGTAAATTCCTTGTATGTGTACATACTTGGCCAATAAACGTATTCATTCATTCATTCATTCATTACTTTGAGTCAGCATTTATGAAGTTGCTAAAATAGATTTTCTGCCACCAAATGCTTCAAGTGCTCCATAATCTATAACATAGGATTGGTCTTGTTTCCAGGGAAAGGGTGCACCCCTACACGTGGGTGGGATTGCAATTGTGTTTCATTATAACCAAACCAGCCAACCGAGACACAAATCCCATGTCACACTTTAGCCATCATTCACTGAGTCAACTTAAACCTGTGGGAGGCTTAACATGGACTTGCTCTTCTTTTCTCTTTCACATCCATCAAATCACAGAAGACCGTGCAATATACAATTTAATTGGGAAAGACTTCTCTCTTCCCTTCACTTCACAGTAAGGGTGTGACGGTGACATTTATAATTTAAAATATTTAGATTATGCAGCAATATATTAAAAATGAATTTGAGTCTTTTGCAATTGCAAAGCCTGTGGGAGTTAGGTGGAAATTAGTTCAAACCCCTACAGCATAATAACTTGTATAAATGAGGGAATGTAACAGGGAAAAAAAATCATCAATTGTTCTCTCATGCTTATGGCACAAACAGATCACCCTATTAAATCTAGCATATATTGTTCAGTAGTTGCATTGTACTTGCAGTGAGATTACAACAGCTATATGATACAATTTCTTTACTTTTGTCTATTTTGAGTTACATATTCTGTGCAGTGAAGGAATTGTGCTCAAATCCAAGGGCAGATAAAAAAAAGTAACAACCAATATCAAAAAAAGAACAAAAATGCTAACAATGAAGCTCTTAGAAACAATGTGGATGGTTTTCAATCTGATTATGCTGGGAATTAACCAAACCAAACACATATCATGGCCTTTAACATTGCCTCACCACCACCTCAGGTGTGGCTGAGACAACAGGCAGTGTGGAGAAGCAATTACAGTTGGGCATAATTGGAAGACCTTATTGCATTGAACATGTGGCATCAAGGTTAATACTATATAAATAAGGCAAAGAGGGAGCTAATATTGGAGAGGAGTGGAAAATTGTGGATAGGGACATGGGGATGAGGAGAAGGTAAGGGGTAACATTTCTATTCTGTCCACTAAACAATAGTATCAAGAGGCTGCTTGATATTTGGGACTGGATCTCATCTAAATTTGAGTGGAGTGCTACTAACTTTATATCCAGCTCACCTCTTATTTGTACCCAGCTCACCATTTGGGAACATAGAAACATAGAAACATAGAAAATAGGTGCAGGAGTAGGCCATTCGGCCCTTCGAGCCTGCACCGCCATTCAATGTGATCATGGCTGATCATCCAACTCAGTATCCCGTACCTGCCTTCTCTCCATACCCTCTGATCCCTTTAGCCACAAGTGCCACATCTAACGCCCTCTTAAATATAGCCAATGAACTGGCCTCAACTACCTTCTGTGGCAGAGAATTCCAGAGACTCACCACTCTCTGTGTAAAGAATGTTTTCCTCATTTCGGTCCTAAAGGAATTCCCCCTTATCCTTAGACTGTGGCCCCTTGTTCTGGACTCCCCCAACATCGGGAACAATCTCCCAGCATCTAGCTTGTCCAACCCCTTAAGAATTTTGTAAGTTTCTATAAGAATCCCCCTCAATCTTCTAAATTCCAGCGAGTACAAACCGAGTCTATCCAATCTTTCCTCATATGAAAGTCCTGACATCCCAGGAATCAGTCTGGTGAATCTTCTCTGTACCCCCTCTATGACAGACTAAATCTAAAAGCTTGAGTAAAAGTTCATGTTCATAAGTCATAGGAGCAGTATTAGGTCATTTGGCCCAACGAGTCTACTCCGCCATTCAATCCTGACACATATATTTCCCTCTCAACTCCATTCTTTCCCCATGTTCCTTTCCCCATAACCCTTGACACCCTTACTAATAAAGAAAATGTCATTCTCCACCTTAAAATGCCCCCAAAGGTATTTGGCATCTCAGCAGCAAGTAAAATCAAATAGGACCACTGCATGTGCACCTTAAGTTTGAATCAGCCAACTTCTCCAACCATATGAGTTGTATTATCTGGTATTAGCAGTCTCATCATATCAACATATTATCTTCTGTAAAAAATTCAAAAATATGTCTGCACATTGGAAGGATCTGACCACTGCCGTTGAATACTAGTAAATAATCATAATTTAGTTTAGTTTTAAGATACAATGAGGAAACAGGCCGTCTGGCCCACCGAGATGATCTTGAAAACACATCGGGCTCTCACAAAACTCCCAATTTTTCAAGCAGGGCAGGAACTTGCAGGGACAATGAGTCTGCCGGCGCAGTCCAGTGTGTGGATTCTGAGGAGGAGATAGAAGCGGACAGTGCGAGGCTGGGGAACAATAGGGTTGCAGGCTGTGGAAGGGAAATCGGCAGAGGCGATGAGATCAGAATCAATTGGGACACGATAGCCTGGTGTTGGTGCGTGGGGTCATGGTCAAGGGGTAGCTATGAGGAGGTGTCGAGAGCTGGCGCCTAGCCTCAGCATGGTATTGGTCAGTCCACCAGACTATAAGAGCACCTCGCTTGACGGCAGGTTTGATAACAATGTTGGGAATGTTTCTGAGTGAGTGGAGGGCTGTGGCTGGCATTGGCGTTTGTGAAGGGAGTAGAGAATGTAGATTTTGGGGGATTTTAATCTGCTACTGAAGGATCTTGACAGAAATGTCACCTGTCCGTGTTCTTCAAAGATGCTGCCTAACCTGCTAAGTAATGCCCGCACTTTGTATCCTTTCAAGACAAGACAAGAGACACTTATTGTCACATGCACCAATTGGTACAGTGAAATTTGTGGTCACCATAGAGCCTTATGAATAAAATAAAGAACACAAAACACAATAGTGTTTAACATAAACATCCCTCCACAGCGGAATCAAGATTTCCCACTGTGAGCAAAGGCTCCAAAGTTCAGTCCTCCTCCTCTGTTGTCTAATGTTCTTCAGAGAAGGAAATCGACCATCTTCACCCGGTCTAATTCCATATCAGCCAATGTGTTGATTGGGTTGGACAACATAAATATGCAATAAATAAATTGTTGTCAGTGACGGCCACAATCTGTAAACATATCAATAACTAAAAAAATGAGATCAATTAGCATTTGATGAGCAGAATGCTAAAAATGCGCTTGAGTGATGTGACATTAAAGATACTCAAGGGTGTGCCTGAGTATATTATTATTTAATTAGTAGTTAATCCCTCAGTAAAATTGAGGCCTCAGGATGATGCTTTCTTTGCTTTTAGAATAAAAGCAAGTTGGAGATATGAAAAGTAACTGGTGGTACTCAAAACAAAATTATCCTGAGTAGAACTGGATATTTTATGCATTGATTTTTCTTTTGCCATTGGTTCTGTAAATTTCTCGAGAATGAAAGAGGTGCCAATTTAATCAGGTAAAAGTAGGAATCATGTTGACAAGTGACATGAATTACCCATGACCATTATAGTTTTTCTTGATATAAATCCTTGCTAAAAGCAAAGTAAGTTATGCATGTTGAATGTTTGTATTCATGGAGATGAGAAAATCTTTCATAAAATGCAGCTTGTTTGTAAAGAAGACTTAAAGTATTTTTTATTGAGCAAGGTATTGAACTATTTAACCAAAATAGTGAATTGGGAGCAGCAGTTATTAAGTAAGGTAGACACAAAATGCTGGAGTAACTCAGTGGGACAGGCAGCATCTCTGGAGAGGAATGGGTGACGTTTCAGGTCGAGACCTTTCTTCAGACTGATATCAGAGATTGGACGGGACAGAGATAGAATGTAGTCAGAGATGGTAAGACTGGTGGGGTGTAAACTACCCAAGTGAAATATGAGGTGCTGTTCCTCCAATTTGCACTGGGCCTCACTCTGACAATGGAGGAGGCCCAAGACAGAAAGGTCTGATTGGGAATGGGATGGGGAGTTAAAGTGTTGATCAACCAGGAGATCAGGTATGTTAAGGTGGCCTGAATGGAGGAGTTCAACGAAACGATTGTCGAGCCTGCGCTTGGTCTCGCCGATGTACAGGAGTTAACACCTGGAACAGCGGATACAGTAGATGAGGTTGGAGGAGGTGCAAGTGAACCTCTGATTCCCCTGGAAAGACGGTCGGGGTCCTTGGATGGAGTCGGGAGGGGAGGTAAAGGGACAGGTGTTGCATCTCCTGTGGTTGTAGGGGAAAGTACCTGGGGAGGGGGTGGTTTAGGTGCATCTCCTGCAGTTGCAGGGGAAAGTACCTGGGGATTATTAGGTAAGTCCGTATCTGACACTTACTTACTTATCATCTGGAGTGGGATCCCTCGCCGGGAATCCCTGGAGAAGAGCTCCGACTGCCAGACTGTGGCCTACGGCATTCTGAAGCTGCGGTCTCTGGTAGGGAAGCACCAATTCGGGACTTACCTTCCAGACAAGAGGGCCTGTCATCTGGCCGCCCGCCACGGCGACTGCGGAGGTTATGGCCCCGACCACGGGGCAAAATGGAGAAGGACTGACTATACTTTGTGACTTCCACCACAGTGAAGAATGCTGTGGTGGATGTTTGTGTTACACTTTTATTGTGTATTGTGTGTTCTTTTTTATTGTACCGCTGCTGGCAAGTTCACTTCACTGCACTTTATTGTGTATGTGATGAATAAATCTGATTGATTGGTTGATTGATTGACACGTGGGCACCGTTTTAAAGATTGTCTGACCAGTGTTCAGGTGGGACAAGGATAGAAAGTAAGGGACCCTTGTATGATGAGAGAGGTTGCAATTTGATCCCAAAGGAAAAGGAAGCGTTTGTCAGGTTTAGGAAGATGAAATCAGACAGGGTTTTTAAGGAATTTTAAGCAAGCGGGAAAGATAACCAAGCTTGTAGAAGCAAAGAACTGCAGATGGTGGCTATTAGGGCACAATATGCTGGAGTAACTCAGCAGGTCAGGCAGCATCTCTGGAGAACATGGATAGATGTTGTTACGGGCCAAGATCCTTCTTCAGACCCTCTGCTTGGCAGATTCTGTCCCATGTGGCCCTTACGTTATTTTGTTTGTCTTGGTTTGTTATTGCAGGCAGATATTTCAACTGAGAACACATTCTCTTCTGCCCTGTTAGTGTGGGTTATCCATGTTCATCAATATGACATTCGGCAGGGGCCCTTCTCTTGTCTTGATCCACTTTCTTTTTGTCTCCTATTGCATTTATTTGAATGCTGCCACCAGCTGCCACCAGCTAGTTTTGGTAACAGCATAATCCATGATTTCTATCTTATTAATGACGTTTAGATTTAATCTTACTACAACAGATACATTTACTTTCTATTAAATCCACGCACTTGCTTGACCCTTCTTTGTCTGTCACTAATCCCAAATTTGAACTACTGCATGTCTAACAGTTTTAAATCATGTGGATGTAAAAAGTAAACAGAATTGATGGAAGGTAGTCTTAGCATTAATACACGGATACATATTTACCAAATTAAGTAATTGAATATAACCTAATTCAATACATAATTAATTAATATAACAGGGATCGTTAGCAGCTGCTAACGTTTGAAGAGGTTCCATTTCAATCCACTTGGGGAGCCAAGATTGAATGCCAGGGATGGTGGTGGATGCAGATACAATCGTGCCATTTCAGAGGCTTTTGGGTAGACGTATTTATATGCCGGAAATCAAGGGATATAGATAATGAGCAGGTAGATAAAAGATTATATTCGGTACAGACATTCTGAATGTTGATGAATGATGACACTTAATTGCCACATGTGACAAGTCACAGTGATAGGCCTTGTATTGCATACCCAAGGTATACAAAAAGTAGCCACATAAAGGGTACCAACAAAGTTACAAAGGATCCCACGCCTGGTTCCCCTTTGTTTTTCCCCATGCCAGGTCCTCCTTTGTGGGCAGAAGGGCCTGTCCTTGTGCTATACTGTCCCATGTTCAATGTAATGCATTTTTCCGAGGGTAGACACAAAATGTTGGAGTAACTCGGCGGGTCAGTCAACATCTCTGGAGGGAAGGAATGCATTTTTCCATTGAGCTGAGTTAAGAGAGTGAGGTTTGATTGGCTCTCAAACATGGACGTATTTCAGTCCTTTCCTGAATGATGTGATTCACCCTTGTAATTTTTTTATGATTTCCATTACGAACTTTACAGACAGAAATGTCTGAGAGTGGGCTCAACTGTGGAGATCTCGAAAGAACTGCCATCAACCGAGTGAGGTGGAGGACATTTGTCAATGACCTATGCTCCCCAGAGGAGCAAAGGGCTTAAGAAGATTACAAACTTTCACACCCATTTTGGATAAGCTGCATTTTGGTAGCTGTTCACTAGTAATAGTTATCTATTACTGCTTTGTGGCCATTGGGAGTAAAGGGCCTGTCCTACCAGCATCCGACCCCATGCGATGAGCGCGATCAAACTAGAAGCGGGGGTCGCGCGGAGGTCGGGTGATCCCCTGTACAGGGCCGTTCCCACCAGCATGCGCCTGCATGCGGCAAGCGCGACCAAACCGGCAGCGAGGGCCGCACGGAGGTCGGGTGAGTGGCGCAGCGCGGTGCAAAGTGAGGTGAACTTGGAGCCAAGTCTTAAGGTAAGTTCGCCAGGTCAGAGAGGGGCACACAGAGAGGGGCACAGAGGCACACACAGAGAGGGCCATGGAGCCACACACATAGAGGGTCACGGAGGCACCTACAGATAGGTTCACGGAGGCACGATGTCGAGGCGGTGTGTCATGTGTTGAGGCGACTGCGAGCCAACAAGCCTTTGCCGCGCAGAATTTTTGAACATAGTCAGTTTTTCGGAGCCCCGCGCAATGTCGGGACGAACTCCGCATAATTCCGCACGGTTCCGGCGATTGAAGTGGGACCAGCCCTGCGACGCCGGACGGCTCAAGCGACCATGTTAGGTCATGCTCATCGCATGGAGTTGCATTCTGGTAGGACAGGCCCTTAAGGCATAACCATAGTATGACAAATTTACATATACAGTTTTCATTGCGAACATGAACAAAGGGATTTAGAATGGCGAAAGTTGTCAGAAGAAAGATTAATGATTCATTGGTGCTGGATACAAGAAATTACTTGAACTTAATTTAAGTGATCTGATAAAAATTATCTTATTGAGATTATTGCCCTGCAATCACTGTCAGATGTTTTAAACCTATATTAAAAGATCTAGTTATTGATGCGGAGTGCGATCGCTCCTACTGATAGCTATGCGGTAAAAACAACACCATATACCAGAGTTCTGCTTTGCCAAATTTTATCTACATATGTAAATCACATTTTCTATCCACTGCTGAATTTGGTAGCTGCTGCAACTGCAGGAAAAATTGCAAACAAATACGGTTTAAATTATTCACTACATCTATTAGGGTGAATAGCATACAGCTACCAGTGAATTTTTAAGGGAGTAGTTTGATCTTGGGATTTAGCGTAGCCCATGGACACTTCAGCCTTCAGTCTTGTTGTTGATTTGATTTGATTCAACTTTATTGTCATTGTCTTCAAGTAAAAGACAACGAAATGCTATTTCCCATACAGTCATACGAATAAAAAAATTTAAAAAACAGAACACAACACAAACATCCCCACAGCGACACCAAAGTTCTCCACTGTGAGGGAAGGCACCAAAGTCCAGTCAACCTCTTCGCTCATGTTTCCCGGTATTCGCCCGTGGTCTTGCCCTCCCGAGCCTCCCTCAGTCGCCGCTACAGATGGCCCGATGTACAGGCCCTCTCGCTGGGACGATGGTACCCCGACTTCGAATAGAAGAACATCCTCAGCAGTCCGAACCTCTGAATCAGCCACCTCCCACCGGAGTCCGCGGCTCCCGAAGTCCACAGGCCGAGCTGGGCGGAGATTCAAAGCTAGAGGCCCCCGGCAAAGGGTCCCAGGACTCCGCGATGTTGGTCAGCGCCTCCCGCGCTGGGAGCTCCGCAAACCACAGCTCCGCGATGTCGATGCAGGAAAGGCCGCACCAATTCAGTTGATAATAGTCGCATCCTCGCCAGGAATTGACTGAAAGACGGTTTCCCCCTTACCCTACACTCCCTCCCCCACATAAAATACTTAAAAAAACCCTCTAAAAACATACTTTAAACAACTAAAAATAAAAAAAAGGTAAAAAGACAAACAGACTGTAGGCGGAGGCAGCCATCAACAGCGCCACCGGATGTCATTTGATGATCACAGGAGGACTGTTCATCTAAGTTTCAGCCTTGTTTCACCCTGCCAGTCACTTACCCTGTGTTTATTTTCCGTGCAGTATCAGCAGTCCCACTGATTCACGTAGCGATACGTGAAGCTACAGAGAATATAACATTGGATTATTGTTTAAAGTACAAACAAACAATAGATATTGATATTATACCAGGATTGCTGCTGGTGCAATTATAGCACAAACTATGGGGACAAAAAGAACACCAATGGAAACACGCATATGTTATTATAGTACTGGCAATTTGCACCTGATGGGAAGTACTTAAAGTATAATGATGATTTTAACATTGATTTGCATAATTATATAACGCAGGAAACTCAATTAGTGATTGCTTAAATGTATGCTCCTCTTGAACCTCCCCCTCCCATTCTTGCTTGCTTTTCCTGACTATTCAAAATAACCCAATATTTTCTTCTGAGGAAGGGTCTCGACCCGAAATGTCGCCTATTCCTTCTCTCCAAAGATGCTGCCTCACCCGGTGAGTTTCTCCAGCATTTTTTGTCTACCTTCTATATTTCCTTCTCCTCTTTTTAGGTTCTCATTCAATACACCAATAACATTTGCCTCAACCTCTCCCACTCAATCATTGATGCTGTCCTCCAGGTAAAGGTGCTCTGAATTCCCTATCTTATGTCCTTATGACAATCATTCATGTATCAATTAACCCATCGGTTTTGTTCATATGCCCCAGTGTACACATTATTTCTGTCTCTACACTTAACCCTAATGCACCAAATCATGTCAAATGAAGTCACGTTTATCATCATAGGCACAAGTCTGGTGATGTACAAATGCAATGAACTTGGTTGCAGTAACATCATAGACACTTAAACACACAAAAAACTTAATTTAATTAAACATGATTGGAGCATAAAACATGTGACCAGATTTCCTCATGTGATACCAGATTCGCACCAAGGGAAGAAATCAGTCTCAGCAGCAGTGAATCGCAAATGAGAAACAAGCACATAAAGCAATGTTTTGACACAAGGGTACACCACTGAAGTGAACTAGTTCAGGCTCACACAATAACATTACGATGGCTTTGGAAACTTGCACCACTGTTAAATGCCAAAAATGATTTCTCAATGGCTTTTAAGAAAGCATTCTCTTTCTTTTCCATTTCCACTACCTTAACTTAAATGTAATTTCTTCTAACCATTGCAATGCGTAACACTGATGGGGAATTCTGTTTAATTTTTTTTAATTAATATTGGACAGTGAGAAAGCAGTTCTTGCTACTGCGAAGAAGTCGAGGAGAAGGGTGTTTTCCTCACAGAAGGTGAAAAGGTGATCTCTCCCATTCAAGGAGCCATGGCCAAAATACAAGGACATGAGCATAAGAAATGGAAGCAGGCATAGTCCATATGGCTCCTCAAGCCTGCCTCGATGTTCCAAAAAATGGGAAGAAATGTTTTATCATAACATAAATATAAAACAAAACAGCACTGGAACAGGTTCGTTAGACCATTGCGTCTATGACGAACATGATGGCGAGACCAACTCTTCTCTGCCTGTACACGATCCATATCCCTCTATTCCCCACATTTCCAGGTGCCTATTGTAACACTTCTTAAATGCCACTATTGTAACTGCCTCCACCACCACTGCTGGTAGTGTATTCCAGGCACCTGCCACTGTGCCAAAATACTTGCCCTGTACATCTCCTTTAAATGTTAGCCCTCTCATCTTTCAGCTATGTCCACTGGTTTTTGACAATCCACCTTTGGAGAAAGGTCCTGACTGACTACCCTATTAATACCTCTCATAATTCTATGATGAGAAGAATTATGTGCTTCATCCACACTAGTCCCACATGCCCACATTTGACCCATTTCCCTCTAAACCTTTCCTATCCATGTTGCCGTCCAAGTGCTTTTTAAATGTTGTTATAGTACTGCCTCAACTATCTCATCTGGCAGCTCATTACATATACCCACCAGCTTCTGTGTGAAACACAGGAAGATAGGAGAGATAGTTGTGGAGTTAATGTTTCCGCTCTCCTAATCTGGGACCACCATTTCGAAGTCAAAGATCAGCTGTTCAGGACAGAGAAAAGAATAAATTTGAAAATTGCATCTTTGAATCCGTTTATCCGGGATGGCTCCGGAGGCTCAGTTGTTGACTATGTTCAAGGCAAGGGATTTTATTTTCCTGTCTTCTTACATTTGTGGAAGTCATCAACTCTCAGGGCAGCATCATTTTCTGAAATTCACATGCAGGATAAAGTGATGGACATGACAATTTCCCTTTCTGTCATTGATAAGAATATCAATTACAAAGTGGTTTTGAATTGGAATCAGTGAACACAAAACAACACGATTCAGCAAGAAGAGTAGACAGATGTCATGTGTAGGAAGGAACTGCAGATGCTGGTTTAAAACAAAGATAGACACAAAAAGCTGGAGTAACTCAGCGGGTCAGGCAGCATAGAAGATGCTCCACAGGCACCATCTGAAGAAGGGTTGTGACCGGAAACATTACCCGTTACTTCTCTCCAGAGATGCTGCCTGTCCCGCTGAGGTACTCCAGCTTTTTGTGTCTATCTTTAGTAGACAGCTCTTCTCATAATGGTGTCTCACTTTGGGACATTGGCAAGTCACACGCAAATTGGAGGAAGAGCACTTCATATTTCGCTTGGGCAGCTTACAACCCAACAGTATAAAAGTTGATTTCACAAATTTCAAGTAACCCCTGCATTCCTACTCTCCCCCCTCCCCCACCTACTAGTGTCCAACTAGTTCCACTGTTCGCATCCCTGTATCTCTCTCGTTATCAACTCTTCCCCAGCCAACAGTGGTCCAATATGGGATCCACCATTCCTTGGTCATCTGTTGTCGGCTCTGATTTGGTCTGGCCCTTTCCTACCTCCAGTCCTTCTCCCTCCCCCCTCTACTTTCAACCTGAAGAAGGGTCACCCATTCCTTTTCTCCAGTGATGCTCCCCGACTCGTCGATTTAATCCAGCATTTGGTGTCTATTGTTAAGTCAGTGTCAATTATCATTTGGGTCAAGTTTGTGTGGAATATAGGGGAGACGGAGCAGTGGAAAAGGTTTGTGTCTGTAGAATTCAAAAGATTACTTTCCTGTTGTGTGGCTGAAATTCACTTTGGAACGAGTGGTAAATTTGAATGATAATCCTGCTATTTGTTTTTAAACGCAGCTATAACTAAACTTGAAGGAAATACATCTTCATGTAACACAACAGCTGGACTTGCCCAGAAAGCTCCTTTAATGATATAGCGAGCCTTGAGTCAGATGTATTTGGCTGTTTAGTTAAGTAAAGACTCTTGTGAAACAAACAGTAAATAAATATGCTCCTTAATGGGACTCTCCAACTAGATGTGCCAGCTATTGGAAATTAAAGAGCATCATTTCTGCTTTAAGGTGCCAATTCTGATGCTCAAACCCAAGTTGGAGGTCTTGTGCCAACTGGATTAGTATCTTGATAAAAGCTGAGCAATGCACCCAAATGGTGATTGCTGTTTATTTTCAACCTACAGAGCAGCGTATAGTTGAAAATGTACCCTGACCTCCCCCTGGCACACCCCAACTCCAAACTCTTCTAATCTCCAAACTGCCCCACCACCAGCATCTGGAAACAGACGACTTGAAATTAGATGCATTGGTTATCCTGATTGAAGCAAAAAGGGATTGATGGTCAGCTTTCAGTCCATGCCAAAGTACAATTCTCTCTCACTTGTGTCACAGCTTTACAGCACAAATAGGGTGCTTATCTTCAAAAAAATCTGTTTGCCAGTCTCGATTTAGTATCACAAGTGATACGATTGCTTATTGTTTGTGTAGCGAATAAGGGAGTTAACGTTAATTGCTCTATAAAATGATGTAACATGCTGCATGATTTTTGCTGTGATATTTCTTTATCTCAGGAGATACGAGGCTGGAGGCACAAGGAGATGCAGATGGTCGTTTACCAAAAAAGACAAATTATGCTGGAGTTACTCAACGGGTCAGGCTGCATCTCAGGAGATCGTGGATAGGTGATGTTTCGTGTCGGGACGCTTCCTCAGACTCAATGGTATGAGGCTAGACTGCTGTATTTTGAATAACAGGTGATACATGAGGGAGGTGAGCAATTTAATTTTTGAAGCATTTTCTCAGCTGGAAATGTCTGCATTTGAAGCATTCACGGTGAAAAATGTATCCTCTTCAAAGCAGTTATTTCAGGACCTTTAAGGGTAACATGTTCAAAATTCAACCATGCAGATCATAATTATTTCAAAAACAGATGGTAAGGCTTCTGTTCAATTTCATTCCTTATTGTTCTCAATTAAATTTGAGATAGCACTACGGCATCAATTTAATACAAGCTTAAACCAAGTTTAGAAAGTTTGCAGAATGATGAAAAGTTCATAATTGGGTAATGTTCAAAACTAAACTTAACACAAGGGAATTAAGAAAAAGGAGGCACAACTATCAGGAAAAAAGTAAAATAATCCATTTAGACCATTCAGGACGGCATGGTGGCGTAGCGATAGAGCTACTGCCTTATAGCGCCAAAGACCCCGGGTTTGATCCTGCCTAAGGGTGCTTGCCTGTGCGGAATTTGTATCTTCTCCCCGTGATCTACGTTGGCTCTCTCCGAGATCTTCGGTTTCCTCCCACACTCCAAAGACGTACAGGTTTGTTGGTTAAATGGCTTGGTGTAAATGTAAAAATTGTCCCTAGTGTGTGTAAGGCAATGTTAATGCGTGGGGATTGCTGGTCAATAGACAATAGGTGCAGGAGTAGGCCATTTGGCCCTTCGAGCCAGCACTGCCATTCAATGTGATCATGGCTGATCATCCCCAATCAGTACCCCGTTCCTGCCTTCTCCCCATATCTCCTGACTCCGCTATTTTTAAGAGCCCTATCTAGCTCTCTCTTGAAAGCATCCAGAGAACCTGCCTCACCGCCCTCTGAGGCAGAGAATTCCACAGACTCACAACTCTCTGTGTGAAAAAGGGTTTCCTCGTCTCCGTTCTAAATGGCTTACCCCTTATTTTTAAACTGTGGCCCCTGGTTCTGGACTCCCCCAACATCGGGAACATATTTCCTGCCTCTAGCGTGTCCAAACCCTTAATACTCTTGTATGTTTCAATAAGATCCCCTCTCATCCTTCTAAACTCCAGAGTATACAAGCCAAGCCGCTCCATTATCTCGGCATATGACAGTCCCACCATCCCGGGAATTAACCTTGTAAACCTATGCTGCACTCCCTCAACAGCAAGAATGTCCTTCCTCAAATTAGGGGACCAAAACTGCAGGTTTTGTGCAGGGTCGGTGCAGACACAGTGGGCAGAAGGGCCTGTTTCCGCAACGTATCTCTAAACTAATCTAAACAAAACAAAACATTTGTTTGATGAGAGCAGTGCAGAAGTTATCTGGCAGTAAAAAACAATCTCCATGCATCTATCATGTAGCACTAATTTTAGTTTATTTAGCAACATTTATTTATCTGCTTGTCTCATAATGGTTTTAAATAATTTAGCATGGTCACAAACATCTCAGCTGATATGGAAAAAAGTAATGCCAGATATCTATTGTTTTGAAGGCAATGTCGTCAGTAAATAGTGAAACATAAAATTTATGATAGCTTTATTTTTACATTAGTTATTTTGAAGAAAGATTCAAGAGAGAGATTCAAGAGAGTTATTTGTCATATGTATTGGATATAAATTGGAGCATAAACATCTTAGTGATTCGATTTTGAGGTAGGGTTGTGCAGTGTTGTTGAAGAACATTGCAGTACAGTGGTGCAGCAGAGGAGTTGCCATCTTACAGTGCCAGAGACCCAGGTTCAATCCTGACTGTGGGTGCTGTCTGTACTGAGTTTGTACATTCTCCCTGTGGCAGCGTGGGCTTTCACCGAGTGCTCCGGTTTCCTCCCACATTCCAATGACATGCAGGTTTGTAGGTTGATTGGCTTCTGTAAATTGTCTCCAATGTGTAGGATGTGAAACTTGGATAACATAGAACTAATGTATGGGCAATCATTGGCCAGCGCGGACTCAGTGGGCTGACGGGCCTGTTTTCATGCTGTATCTCTACAATAATCTGATAGTTGATGGAGAGATGCTGTTCTTGAATCTGGAAGTAATGGTTCTCAGGCTCCTGAACATTCTTCCCAACAAGAGAGTGTGCTTAGGTGGGGTGTGTGTGTCTTCGATGATTTTAACTACCTTCTTGAGTCAGTGCTTCTTGTGGATCCCCTCAGTTGTGGGGAGGTCAGTGTCTGTGAGAGGTTGGTTATGATGCATATGAGCTCCTGCCTTCATAAGGAGCTGGACCCATTTCAGTTTGCTTCTGGACACAATAAATCAACAACGACTATGATCCCTCTGGCTTTCCACTCTGCACTGAACCACGTGGAAAATAACATTGTGTATTTCAGGTTGTTGCTCATTGAGTACAGCTCATTGTGCAACACCATTATCCCCTCCAAACCTGTGATCGAACTCAGCAAACTGGGTCTCTGCTTATTTCTTTGTAACTCGTACCTTGACTTCCTCATTGGCAGTCCAGAATCGGGATGAATTGGCAACAACACTTCTTCCTCGATAATCATCAACACAGGAGCACCTCAACGCTGTGTACTCAGTTTCCTGCTCTTCTCTCTCTACATGCATGACTAAGCAACAAGACGCAGCACCATCGCATCCTTAGATCTGTTGATGATACCACGATTGTCGGAAGGATCGCCGGTAATAATGAGTCAGAGTACAGGAGGGACATTGAAAATCTGATGGTGCCAGAACAGCAATCGTTTGCTCAACATTAGCAAGGCCAAGGAGCTGACTGTTGACTTCAGGAGGGGAAAGTCAGGGATCTACAAACCTGTTTTCCTCAGACCGTGGAAAGAGTTGACCGCTTCAGATTTTACAATCATGCCTTGTACATTTCCATCTAATTAATTGACACAAACCGCAAACAGCAATGGTCCCAGCACCGATCCCCGAGGCACACCACTAGTTACAGGCCTCCAGTCTGAAAAAAAATCTTCCACCATCTCTCTCTGCATCCTTCCATGAAGCCAATTTTCCATCCATTCAGTTAACTCTCCAGTTATACCATGCGATCTAACCTTTCAGAGCAGCCCACCATGCAGTATCTTATCAAAGGCCTTGCTGGCATTGATATAGACAACATCCATGGCTTTGCCCTCATCAACCATTTTTGGTTAGTTCTTCAAATAAAATCAGATTTGTAAGACACAATTACTCATGTACCAATCAAAGTTGAGTATCTCCAATTACCCTTTTTTATTCAATAGGTTTTTGTCCCATCTTTCACAATCCTCTCCAGTAACTTGCCCACTACAGATGTTAGGGTCACTGGTCTATAGATCCCTAGTTTTTCCTTGCAGCCCTTCTTAAATAGAAGCACAACATTAGCCACACTCTAATCTTTTGGCACCTCACCCGGCCCTAATGATAGAAACAGAGATATAGAAAAATAGGTGCAGGAGTAGGCCATTTGGGCCTATGAGCCAGCACCACCATTCAATATGATCTTGGCTGATCATCTAAAACCTAAAATCTGATGGTTAGTACATCTCAGTCACATTTCTTGCAAGTTATTCTCTAGCCACAGTGGTGTGCTCAGATATATATCTGATCAGGCCAGGGAGATGTATCCACCTTCATACTCCTTACGATGTCCAACACCTCCTCAAGCGTAAAACAGACTGTTCTCAAGGCATCTCCATTAAATGTAGTATACATAATGCATTTCCATGTCCATTAAACATAATCTGCATAAAGCGTTTCGAGATTAGATATGGTTAAGATATGGTGCATGGATCAGATGATTGTCTAGGTTTAATTTGCAATGTTTTAGTTGAACTTGTTCGGGTTCTCAAATGTAGCAGCAATACAGTGCAAGGCCCAGCTGTTTTATTTGGACTGGCCATTTAGGATGGGGGCAGATTTTACCAGCAGGTTGAATTGGTAGATCGGCAAGAGGTATGTTCTTATCGCTCAGATTAGCAGGGACAAGGACAGGATTTCAAGTGCAGTAAAATTTAATTTAGTTTCTCGAGATTCTAGTGGGTTTAGATTCAGAAAATTGATGAATTTTAGTTGTGCTAAAACATGAAGTGTGACTCGTCCTACCCAGGTTATTCCTTCTTCTCGCTGCTCCTGCCTGGGGAAAGATACAGAAGGTTGAAAATGCACACCACCAGGCTGAGGAGCAACTCCATCCCCTCAGGTTTCAGGCCTCTGAACAGTCCTTCCATGAGCTAGGGTACTGTTCTGATTCACTTCTACCCCATTGTGGACATTGGACTTTGTCTATGGACTTGGTGTGCTACAATGTTGATAGCTATATTCTGCACACTGTATTTTCCTCTTCACTCTACCTAGATAATAGATTCCATCTTCTAGAAGCAACAGTTCATGTAGCTGCTTTTGATGATGTGGTGTGATGATGTGGTGGGATGTGCCCGTGATGGATTGAATCTAGTCCACCTCTCTCTACAGGCTCTTGCATTCTTGTGCATTTGAATTGACATACAAGGCCATGATACAACTTTCTATAATACATCTGTATAAATGCAAGATGGTACCGGAGCATGGCGACTCTGTGTCGTCTTCCCAGAGAAGGATCTACTGTCATCTGACACAATCACTCTATCTACCTGTGAATCTAGCCCCTTTGCTCTACCTATGCACTAAGTTTGAGTTGATTGTATTATGTATAGCATATCTGATCTGTTTGGATAACATGCAAAACAAAGCTTCTCACTCTAGCTCGATAGATATGACAATAATAAACCTAAACCTAAAAACTTTTACAAAGGTACAATTCCCTTCTTTATGAGATCTCAACAACCCATCTATCCATTTGGTTTGGAGCTGGCCATTTTGTTCAGATTGGGTATTCACTCCTATCCTGATACAAAGAGCTTTATTCAAGCACCTAGAGGCTTAAGTCATGTGGTGATTGTGCTGATCTATTTGAACTCAGATTTCTTTGATCTCATGATTTTAAAATTATCTGTTAATGCTCTTCAATTCATGTTGTAAAACCTTTGAATTTTCTCCCTCGCCCCACTGAGACTTTTATTCAGCGTAATGTTCAATGTTTTTTACTTAAAACATAATAACTTGCAGAGGACTTGGCCAAGTTCTGACAAGCAAAGATAATTAGAAAATCTATTTGTTTGCTATGAATAAAACATCCAAGACTTAGCTGAATTTGGTACCTCTTATAACCTCTGGTGATCTCAAGCACTTTACATTCAATAATGTAATTTTGAAGTACATTCTTGTTAGAATACAACGCAAGTATTTTAAAAGTCTTCATTATACTTGCAAAAAGGCATCTTAAACCCTCAGGAATTTACGCTATAAATATGAAAAGCAACCCATCATTCTGAATGTTTCAATTGAAATGGGAATATGCAGATGAGGTCAGTGTGAGCGAGGATAATCTTGTCTATTCTCAAGTTCCTGATGATTGCTGTTGTTTCCAAGTAAATTTTAATATTGCCTGTGATGAACCAAATTTATACAGTGAGCCCTGCACATTCTTACTTTGTTACTGTGTAGAAAGGAACTGCAGATGCTGGTAAACTGAATATAGACATAAAAAAACTGGAGTAACTCAGTGGTTTAGGCAACATCTCTGGACAGAAGGATTGGGTGAGGTTTCAGCTCGAGACCCTTCTTCAGACAGTCCGAAGAAGGATTTCGACCCGAAACATCACCCATTCCTTCCTTCCAGATATGCTGCCTGTCCCGCTGAGTTACTCCAGCTTTTTGTGTCTTTGTTATTGTTCTGTTGTCCACAAAAAAAAAGCATTCATGCAGAACTTAGCAGGGTGCAGTCTTGATAAGATATTTCAAACTGTAATAGCAGAGTTTTCAATGTGGACCTGCATATGAAAACCACTAATAGTTTCTGAATTTGCCACAAGGTTAAGAAGACCGCTGAGTAAATTTAATTGTTCATTATATATTTTACTATTATTTTACTCCGAATTATTTGAACTCATAACTTGATCCTTCTTGTATTTCTTTCTTTGAAATGCCACATGCATCTGTGAGGGTACAACCTTTTTGCTAATATTCGGCTTGTGTTTGTTAATAAATAAAATGTTTATTTTTCTTGAAACAGATATATTTGGTGCTGCTGTCTTTCAAAGAAAGATGTAATATCAAAGAATACACAATACACATAATTGTATCAGCTACCAGACCAATTTATGTGCTAATCTCTTCCCCACCAACTATGTTCCCTCTCTCACCCTTCCACATTTAAAGCAAATCTTTACTTTCTAAGCCCTTGTGCCCTCCTCCTTCTCTCAATTCTCTACATCATGCTTGGTGTAATTGATTTTTGAATTCTCTGATGATATGGGCCTTAAGCAGGCTATTGAGTCATTAAATTCTGCAGAAATCTTCATCTACGATCCAAATGATTCCCATATTCTTTAATTTAAAAGCACATCTGCTATTAATTAATTCAAAGACAAATATATAGTGAAATATAATAAAATATAAAAATCATATGTTCGATGGAAAGTTGATGCTGCGTTCAAATGAATAGTTTCATTTAGCTTTGTTTAGAGATACAGGGCTGGATCAGGCCCTTTGGCCTACTGAGTCTGCGCCGACCAGCGATCCCTGTACACCAGCACTATCCTACACACTGGGTATAATTTATAATCTTTACCGAAGGCAATTAACCTACAAGGCTCTACATATTTGGAGTGTGGGAGGAAACAGGAGCACCTGGGGAAAACCCACACGGTCACAAAGAGAATGTATTAACTCCATACAGAACACACCCATAGACAGGATCGGACCCGGGTCTCTGGTGCTATAAAGGGCCTGTCCCACTTTCACGACCTAATTCACGACCTCTACCGAATTTGCCCTTGACTCATACTCGCAGAATGGTCGTCACGAGGTCATAGGAGGCCGTGGAGGTTGTAGGTAGGTCGTAGCAGGCCGTGATGCTAGTCGTAGGTACTCATGGCATCTAGTATATTCTAGTATTGTTTCTAGTATGATGAAAAATGTCCACGAATAAAAATGGTCGTGAATTAGGTTGTGAAAGTGTGACAGGCCCTGAAGTCAGCACTTTTAACATTTCTGTTACATTTTACTGAAATGGGAGTTCACAGGCACTGCTTTTAGCCAGCGATTCTCTGCAGAAACACCAGCTAGCCAGTAGTATATTCTGCTCCATTAAGTTGCTGAGAGGCATTATCATGCTTCGCGACACAGGTAATTTTAAATAACAGGATGGGAAATCCAGTTTATTCCGAACAATGTCTTTCCTCTGGAAGAACCACAGCAATTTTTCATGTCGGTTTTGTTTGTTTTGCGGTTTGATGTAGATTAAATGTGGAGGTAACTGCTGCTTTGAACAAGGCATATCTTCACCTTGCTATTCCCCACATATCCAGAGCTCAGCGTGCTGCATTAATCAATTGGAAAAAGTTACATGCAGCAGGAAAACTTAGCAGGACAGTCATGAGGACATTGCCATTGTATAACAACTGGCAGTCATTTCAAGGGGATGCTTGGTTTAGTTTAGTTTAGAGTGTTTAGAGGTTTTAGAGAAACCCAGCCTTTGGACCACCAAATCAATGCTGATGACTCATACTAGTTCGATACGATACGATACGATACTATACAATACAATACAATAGAACTTTATTTATCCCAGGAGGGAACTTAATCTGCCAACAATCATTAAACCCAAGATAAATGAAACATTAAATTAAAGTGACCAATGCAAAAAATGGGGGGGGGGGGAGGCGGCATTCCCTCACCTACATCCTTACACATTAGGGGCAATTTACAGAGGCTAATTAGCCTACAAACCCAGACATCTGTGGGATTGGAGTGCCCGGATTCAACCCACGTTGTCACAGGAAGAATGTGCAAGCTCCTCACAGACGCACCTAAAATCAGGATTGAACCTTGGTATGTGGCACTGTCAGGCAGCAGCTCTACCAAATCTTGGTTGGACCACATCTTGAGTATTTTTGTTTGGATCTAAGATGTTGCGAAAGCCAGGTGACCCTTTGCATGCTGGTGCAAGAAGTGGTTCTGCTGTCATTCATTACAATCACTCTACTCTCTTAAATCTCTATTTCAACAACAGCATTTCTTCACTAAATGTTATACCCTTCCTCTTGTATCTGTACACTGTGGTTGTAATCTTGTATGTTCTTTTCACTGACTGGATAGCACTCAACAAAAAGCTTTTCACTGTACCTCAGTACAGGTGACAATAATAAACTAAACTAAACAATAAAATGACCATCATGACAGTTTGAGAGTACAATAATGATTTATTTGTATGTTGAAAGTATATAATCACCAAAAGGTTAAACAGTTTTCTGCTCTTTCCTGCAGAAAAGAGAAGGCTGATTAAACAAAACTTGCAACATTCTGAAGTGGTTTGAAAGGGTAGACTGAGAGAACATAATTGCATCAGTGGGGAGACCAAAAATAAAAGGCAAAAACATATCACACTTGTCAATACATTTAGGACAATTCTGCTTATCCAAGAAATGCAAATAATGTGGAACTTGCCACACATTGTGCATTTAAGGTGAATGATGAAGATCAGCCTAATGTAAAGATAGCTGAGTGTAAGATGGGAATAACAGGAACGTACTGATACAATGAGGCATGTGGTGTCGGGAGGTAAGAGTATCAGTGCACCCTCTCTTTATTTTTCCGCCAAATTGTTTCACCTCAAGTAACTGCATCAAATTTCATCTGCCATTACATTTCATCATTTGTCCGTTTACCCAACCTATATGCAATTTCTTGAAGTCAATTACTATAATTCCATTTATTAACCTTATGTTACCCATCAAAAAAGTTGATGTTTAAACTCTTTCATGTCTGTGTTAGATATAATCATTAAAGCCCTGTCCCATGGTACGAGTTCATTCCAAGAGCTCTCTCTAGTTTAAAAAAGTCGAACTCGTGGTAAGCACGGAGAATGAACGTAGCGGGTACGTCGGAGCTCGGGGACGTCTCTTAGCGGCTTGTACCGCTAACGGCAGGTACTCAGGAGGACTCACTAAGATTTTTCAACATGTTGAAAAATGTCCACGAGAGCCCCGAGTGCCAACGAGTGGCCATTACCATATATCTCCGAGTTTGAATCAGGGTAAACTCAGGAGAGCTGTTGGAGTGAACTCGTTCCCAATGTCAAATATCAAATGTCCATAAAAAAATAAAGACAGAAAGTGCTGTAATAACTCAGTGGGTCAAGTAGCATCTCTGGCGAACATGGAAAGGCAATGTTTCGGGTAGGAACTTTTATCAGACTGATAGTCGACGTTTTGGATTAGGACCCTTCTTCCGATGATATTATAAATGAATGCAGCAATGTTGCTGTCAGCCCAGATGTGTACCTCCAACATTCCTGAAAGTGATTACAGTATAGTTTTGGGGATATTGTTGACAGGTAATTGGACACGTGTTTCTGCAAAACAAAAATGGCTTTAAGAGCTTTTTGAATATCCCAAGGCCGTAAAAATGTGCTATACAACTTCAAATCTTTCTTTTTGATCGACATGACTCAGAACCCTCTCCATGAGTTAATAATATCTACGACACATCGGATAAAATTTCCGATAAAATCTATGTCATCGGATAAAATTTCCTGAGACATCTTATTAAAGATATTGAGCTACCTGTTGAACTTTGGCACTCTTTAGTGTTTTTCTCACAAGGCCAGTTTGAATCACCAAGTCTGTAAATGATGTGGTGCTGTGAACCTGTTCCAGGGATATCGCAAGGAATAAGCAGATAAAGATGCTTATGGATAAAGGATAAAAATGTAAAAGAAGGAACTGACAAGGATGAGGTAATTTAACTAACAAGAAGAGATTAAATGGAATAAATAAAAATGAAATCAATGACAATTATTGTCTAAACCATATTACTTTGATTGCACACATTACTTTAGTATTTTTGTTTGCAGTCCAGGCACATTTGAGGTGTCCAATCTTTTGACTTCCAAAGTATAAAAAAGTTTTAAGTAGATTACAGATTACTTAATAATGAATGTGAACTGGAGAAGTAAGGCTATTAACAGTCTCGTTCAAGGGCAAAACCTTGAACAAGACTGTTCAACAATGGTAACCCAACCTTTCACAGGTTATTTTGGTATGAAGACTACAATAATGTAATAGCAGGGTCACAGACTTAGGAGTGGTTGAAAGATATTCTCACTGCATTGATAACTGATTTGGAAGTGAAGTAAAGGAACTGCAGACAATGAGAAAATATCAAGTGAAAAATCAAAGTGTTTCTGAGACGCACAGTGGATGCTGCAATGTCTGTTAAAATTTAGTTTCAGCTTTGTTTTGTTCAGAAAGAATTTAACAAAAAGCACAGATCAAATAGATCAAACTGAATGTTCATAAGTTCATAAATGATAGGAGCAGAATTAGGCCATTCGACCCATGATGTCTACTCCACCATTTAATCATAGCTGATCTATCTCTCCCTCCAAACCCCATTCTCCTGACTTCTCCCCACAACCCCTGACACCTGTTTTGATTTGATTTGATTTTATTGCTTGTCATTCGAACCTCAGAGAGGCTCGAACGAAACTCCGTTTCTACAACCAGAACAATTCATAAAAAAAAACACACAAACAATTCAATTGACACAAACATCCATCACAGTGGATCTCCTCCTCACTGTGATGGAAGGCAAAGTCTTCTCTCTCCCCCGCACCATTTCTCTCCTGAGGTCGAAGCTGCAGGCGGGCGGTGCCAAGTCCCAGGCCCGGGCCGGGTGATGTACGGCCCCGCTCTAGGCCCAAAGTCAAAGTCACAGCGTTGGAGCCCCCGGCGGGCGCTGGAATGTCCCGCTGGAATGTCCCGCGGACACCGAAGCCGCGCCGGGCGATGTACGGCCCCGCTCCGGGTCGCTCCAACCCCGCGACACGGGCCGGAGAAGCTGTGTTGCGGGAGTTGTTATCTGAACAGCTGTAATCATTGTACTTCTGAGGTAATTTGGGGATAGGAAATGCTTCAAAACATTTCATGTAAGCTACCATGTAAATTATAATATTTTAATATAATATTATAATACTGCCTAATTATTATTTCTAAAAGATTCAAAACAGAACAATACTTAAAGCATGATCAGGACTAAATGGACAGGAAGATCCAAAGTGTGCAATTTCAAGGTGGGAAAGAAGGGCTAAGGTAAAGACTAGTAACGGGGGCTAGAATCACAGCTGACACAGAAGGAAAATGTTTATGGTTATTGAAAATCAACGATTGTAGGTTCAGCATCAATGCAGAAGTTCCCCAGGGCCTGGGACCAACCAACCACAACTGCTCCATTAATGATCTTCATCCGTCTTCATTCTTACTTTTTCTGCCGTAAAAGTATTTCTGATCAGACACTTATTGCTGATTCTATTTTTCTTCTTCCACTTAATTTCATCTTGTTCATTTTTATCAGAGTGAAATTGTTCATTAATGATTGCAATGTGCTTAGCTCCAATTAATCCTTTCAAAAATGAAACAATTATTCAGAACATCCTGGACATCATCTAAACCCTGGGAAGATAATCACATAACATTCAAGATGCTGCCACAGAAGGCTGTTGATGCAAAGTCAATGGATATTTTTGAGGTGGAGATTGATAGGTTCTTGATTAGTAAGGGTGTCAGGGGTTGTGGGGAGAAGGCAAAAGAATGGGGTTGAGAGGGAAAAATAGATCAGCCATGATTGAATGGTGGAGTAGACTTGATGGGCCAAATGGCCTAATTCTGCCCTTATAGCTTATGAACTTATGAGCTTATGTATGCAATGCAAGACCATTTACAACTGAACCAGTTCCTCATGACATTCATTTCCATTGCCAAGTCCAAAACCATTTTTAACTAGAATTGCCACTTGTCCGGATACTGTACCTGAAGGTATAAATATGTATATTTATTTGAACAAAGGGTGGAGAATACATTAGATTTAGGGTCTACTACTGTCTTTTGCTGTTGAATGATACATTAACAAACAGTAATATCATTTAGGAATCCAGTGGAATTAACCAAACATATAACTGTTTTTTTCCGGCACCAAACTTTGAAACTTTTACCCAAAGTTCATGTTGACATGATGTGTCTACAGTGACAATACCTTATACCAAAATGGTCAATGGAGTGAGAATGTTATTTAAGATTTGTTATTTGAGATATGCCAAATTAGTTCACCAGCAAGTCAAGTCAACTTTATTTGTCACATACGCATACAAGATGTACAGTGAAATGAAAGTGGCAATGCTTGCCGGGTTGTGCATGTACAGCAGAGACTAAACATAGCAAAGGGTACATTTTATTTAATTTTAGAGCAGAGAGGGGTGAAGGTGGTGTTCAGCTGTTGGCAGGAAAGTGAATTGGAAGTCCAGTAGTTGGCGGAGCTTCTAGTGGCGAGGGATGGACATAGATTTAACAGTGGAAGAAGAAATTTGGGGCTTGGGATTATAAAAGGAGAAAGTCTAATAATGGTAGACAAAAGTGCTGGAGAAACTCAACGGTTGAGGCAGCATCTATGGAGCGAAGGAAATAGGCAATGTTTTGGGCCAAAACCCTTCTTCAGACTAGTCCAGTAATGGATTGGGGCAATATGTATGAGGTGGAGTGAAGAAGAATGTTAGCGTTATGCAGGTTTTACAAGTAAGAGCTTTGGGAGATGTTAGGAAAGTAGGTGTAAACATTGCTGTAAAAGTATATAAACCAGGAATCTGAAGAAAGGAGGACTAAAAACAAGAGGAGAGCATCATTAATAATATTAGCGTCCAAAGCTACCGGGGCTTAGATTTTCCATTATTTGAAGACATGTTAATTCTATACACAGAAGGTAGTAAATCCCATGTAATTATGCAAGAAGGAAACACAAACTAGAAATGCTAATCTATGCAGACCTGCTGAGTATCTCCATTTACACCATGCTCTTTGCACTGGTTTGACAGGATCATCTTTAGCTGAATTACCACACACTGGTTTATGTGCAAAAAGAAACTCATTTAGGTGCAATTTGATTATGCCAGAGTTCATCTCATGGGAGTGGAAAAAGAGAAACAATTCACTAACTATATCAGCAGCTCTTCACTGTAGAACATTCCACAAAGTTGCAAATAAATGCAACATGTGCAGAAGTAATAGATCGTTTTTATGACCCCTAAACTAATATTTACTTGGATATTTAAGAAACTCTAAACATTAGGGCAAGCTCGTTTTGCTTATTATTTCCCAATCATTTTATTCAGGATGCCAACTGTTGTAGGTCATATTCTATATAGACTAAAAATGTGTACATTAACATCTTAATTTATTGGTATAGAATTAATATCAGAATAATATATAAGGTGTGTAAAATTAGAGTGTAATTAAGTTACTCCATGATAACTACAAATAGTGAGCAACAGAAATGCACTTCAGCCTCCTCACTGCTCGACATATTGATCAACCTTGAGAGTAGTTTGCTTAGAGAAAATGTGGGGGTTTGTGAAAGAGAAGTGAACTGATGCAGTAGAATATGACTCAGAATAACATGTGCAGCAAAAGTATATCTTTGTCCTTTCGTTGAATAGAGAGAAAAAGAGTCAAGGCTTGCAATTTCATATGAATGTAGAAATATATATAGAGAGAGAGAGCTCAGTTTATTGTCATGTACACAGGTACGGTGAGGTACAGGTACAATGAAAAATCGTGCAACAAAAACGTAAAGGAGACATTTGTCACATGAGGAAATATTTTTTGATAAAAGTTAAGCTGCACTTTTAGTTTTGAAGAGCGATTTTTTTTCAAGAGTTCAAGAGTTCGAGACATTTATTATCAACAGATAATTTATTATTTAGACAGCATTCTCAGAGATTATCCAAATTTGGACTCAAAATGTGATGATCTAAAGGACATTTTAATGGGAAAGTAGTGGGCAGAAAAGCATGACATGCATAGTTTGAAGAGCAAAAACTTGTAGTTTATAATGCCAAAACTGAAAACTTGAGGAAAAACAAGGTGCACAGAGTTGTTTATTGGTTGCATACTCTGAAGAGTATGATGATGCTACTGATTCTTATAAGCCAATGTACCAGCTGAGCAACTGATCTCCTCCATGAAGACTTGATCCTTTGCTAGAAATTGTAATTTCTTTACCTGTCTGTTACGGACTTACAGCATATAATACAATAATATTAAAGTTCTGATCCTGAGAATATCACATAGAAACATAGAAAATAGGTGCAGGAGTAGGCCATTCGGCCCTTCGAGCCTGCACCGCCATTCAATGTGATCATGGCTGATCATCCAACTCAGTATCCCGTACCTGCCTTCTCTCCATACCCTCTGATCCCTTTAGCCACAAGTGCCACATCTAACGCCCTCTTACATATAGCCAATGAACTGGCCTCAACTACCTTCTGTGGCAGAGAATTCCAGAGACTCACCACTCTCTGTGTAAAGAATGTTTTCCTCATTTCGGTCCTAAAGGAATTCCCCCTTATCCTTAGACTGTGACCCCTTGTTCTGGACTCCCCCAACATCGGGAACAATCTTCCAGCATCTAGCTTGTCCAACCCCTTAAGAATTTTGTAAGTTTCTATAAGAATCCCCCTCAATCTTCTAAATTCCAGCGAGTACAAGCCGAGTCTATCCAATCTTTCCTCATATGAAAGTCCTGACATCCCAGGAATCAGTCTGGTTTTTGAATTTTCTTTGAATTTTCAATGCAGTCTGGGTGTTTATTAATTTCAGGTCATCCAAGTAAGATGTTTCATATTTGTTTCAGAATGCTTCAATCTATAATAACTGAAAATGTCATTCAGTTCTCTTAATTTTTAAGAAAGTTATGGGCTTTTGACTGTCCTCGATCACAGCTTTTGTGTTAAGTCAATGGAAAAGCAATAGGGAATAAGATGCTAATTTCCTAGTATGAAAATGACCATAACCTTTTCAATACTGAAGATATGGAAGTGAATTAGGTATCAAATTAAAGTTATTTTTAAGCTTTATCTGATGGAATAAAGCAATGATGGCAAAAAGAGTTGATTTCCCTGAAAATGTTGTAACATTCCTACTCTGTGCGCTTTTCCCGCTCTATTCCTCTATTAATGTTTTCAGGAGACCAGAGTAGGAATAGTATATTTGAAGATGATTTCTAGAACCCATACATGTTACCTCACCTCCCTGCATCCATTCTGGTACTGGCATTATTCAGTTTGCCTTAAATTATTATTATTCTTTTCCCTGATATCTATTAGTGCTTGGGACTGGTGGGAACTAGTGAAGAAGGTGGGAGTTTTACTCCCTGAAGGCCACTGATGAATCAGCTGGGTTTTAATTGCAAACTTCTCATTGTTAAAGTGTCTGATCTCAGTCCATAACGGGAAACAATTAATTGAATTCAATTTCCCTTGATTCATGTGGGTGGATTTCAAATGAATATTCACAGGGATTACTGGGTCAGTAATCGAACATTAAGCCAGCTCTCAATTTTTTAAGATAGATGTAAAATGTGCAAAATGCAATTTGCTAGGTCAGGGCTATTTTAATACTTGATATGGGTGCTTTGCATTTGTGGAGTTGCAACCAGAAGCTAAGCAGACTTTGTGCCATGCAAGTCCTTGTTTGATGAGAACTTAAAGCAAGAAATTGCATGTCATTGTTGGTCATTATTTTGAGGCAATAGATCTCCTGAAGTCTAAAGGGCCTGATCCACTTGGCCATCCTTTTCAGCGACAGCCAGCATCATTGACTAACCTATCAGTTTACTGAAAAAGTCACGGTGCAATGCGGTGTGATGCGGCGGTGACGTGGTGTCACGATGTATTGACATGTGGTGTTTCCTCCAGTGTCAATAGACAATAGACAGGTGCAGGAGTAGGCCATTCGGCCCTTCGAGCCAGCACTGCCATTCAATGTGATCATGGCTGATCATCCCCAATCAGTACCCCGTTCTTGCCTTCTCCCCATATCCCCTGACCGCTATTTTTAAGAACCCTATCTAGCTCTCTCTTGAAGGCATCCAGAGAACCTGCCTCCACTGCCCTCTGAGGCAGAGAATTCCACAGACTCACCACTCTCTGTGAGAAAAAGTGTTTCCTCGTCTCCGTTCTAAATGGCTTACTCCTTATTCTTAAACTGTGGCCCCTTGTTCTGGATGCCCCCAACATCGGTAACATGTTCCCTGCATCTTTCATGTCCAAACCCTTAACAATCTTATATGTTTCAATGAGATTCCCTCTCATCCTTCTAAACTCCAGAGTGTACAAGCCCAGCTGCTCCATTCTCTCAGCCTATGACAGTCCCGCAATCCAGGGAATTAACCTTGTACTCCCTCAATAGCAAGAATGTCCTTCCTCAAATTAGGGGACCAAAACTGCACACAATACTCAAGGTGTGGTCTCACTAGGGATCTGTACTGCAGAAAGACCTCTTTGCTCCTATATTCGATTCCTCTTGTTATAAAGGCCACCATGCCATTTGCTTTCTTCATTGCCTGCTGTACCTGCATGCTTACTTTCATAGACTGATGTACAAGGACCCCCAGATCCCATTGTACTTACACTTTTCCCAGCTTGACGCCATTTAGATAGTAATCTGCCATTTAGAACGGAGGTGAGGAAACACTTTTTCACACAGAGAGTCTGTGGAATTCTCTGCTTCATGGTGGAGGGCGGTGGAGGCCAGTTCCCTGGACACTTTCAAGAGAGAGCTAGATAGGGCTCTTAAAGATAGCAGAGTCAGGGGATATGGGGTGAAGGCAGGGATGGGGTACAGATTGGGGATGATCAGCCATGATCACATTGAATGGTGGTGCTGGCTCAAAGGGCCAAATGGCCTACTCCTGCACCTATTGTCTATTATCTATTGTCTATTGTCTATTGTCCCCCTATTAGAATCAGTAAGAAGAAGGGTCACAATCTCGCTTTCCAGAAATGCTGCCTGACCCGCTGAGTTTCTCCAGCACTTTGTGGCATTTTTTTTGTAAACCAACATCTGTAGTCCCTTGTGTCGACATTGTACTGTAATTTTAAAGTGTACCAATGAGCATAGGCAGCAGGTCAGTTCAAACATGATATGAACAGTAAAAATCTATATAGTCAAACACTTCTCTGGTTGCATTTAGAACTGTGCGCCAATTCAGGTAAAAATAACACTGCCTTGAAATATGAAATGAGTGTAATCTGTGGTCCTGGTGAATAATTTAGTGGTGTCATTGCTATCAACTCACATGTGGCTTAGTCGGAAGAATATTTATTGTTCAGTAATGTTGTATGTTTATCCAAGCAAGTAGTGCAGAATTAACACTACATTGGGGATTTTCTGCTTTTGCATTAAAAAAAAACCAGGCTAATGCTGATGAAATAGAAACTGACCTAAGCACAAATGACCCCACCACAATCTAAGTCCTGCTGAAGGCCTGAATGCAGCCTGGGGCTTTCCAGCATCGGGTACCACTCATAACAACTGGAGCATGGACTGATCTTGGAAAATGGCATCAAAACATTAGGCAGTAGGTGCAGGAGTAGGCCATTTGGCCCTTTGAGGCAGCACCACCATTCAATGTGATCATGGCTGATCATCCCCAATCTGTACCCCATTCCTGCCTTCACTCCATATCCCCTGACTCTGCTATCTTTAAGAGCCCTATCTAGCTCTCTCTTGAACGTGTCCAGGGAACTGGCCTCCACCACCCTCAACCGCGAAGGAGAGAATTCCACAGACTCACAACTCTCTGTGTGAAAAAGTGTTTCCGCACCTCCGTTCTAAATGGCTTACCGCTTATTCTTAAACAGTGACCCACTTAGACAGGGACGGAAGCTGACTAACGTGGTAGGGGCAGTACAAGACCTGCTAAGTGAAAGGTGGCTACAGATAAGGGGGGAGGAATGATCGGCAGTGAACAAAGACCACAGAGGAAAGAAAACAAAAGGGTGTAGAGTAAAAAGGAAGTTGAGTGAAATGTGAAGCCAGACGAAGGAATACGGGTGGAAGGTGGGTAGGGAATCGAGGAATTGGTGTGCATCTGGGTGGAAGCGAAGGGGAGAAAAAGATGGAAGGGTGGTTTGTTTCATTACAGTGGGTACATTACCACCTTGACAATAATGGATAAAATGTGCTGTTTATTTATTTGTTTAAGAAGGAACTGCAGATGCTGGAAAATCAAAGGTAGACAAAAGTGCTGGAGAAACTCAGCAGGTGCAGCAGCATCTATAGAGCGAAGAAAATAGGCAACGTTTCGGGCCGAAACCCTTCTTCAGACGTTTCAGCCCGAAACGTTGCCTATTTCCTTCGCTCCATAGATGCTGCCGCACCCGCTGAGTTTCTCCAGCACTTTTGTCTACCTGTTTAGTTATTTGTTTATTTTGGTATTTTCTACATGAATTCTGTAATAGTAAAGTTTTATACCATATCTTAGATATTTTAGTAGTCATTTGTGCGTACCATGAGGGTGAATTTTCATTGCCATAATATGGAAGTTCACTATTTACTGTTTGATCTCTACGGACAAACCAGAGTCCAAGGACCTGTAAATTTGGCTATGTGGATGTGCGGAGGGTTGTTTTGGTATCTGCTGATCACCCTGACATGGTTGGCTTCATCTTGTGTTAACCTTTGCCATGGAATCATACAACAGAAACTGTGTGCGGCCCGGTGGCGCAGCTGTAGATTTGCTGCTTTACAACGCCAGAGACCCGGATTCGATCCTGACTATGGGTGCCGTCTGTATGGAATTCGTTCGTGACTGTGTGGGTTTTCTCCAGTTTCCTCCCACACTCCAAAGACGTATGAGTTTCAAGGTTAATTGGCTTTGATTAAATTGGTAATTGTCTCTAGTGTGTAGGATAGTGCTCGTGTACGGGGTGAACACTGATCAGCAGGAACTTGGTGGGCTGAAGGGCGTGTTTCGATGCTGTATCTCTAGTCTAAAATCTAAAGAAACAATTGACCATCATGATCCCATTGTGAAATCAAATATTGAAAACAGATGCATGCACAGATGCATTTAAGGTTGCAGATCAGAGATGCATTTCTGGATCATTCCCATGAAGGTCAATTGTTTGTTTGTTATTTATTTAATTAGTGTTAATCACATTTTGGTGTTGGTTATCAATTAAGAACTTTTGTATCCACTTATACAGGAGCAGACAAAGTGGGAGTGCTTTTCATATTTGGGGATAGAAGAAAAAGATGTTTGCAGGATATGGAAAATATATATCAGTTCATAAGGATGTGTAAGCAGTGAACAACGCATCATGTATTTCATACCACTTTTCCTGATTATCTTAATTCAACATTTTGTGCAAAATGGATTTGAATCCACAGTTCCTATTTTGAAATACAAATCATTATCAACATCCATGAAACTACAGCCAGTTCAGAATGACAGATTGGCTGCTTGAGAAATAAATGTGGTGTGCAGCTTAAAGGCACAATTAAAAACCGAGGTGCTAGCTCTAAAGATATTATGATAAGCAAGGGTTTATTAAGATGAAGAACCTCACTCTACATTTTTACATTAAAAGGCAACAAAATTCCAATGCAATAAGTTGAATTTATTGCCAGCAATAAGCTGAATGCTAAACCTTTTGGTACAGCTACTGGTAATTTCAGTAGATACAGCCTTTATAAGAGTCATTACTTAATCAGGTCGGTCACGGTGGCGCAGTGTTACAGTGCTGCCTTCCAGTGAATGCAGCGCCGGAGACCCGTGTTCGACCTCGACTACAGGTGCTATCTGTACGGCGTTTGCACGTTCTCCACGTGACCTGCGTGGGTTTTCTCTGAGATCTTTGGTTTCCTCCCACACTCTAAAGACCTACAGGTTTGTAGGTTAATTGGCTTGGTAAATGTAAAAATTGTTCCTAGTGGGTGTATGACAGTGTTAATGTGCGGGGGGTCGCTTGTAGGCATGGACCCAGTGGGCCGAAGGGCCTGTTTCCGCGCTGTATCTCTAAAATAAAAAAAATTGATGACTTCTATCATCTGAGGTTTACCCAGGGCAAATGCAGAGTTAGCCCTTGACTTTCAGAAAGACAAAAATGCCTGTAAATGTAAGATTTTTGATTGTATTCAGTAGAGCCCAGTGAAGAATCTAACAGTCGCTGTAGCAGGGTGAAGAAGTGCAACGTAGCTGGATGAGAAATTAATCACAAGTTGTAAAGTACAATATTGATAAAACATGAAAGATGATTGCAGACAATGCTCTCAAGGTGTTCCCCAGACACTGGGATTACTGCACTTCGAAGGAAGATGGAACTGCTTCAACACAAGAGCCAAACTGCTTGCTGATCAAACAAGTTGTAATATTTATGTGTTAGGATTATATTGGGTACAAATTTAACAAGAATTGCTTTATGAAAAATAATTCCTTGCAAGCATGTACTGGAATTCCCAACACTGTACATCCAAGTGTTGGCAGGGGCTTTGTTACTTTGTTACCTGAGTTTGAGTTTCCTGCCAGGCCTCCACCCCCCCCCCCCCCCCCTCCAAGAAATGTATTCATAGCAATCATGCCAGGGATAGAGATATTGTTCCGATCTTGGCTGGATCAGTTGGGTCGGAGAACATTGAGAGGAGGTGGTCACTGTTGCTGTGTTTGTACATCTGCTTGTCAGAATGGTGGTTACAGGAAATAAGGTCAAAAGGTCATAAGGAATAGTAAAATTAGGCCATTCAGCCCATCGTCTACTCCGACATTCAATCATGGCTGATCTATCTCTCCCTCATAACCCTATTCTATAAGGTCATAAGGAAAAGGAGTACAATTTCACCTACTTTAATCTAATTTAGTAAATCTAAGTTAATTCACTCAATAAGCATACAGACTAGCTAAAATAGGCCAGATCAATGCTGTCGCCTTGTTAAAGCCTGGAGGTTTGGTTAGGGGGAAACTTGTTTCATTTCCAATTTGGAGCATCACACGACCATAACTTGACAGCAAAAGTCTCGAGCTTCAGTTGAACGGTGAAGTTAGGATTCTGTCAAATGAGTAGCGGTCTGCTGAGGAAAGCTCATAGGACATTCAGAATTCAACATCGACAAACACCCAACCTACCTCATTGCAGCCTTTGCACTTTTTAAAAAATTGTCTGCACTTTCTATTTGGCCCCAGAGAGTCACAGAGAGACCAGGGGCTCCAGAGAATCAAAAGAGAGTGCAGCAAATGTCACAGAGTGAGCCAGATGCCAAACCATTGAGATTTTTGAATAGTCATTAACTGGGGTGTCAGAATTTTACTGTGAGGTGAGGGTTATAAAATTCTACATGTCTGAAAATGGGTAAATTAATTCAGTAATGAACAAGTTGACAGCAGTCCAATGTTTATCTCTGCAGAAGTATCATACAATAATAATTGTGTGAAAACATTTTGCATGCTGCCTCAAATTGATCTTGAGAAAATGAATTGCTTTTGAGATATAAAGAAGAACATTCCAGCAGGGGTGGCCAAATACGGATGAAGCTGCTAGGTTTGTGGAACTCGTTAAAGATGATCAAGAGCCATACCAAAGGACTTTGATCAAAATGCGACCTTTCAGCACCATCTTTACAAATGCAACCAGAGTCTGAACTTAAACAAAGGTAACTTTGAAGGTATGAGCCGTCAATTGGCCAAGATAGACTGGCAGGTGAGTCTTAAAGGGTTGACAGTGGATGTGCAATTGAAGGTATTTAAAGACTGCATGGATGAAGTACAAAAATTGTTCATACCAGTTTGGCAAAAGAATAAATCAGGGAAGGTGGTGCATCCGTGGATGTCTGTATGCAAATTAGCTAGTCTGTATGCAAATTAGCCAAAAAAAGCAGCCTACCAGAGGACTGGGAGAAATTCAGAATCCAGCAGAGGAGGACAAAGGGCTTAATTAGGAAAGGGAAAATAGATTACGAAAGGAAACTGGCAGGGAACATAAAAAATGACTGCAAAAGATTTTATAGATATGTGAAGAGAAAGAGACTAGTTAGAACAAATGTTGGTCCCTTGCAGTCAGAAGCAGGTGAATCGATCATGGGGAACAAGGACATGGCAGACCAATTGAAAAACTACTTTGGTTCTGTCTTCACTAAGGAAGACATAAATAATCTGCCGGAAATAGCAGTGGACCAGAGGTCAAATAAGATGGCGGAACTGAGTGAAATCCAGGTTAGCCGGGAAGTGGTGTTGGGTAAATTGAACGGATTAAAGGCCGATAAATCCCCAGGGCCAGATGGTCTGCATCCCAGAGTGCTCAAGGAGGTAGCCACAGAAATAGTGGATGCATTAGTGTTAATTTTTCAAAACTCCTTAGATTCTGGAGTAGTTCCTGAGGATTGGAGGATAGCTAATGTAACCCCACTTTTTAAAAAAGGAGGGAGAGAGAAAGTGGGGAATTACAGACCAGTTAGTCTAACATCGATAGTGGGGAAACTGCTAGAGTCAGTTATTAAAGATGGGATAGCAACGCATTTGGAAAGTGGTGAAATCATTCGACAAAGTCAGCTTGGATTTACAAAAGGTAAATCATGTCTGACGAATCGTATAGAATTTTTCGAGGATGTAACTAGTAGAGTGGATAAGGGAGAACCAGTGGATGTGTTATATCTGGACTTTCAGAAGGCTTTCGACAAGGTCCCACATAAGAGATTAGTATATAAACTTAAAGCACACGGTATTGGTGGTTCAATATTGATGTGGATAGAGAACTGACTGGCAGACAGGAAGCAATGGGTAGGAGTAAACAGGTCCTTTTCAGAATGGCAGGCAGTGAGTAGTGGGGTACCGCAAGGCTCAGTGCTGGGACCCCAGCTATTTACAATATACATTAATGATTTGGGCGAGGGAATTGAATGCAACATCTCCAAATTTGCAGATGACACCAAGCTGGGGGGGTATAGTTAGCTGTGAGGAGGATGCTAGGAGGCTGCAGGGTGATTTGGGATAGGCTGAGTGAATGGGCAGATGCATGGCAGATGCAGTATAACGTGAATAAATGTGAGGTTATCCACTTTGGTGGGAAAAACATGAGGGTAGACTATTATGTGAATGGTGGCAGATTAGGGAAAGGAGAGATGCAATGAGACCTGGGTGCCATGGTACACCAGTCATTGAAAGTAGGCATGCAGGTGCAGCAGGCAGTGAAGAAAGCAAATGGTATGTTAGCATTCATAGCGAAAGGATTTGAGTATAGGAGCAGGGAGGTTCTACTGCAGTTGTACAGGGTTTTGGTGAGGCCACACCTGGAGTATTGCGTATAGTTTTGGTCTCCAAATCTGAGGAAAGGCATTCTTGCCATAGAGGGGGTTCAGAGAAGGTTAACCAGACTGAATCCTGGGATGTCGGGACTTTCATATGAAGAAAGACTGGATAGACTCGGCTTGTACTCACTGGAATTTAGAAGATTGAGGGGGGATCTTATAGAAACTTACAAAATTCTTAAGGGGTTGGACAAGCTAGATGCAGGAAGATTGTTCTCGATGTTGGGGGAGTCCAGAACAAGGGGTCACAGTCTAAGGATAAGGGGGAATTCCTTTAGGACCGAGATGAGGAAAACATTCTTTACACAGAAAGTGGTGAGTCTGGAATTCTCTGCCACAGAAGGTCGTTGAGGCCAGTTCATTGGCTTAATTCAAGAGGGAGTTGGATGTGGCTCTTGTGTCTAAAAGGATCAGTGGGTATGGAGAGAAGGCAGGTACGGGGTACTGAGTTGGATGATCAGCCATGATCATATTGAATGGCGGTGCAGGCTCGAAGGGCCGAATGGCCTACTCCTGCACCTAATTTTTCTATGTTTCTATGGATGATAAATATCAGTCATGGAATGTCCATTTGCTGTGTATGAATTATTCAAACAAAATGTCCATCCTGAGAGACAACTTGAGTGCATTCAATTAAATGTGGGATCTAGAAATACAGAAATATGCCAGAATTTGCAATTTTAATTGCATGAATAAAGAAATGGTATTTTGGTGTATGGAGTTCATTTCAGCAATGAATAAGTTGTGCGATTGGCTCTGATAAATTTAGACATCGGGTTAGGCTTCAGTCAAGATATCGCAAAGAGAAGATGTGCAGAAGAGATTCACAAAGATGTTGCTTGGAATGGAGGGCTTTGTTTTCAAAGGAGAGATTGGATAGGTTGGGATTGTTTCAATGAGGACAGGAGTTGAGCCGTGACCTTACAGAGGGTTAGAAAATTATGAAAGGCACAGCAATGTAAAAGAGAGATGCCACCTGACCCGCTGAGTTGATCCATCACTTTGTGTCTATCCAAGGTAAAAGGTCACAGTCTTTTCCCAAGCATGGGAGAGTTAAAAATAAGACACCACAGGTTGAGGGTGGGAGGGTAAATATTATAGCGAAATCTGAGGGACAGGGTTTTCACACAGTGGTTGGGATAGGGAACAAGCTGCAAGAGAAGGTGGTCATTCGGGTAAAATCTCAGCATTTAAAATGCATTTTGATGAATACACAGTTAGGAAATGAATAGAGGGATATTGGCCCAACATAGGAACCTAGATAGACATCTCAGTTGGCATGAATGAGTGGATCTGACGGACGTGTTTCTGTGCTGTACGACTTTATGACTGTAATTTGCATAGTGCACAACTCCCTGAAATGTTGACTGTAATACCAAGGAACACTTGATGTACCTTTGTAAAAGCCTGGCTTGAGTGTCACTGGAGGATTTTGTCACCCTTCAGCGAGACAGAAGGGTGTCGTGGAGATTTACCAAAATGATCTCATAGATGATGGTCTTTAGATTTGTGGCGATACTGGAGTGTTTTCCTTGGAGCAAAAGTGATTACAAAGAGGCTTGATTGTGGTTTTTAAAATCATATAGAGTACGGGTAAAGTAGTTGAAACGAAACTGTTCCCTTTGGCAGAGGCATAAAGGAGCAGGCACCAAAGATTGAAGATGATTGGCATAAGAAGTAGAAGTGATTTGAAGACAATCATTTTTACTGTGTGATCAGTTAAGGATTAAAATGGAAAAAAGGGAAAGTAGAAGAGGGAGATTCCATTCTAATGTTAAAGAGCAGCTGGAAAAGCAGCAAAAGCAAATACATATGTTGAGAGGACCATGGAATGGGACGGGAGCCAGCACAGATTGATTGAATTGACTGAAGGATACAGCATGGAAACAGGCAGTTTGGTCCACTGAGTCCACACTGACCATGTTTCCCATTTACACTTGTTCTATGTTAACCCAATTTTGCATCCATTTCTTACACATTAGGGGCTAATTAAAGAGGCCAATTAACCTTCAAACCTGCATAAGCTCATATCATAAGTGATAGGAGTAGAATTAGGCCATTCGGCCCACAAAGTCTACTCAGCCATTCAATCATGACTGATCTATCTCTTCCTCCTAAACCCATTCTCCTGCCTTCTCCCCATAACCTCTTACACCTGTACTGATCAAAAATCTATTTATATCCGCCTTAAAAATATCCACTGACTTGGCCTCTGAGGCCTTCTGTGGCAAAGAATTCCACAGATTCACCACCCACCGACTAAATAAATTTATCCTCATCTCCTTCTTAAAAGACGTCCTTTAATTCTGAGGATTTCACTGAGCTTGACTGGAGTTACTTTCACTGATAATTATTTATCTTATAACCACATTTCCAAATTTCTCCTGGCTCCCACTGTTTAGTTAAGTTTAATTTAGAGATACAACACGGAATCAGATCCTTCAGCCCAACGGAAGCACGTCAACCAGTGATCCCCAACATCGGCAGTCACTCGAAACGAGTATGACTGTTCTCTCCTCTCCATAGGGTCGTCTACTTGTGGGTCTGCAGATGTCTGTAGAGGCCGATCCACGAACCACACACCTTCATGCAACGTGGGCAGTGGAGACATGCGGTGGTTGGTAGCCCTCAAGCCCCCTTCTCTCTCTCCTTGTCTTTGTCTCTGCGACACGTCGTAGTTCCATTTCATGACGTGCAGCTCCTTCCTGCATGGATTTCCTCCAGGAGCTCATGTACAGTGCAATGTGCTCACAGTTGGTCAATGTGATGTGGAATTTCTTCAGACTGTTCTTGATGTTGCCCTTGAAGCATTTCTTTGGACCACTGGTGGCTCGCCGGCCTTCCTTCAATTGAGAGTACAGTATTTGTTTTGGGAGACATGTGTTGGACATGTGGATGACATGGCCAGTCCATTGAAGTTGGTGCTGCATTATTGTGGTGGTGATGCTGGTCATGTTGGCTTCCTCCAAAACGCCGATGTTGGTAAGTTTGTCCTCCCAACTGATTCTCAGAATCTTTTGAAAGGATCTTTGATGGTTTTGTTCCAGGGCTCTCAGGTGCCTGCTGGAGGTGGTCCGTGACTCGGCTCCATATAACAGGGTGGAGAGGACAACGGCTTTGTAGACTAGCAGTTTTGTTTGTGCCTTTAGGTCTCATGGCCATATACTAGCACTATCCTACACGTTAGACAGAATTTTCAATCTTTACTGAAGCCAATTACCCTGCAAACCTCATGGTCTTTGGAATGCGTGAGGAAACCGGAGCACCAGGGGAAAATCCCGCACAGTCAGGGGAGAACATACGGACTCCATACAGGCAGAACACATAGTCAGGATCAAACCTGGGTATCTGGCGCTGTAAGGCAGCAACTCTACCACTGTGCCACCGTGCCGCCCCTAAAAAACACATGTAATACATAAAATACATAGATATTCTCTTCTCCCTTAATAATGTAACAGTTAATAGCAGCTTTTCCTTTTATCCAAGTTCAGGTGAATGATATATTCAAGATGTCTCCATTTGTTCACTCTAAGGATTACTCAACCAGAAATGATTCAATTATTTTTATTGTATAGGAAAGAACTGCAGATGCTGGTTTAAAGGTAGACACAAAATGCTGGAATAACTCATCAGGACAGGCAGCATCTCTGGAGAAAATGAATGGGTTTTCCTTTTTTTTATTGACTACTTCAACCAGCATTATTTTATTTTTCTTTACTATTTCAACCAGCATGATCTTCAAACGTGGAGTAGTTACTGTTCAGGGGGCATTATTATTCTTGGAAAATATTCTTGTGCACGGTATTTATTTGCATTGCTTTCTCTCTGAAACCTTCTGTTGGGAAAATCCGCAAAGAAGTTCTGTCAGCCTCCCTCAGCTGGAAATGGACAGCTGTGACAGATTTGCTTCTAACAAGATGCTGGCTTTAGCTCTCGGCTATTGGGACAGACATATTTTCCAAGATCCCACGTCAATAACACTTGCCAGTGGCCAAGAATATTGTCGGGGGCAGATGATGGTATGATATCCAACTATTTCCAGTAGTTGGAGTTCAGAAGATCTCTAACCTCAAGAAAAAGATGTTAAGATTATTTCTCTTCTGCAGGTATAAGAAAATTGCTTATTGTTAGTGAAACCTTTTCTTTTCCACATTATTTCAATTGAATGTTTATTACTATTTAGCATATTTACGAATAACTTTTCCAAATATTGCAATGATTTTCTTCAACATTTAAATGTTTGAATGGTGATATTCAGAACGCATCACATTTCTCTTCACACTTTGAGTCACTGACTTTATTTTAGAGATACAATGTGGAAATAGACCCTTCGGCCCATCAAGTCTATGCTGATCAGCAATCACCCTGTACACTAATACTATCTGACACACTGGGGACAATTTACAATGTACAGAACCCAATTAAACTACAAACCTCTACATCTTTGGAGTATGGGAGGAAACCGGAGCAACCTGAGAAAAATCCTGATGGTCACGGAGAGAATGTATAAACACCGTACAGACAGCACCCATAGACATGATCGAACCTGGGTCTTTGTGGCTGCAAGGCAGTAACTCTACTTCTGCACCACCATGCCACCCTATTAGTTGGAGCTGGGAAGCTCTCTAACCTCAGAAAAAATATGTTAAAATGATTTCTTGGACAGGTCTAAGGAAATTACTTACTATTGGCAAAACATTCTTTTTCCAGATTGTTTAAATTGAATGCGTATTATAATTTATCATATTCACTAATAATTTTTCCAGATACTGCAATGGTTTTCTTAAACATTTAAATGTCTGAATGGTGATCTTCAGAACACATCCCATTTTTCTTATCACCTTGAGTCACTATTTTCGAGATGGTAGAGACAGGCCCTTTGGCCCATTAAGTCTGCGCCGACCAGCAATCACCTTGCACACTTACACTATCCTGCACACGAGGGACATTTACAGAAGCCAATTAGCCTACAAACCTTTACATCTTTGGGTGAGGGGGAGGACACCCACATGGTCACAGGGAGAATGTACAAACATTGTGCAGATAGCACCCGTAGTCAGGGTCAAACCTGTGTCTCTGGTGGTACTGTAATGGTCGCGTTGAGCCTAGACGGTCGAGCGAAGGTCGGGCACGATTACATCCGTATGCACAGCTGTCTGGAGCGCGTGACGACATTTGAAGATGGACATAAAGCTGGAGTAACTCAGCGGGACCGGCAGCATCTCTGGAGAGAAGGGATGGATGACGTTTCGTGTCGAGACTCTTCTTCAGTCTGAAAAGAAGGGTCTTGACCCAAAACATCACCCATTGCTTCTCTCCAGAGATGCTGCCGGTCACACTGAGTTACTCCTGCATTTTGTGTCTATCTTCAATTGTCTTGGCCCCGCTCTGGGAGTAGAAGTGGGGGCAGATCTGGACCACAACGGCCGTGAGCCCCAGGCCAAGTTCGGCTATCATTTACCTGCTTCTGCTGCTGTTGAAGGTGAGACATTGCGTCACGCCAGGGTCTTGAGGCTGTCCCACTTTGGCCGTCAGTTCCGCGACAGGCTGTTGGCGCGCGAAGATTTCATTCACTGCAAGAATTTCGGTGCCCCGCACGGCCATACGGTGCCCATACATCTCAAGCGACCACGAGGTCACGTAATTTGCGAGCCAAGGACGCGTAAGTGGAACAGGCCCTTAAGGCAGCAAATCTACAATTGCGCCTCTGTGCCACTGATTTAACAAGTATCTAGAATTTTTGTCCATTAATCTCATGAAAGTTTTCTTTTGTTTTCTTTAAATACCATAGACAAAACTGGAGATGATTCATCGGCAATGATTTTTGTTTAATAGAATTATTTCCTGGATCAGATTATTATCTAGATATCTTTGCTTTGGAAAAGTAATTGCAAGTTATAGTTAGGGCGACTGGTAATCTGAAGTAATTTTTTAGTTGTCGAAGTGAAATGATCCTCTGAGCAGATTTCAGATGGTGTTGGAAATGAATATTTCCTTGGTTATTTCCTCTGAATTTAACCAGGTGGTAACCACAATTGTGTAGTTAAACACCCTGATTTAATACATTATTTCTTGCTTGGAATTTCAACTCCATTCAGTGGCATTCAATGCACTGTTCATTAGCATCTGCTGGATGCAGCCTCATGAACTCAATTGCATGCGTGGCATTGACCAGTGGTGAAATTTGATTAATTGATTGGCAAGGTACTGCAGAAAGTAAAAAAATACAGGCTAATGCGACTAGGATTGAACAATGCAGTTTATTAATACTTCTTTCAGGAAACCGCCAATGGACCAATGTACCTTCACAATGGTAGAGCTGTTGGTACTACTTCATTGTATCTCCAGAGACCTGGGATGGTTCCTGACTTGTGACAATTGATTTCTGCTTGGAGTGAACCCAATGGGCTGTGCGGCCTCCTTCCATTTTCTAGTAAGCATTAAACTATTTTACCATGTTGGGTGAAGATGTCGCATCTCCAAGTTTGCTGATGACACGAGGCTGGGGGGCAGTGTTAGCTGTGAGGAGGATACTAGGAGGCTGCAAGGTGACTTGGATAGGTTGGGTGAGTGGGCAAATGCATGGCCTATGCAGTATAATGTGGATAAATGTGAGGTTATCCACTTTGGCGGCAAAAAACAGGAGGGTAGATTATTATCTGAATGGTGGCCGATTAGGAAAAGGGGAGATGGAACGAGACCTGGGTGTCATGGTACACCAGTCATTGAAAGTAGGCATGCAGGTGCAGCAGGATGTGAAGAAAGCGAATGGTATGTTTGCATTCATAGCAAAAGGATTTGAGTACAAGAGCAGGGAGGTTCTACTGCAGTTGTACAGGGTCTTGGTGAGGCCACACCTGGAATATTGCGTACATTTTTGGTCTCCTAATCTGAGGAAAGACATTCTTGCCATAGAGGGAGTACAGAGAAGGTTCACCAGAGTGATTCCTGGGATGGCAGGACTTCCATATGAAGAAAGACTGGATAGACTCGGCTTGTACTCGCTGGAATTTAGGAGATTGAGGGGGTATCTTATAGAGGCTTACAAAATTCTTAAGGGGTTGGACAGGCTAGATGCAGGAAGATTGTTCCCGATGTTGGAGAACTCCAGAACAAGGGGTCACAGTTTAAAGATAAGGGGGAAGTCTTTTAAGACCAAGATGAGAAGATCTTTTTTCACACAGGGAGTGGTGAGTCTGTGGAATTCTCTGCCACAGAAGGTAGTTGAGGCCAGTTCATTGGCAATATTTAAGAGGGAGCTAGATGTGGCCCTTGTGGCTAAAGGGATCAGGGGGTATGGAGAGAAGGCAGGTACAGGATACTGAGTTGCATGATCAGCAATGATCATATTGAATGGCGGTGCTGGCTCGAAGGGCTGAATGGCCTACTCCTGCACCTATTTTCTATGATTCTATGATTCTTTAACCCGGGATGGAAGATTGCAATCTTCACGTAGTCTGCCCTGTTTCGACTAATGCAATGAACTCGACCTGCACAAACAGAAGATCAAATACAACAAGTTGTCCTACAACTTTAGGCTGTGCACGCCACATAAAAGACGAAGAAGCCACCCCAGACCCCACCTCGACAGCCCCCGCCTCAAAAAAATGTTTTGCACAAATTCTTCAGTGAGTCTAGAGGATTGAGAATTACAACAAATTACAACCACTCAATCTCTCTATATTAAAATTGTCTATTTTTAATCAGCAGCAAATAACCATCAAGAGGCAGTGAGCAGCAGAACACAACAAGAGACAAGAAATAAATTAATAATTCTCATCTTTAACATTTAATATTAAGATTAAACGAGAACTTACCAGTTTGAAGTTTGATCTTTATTTTATGAGGAGTTGCGATGAGGGATTTCGTGAAGAACCCGCCAGCACGCATGCGCGACATACTTCAAAGCAGCGGTGTGGAATCACAGAACCAAGACCAAGAAATGACTTGTTATAGTAAGATTGAAGAGACTCTAGTTACCAGTTGACTTTATGATCGAGGGTTGGGAGCGGAGGGCACGAAATCCCTCATCGCAACTCCTCATAAAATAAAGATCAAACTTCAAACTGGTAAGTTCTCGTTTAATCTTACTATTTCATTTCGGAGTCACGTGAGTGACTTCGTGAAGACTTCAAAGCTTCTGTGATTTCACGCCCTGGACAACGTCCATGCTATCACACACGCTACTGAAAGGATGGACAGGAGTAACCAATTTCCGAAGCTACTATTCTGAAAAATAATAATATTTATTAATAACAACAACAAAGAAAAAACCCCTCACTGAGGGGTGACTGTATGTTCTCGGCCTGCATCTAGCACGGCTCCTGCGAACATTCCAGGTATGGTGACGGGTTTATTATAAAACCGCTGAAAGGTGGCTTCACTGGCCCATCCCGCTGTGGCAAGTATCTGGTCCATGGGCACCTCCATGACCTTTGCCACCGACGTAGATGCTGCCCTGGTGGAATGGGATTTAAAAACATCAGTGTCAATACCTGCCTTGTTTAAGACGATCCTGAGCCATCTGGAGATCGTCTGTGCCGTCACTCTATGGTGAGGTTTTTTGTGGCTGATGAGCAGGTATTGCTCCATTCCCCTTAATTTCCTCGTCACTTTAATATAGTGGCGGATATGGGTGGCTATGCACAGCCTAGCATCAGCGGGGTATGCTGGAAACACCAGCTGCAGCCCTGTGAATCCAGGTCTATGCTGCTTCAGCAATTCATCAATGAAGAAAGTGACCCGCTCAGGGGTAGAGATCATCTTGTCGATATTGGCCTTGTGAAGCGTCTGCACCCTTTGTGCCGAAGTGAGCGCCATCAACATCACCAACTTCAGGGTGAGTTTGTCCAATTCAAGCCCAGCCATGGGTGACCACGTCCTGAGTAGGGTCAGTACTTTTCCAATATCCCAGGTGATGTTGTAACGGGGCCTTGGCGGGTTGGAATTAAATATTCCCCGCATCAGCTTGGAGACCAGTTTGTTAGATCCTACCTCAATATTGAGGTAGGATGATAGGGCACTCCTGGCGCTATTGATGGCACTGTAACTGAGATGTTCATCATGGTGTAGCCCCGCAAGAAATTCCAGCACGTCTGTGATGGAAACGGAGTCATATGCAATGTCCAGGCGGCCGCAATAGGTTTCCCATTTCCTGATGTGCGATAAGTATTGCCGTCTTGAGGACTCCCTGCATGATGCTCCCATGATATCCATTGTCCTTGATGATAGACCATACTGTAGTAATGGTCTGTTCAAATCCTGCAAGCCAATAGATTCAAGTGACTATAGCAGGGGTGTGGTTTCCCTGTGACAGGGTTCGTCACCAATTGTGGGCAACCCTCTAAGAGGACCCATGGTTGACTTATCATTCCAAGGACCACCGGATACCATGACTGCGTAGGCCAGTCGGGTATGATAAGGATGCCCTTAGCAGCATCGAGCTGGATTTTCCACAATACCCGACTGATGAGGCAAAATGGAGGAAATGCATAGAAAAACCATTTCCCCCAATCTAGCGAGAACGCGTCCATCGCCATTGCCCCAGGATCTGGTTCCCATGATACGTATGTTGGTACCTGATGGTTCAACCGTGATGCAAAAAGGTCAATATCCGGTTTACCAAATTTGGCTGTAATTTTGGTGAATATTTGGGAGTTCAACATCCACTCGATGTTGTCATTAAATTTCCGTGACCTGGTGTCCGCCACTGTGTTGAGCTTACCTGGTAAGTAGGTAGCTGAGATCCAAATATTCCGTTGAATACACCAGAGCCAAATTGTATTTGCCAATTCATCACATGAAATTGACCTGGTACCGCCCATATGATTCAGATATGCCACCGCAGTGGTGTTGTCTATTTGGAGACGGACATGAGTGTCAGTAATGTTTGAACAATAAGCTCTTAGTCCGTGGAATGCTCCCAGCATCTCGAAATAGTTTATCCCCTGTGCTGACTCACAAAAAAGAGTAGCTTCAAGTGAGTCCCATCTACCTCCACAACTGGTGTTGTTGTCCGTAGCTCCCCAGCCATGGGAGCTTGCGTCTGTTTGTAAGTATACCACCGGACGAGGCACAATGATGGGTTTGAATGAGTTATGGATATTGCCAATCCACCATTGCAACTCAATTTTTGCCTTGAGCGGCAGCTGCATAGGTCTATCAAAATGTCCAGCATTTGATTTTAATGCTGCTATTTTTGATCTTTGCAAATTTTGATAATGTAAAGGTCCGAATTTAGCAGCTGGAAAGACTGCTACAATTTTCCCAATTACCTTGGCAGTTTGTCTAATTGACGGTATACTGGCACAGACCAGATTCTTACATGCTTGAAACACATCCCCAACTTTATTAGTCGGTATGGTGGTGATCATGCGATTGGCGTCTACCGTGAACCCCAGGTAGTCCATGATCTGTGCGGGGAAGAACTTTGATTTGTCTGGATGGATAATAAATCCCATTTTTTGAAAAATTTCCACTGTGGCTGAAACTGCCAATTCTGCTGACTCCAGTGTATGTCCAATTATCAGAATGTCATCCAAATAAGCCATGACCGTATGATTTTGCCTCCTTAGTGTAGCTAGTACTGGCTTGAGTAGTTTAGTGAACAGTCTGGGGGCTGTGGTAAGCCCATTGGGCAATGCTTTGTATTGCCAAAGCTGATCCATCCAGATAAACTTCAAGAACTTTCTGTGATGTTTCCGAATGGATACTGAATAGTATGCATCTTTTAAATCAATGCATGCCATGAAGCAGCCCTTCGAAATCAAAGATTTGGCTGTTTCGAACGTGTCCATTTTGAAATGGGTATATTTTACAAAGGTATTCAAGTGAGTTAAATCTATAATGACCCGACATCCACCATCTTTTTTGGTTTTAGTAAATATATTAGACACGAATTCAATTGGTTCATGTGTGGTTCTTTCTATCACCCTTCTCTTGTAATCTCAAGATTTCAGCATAGCCTTCTGCTGATTCCTTTTTGGAAAGTGCAAATTTGCGATTTGGCATATGCTGAGGTGGAGGCAATTGGCCATTAATAAACTCAATTTCATAACCCTAAATACTTTGTAAGATAAACTCATCTGAGGTGATGGTTTCCCATGCCTCCTTAAATCCCCGTAGTCTGCCCCCAACCTGTGAGGTTAGACATGCAAGTGCATGGAATCCAGACCGCCTTACCTTCATGGTTATCGGTGGTCCCTGATATGTTTGGTGGGACGTGGAGGTGCTGGGTTGCGTTGTTGATGTGGAGTCCGCATTTTCCATGCTGACCGCTGAGGGCCTAGTCCTAAAAAAGGCCTGGGCTGAGGAGGCTGTTGATATTGAGGAGGCGCCGGAATGTAGGTCCTTGCTGGTCTGTCGGTTTGACCTCGCGGCCTAAAGTAAGGTGTTTTCTTGGCCGAATGTCTGGTCACAGTATGTGATCTCATCAGACCCACTGTTTTAGCATGGTCATCTAGGTCTTTGACCTGCTTCGGGAGGTCTTCTCCGAACAGCTGTCTGGGTGGTGGTGTAGGAGGTGCTCTGCATAGTCCCGCAAATTTGGGGTTCAACGAAGGTTTAATTATGCTTTTCCTGAAAGCGTTGATTTCGTACTGCGTATTACAAAGCAGTGCTAGAGCATCCTCCTGTTCGGTGTTTAAATCAACTCCGTCCACTGACCTTGCAAAAGCAGTAATCCCAGACGTAAGTAGTTTCAGGATTCTCTGCAGTTTCACTTCCTGCGCTCTGATGCCCGGCCTGATATTGCCCCAGATTGGCATGTTTACAATCGGCACTTTGAGTGAATTGCAATTTCCTGGAGCCTTGTGTCTTTCCATGGCCTTCGCAAGGACCTCCTCCTGTAGCTGGTGGTTCGTGAGGTAATCTATGGTCGCGGCCAGTTTAGTGTTGAGGGGTTGTCCTGAAGATACGGGTAACCCGAACTTGGCTGCCACATCCAGGAGCTCTTCCTGGGGGACCTCAGGTGCTGCTGGGGCATGTACCAGGATCTCCTCCTCTTCTGGCCTCATGCTGTCCATAGATGGTGATGGGGATATATCCATAAGTCCCCTGGAACTGTGAGTGTCCTGTCTTTGATTTAGTAGGACTTGTTCCAATATCCTCTCCATACGGTCCAAGCGCCCTTCATCGTGCATTTATGGGCGGTTAGAGTCCTAATGCCTGAAGGAACTACTGAGGCTCCTGTCGTCGGCCCGTACCTCGTCGAGGTAATATCGGTGCCGTGACGATGTGTCGCTACCAGCCGCCTCGGCGAAGCTGAGCGATTCCCGCGCGGATCTGCTCAAGTGCCTCCTTTTCGCTGAGCTGCATCCGGCTGCCTCTGAGGGCATAGGTGGGGAGAGGTCGGCACCCAACGCCGCAGCGTGGTGACCCGACATCCGCGCGGGCTTGCCGACTGTCCTTGATCTGGACCCAGACGGCGTACGGTCCCGACCCGCCCCCAGCGGGGGAAGCGGTGACCGTGACGAGACTCCATCCGCGTGACTCCTCCTGGTCCCCCTGGGTGGTGAGTCCATGCTGGCCCTCCTTGGTCTGCCAGTGGATTCGGGTCTCGCCGATTCACCAGACCACATTCTGGTGGCTCCTGGTGAGACCTCAGCCTGAGAAGGGCTAGGTAGTCGAGCTCTATCCCTGGTTCCTTCGAGAGGGCTCAGGGAGAAGGGCCGTGCGGCAGCACGCGGGTCCCTTTTGCTCGTCTCTGCCAATGACCCAGTGGGTGACAGAGAAATGGAGTCAGGGTGCCCCTGCTCCGGCGCTGTACCGAGTTCTTGCTCTGCGGGACCCCCGCTAGAGCACAGCTGCGTCGGTGAACCGGGTCCTGTGATAACAGGGCTCCCCGATTTGCGCGCCTTTTTCCCGGCCCGTCCTACCGCTGTAGACGGGGACTCCGGGATGGGTGGCCGGCAACTCCTTCCAGAAGTTCTGCGGCCCTTACTCCTTTTTACGTCCATGTCCCGGTGGGAGAAAAACACAATTACTCACACAGGACAACCAACTCAAGGTTGTCTATACTTACCTGAGTGGCCCTTATGAAGGGCTGGTGGTGAGCCGCGCTCCTCTCCAGCCGTCGGCTGCAATGCGAGCGACGATATGTCGCGCATGCGTGCTGGCGGGTTCTTCACGAAGTCACTCACGTGACTCCGAAATGAAATTTGATCTTATATTTTAAGAGTAATTCATAATTTAAACTTTAATAAATCCTTTTTCCACTTTTTATGCCTGTGTTCATCATTACAATGGGACCCTAATAGGCAGGAATGGCTGCTCTGTGGAAGATCCACTAAGAATGCATGGGGGGAGGTTGTGGGGAAATGGACTGAATGCGTGGGGGGGAGGGGAATTGCAAGGAGAAGAGTGGGGGGATGAAGGGAGGAGGGGTGACTGAATGAACTGCCAGCGTACCAGGCATGAATGACTGAACTGCCAGCCCACCAGGCATGAGTGACTGCACTGCCAGCCCACCAGCCGTGAGGAAGTCAACTGCCAGCTCAGGAGCCATGACTGCACTGCCAGCCCACCAGCCCTGAGTAAGTGAACTGCCAGCCCATCAGCTGTAAGTGACTGAACTGCCAGCCCATCAGCCGTGAGTGACTACACTGCCAGCCCACCAGCCCTAAGTAAGTGAACTGGCGGCCCACCAGCTGTAAGTGACTGAACTGCCAGCCCACCAGCCGTGAGTAAGTGAACTGCCAGCCCACCAGCTGTAAGTGACTGAACTGCCAGCCATCCAGCCATGACTCACTGAACTGCCATCCCAATAATCCATTCAGTTCACCCTCTCCCCCTTCTCTCTCACACAGTCTGTCACCTGTTTTGGGCACAATTTCTGGCAGTTTCTCAGCTGCCAGCATGCCAGGTCTGAGTGACTGTACTACCAAGCCTCACTGACTGAGCTGCCAGCCCAAGAATCCATTTGGCTCACAATGTCCATACAAGCCCTCTTGAAACCAGACCTTTCTGCCCACAACAACCATACTAGCACAACAGAAAGCCCCCCCCCCCCCCCCCCCCCCCCCCCCACACCCACTGGCCAGCAATATTGGAATTGGTGGAGAGGTGAAATATTGCTTTGGGTGACCAGCCCTCCCGTGTGATGCAGCTCTCAAACAGTAATATTCCTGGTAGATGGAATTCTATTTTAGGCTAGACTATAATACTAGGCTATCAATATTGTACTATAATAGGTTGTCATTTTGCACCAGGAAATGAACAAATAATCTTAAGTGAAGAACTAAAGCCACAATTAAGAACTTAATCTTGAGAAATTACTGATTTTGGATGATCAGCCATGATCTTATTGAATGGCGGTGTTGGCTCGAAGGGCCGAATGGACTACTCCTGCACCTACTTTCTATGTTTTCTAAGTCCTGTGTCTGATACCTCCACTAAGGATAGACCAATTTATTTTCCTTTCTTAATAATAAGAGCCATTTGCACTCTTATTCCTATTTACATGCAGATTATGAGTAGATATTGAGAGTGATTTACTGTATTTTGCACACTGTTCATTCCTTTGCACAAAAGATTTCATCCATTCAATAGGTACAGCTTACCTGTTAAGTTCATATTGGATTAAATATTTTGTACATAACTTAAGATAGAATTTTTTCCATTATAACAGAACATTATTTCTCTTCTGGTATTCAGATTTTCACTTGAAAATCTGAATACCCCAAGCTCTGACCTAGGCTTATCTAGTTATTACCAAAGATAGACACAAAAAGCTGGAGTAACTCAGCAGGTCAAGCAGCATCTCTGGAGAAAAGGAATAGGTAACGTTTTGGGTTGAGACACACAACTTATCTAGTAAATTTTGTGCCACGAACTATGAAGTACTTCTGTATCAAAATATCTACTTCCAAGCATATTTATTTATATACCCTTAAATGCTTTGAACTTGGTTCAGCCTGCTTTAGATTATTTAAATGCTTCCGTTTTTGATATCCATTTCATTCACTCTGTATTCAAGAGAGAGTTGGATGTAGCTCTTAGGGCTAATGGATTCAAGGGATATGGGGAGAAAGCAGGAACGGAGTACTGATTCTGGATGATCAGCCATGAATGGCGGTGCTGGCTCGAAGGGCTGAATTACCTATTCCTGCACCTATTTTCTATGTTTCTATGTTTTTATTACCTGCTCTCGGTACTCGTTCACAGAAATGGAAACTCGAGTAATATTCCACCTCATCGAAATTATAGTAATCTTTCAAAAATCCACAATAGACTCACAACACATCCTTTATATCAAAGTCATCTTCCTAAGGAGGATTCGGTTGACCTTATAAATTTTCATCTTATGCCCCAGAGACTTTTTATTACATTTCAGGCTCTTTTCCAGCACTACAAAGAAAAGGTTGCTGCAAGTCGACAATTCAGCTGGAATTCTTCCCATGGGCGCGATGTGAACATAACAACACTCCTTTCAGTGCTGGAGTTCTCCTGGGAAGCCAGGTCAGTCTATCCGGTATCATATGGTCCTGTCGCCTCTGAAAGTAATCAAGTATTGTCCCTGCTTGACACTGCACGACAGTGTGGCGAAAACTAATGATCAAATTGATTTATCTTTGAGATAATTAAGCAGAATGATATTAAAGTCTGATAAGCAGTACTTCATGTATGTAGAATATTAATCGCTCCAAAAATTATACAAACCCTCAGAATTTGTACTTTTGTCCTAGTCATTAAAAGTTTTGCGTGTAATGATTTTACGCATAAAAGAGCAGCATAATTAAGTGATAAAAAATGGATTTTACAGATTTTTCTTAACTTCCAAAGACAGATTCCATCGGTACACATCAAGGATTCAACAATTGAGCAATAAGTACAATAATTATCTCTAATATATAAATAGATAAGCTCCCTTTGGGTTACAGGGCATTGTCTGCTATTGATATGTAACCTCCAGGGTGACTCTTTGTGTCTTCTGATAAGAATTTGCACAAAAGCTGTGCATTCTCAGGTAATTAATTGAACCATCCCTTTCAATGTGAACTCTTAAGCTCTGGTAGATCTGTTGAGCAAAGTCTGCCTACATCTTAATCTATACAGCTAGAATCATCTGTAAAAAGTACAGCGAGTGACTTTCTGCAGGAATTCCTTGACTTGTGAAAGAATTATCTATAGTCTGGTGCATGATTTGGGAAACCTTGTACGTGACCTCGTAAATGTGATTGCTTCTTTCACAGCATCTGTGGGAGGTGCATTTGATAATTTAAAAACATATCCTGCACAAGAGGGTAATAATAAGATATATTTACAGAAATCACAAACTTTGCACTGATTTCTGGGAGTGTATTGTTACAGTGACACAGACATAATGCCTCTACTTCCTTCAAAGCCATAGGAAGTTTGTCAGGACCCCAACAACTCTCACTGAATTCTACAGATGTGTTGTAGAAAGCACTTTGTCAGGGTGCATCACAGCATGGTTTGGGATCAACACCATCCAAGACCACAAGAAATTGCAGAGAATTGTGGATGCAGCCCAGACCATCACACAAACCAACCTTCCTTCCATTGACTCAATTTACTCCTCACGCAAGGCCACCAGTGTAATCAGGGATGTGTCGCAACCTGACCACTCCCTCTTCTCCCCTCTCCCATTAGGCAAGGGGTACAGACGTGTGAAAATGCTCACATCTAGATTCAGGGACAGTTTTCTTCCCAGCTGCTATCAGGCAACTGGACCATTCTACCAACAACTAGAGAGCAGTCCTGAGCTACTATCTACCTCATTGGAGACCCTCAAACTATCTTTGATTGGACTTTACTGGACTTTATCTTGTATTAAGCAATTCACGTTTTTCCCTTTATCATGTATTCTTTTTCCGCTGACTGGTTAGCATGCAAGAAAAGCTTTTCACTGTACCTCGGTGTACATGACGATAAACTCAAGACTTTTAGAATATAGGGATTAGTTGCACATTTGTTTGATGAAAAGAAACTCTCCTGAGAAAAATCAGTCTCTCCTTTGCCAAACTGGACCATTTTAATTGTTTTCCAATAGTCCTAATGTATTTGTGAATAAAACAAATTAACATTGGTATATGATGTTAATTGCAAAATAAACATAATCTTATCTTACAAAAAAAAGTAAGTAAACCTGTGAGGATACATTGCAGGCAAACAATCTTTCAATTATACAATTAAATTAATCAGAATGTCACTTTGAAATGTCTGTCAGAATTTCCTATTTTGCCCTACCTGGGGTGGAACCCTCTCCAAGACAGACGTGAAGCTCAATGTTTGACCTGTTTTTACAAAATGTTAAATGGTCAGCTAGACATAGATCACAAGACCGACACCAATCCCAAACCAATTAGGAGCAGACGAGGGCATTCAATCCAATTTGTGGTCCCAGCCTCAAAGACAGATGTGTACAGCAATTAGTTCTTTCCACGCACTATTAAAGCATGGAATAATCTCCACCAAGCCACGGTTGCCCAGCCAGATGCAACTAAATTTAAAGTGGCACTTTCTTCCCAATAACCCTCTCTGGCTAAACGCCTCCCTTCACCACTTCCAGTTTAAATTCCAGTTGGAATATTTTGGAGGACCAAGTAACCAAGAACCAAGTACCTTATCGGTTTCTTCATCATCGTAGCATAGCTGCTAACACAGGCTACAGAAAATATAGTGCTGATAATTGTAGGTTGTAATTTTAATTTTTTTGAATTAATGATGGATATAATAATTATTTTACTTCAGAGACACGTGAGTGATTCCGTGAAGAAGTCCCGCCAGGCGCATGCGCGTCATTACGTCAGCGCATGTCGCACTGAACGGGCTGAAGGGCACAGCTCCACCAGCGGTAAGTAGAAAACTCACAGGTAAGTGGTTTTGGAGACTTTGCCTGCGAGTATTTAACTCCGTAAAGCTGGCTCGAGAAGTCAGTAGGAGTTGGTGGTATGGAGCGGTCAGGTAGGAGATTTCGTTCTAAGCGTGGGTCCACGGATTCACTTAATCGATTTGGTCGGGAGATGAGAGAGGCAACGCCGGTTCCGATACCGGGTGCTGTTTTACCGACAGCAGTTGCATTAGAAAGTAAACTTTCCACGGCAGTTCCAGTTACTCAGGAGGCTGAGGCCACCGACAGCCATAGAAAGGCTAAAAGAAAATCTAATAGACCCGCGTTATCAGACGAGTCTGAAGAAGAAGAATGTGACTCCCTTCCAGATAATAAGAGAATGTGGGGGAGGATGCAGAATATGGAGAAGATGCTCCAAACTCTGATAAAACAAGGGGCTAAGGGCCCAGTGATTCCCCAGGCAGCTGTTCAACAAGGCCCATATCAAGAGGAAGATGTGGAATGTCAGCAAGGGGATTTCCTTCCAGCGCCTTGTTTAGGACTGGAGGATGCCTCCCTAATATATGATTTGGGAGAAGCGGAGCAGGATGCAGCTGACCCCATGTCTGGTGTCCCTGCTTATGTGCAAACACCAGAGCACAAGAGCCACGCTCCGGGTGTCCCGGATATATCAATGAGTTTTGCTATTCCGGAGGGGACTGGTGAAGCAATGGACGAGTACTTTGCAAACAACGTTAGTTATTTAGTGTCTCACCAGCTCCAGCAAGCTATAATGCAAGAGACTACCAATAAGTACAAAACACCTGTCAATTGTGCAGCATTGAAAGTGCCTATGGTGAACCCAGCGATTTGGGCACTCATGAGTCCTGCTATGAGAGGACAGGTGGTTCGTCATCAACACGTCCTCCAACTGGTGGCTGCAGCAATTACTGCATTTGGCACTATGGTCAAAGGGACCATGATAAATCAAATACAAAAATACATGTTTGCTCTGTTATGCAATGCATACTTTGAAGTTAATTGCATTAGGAAAATCGCCATCAGATCAACTCTTAATCAAAAATTTGCTGCATTGTGTAAGGCGACAAATATTCAAACGCCTGAGTTCCTGTTTGGAACGGACCTTGTCAAACAGATACGAGATATAGATGACGAGGCGAAAATAATTGGGTTGATGAAGCCAAATACAACACGGCCACCTCTTCGCAAACCTGGGTTTGTGTTTCGAAGATCTGATCCAGGTGCTGGACCGAGCAGGGGGAGGCCAGTGGGGCAACAAGGTTACCCACCAAGACAAAGTGGCTTCTACCCCAATGTGAGCAGACAGCAGGCTTTCAGGCCAACTGCAGAGGTACAGGGAACTTTTGTTAAAGGTTCTGGTGCACAACCTCCTATTTGAGGTAGATTACAATTGCTTTACAATGAATGGTGCTGTATTACATGTGATACGTTTATACTAAATACTGTGTCAGGTTCTACCATTGAGTTTATCTCTGGGATAGATCCACCTCAGCAGCACAAACCAAATAAAATGTTGGTGTTTTCTGCTCCAGAAACTGAACAGGTTAACGAAGAGATTAAGAATTTGTGTAAAAAAGGGGTGATTGAAAAATCCATTAATCATTCACGACAATTTGTGTCTAATATTTTCCCTAGACCTAAGAAAAATGGGGGTTGTAGAGTAATTCTGGATCTCACTCATTTAAATTGTTCAGTACTCTATAGACATTTCAAAATGGACACCTTTGTTACTGCAAGACAGCTGGTCTCACAAGGTTGTTATATGGCAACCATTGATTTGCAAGATGCATATTATTCAGTACCAGTTCATGCTCATTATCGCAGGTACTTGAAATTTAATTGGACGGGACAGCTGTGGCAATACAAAGCATTGCCTAATGGATTGAGCTCAGCACCTAGGCTATTTACTAAATTGCTAAAACCTGTGCTGGGGCTATGAAGGGCTCGTAATCACATTGTCATGGCCTACTTAGATGATGTCTTAATTATCAGCATCACTAAAGAATCAGCTGAGGAATCAGTTGCAGTAACCAAAAATGTGTTTGAATCATTGGGATTTTGGTGCATCCAACTAAGTCCAAATTACAGCCAACCCAAAATATTCAGTATTTGGGATTTCTGATTGATTCAGTTCATATGACAGTAACATTACCTACAGTCAAGGCTGTGGATATTGCTGAGGTCTGTGTATGTCTCTCACAGAAGCTTAATCCCTCCATCAGAGAAGTTGCTAAGGTCATTGGGAAATTGGTAGCAGCTTTCCCTGCAGTAAAATTCAGACCTTTGCATTATCAGCATTTGCAGAGAGCAAGAGAACAAGCACTAAAAGAGCATGCAGGTCATTTTGATCGGGATATGCAATTACCAGCCACAGCTCTGGCAGAGTTGCAGTGGTGGATTGTTAATGACAGTCAAGCTACCAATAACATATTGGTGCAGGAACCTTCAATGATTTTACAGACTGATGTGAGTGCTCTCGGATGGGGGGCTACGGACATGGAGTCCAGTTGTGGCGGTAGATGGAATGAACAAGAAAGTTTGATTCTCCACACACAAGGAATAAATTATTTGGAATTACTGGGGGCATTTTATGGATTAAAGGCATATTGCTCTACGATGAATAATTTACACATTCAACTCCAGATTGATAACACTACGGCGGTGGCATATATCAATCATATGGGAGGAGCAAGATCATTTTCGTGTGATAGCATGGCTAATTTTATATGGCATTGGTGTATTTCAAGAAACATTTGGGTTTCGGCCATCTATCTGCCAGGGGTAGACAATGTGGTGGCAGACCAAAGGTCACGAAAATTCAATGATAATATTGAATGGATGTTGAATTCTAAAGTTTTTCAAACTATTGTTACTCAATTTCGGTTGTCAGATATTGATCTGTTTGCATCCAGACTGAATCACCAGTCTAAATATGTTTCATGGGAACCAGATCCAGGAGCAGTTGCTGTGGATGCTTTTTCACTACATTGGGGACAATCATTCTTTTATGCTTTCCCTCCATTTTGTCTGATTACGAAATGTTTAACTAAAATAGAGCGTGACTCCGCCACAGGCGTTTTGGTGGTCCCAGATTGGCCAACACAACCCTGGTTCCCTTTGGTACTCAGAATGATGGTTCAGCCATTCATGATGGTTCCCAGCTGCAGTAATTTGTTGGTGCATCCGGTTACAGGAGAAAGTCACCCATTACATGACCGTATCAATTTGTTGGTCTGCAGGTTCTGAACAGACCATTCCAAGGCCTTGGATTGTCAGACAGGACCATGGAGGTTATCACTGCAGCCTGGAGGAATAGTACTAAAAAACAATATATGGTTTATATAAAGAAATGGGAGATGTTTTGTGCACAGTCAAATTTAACCTATCATACTGCAAGCATAAGTGATGTGTTGGAGTTCCTTGCTAAGTTGCATTTTGATGAGTATTTGAGTTATAGTGCTATTAACAGTGCTAGGAGTGCTTTGTCCTCTTATTTATGGCAGTCCGCAGAACAACAGCCTATCGGGGCTCACCCGTTAGTATCTCGATTCATGAGAGGAATTTGTAACAAAAACCCTCCTAAACCCAGGTATACAGAAATCTGGGATATCAGTGTAGTTCTCACACTGCTTCGGCAACGGGCTCCAATTACATCATTGTCTATGCAGAGGTTAACTCTGAAAGTGGTTATGCTTATGGCGCTGGTTTCAGCACAACGTGTACAAACATTACAATTGTTATGAATAGATTGTATGCATTCGTCTGTAGATGACTTTACTTTTTATGTCTATGATTTAATCAAACAAAGCAGGCCAGGTATGGCAGGAACCAAGGTGATGTTTAAAGCATATCCTGTTGACCAAATGTTATGTGTTAAACATTTAAGATGATATCTTGAGTTAATAGGGAGTCTCAGGGGTTCTGAGACAGGACTGTTTATTAGTCGCAAAAAGCCATATAAAAGAGTGTCAGTACAAACTATTTCTAGATGGTTGAAACAGGTTCTCAATTGTGCTGGAGTTGACACTCATGTGTTTAAATCTCACTCCACCAGGGCGGCTTCCACATCCGCGGCGAAGGCTCAGGACGTGCCGCTAGATCAAATCCTCGCGGCCGCAGGATGGTCTAGAGAAGCAACTTTCTCACAGTTTTATGATAAACCTGTACAGACAGTGCCATGGTTTGGGCAGGCTGTTTTGGGTTCCGTTTAATTAATTTGCTTTGTTTATATCATTGTTTATAATTTCCTCCTGGGATAGAGAAGTCATTACTGCGTTTTGTTATTATTGTTATTAAAAATAGTTATTGAATAATTTGAAGCAATGTTCAATATATTATTTGTTACTACTATGTCAAACCGAAGCAGTTGTCGTATGGAATGCATCTACGGCATGTAAACACAGAGCTTTGAAATCTTCACGGAATCACTCACGTGACTCCGAAGTAAAATAGTAAGATTAAACGAGAACTTACCAAGTTCGAAGTTTGATCCTTATTTTATGAGGAGTTACATTGAGGGTTTACATGCCCTCCTCTCCCACCCTCATAATCTAAGAGATCATCTGGTAGTTCTAGTCTTCTTAAAGCCTTACTATATTACTTCGGCTATATGTGTTTCTGTGTTTCCAAGCCGCTGCTTTGAAGTGTGACGCGCATGCGCCTGGCGGGACTTCTTCACGTAAACCCTCAACGTAACTCCTCATAAAATAAGGATCTAACTTCGAACTTGGTAAGTTCTCGTTTAATCCTACTATTATATTAATGATAATGGTGCTGTTAATATGTGTAAACTTAACTGAATTAATTGAATATGCATGTTGAGGCACAAGAAACAAATAATATGATGACAGAACCTGCTGTGTACTAACTGGATCTATTTTTTTATAATACATTTTATTTCGGACTCAAGGTCCAGACAAGGGACAACATTACATAAAAATACATTGGATATAAAAACATCATAAAATACATATAAAATCTTAGTATATCACATAAAAGCATCATAAATTATATATATTAAAAAAAACACAATATATGTTTTAAAATCCAGAATAAGAAAGAAAAATCAGTGTCCTACAATGAGCCAGCGATACCAGTGTCTCCACAACTGGAATTCGCAGCGTGTAGTGCTAAACCTTATGTTTGACAACGCCACGATAATTACATTTTTAGAGTCATTTATCCTGCAAATGAATTTATACATATGATTTCTTAGGATAGCTTCTAAAGTACTGACTCCTGCAGCCACAAACATGTTACTAGCACTGCACCATCTAGGTTTCCTTAGCAGTGTTCTCATGGCATCAATATAAGCCACCTTTAGTCTCTGCAAACTTGTCTTTCTGTAGTTCGACCACAGGTGCGCAGTATAGAGTGGTGTGCAATATGCTCTAAACAGCAACATCTTTACTACATCTGTACAAGCACCAAACGTATGCAATAGAATATTCGCCTGTGCATACAGCGTACGTCGCTGACTATAAATATCCACATCATCTGTCATTTGTTCTGTAATAAAATGCCCAAGATATTTTACCTTATTACAGACACTAAGATTATTGTCAGACAATTGAAAATCAGGAAATTTAGACATTTATCCTCTTTGGTTCTACTGATCATAACAGCACTCTTACCAGCATTATATTTAATATCATGTTCCACACCATACTTAGAACATATAGTAAGGAGCTGCTGGAGACCAGAGCTAGATGGACTAAAGACCACAAGATTATCTGCATATATAATATGGTTCACTAAAATATTACCAATCATGCACCCAGTATTACAGGCTTTCAATTGTTTGGACAGATAATCAATTTAAAGATTAAAAAGGGCTGGGGACAAAATTCCCCCCTTGTCTAACACAATTGCTAACCCCAAATTGGGCTGAGACCCTATTGCCCCCTTTTATTTGCATAGTCTGGTGGGCATACCAGTAGACTCACCTGAACAAACAGCTTTCTGTGATTAACAAGATCAAAGGCTTTGGAAGCATCAATAAAGCACATTTGATTGTTGAAGAGTTAAAGGGTTTGTGCCTCTATATTTGTTTACAATCTCCTTTTAGAAACATAGAAACATAGAAAATAGGTGCAGGAGTAGGCCATTCGATACTTCGAGCCTGCACCGCCATTCAATATGACCATGGCTGATCATCCAACTCAGTATCCTGTACCTGCCTTCTCTCCATACCCCCTGATCCATTTAGCCACAAGGGCCACATCTAACTCCCTCTTAAATATAGCCAATGAACTGGCCTCAACTACCTTCTGTGGCAGAGAATTCCACAGATTCATCGCTCTCTGTGTGAAAAATGATTTTCTCATCTTGGTCCTAAAAGACTTCCCCCTTATCCTTAAACTGTGACCCCTTGTCCTGGACTTCCCCAACATCGGGAACAATCTTCCTGCATCTAGCCTGTCCAACCCCTTAAGAATTTTGTCAGTCTCTATGAGATCCCCCCTCAATCTTCTAAATTCTAGTGAGTTTGGGCATATATGTTTAGCTTTTAAACCAAACTGGTTATCTGTGGAGTTAGCAAACTCATTTACTCTATCCAGCAGAACTCTTTCTAAGACTTTTGAGAATATGCTGGCTAAAGCTATGGGCATGTAATTATTTAGGCTGCCTACTTTACCAGCTTTGTCCGTACTGACCGGCACTAGCAGAACAGACCACATTGAGTCTGGTAACAAGCATTGAATCATAAAGCTAGTAAAACAAAAAGCAAGGAGAGGAGCTATCCTCATGCTCACATACTTAAGATGTTCAGCAGAAGTATGATCCAAGCCACTTGCTTTGTTGTTGGTCAGCTTGTTCCTGGCATGATACACCTCATGTGACATAATCACCATTGAGTCATTACTGTCAATAGTGTTCACCCTATACAAATCTCCTTGGACATAGTTGAATAAAGTACTGTAATGTTGTCGCCATAACTCTGCGATATTAGCTGTTCCGGAGATTTTAGCTGTTCCATTTTTACATATGAAGCAAACAGCATACTTATATTTTGCATTAGTGAGCTTCTTGTACTCAAACACAGGCCCCTGTCTGGGTCTACCTGCCATAGCCCATGTGGCTTCACGGGCTTCAGCATGATACTCAGCTACATACTTATTCCAGCCAGGCCTGATGTTATGTGTCTTATTTTTATGCTTGCAGTAGGGCTTACTTCCTACTGATAAAGCGCTTACTATATCATTATACATAGAGGAGCTATCTCTCCTATGCTTCATATCCTTCCAATTAACATTACTACATAATATTGCATCTATTGTGTAAACTGGCACCATTTTCAAATATTAATGACCCTCTGCAAACGCTAAAGCCATTGCTGGCTTAGCAAAGTGGGAATAGGTCCCATTGCTGCTGGTTGGCTTTTAACTAGACAAGGAGCCGTTTTAGTTCTCTTCAAGGCCTCCAGGAAGATGCACCACTGTCCTAATGCTCATCTTGACACAACCATCAAATTGTGACTGCCAGAATTACCATGGCACGGTGGCGCAGCAGTAGAGTTGCTGCCTTACAGCGCTTGCAGCCCCGGAGACCTGGGTTAGATCCCGACTACGGATGCTGTCTGTACGGAGTTTGTACGTTCTCCCTGTGACCACGTGGGTTTTCTCAGAGACCTTTGGTTTCCTCCCACACTCCAAAGATGCACAGGTAGGTAGGTTAATTGGTTGGTGTATGTGTACCTTTCCCTAGTGTGTGTAGGATAGTGTTAATGTGCAGGATCGCTGGTCGGCCCAGACTCGGTGGGCCGAAGGGCCTGTTTCTCTAAAAAAAAATTCTTCTTAGGTGGTTGTAGCAGTGGTATTGGCAAACGGCTGCAATACTTGTCTTCCCACTGCAATGTGCTCATAATGAGAGTATCTGGCATCTTCTGTTTGGTGTTTTCTTTCTCCTTGGCTGGCCACAGTTCTCTGGATTGCTGGTGACACTGTTTAAGAAAGCAAATACAAACAATCTGTTAGCTTAAGGCAGCCAGCGATGAAAATCACAATCACTGGCACTAGCAATAGGATTAACAAATGTAAACGTCCAGCAATTAATATTATTATTCAGTCATTTGTGCATGTTGGCACAAATAACATAGGTAGAAAAAAGATGGGGTCCAGTGGAGTGAATATAGGGAACTAGGCAAAATGCTTAAAAGCCAGGACCTCGAGGGTAGGAACCTTTCAATGGTTCGATGGTACTTTATTTGATCCATATTCAACTGCACGGTGAGATTCTTTTTGGAGATATTATACATGTGCCGCCATGTTTTGGCACCAGTTTCAAAGTGCAATTTCAGATCGCCCTAAGCGCTTGATTTACTGGAGCCGATCCTGCAAACAGACTTCTCTCTCCTCGTTGGGGACATCTTTGTGCACATCCATTTCTTCCACTATCCTTCTCTCTTTACCCCTTCCCCTGCCCCTCTCCACCTGTTCCCCCCGGCTTCACATTTCACTCCTCATCTCTCCCTGTATCACACACTTTTGTGTTTTATCTCTGGCCTTTGTCGAGGACCAGCGGACATGCGTTCAAGGTGAAGGGGAAAAGATGTGGTAGGAATCTGCGGGGCGTAACCATTTCACACAAAGGGTGGTGGATATATGGAATAAGCTGCCAGGGGCTGTAGTTGAGGCTGGGACTGACCCAATGTTTAAGAAACAGTTAGACAGGTACATGGATGGGATGGCTTTGAAGGGATATGCACCAAGCGCAGGCAAGTGGGACTAATGTAGCTGGGACATGTTGGCTGGTGTGGGTAAGTTGGGCCGATGGGCCTGTTTCCATACTGTATCACTCTATGACTCTATGACTATGACTCTATCTGCTAATCAAACCCCTTCCTCATCTGTATCCACCTCTCACTTGTTGGATTTTTTCCCACCCCCACCTCTTTTCCATCTTTCTCCCCACTACTACAACCAGTCTGAAGAATGGTCCTGATCCAAACTGTCATCTGTCCATGTCCTCTAGAGATGCTGCCTGACCCGTTAAGTTACTCCAGCACTCTGTGTCTTTTTTAAATTATAAAAAAGCCCAAAGAGTTAATCTCTAAGAAAGTACCTTCACTTAAAAAGAACCAAGCTATTAATTGCACATTTCTCTATTACTATAGCTTTGTATTTATCTCCTCTATAACTATATATCTTCTTTACTTTTAAAATTATTACTGAACTTCCTTCCATTTCATGTCACGAGGAATAGGAGTAGAATTGGGCCATTCAGCCCATCAGGTCTACTCTGCTATTCAATCAATAGACAATAAACAATAGGCGCAGGAGTAGGCCATTCAGCCCTTCGAGCCAGCACCGCCATTCAATATGATCATGGCTGATCTATCTCTCCTCATAACCCAATTCTCCTGCCTTCTCCTCATAACCTCTGACACCTGTACTAATCAAGAATCTATCTATCTCTGCCTTAAAAATATTCACTGATGGCCTCCACAGCCTTCTGTGGCAAATAATTCCACAAATGTACCACCCCTCGACTAAAGAAATTTCTCCTCCTCCTTCCTAAAAGAACGTCCTTTAATTATGAGGCTACCACCCCTAGTCCTAGACTCTCCCACTAGTGGAAACATCCTCTCCACATACACTCTATCCAAGTTTTTCACTATTCTGTATGTTTCAATCAAGTCCCTCCTCATTCTTCTAAACTCTAGCGAGTACCGGGCCAGTGCCGACAAACGCTCATCATAGGTTAACCTACACAGTCCTGGGATCATTCTTGTAGATGTCCTCTGGACCCTCTCCAGAGCCAGCACATACTTCCCCAGATATGGTGCCCAAAATTGCTTACAATATTCCAAATGAGGCCTTACCAGCGCCTTATAGAGCCTCAACATTAGTGAGCAACACCGCAAGTTGGAGGAACAGCACCTCATATTCCGCTTGGGGAGTCTGCATCCTCTGGGCTGAAACATTGAATTTTCTCAATTCTGTTAACCCTTGCTGCCTCCTCCCCTTCCCACCTCTCCCTCAGCCCTCGGGCCCCGGCATTCCCTCTCTCTCTATCTCTCCCCCACCCAAGTTACACTAGCTTCTCATTTTCACACTACAAACAGCTTACAATGGCCTGTTTCCTTTATCATCAATACTTTTTTGCATATCTTTCATTCATTGTTCTTTATCTCTCCACATCACCGTCTATATCTATCGTTTCACTGATCCCTAACCAGTCTGAAGAAGGGTCTCGACCCGAAGCGTCGCCTATCTCCTTCGCTCCTTAGATGCTGCTGCACTCGCTGAGTTTCTCCAGCCTTTTGTGTACCCTCGATTCTCCAGCATCTGCAGTTCCTTCTTTAACATTACATCCCCATGTTTGTATACAAGCCCTCTTGAAATAAATGGCAGCATTGAGTTTGCTTTCTTTACTACCAAGTCGACTTGCACATTCATATTTTGGGAATCCTGCGCCAACAATCCCAAGTCCATTTGCACCTCCGATTTCTGGATTCTCACTCTATTTAGAAAATAGTCTACGCTTTTATTCCTGCTACCAAAATGCATGACTCTACACTTTGTTACACTACATTCCATCTGCCTCTTCTCTGCCCACTCTCCCAACTTGACGACGTCCTTCTGCAGTATCCCTACACTTTCTCTACACTACCTGCCCCTCCACCTATTTTCATATAATCCGCAAACTTTGCCACAAAGCCTTCAATCCCCTCATCCAAATACACAACATGAAGAGTAGAGCCCCAGCACTAATCCTTGCGGAACTCCACTAGTCACTGTAACTGGCAGGCAACCAGCAAAAGCCTCCTATTTCCAGGAATGCTTTCCTGATTGTCATAACTCAAATACATGAAGAAAAATACCTTTCATATTTTCTATCTCTCTTTTTCCAATTATGGTTAAATATTTGTCTTTTGTTTCCAAGTGGAAATAATTTCTCCTTTTACACTCTCTCAAAATTTTCTTGATTTTCAACTTCTCCTCTTAAACTTAGTGCCCTGAGGAGAATTAACCCAAGTTCTCTGGTGTCGCTTCTTATACTCAAAATCCTATATATGTTGTGTTACTTAAGTCCATTTCCTTTGCCATTGTAGCTACGTTTTTTGAAGAAGCCCTCATATCATGTAATCATCTGTACATTTTTGTTTTAAATTGCCTGCTGTTTAGTAAAATTGCACAGTGTGTGACTAATAGAGAATTCAGATAGTTTTGAAATTTTATGTTTCGACCACGAACCTGAAATATAAAATATTTGATCATGGTTTTTACATTCTTGATTAGAATTGAATGGGAAGCTAGATGGAAGAATTTTCTACTAATATGAGAATCTGGGGGAAAGTACATAGCATGAATCAGTTTCTATTTTCTCAAAAGTTTGAAGAGATTCGGCATGTCACCGAATACTCAAACAGAGTTCTCGGTTTATGTTTAAGTTTAGGTTTACTATTATTATGTGCACTGAGTGATGTTACATGCTATCCACTCAGATCAGATAATACTGCACGTTAATAGTAAGATTAAATGAGAACTTACCAGTTTGAAGTTTGATCTTTATTTTGTGAGGAGTTACGATGAGGGATTTCGTGAAGAACCTGCCAGCACGCATGTGCAACATTCTTCAAAGCAGCGTGTGGAATCACAGATAACAACAATGACTGAAGATAGTAAGATTTAAGAAACTCTAATACCAGTTGACCTTATGATAGAGGGTTGGGAACGGAGGGCACAAAATCCCTCATCGTAACTCCTCATAAATAAGGATCAAACTTCAAACTGGTAAGTTCTCATTTAATCTTACTATTAATGTGCAGTATTATCTGATCTGAGTGGATAGCATGTAACATCACTCAGTGCACATAATAATAGTAAACCTCCTACTTGTGAGGTTGTACATGCGGCACTGTCAAGAGAACCAGACCCCCTTACCTCCATGGTCACCGGCGGGGCTTGATGTTCTGGGCTTTTGGTGGACGTTGTGTTGCTGGGGTGGGGGTTTGGTGCATCTTCCATGCTGGCGCTGTTGGCCCTGCCCTAAAAAAGGCTTCTGCTGATGGGGTGCGGCCGGTGGATATGTTCTTTGTGCCCTGTCGGGTTGTCCCCGAGGCCTGGTATTTGCGTATGGATGGGGCCTCCGATACGCTTGTGGCCTGGTTGATGACTGCGGTTTCATTAACCCAACTGCTTTGGCCTCCTCATCCAAGTCTTTGACTTGTTTAGACAGGTCCTCCCCGAACAACTGCCTTGGCGGCAGAGTAGCAGTGGCTTTACACAACCCTACAAAATTTGGGTTGAGTGTGGGCCGGATGGAGCTTTTTCTGAAAGAGTTTATCTCATATTGTGTATTGCACAATAGAGCCAGAGCATCCTGTTGCTCCTCCGTCATCTCTGTCCCGTCTACGGTTCTGGCAAAAGCTGTGATGCCTGATGTCAACAACTTTAGGATCTTATGCATCTTCAGTTCCTGGGCCCTGATCCTGGGACTAATGTTCCCCCAGATGGGCATGTTGACCGTCGGGACATTGAGCGGTACACAATTACCTGGGGCTTTGTATTTCTCCATAGCCTCCGTCAACACCTGTTCCTGCAGCTGGTGGGTTGTGAGGTAATTAATGCTCACTGCTAGTTTGGCCTCCAGTGGCTGCCCTGAATGCCCTGGCTGGGCAAATTTGGAAACTACCTCTAGTAGCTCCTCAGGGATTCCTTGCTCCGCTGGTTCCTGCGCCAACCCCTCTTCAAAGTCAGCTAGTTGCTGACTCTTAGCACTGCCCACGGATGAGGGAGAAATACTCGGTGGACCCATAGTATGGCTCCTCGATCGCAGGGACCCTCTTCATTGATATTCCAGGTCCCGCTCGAGCAGTTGCTCTATTAGTCAAGTCAAACAAGTCAAACAAACTTTATTGTCATTTAGAAATACATCGATATATGCAATTCCAAACGAAATTCCGTTGCATTTGGCTTCCTGTGCAACACGATAATTAACAGAAGGATAAACATGGATAAAAAGGATAAAAGGATAAATAGACAATGATGGCAGCTCATTACATGGCATTCATGAGTTTGATAGCTCGTGGGAAGAAGCTGTTGCAGAACCTTGATGTTCTGCTCCTTATGCTACGATATCTTTTGCCCGAGCGCAGCAGAGTGAACAGTCCGCGATGGAGATGTGCGGGGTCTTTTATAGTACTGCTGGCCTTAGACACGCAATGTTTGGTCGCAATATTCCCGATTGAGGGTAGAGAAGTCCCGATGATTTTTTCCGCTGTCCTCACCACTCTCTGCACGGACTTCCAGTCGGAGGCTTTACAGTCCCCAAACCAGACAGAGATACAGCTGGTCAAAATACTCTCTATGGTGCCCCTGTAGAAAGTGGTGAGGATGGGATGGGGGAGGTGAGCTATTCTCATCCGGCGCAGAAAGTGCAACCGCTGCTGCGCTCTCTTAACTGTTGATGAGATGTTATTTGACCAGGTCAGACTGTTAGTGATCTGCACCCCCAGATGCTCCACCCGGGCCATGTGTCCGCCGCCGCTATCTGCGGACGGCAAGTCGACTTCCCCAGGTTCTCCAGAACTATTGGGGCTTCTACCAACATACCGCACCTCATTGAGGTGATGACTAGGGTATGTTGGCAGGTAGTCGACCTGGATGCAGCTTTCCCCCTGGTCCACTCTCTGGATACCTGTTACACAGGGGAAACAGAACATGCCGCTGACCGTGGCACAGTTTTACGCACCTGTTTGCCGCTAGCCCTTGACTGTTTGGGCGATAGCGGCAGGGAGTCGGGATCATTCCTATCCTGCTCCTTCGCGGTGCTCCGACCAGCATGCAGCTTTTTAGACTGCTGTGGTGGAGAATCGGGCCCAGTCAACTGCACAGGGCTCCCCGACTTCTGCGATTTGCTCTCGGCCCGCGAAGCGGGTGCTGCCGGTGTTGTGGTCAGCTCCGAGGATAGCGGCTGCTGACTTCCCTCCAAAGTCCCACGGCCCTTGGAGGCTTGTTTCGCCTTCCCTTTCAACTCCATCATACCTGTAAGAAATAACTTCCTTACAGGGACTAATCAGCTCAAGGTTAGTTAGAACTTACCTCGAAGCTCTTTTGAAGGTGACATTGGGGGAGAGCAGTCACCCCTCCAGCTGTCGATTGCAAATGCGAGCGACGATATGTCGCACATGCGTGCTGGCGGGGTCTTCACGAAGTCACTCACGTGACTCCAAAGTAAAATACAATAGGTCTTCTTAGGCCCCCTTTGGTCATGGCTGACCTTGGGTGTGTCCAGGGTGTTATTCCCTATATGGAGGACACCTGTGCGTGACTTTGTTTAACGTGCGGAGACTGGTGCGCAGACAACCACCCCACGGTCCTTGTCAGATCTGGGTCAGGATCCAGTGGCATGGAGTCCCAGATGACTGGAGACCATTTCTACTGCATCCTTCGCCCGCCTTCCCAGCCGTTGTGACGCTCCACTAAGGTCATCCATCATCCTTCGCCTGTTCCACCATTGAGGTCTTGGTTGGATTGCTCTTTGTCAGAGACCTCCCTCTCAACCTTATTGCCTCAACCTCAACCTTATAGATTTAGAAAAGAGCAGTGACTGTATCAGATAATAGTAGATCTTTCTTTGGGAAGAACACGCAGAGTTGCCATGCGTGTCATCTTGTCCAAGTCGGGAAGTCGGATTTCAACTGTATTTGTGTGCAAGAACAACATTATGTTTAGCGCTGGAACCAAATTTGACTGCATTCTTCACTGTCCTCAACTCCACCAGATTTTCTACAAACTTACTAACCATCAGATCTACATGTTCGTCCAAGTCATTTATATATATATATATATCACAAGCAACAGTATCATGATAAGTTTTGTGATGTTTCTCATACGTGCATGCACACACACGCACGCACGCGTACACATGATGGGACACATTGGCTGTTGTAGGCAAATTAGGCTGAAGGCTGTTTCCACGCTGTAAGATCTATGACACTATGATCCTATAAATGATTCCAAGTGATGTCCCATTTCCATCTGAGAGGAGAATGAAGCCAGTGGGGCCCAGATACTTGTGATTCAGGATCTGTCAGCTGGGTCAAATTCAGATCTGGAGGTTAACATTTTCATGATGCAGGTTTGGTTTTAGAGATACAGCTCGGAAATGGGCCCTTCGGCTCACCGTGTCCGCACTGATTAGACTTACATTCACACTATCTGATACACGGGGACAATTTACAACCTTTACCAAAGTAAATTAACCTACACACCTGTACAACTTTGGAGTGTGGGAGGAAATCGGAGCACCTGAGGAAAACTCATGCGGTCATGGGGAAAATGTAGCAACTTCATACAGACAGCACCCGTAGTCAGGATCAAACCTGGGCCTCTGGTGCTGTAAGGCAGCAACTCTACACTGTGCCACTGTACCACCTCATCTTTGCACCATTTTCCCTCCATTCCCCTGAGAGGTTGCTGGATTTAAGATTCAAGAGACTGATATCCCCTGGAAGTTACTATTTCACCTCCTACAACAGTCTCCTGCGCAGCATGTTAATTTGTGTACTGCAATTAGACATCTTATACTGCTCCTTCAATTCGCTGTGAGCAACTGTCAAAAATTGTTAATTTACAATGCCTCACCCAGAATAATCGGTAATGTAATGCATTTTTATTGAAAAAAGGCTTAATTACCACTAGATGGTAAATGATGCACTTCCATTAAAAATAATTTGCGTCACTGCAGTGGAGCGCATTGTGATGAAATAATGTCACTAATGCGATAGTTGCCATGATCTACAACTAATGTGAAATTGGTTCCCATCATGAGATTTGCCTTGTAATAACATGGAACGGCGGATGCTGGTTTATACCAAAGATAGGTATAAAATGCTGGAGTAACTGAGTTTCCTTCCTTGCTTTTGCAATTCATTTTTTGGTAGCTTCTGGTGGAGGGTTTTCCACACCAGAATGAGGAATATAAGCAAGTTTCCTATTGAGATGAAATATCCGCACATTTTCTCCCAGTATCCAGAAACTACTCTTTATGTAGGGGATTGAAAGAGTCAGTAATACATGAGAGAAGATTATTGAAAGTGATTGCTTGTGCAGGAATGCTGCATTGATCATATCCAATTGTTAAGAACTAAGTGAAACGTGATTCTTTTACTTGTGATATTTTAACAATTCTATCCTCTGGCTTAAAAATGATTCTCACAGCATCCCGCAAAGGAGTTCCCATTTTGGAATGCATGAGGGTTTTACTGGCTTGAAAATTTAGCCACTCGCTGCATTTCCCTACCCGTATCATGCCAAACGCACCGATAGATTGTGATTGTGCTGCTTTCCACTGTATGAATGACACTGCTGAGCAGCCACTGTCAATGTTAAGCTGCATTCTAAAGGAATCATGACCTCAGACAATATTTGGATCATGAAAGGAGAGATGCTCGACCAAACTGTATTTTCTGCAGCGGCCATAAGCAGAGTATCACACTTTTAAAAACAAATAAATGTTTCAGTAATCCATGTGTAATTGGAAAAGGGATTTATTCATTGCTGAATTATAATAAAACATGTTGACCCCTACAGAAGGGTATGAGGGATTTTTCCCATCTGATTGTAGAAACAAGGAGCTGTGGATGATGGTTTACCAAGGAAAGACACAAAATACTGAAGTAACTCAGCATCCCTGGAGAACATGCATTGGCCCAATAAAGGACGGCATGGTGACATAGCGGCTGTTCAGACCAGGGTTCAATCCTGACTACAAGTGCTGTATGCACAGAGTTTGTACAGACATTGTACAGAGTCGCACAGACATTGCGACTGCATTGGATTTTCCCGGGTGCTCCAGTTTCCTCTTAAACCCTTTTACAAATTATTGAAGGTTCTGATTAAAAGATGTCAGCTTTGCTTCTCTCTCCGCAGTTGCTGCCTAACCTACTGTTCTTTACATTCCAGGGGTTTCCTGCAGCTTTTCATCCAGCAACTGCTGCCGCCTATAGCATTCCTGTATATAGATGCAGGTTGCCACACACTGATGTAGGTAAAGGAATACCATTTAGATTAGAGATACAGTGCAGAAACAGGCCCTGCGGCCCACAGAGTCTGCGCCAACCTGCGATCCCCGCACATTAACACAATCGTATGTACACTCGGACAATTTACATTTATACCAAGCCAAATAGCTTTCAAATCTGTACGTCTTTGGAGTGTGGGAGGAAACCAGACATCCCGGAAGAAACCCACGCAGATCACGGGGAGACCATACAAACTCCAGACAGACATAGACCCGCCGTCATGATGGAACTTGGGTCTCTGGTGCTGCAAGGCAACAACTATACCGTTGCACCACCCTGCCGCCCCAAAGTTACCAGCTAATTTCTTGGAAACCATGATGCCTTCCTGCACAGTTCCAAGACTTCTCTGGCTCTCATTATATTAGGTCTCTGCGACAGTGAAATGAACAGGTATGATGATTCTAATGATGCTGCTTCACTAGTCATTAACTCTATGACTCCAAGTCATTGTATGAAACTTTGAACTCTTATTGTGTGTCTGTGCAGGCAGAAATGAGCATTGTTTTAACAATTGCACATTAGATCTGTGCCTGACACTGGAAAGGTAGATCAGACATGCTAACATGGACCTTGACTGAAATTGCCTCAAACAATTTGGCAATTGACATGATTTCACCTGAAAATGATCACTGACATGACACACGCTGGTTGTTATCAGTTTCTGAGTGTGTAGCATGTAAAAAGGCTAGTGTAACAGCATCCAATATCTAGAATGCTCATTCTAAACAGCTCAGGAACAATCTCGTAATTAAAGCAAGATTCCAGTAAAATGAGATAGGTGGGGAATAGGTACAGACAATTTATGTTCATAAAGCTAATCAGTTATTTACATTTGAAAGGCAGTGTTATCAATTACCCAATATTAATTTATTCATGTCATAAATAGGAAGATTGGTATTTCCTGTAAAGATTATTTTCCAGCCCGGGATATTGTGGAGGCTTTTAAGAGAAATAAATTACTGATTATCCATAATATAATTAAAAGGTGAAATATGCTTAATGTGCTGAATGGCCCACAACCTTTCCTCTGATATGTAATAAATGAGTGTCCTTGTATCTAAGGAGTCGAGAACCAGAGAACATAGGTTTAAGGTGAGGTGGGTAAGATTTAATAGGAACCTGAGGCGCAACTTTTTTTATACATGGGGTAGTAGGTGTATGGAATGAGCTGCTGAAGGAGGAAGTTGGGGCAGGTATTATCACTATGTTTATGAAACATTTAGCCAGGTATATGGATATAATAGGTTATGAGGGATATGGGCCAAATACATGCAGGTGGGATTAGTGTAGATGGGGCATGTTGGTCATTGTGGGCAAGTTTGGTCAAAGGGCCTGTTTCTATGCTGTCTGACACTGTGACTCTATGTTATCTGTTGAGCAAAAGATCCATCTTATTCATGTGAGCCCTTACAGGTTCATGAGTAATATCAGTTCCCACCAGGTGAATTACTCCAACTTTAGACAGAAACCAAAAAACTGTAGCTACTCAAAATCTAAAATACAAAACAAAAAATCCAAGAAATAACCACCAGGTCAAGAAGCGTCTGTGAAGGAGAAATAGCATTAATGTTTCAGACTGATGACTTTTCATCAACACCCGGCAATGTTAGTAGACAGACATGCTTTAAGATTCAGAGACAAGTGGTGTGTCGTTCGGGGAACAAAGGAAATGACTATGGTAAGATGAAAATAAGTTCTTATGCTGCAAGTTGAAAGAGGGTGGTGACAGCTTGTTAATTGCAAATGAACAATTTGGAAGAGATATAAATAGAACTATTCTCTGTTTATGAAAGGGATGCATTCCTGGAAAACATTTTGCTGAGTGATGCTTCATGAATTAAAATGGTTTGTGCAAAATGCACTGTGGAAAATTAGGTGCAGTGCTCTTTGTTACAGCTCTGTAAATTGAGATATTTACCTCAAAGAGCCAATTACATTAAAAACAAAAAAGGTTCGATCACGATTATGGCTGCTGTCTGTATGGGAGTTTGTACTTTCTCCCCGTGACCTGCGTCAGTTTTCTCCGACATCTCCGGTTTCCCCCCACACTCCAACGAACGTACAGGTTTGAAGATCAATTGGCTTGGTAAATGTAAAATAATTGTCCCTAGTGTGTGTAGGATAGTGTTATTGTGTGGGGATCACTGGTCAGGGAGGAGCCAGTAGGCCAAAGGGTCTGTTTCCGCACTGTATCTCTAAACAAAACTAAACTAAAAGTTCAAGCTACATTATGGAGATAGAAAACGAGTTGGCAATACAACTTGATGACGTCTGGAAACATGCTCTTTGGCCTAACTTTCCAATACAAACTGGAAAGGCTAGTTGTCTGCAAAGGTTGAACAAAAGCTTTTCACTCTACCACGGTACACATGACAATAAACTAAACTAAACTGAATTCTGAGAGTTACATTGTGCCATGTCAGACTATGAAATTCTGTTCTTTCAAAGTACTTTAGGCTTCATTGGAACAGCGTAGGAGGACAAAGGCAGAGTTATCAGAATGAAGAAATAGAGTGATAGACAATAGAACATCAGGAACATGGCCTTCTCTACATTGGAGGAATTAACTGAAGATTGGGTGGCCATTTTGCAGAACATCTGCCTTCAATCTTTAAAAACCCTTGACTGTCACTTTTGTTCTCTACGCCACTCTCATTCTTACACATGATACTTTGAGAGGTGCTCAACGATAACCAATGGCTAACATCATATTTGGTGGAAGTGTTACAGAAAACTGGATGATTTTTGAATTAGTTTGGCGCAAACAAAGCTGCAAGCTGATCAGGTCTAGCTAGGAGCATTTCTGACCACCACGGAGGCAGTAGAACTTCAATTTTATATCAAATTTATTCCCCTTAAACAAACAGAGCTGAAGTAAAGAATAAATAAAATATATTATCATTTTCAAGACATTTTCTCAGTATTGTTAGCTGATAAAAAAATATTTCTCCTCATGAGATATTAATTAGATAGGAGAAGGCATGACAAAGATAAATTGCAAAGCTTCAAGAAGAAAGCAAGGGATAGGGATATGTAGAGTGCATACAAATGCTTAATTTATGTTATATTAATGCTTTAAAGAAGATTGAAACTGAGCTTGTGTAACTGACACTCACTGCAGTCTACTTTAGTAAGATCCTGTTCTTGGTTGTCAAAGGCCAAATGGCAATCGTAAAACAAAATAAGGTCGAAAGGATAACAGGACATTTGCTTATCTGTAATGTTGTGGAATTGGGTTGTGTTTAATCTGCTGTGTCTTTCAGAGGTGCATGATGTATATTTGTTATAAGACCATTTGGAAGACGGAAAAGTTCCAAAGTGCTTTCTGCATTAAACCAAACATCAAAGGGAAATTCTGTATATAAGGAGCAGGTGAATCTTTCTTCGTTGAGCAATCTCCTAGATTGCTCTCAGTAATCACTGTATTTGGTGCACTAGAATAAAGTGTATATTGTTTTGTCCGATCTTTGTCTAGTGTTTTGAAGTTTTCTATAACAGGTGGGAGCCTGGTGAGTCAAGAATAACATAACATTTAAAAAACTTGCCAAAGGTTGTGTGTTTCAAATAGTTACACAGAACAAGTACAAAGAGACAGATCTGTGTTTGGAATTGTAGGCTTAAGGGTGTGAGAATGGTTGCTTTGGGAAACTGACTAACCTGGAGGAAACACATGAGATTTGTCATGTGGCAATGAGAGTGAAGGATGAACTTAAAAGTCATCATTAAGTCAACAACACAGAAAAATGAGGAGAGTATGTAAACCCATGGAAATCTCTGGGGCTGAGAGAAATAAAGTTAAGGCTAAAGAAAGGACTGAGTATTGGAACTGTGAGTAGAAACAGAAGATCCACATGAGAGAATTTTGTCCAGGTTCTGACAAAAATATGTACCAGGCATAAAAGTAACATGAATATAGACACAAAATGCTGGAGAAACTCAACGGGACAGGCAGCATCTCTGGAGAGAAGAATGGGTGATGATTCGGGTCGAGACCCTTCTTCAGACCTGACAGAGATGCTGCCTGTCGCGCCGATTTACCCCACCATTTTATGTCCATCTTTGGTTTAACCCAACATCTACAGTTCCTTCCTACATAAAAAGAACAATCCTTTCTCAAAATAATTCTGTGGAAAAGAATCACTTACACATAAACAGACAGCCCAAACAATTGAAGAAACAGGACCAGTAGCTTTAGATGCCAATGAGGGTAGTGAACATAGAACATAGAACATAGAACAGTACAGCACAGGAACAGGCCCTTCGATCCACAATGTCTGTGCTCAACCTAATGCCAAGATTGAATAATCTGATTTGCATGCATAGCGCTGTCAGTTCAAATGATATAAAATGCCACTTATATTAGAGCCAGCCAATTACCAAAAATTTCAAACCGAAATGAGAGCCCAATGTAATGTAATTCTGTTTCATTCATATACATAGAAATATAGAAACATAGAAAGCAGGTGCAAGAGTAGGCCATTCAGTCCTTCGAGCCAGCACTGCTATTCAATATAATCATGGCTGATCATCAGTACCCCATTCCTGCTTTCATTGGCCCTCAAACTGGAAAGGGTGCAGAGAAGATTTATGAGGATGTTGTCAGGATTCGGCCTGGGCAATAGGGAGGGGTCGAGCAGGATAGGACTTTATTCCCAGGAGGACAGGAGGATGAGGGGTGATCTTATAGAGGTCTACAGGATCATGAGAAGAATAGATTGGGTACATGCACAGATTAGGGGAATCGAGAACCAGAGGCCATACGTTTAAGATGAGGGGGAATGATTGAATAGAAACCTGAGGGGTAACTTTTTTACACCAAGTGTGGTGAATATCAGTCATGTCCGAGGGGTGCCTACTAAAGGTGAATATATGAAATGAGCTGCTGAAGGGGGTAGTTGAGGCTGATACTGTAGATTAGCCCTTATTAATCCATGCCATTTATAATCTCCATTGCACATATATGCATGCCACCCATTACATGGTATTACAGTAATATACAGCTTTACACTAACAAGGTCAGCCGGCTCTCACAAGCTGGATATGAATGGCGGGGAGTTTAAATGTTCTGGATTACTTATGGAATAAAGATTAATCATTCACTATGTGTGTTGTCGTGGATCATTCACAAACAGATATGATTGTAATGTTTAATGGACATTTGGACAGGTACATGGGTAGGATAGGTTTAGAGGGTAATAGCCATGAGCAGGCAGGTGGGACTAGTGCAGATGAGGCATGTTGGTTGGCATGGGCAATTCGGGCTGAAGGGCCTGTTTCCACACTGTATGACTCTCTGACACTTTGAGAAATACGTCACAGAGATCAAATACTAGTTTCTGCTGCAGCTATACTGCAGCTATATCTCACTATTCTATCAAAGAAGACGTTCATGCAGTGATTGAGGTAAAGAATTGTTGGAAGCATTCCTAGAATGTGAATGTTAAACTATTTCCTGAATTGTATCCGAACAATACATACATGTTTATCCCCTGAGCATTATGTTGTTACTTTATTGTAGTTGATTTCCCTCTGTAACAAGCCATAGAGGTGCTCATTGATTAAAAAGGAAATAACTTTTTTGTGTGGCTATTTGCTTTGCTCTTTGTGCTCAGACATCTTTAGTGTTCACAGGGATTGTCAGATGCCATCTCATTTTATTTCTCATCTCAAGACTGACAGCTCCAACATTGCTCTATCCCCTGACCACTTCACTACAAATGGCTGCGTGAGAAACAAACTCACGTGTCCCAGGCAAACCTTTAAGTACCAGACCTATGGGCTCAAATCGAAGAAACCATCTCACTGAGCCAGCTGGGAAGAAATAAAATATTTTGAGATTTATTTTTCATTCCGACGGCGTGCTTTCCAAATATAACTGTTGGCATCTGGCAGGTAATTTTACTCTTGCAATCCCAGGCTTTGAAATCGCAGCCTCCACACATCATATTTGAAAACTTTTGGCATCAATTCCCTTTCTGCTCCTCCAGATTGCTCACCAATCCAGCAACATGAACAAACATAACCCTGAGTCCCAGCTGGAGTTCTGTCAATGGCCTGAATTCTGATAAATTTTGTAGTGCTGCATAATGATGCCCACAGCACACTGCAATGTGGATGTAACTTTATATGAGGTACAAAGAGTGCGGGTCCAATATCCCTCAGCTGGCATGTACCTCCTGGAGCCCTGTCTGCAGATGCACCTGATTCATCATATTAATGCTGCTACCAGGCTCCAGCATCACAATGGATGGCTTTCATGTGGCAGCCACATCAGGGTAGGCAAGAAGTAAGATTAGATATTCAAATTCCTCTGTTCTGGGGAATGTAGTCACTCCTTACAGCTGCACACAGCATTGCTCCCTATTGGCAGCTACACTGTCGATCCCTAGTCTGGAAGCAACACCACTCCCATATTTGGGTTGTTGTCTCAGTCCCTATTGTTCTATTACCCTGAATTCATCTGTTAAAATAGCATCACAATTGTCACAGATTGCTGCTCCAAAAGAGTAAATCTACAACAGTAATGCTGACACAAAATGCTGGAGTAACTCAGCGGGACAGGCAGCATCTCTGGAGGGAAGGAACGGGTAACTTTTCGGGTCGAGACCCTTCTTTAGCTGAAGAAGGCTTTAGCCGAAACGTCACCCATTCCTTCTCTCCAGAGATGCTGCCTGTCCCGCTGAGTTATTCCAACATCTAGTGTCTACCTTCGATTTAAACCAGCAACTGCAGTTCTTTCCTGCACCGTAATTCTGACTGTACATGCAAAGTATGGTAATTGGTCTTTTCTTTCAGGAGTTTTGCAATGCAGGCAGTTCATTGAGGTATTCAACAATTAAAGAGTTGAAACTCACCAGTGACTCACCAAGAAAGGTCCGTCTTAGTGACAGGATTTTTAACTCTCTGCATTGTTACTGCCTGTAAACCTATGGGGGCAGTGATTCTATTGTTATTTATTATAATTTTTGCTTTTGTTATAATTGTCAAATATGTATTTAATAAATATTCAAAGATCTTTTATTTTACGTTCGCCTTCAATGTCTTTTCTTGCTATCCCCTTTAACCCTAAATGTATTGTTCTCTTTTACTTACTTACTTGACCTGATATTTAGTTCAGTATTCCAATGCCTAAATATTTTTCCTGCAATTAGTTAAAACAGACATGTATTACTTGTCTTACTCACATCGGCAGGGGCAGATCTACTATGAAACTAATGAAGCTTAAGCTTCAGAGCCCCTAATCCCGGAGGGGCCCCAGAAGCGACTTTAGCCCAGATATTCTTCCGATTTAAATCGGAATTCCGATTATTTTGTTTTCTTAGAAATGAGCCTGATTTTTCACCTCGACTAAACTTCACCTCACACTTAAACCTCAACTCACTAAACCACGACATGAACGTCAGCACATGTGCGCCCCTCCCCTTCCCTCCCGCCCGCCGGCTCTCTCGGGCAATGTGCCTGCTCCGCTCCGCTCCCCACCCTCGGCCCCGGCCCCTGGTTGGAGCCTTTCCGCTCACGTGAGGTGCCGCCAATGGCTGGGGTGGGGGGGGGGGGGGGGGGCTATAAATAGCCGGAGCAGGAGTGGGAGGGAGGCGATTAGTCGAGGCGTGGATTAGGTGTGAGGTGGAGTTTAGGCATGAGGTGGGGTTTAGGCATGAGGTGGGAGGTTTAGTCGTGAGGTGGGAGGTTTAGTCGTGAGGTGGGAGGTTTAGTCGTGAGGTGGGAGGTTTAGTCGTGAGGTGGGAGGTTTAGTCGTGAGGTGGGAGGTTTAGTCGTGAGGTGGGAGGTTAAAGGCCCTGTCTCACAGTGCGAGTCCACCCAAGAGTGACCCCAAGTGAAAGAAAAAAAACGGACTCGTGGTTATGCACGAGATTCAAAGTTTATGGTCAAGTGTTTAACCGAGTTCCCACGGGCATGTTCTTTATGCGATGTTCCAAGGTGCTCTCCCGAGTTACCAAGTTCCTCTCCCGTTACACTTGAGCCAACCGTGAATGAAGGTATGTTTTAATAAAGCAACAATGTTAAAGAAAACACCTCCATCCTGTGGCTTTGAGTTAAAGATAGAAATCAGCGCGGCTACATCTATTAATATGACCTACAGAGGGAAAATGCGCATCAGATTGTTGGGAGACGGAGCTCAGGGTTCGCCTCCTGAGCTGCTTTGGTGCCCAGGTGTGAGGGAGGTTGGGGGGGGCATCATTAATCTGTCTGGGGTGACAAGGCCCTTGGGTTCGGAGTGGTGTGCAAGGGAGACTTAATTCTCTCCGATCTCTCTGAAGCCCCGGATGAGAACAAAGGAAACCCATCTTGCCAGCGCGTACAAGCCCGTTGTATATAAGGGTCTCAACCCGAAACGTCACCTGTCTCCTTCACTCCTTCGCTCCTTAGATGCTGCTGCACCCGCTGAGTTTCTCCAGCCTTTTGTGTACCCCCGTTGTATATAACTTTGCTGCTGACGCGCACACCCACTCTCTCTCCCTCTCTCTCTCTCTCTCTCTCTGCTCTCTATCACTGCAGCTCAGAGCCCAAGCTCGCCATCCTATAGTGGTAACATTCACATCGGGTCCCCTCCACACCCACACCCCCTCTCTCCGACACACACCCCCCACAAGGCAACAGGCAGCGTGAGAGACAGAGAGTTTGTAGGGTGTTGGTTTTGTATAAGGATTTATTTTTAAATTATTAGCCAAGGTCGGATTTACTTATTTTAAACGAAGTTTGGAGCGCTTGACAATACTTTTTACTCTTTGCGCTCGTTTTCAGAAAGGGTTCAGACCCCGCTTGGCTCGTTGCCCCCTTTGAACCAAGCCCTGCGAGAGGGATGGAGGGAGGGAGGGAGGGAGGGGGTGAACAAGAGCGCCGAGGAGGAGAGGGAAATAGGGGGGGGTGGGGGAGTGGGTGGAGGAGAAATTGGGAAGAAGTTAGTTGTTCAGATCAGAAACCTGTAGGCTGGGAGCCATAATGGTGAAGAGCACACCCAGTTCTTCTGAGGAGTGCATAAGAGACTTAGATCGGAAGCAATGTTCCTCTAGAACTGTAACTGAAACCGTGTCCACATCACCTCCTCTTGGCGGGACCCCAAAACCAGATCTACGCGTCAGGAAAATCCAATGTTCATTGATTCATCTCCATGGTTTTATAGCTAATTTTCCAATAAATAACTGCAGTAATCACCCCCCGAAAGGGTAGGATAGGGCTGAAGCCCAGTGTTTAGACGTTGGAATGTTTTTTTTTAATCATTCTAATAGAATGATTTTCCAACTCCTGTGGTAATTAAACTTTTTTTTCACTCCTAGTTTTTTTTAAACATATTTTTAGGATATACATTATATATAAAATTGTACACATGGGAAAATAAGACGAAAATGATCAAAAAACAAAGAATATTTAGTCTAGGGTGAATTAAATTTTGTGATTAAGACTCGAGTGTGAATGGCACTGAAATATTTTAAAGAGTTCCCACGGTAGACTCACGAATCACTACGTTAAACGCACGGGCCCTACGTTCTTACAACGAGTCTAAATGTTTCAATTTTAAACTTGAACAGTAAATTTGACTCGTGGAAAAAGTCAAACATGTTTGACTTTTTTCACGAGTTCACAAGTTTCGCGGGTACCTGCCGTTAGCGCCACGAGTGGACAAGTTGATCGCGCGAGGTCCCACGTTCCCGCTACGTTGGCTGTACGTGATCACCACGAGTGAAAACTCGGGGTCACTCGTGGGCCAACTCGCACCGTGAGACAGGGGTTTTAGTCGTGAGGTGGGAGGTTTAGTTGAGGTGGGGTTAAGGTGTGAGGTGAGTTGTGAGGTTTATTTGAGGGGCAAGGTTTAGTGAGGTACGGTTTAGTTGAGGTGAGGTTTAGGTGTGAGGAGAAGTTTGGTAGTGAGGTATCGTCGAGGCGAGGGATTTAGTGAGGCAATGGGATTAGTCGAGGTGTAGGTGTGTAGGTGAGGGGAAGTGAGTGTAGGTGAGGTGAGGAAAAGTGGGTGTCTGAGCTCAGGAAGGGAGACTGCTGAAGGAGACGAGACCACTGCCTTCTGTGGTAGAGAATTCCACAAATTCACAACTGGGTGAAAACGTTTTTTCTTATCTCAGTGCTAGGCAAAGAGACTTTTCAGGTAACATATTTTTGGGGGTTATTTTACTGCTTACGTTTTGGAAAAATTCTAAACTTTTGTTATGTAAACTACCAGCAGAAAGCTTGAGAATCACTTTCAATTTATTGTAAATGCAGTAGCTTCAGGGGGTGTTCATACTTTTTTTCTGGAGGTGAATATCATTGCTTAAACATTTTAGGCCTACTGCATGAGAAGGAGATTTAAAAAATAATAATATAGTCTAATTCAATACAAAATAATAGTTAAAATAAAAATTAAAAGGTTATTAAAGTATAATGTTGGCTAGCTGTAAACAAAAAAAGTTCAAATTAAGGATGTTTCATTCTTCATATATTTAATATAAAATAATTATAAATAATTTAAAATACTATTAACGTTTATAACAGAAATTAAAATATATGGTGATCTGTCATGGAACAAACCCATTGAGGAGGATAACAGTGGTTACCCAGACCTCGTTGCTGGTTACGAAGGGGCCCCCAAAACAGCTCAAGCTTCAAGTGCCCAAAAATGTAGGTCCGCCACTGCACATAGGTCCCAAATTCCCTGCAGAGGGCAGCTTGCTTTTCTGTGTTACAACCCACAGGACGTTCTAATGGAAATGACCGGAGACGTCTGTGACATGCCGTACAAAAATATGATTGATGTTGATTGATTGATATTTTATTATCGGATGTGACGTCACAGTGAAATTCTTTGTTTTGCTTACCATACCCAAGGTTTGCAAAGAGATATGTATAGGGCGTCGACAAAGTTACAAAATATAAATTATGCTCCCCAATGGTCCCTCTTTGTAGTCGATGCCACCCCACCCCACCCCCCCCCCCCCCACTCCCCTCCCACCCCCTCCCCAGATCCCTTTTTATCCTCAGCGGCCTCCCCACGCTGGGTTACCCTTTGTTCATAAACAATAAACAGTAAGTAATTAGGTAAACACTCGACCCTGAGCAGAAGTCCACTACACTTAACTTATTGCAAAAAGGTTTGTTTGTTTAGAGTTTAATGTAAAATCCTCGCAGCCATAGCATCACACAGCATGGAATTGGCCCTTCAGCCTAACTTGTCCATGTTGACCAAAATGCTCCATCTGAGCTAGTCTTATTGCCTGTATTTAGCCCACATCCCTCTAAAATGCTCCTGTTCATGGACTAACCAAATATATTTGAAATGTTGTTATAGTACTGTCTCAACTCCATGCATTCACCCTATCTATTCGGCTCATGATTGTACACACTTGTATAATATCATCCCTCAGCCTCTACACTCCAAGGCATAAAGTCTTAGCGTGCCTAATCTCTCCCTGTATCACAAGTCCAGGCAACATATTTGTAAATCTCTGTACTCTTTCCAGCTTAATGGCATTTTTCCTATAGCAGGGTCCCAAACTGAACACAATACTCCGAGGGCGGCCTAGCCAATGTATAACTGTAACATAACGGCCCAACTTCTATTTTCAGTTCCATGGTTGATGAAGGCCAATGTGCCAAAATTATTCATCACCACCCAATCACTTCCAGAGAATTACAGAATTACATACCGTCTTAAATCCCTCTGCTCTACAACACTCCACAGACCCAATCATTCACTGTGAAAGTCCTGCACTGATTTGGCTTCCCAAAATGCAACATGTCTAACATATCTGAATTGAATTCCATCAGCCATTCCTTGGCATGCTTTCCCAGCTGGTCCAGAATCTGCTGTAATTCCTGAGAGCTATCTTCACGATACCACCTATTTTATTGTCATTTGCAAAATTATTATTAATCATGCCTTGTGCATTCTTATCCAAACCATTGATACATAGAAACATAGAAACATAGAAAATAGGTGCAGGAGTAGGCCATTCGGCCCTTCGAGCCTGCACCGCCATTCAATATGATCATGGCTGATCATTCAACTCAGTATCCTGTACCTGCCTTCTCCATACCCCCTGATCCCTTTAGCCACAAGGGCCACATCAACTCCCTCTTAAATCTAGCCATATATATAGCAATGAACTGGCCTCAACTACCTTCTGTGGCAGAGAATTCCAGAGACTCACCACTCATTGATATAGATGACAAACAGTAATGGGCCCAGCATACCTCATAGATCATATTGAATGGCATTTACTTGGTAAATGGTAGGGAATTGAGGAATGCTGTGGAACAGAGGGATCTAGGAATAACTGTGCATAGTTCCCTGAAGGTGGAGTCACATGTAGATAGGGTGGTGAAGAAAGCTTTTGGTGTGCTGGCCTTTATAAATCAGAGCTTTGAATATAGGAGTAGGGAAGTAATGTTAAAATTGTACAATGCATTGGTGAGACCAATTCTGGAGTATGGTGTACACTTTTGGTCGCCTAATTATAGGAAGGATGTCAACAAAATAGAGAGAGTACAGAGGAGATTTACTAGAATGTTGCCTGGGTTCCAGCAACTAAGTTACAGAGAAAGGTTGAACAAGTTAGGTCTTTATTCTTTGGAGTACAGAAGGTTAAGGGGGGACTTGATTGAGGTCTTTAAAATGATGAAAGGGATAGACAGAGTTGACGTGGATAAGCTTTTCCCATTGAGGGTGGGGAAGATTCGAACAAGAGGGCATGACATGAGAATTAAGGGACAGAAGTTTAGGGGTAACATGAGGGGGAACTTCTTTACTCAGAGAGTGGTGGCTGTGTGGAATGATCTTCCAGCAGAAGTGGTGGAGGCAGGATCGATTTTAACATTTAAAAGTAAAGTGGATAGGTATATGGACGGGAAGGGAATGGAGGGGTATGGTCTGAGTGCAGGTAGATGGGACTAGGGGAAAATAAATGGTCGGCACGGACTGGAAGGGCCGAGAAGGCCTGTTTCCGTGCTGTAATTGTTATATGGTTATATGTTATATGTTATACCTGAGGCACACCACTCGTTACAGGGTTCCAGTGTGAAATCACAGGTCGATTGTCAAAGAGGTTAGAGCATATCTTACGCTGTTGTTATCTCCATCACCAAGCAGCATTCGTTAAAAGCTACATTTGAGGTCTTAACATGTGTCAAAAATTAGAATTCACCGGGTGGCACCACAACGGTTGCCTCGCCAACAGTCTGTCTTGTCCTTTTCTTCCTTTGTTGTTTTTTAGTATGTGTTAAATGTCTTAGTGTTCTTTAGCTTAGTTTTATCTGGGGGGTGGGGTGGAAACTTTTTAAAATCTCTTACCTCGGCGAAGATGTGTTTTTCTTCCGTATCGTGTAGCATCGAGGAATTGGCGGCCTCTTGCTGGGGATCGACTTTGAGAGCTCCAACCGCAGGAGCCTGCAGGACTTAACATCGACATTGGTTAGGGACCGACTTCGGGAGCTCCAGGCCGCAGGAGCTTCGACCTCCCTGACATGGAGGCTTCAATCGCCGGCTGCGGGAGCTTCGATCACCCCGACTGTGGATGATTCGACTGCCCCGATCACGGAAGAATAAAGAGGAAAGGAGATTAGACTTTATTGCCTTGCATCATAGTGAGGAATACTGTGGTGGATGTTTATGTTAACTTTTATGTAGTTGTGTGTCTTGTTGTTTTTTTTAGGATGACTGTATGGTAAATCGTGTTTCACTGTACCTTAATTGGTACACGTGACAATAAAATACCTTTGAACCTTTAAAAAAATAATCATTGTTAACCTTGCGCAACTGTACATTTGTTTTTATAATGCAGTGAGTAGATTCTTGCAAAAAGGAGAGGATTCTCCAAGTAGCTTATGGGACTCATTCTTACTGACAATGATCCTCGAGTTGGTGGAATGAATTATGGAAGAAAAAAAAAATCCACGGCTATTACATATTAGAAAGCAGTTTACAGCAGTGGCAAATGTTCTTAAGTGATCCTATTGAAAAATAAAATCACCCTTGCAAGCTTGCGTTCTTAATAGTATCTCTTAGTCTGTGAACATGATTTATGAATACATCAATAAAGAATGAATGTTCCACAGGCAACTTCCCTAAAGATAAAAAGTATATGGATGAGTTTAGCAATTTTAATTGATTGCGAAGTGACAATTTATTCCGATCAAGGTAATGCTTTAATCGCAGTAATTAATAGGATTTGTTTTTTGTTCTATGAAGGCGCATTGTTGGATTTCATTTTGTGGGTCAGAAACAGCTGACCCGGCCACACGTAATTATCAGAACATGAGAAGTGCTTTGTTGCGAATTTTCAGACCATTGAATGGTTGGCCATGAACACTGAGGCGCTTTACAAGAAGGAACAAAGCCAGCTGTACCTTTTGAGAAGGCTCTGCTCCTTCAATGTCTGCAGTAAGATGTTGCAGATGTTCTACCGATCGGTGGTAGCCAGTGCCGCCTTCTTCGCTGTTGTGTGCTGGGGCAGCAGGGCGAAGGCCGCGGACAGCAATAGCATTACAAACTCATCAGCAAGGGTGGCTCCGTCCTGGGGGAAGAGGTGGATTCATGGGAGGTGGTCTTGGAGGGGGGGATGATCCTCAAACTGGGGAGCATCTTGGACAATGCAGCTCACCCCCTCCATGACACACTGGTCAACCTGAGGAGTACCTTCAGCAACAGACTGGTTCCACCAGATTGTAGTATAGAATGCCACAGGTGATCCTTTTCCCCCCTGTTGCTATTAAACTGTACAACGCCGCCCCCTTCTGTCGAGGGGTAGACTGATTGACTCACTCTCCACCCCTCCCCCTGCCAATCTTTGCACATCCCCAATCCTTTCCACTCAACACTTCATGTTTCATGTGTCTTGGTGCGTTTTATGATTGTTGGCAGACCAATTACCCTGCTGGGATAAATATTCTATTGTATTGTATTGCAAAATGATGTTCAGTATGAATAAGTGTGTTCAATAATTAGGAACAGAGCAATGAACCAATCAAATAATCTCCTAATTTAAAGAAGGACATCCTTGTGATTGAGGCAGTGCAGCGTAGGTTCACGAGATTGATCCCTGGATGGCGGGACTGTCTTATGAGAAAAGATTGAAAAGACTAGGCTAGTATTCACTGGAGTTTAGAAGGGTGAGGGGGAATCTTATAGAAACGTATAAAATTATAAAAGGACTGGACAGGCTAGATGCAGGAAAAATGTTCCCAATGTTGGGTGAGTAAAAAACTAGGGGCCACAGTCTTAGAATAAAGGGGAGATCATTTAGGACTGAGGTGAGCAAAACATTTTCACCCAGAGAGTTGTGAATTTGTGGAATTCCCTGCCACAGAGGGCAGTGGAGGCCAAATGACTGGATGGATTTAAGAGAGAGTTAGATAGAGCGCTAGGGGCTGGTGGAATCAAGGGGTATGGGGAGAAGGCAAGCACGGGTTATTGATTGGGGACGATCAGCCATGATCACAATGAGTGGCCCCCTCCAGCACCTATTTTCTATTTCTATATCTATGTCTATATCTATGTTCTCATCTACAAACATGTAGAAATTATCATCTGTGGCCTGGTAAACACAAAATGCTGGAGTAACTCAGCAGGTGTGGCAGCATCTCTGGAGAATGGGTGACTTTTCGGGTCGAGACCCTTCTTCAGACTGATGTCAGCAGAGGGGGCGGGACAAAGATACAATGTAGTCGGAGACTAAGACTAGTGGGGAAAACTGGGAAAGGGAAGGGGATGGCGAGATAGCAAGGGCTACCTAAAGTTAGATAAGTCACAGTTTATTCTGCTGGGGTGTAAACTACCCAAGCAAAATATGAGGTGCAGGTGCTGGGTGACAATGGAAGCCCAGGACAGAAAGGTCAGATTGGGAATGGGAGTGGGAGTTGAAGTGCTGAGTCACCGGGAGATCAGATAGGTTAAGAGGGACTGGGCGGAGGTGTTCAGTGAAACAATCGCCTAGCCTGCGCTTGGTCTCAAACTCGGGTCTCAGCACTGCAACTGCTGTAAGGCAGCAACTATACTGCTGTGCCATCGTGTCACCCCCTTCTATTATAAGCAAAAGCTTCTCTGAGATCAAAGTTTGCGATTGGTACTGGATATTGATTTGTTATTTCCTTGTTTAGTTGTGAAATTATGGACTAAAGCACAATTACAAAATAAGCTACCCAGTCAGAGGCTCATTATTTAATGCCGATGCAATTTTCCTATGAAAATCCTATGAAATCTTATGAATTCACATGAAGGCGATACAGTTTTTTCTTTTTTTAAACCTTCGCTCACCCTTGGCCCTCATCCCTGCCACTTAATCCCCACCTGATCAAGATTGAAGTGAATGCAGGCCAGAAATTGTGTTATAATATTCATGCAATTCCTTCCATTCTCTTTCCCCATTGAGTGCACCTCTCCTTCAGAATGTTCGGCTGGTGACTTTACCCTCAACGTTCTCTGCAGTAAGTAAAGAGTTAACTCTATATTAGTGCTGCCTAAGCTGGGTCTACGTTTTTTCCAGTAGCTGCTTCATGCGTCACTGAGTTAAGTTGGAATTAAATATCTTGTAACATCATTCAGTATAATATTTGAGATCTTTCTCTTCTAGAAGAGGCAGTTTGTTTTTGTTCTCTTGGCCCTTCAGACTGTTCAGTCATAGTGAGGGAAGCTGGAATAAATACAGAGCATTCTCTGTGGCATTGAGAACCCACAACAGCTGTTTAATTTCGTCCTGAATCACCAGTGGATCAAGTGACTGCTTTGTATACTGAATTCTGTGCAGCATTTATGAATTATTTGTTTAGAATATATATTACATGTTCTGCATTATGCATCTTCGTTATCTATATGTACATTTATTTTTATTTAAGATGTTTATCATCATCCAAATGGTGAAGATGAGTTTGGAGAAATCTTAATGAACCCATTTACTAAAGAACATAAATTCTTTATTTTGCTGAGTGTTTAAAATGTTGTGTCGGAAGGAACTGCAGATGCTGGTTTAAACCAAAGATAGGCACAAAAGGCTGGAGTAACTCAGCGGGTCAGACAGCATCTGTGAAGAAAATAAATACAGTGGGTGACATTTCAGATCGAGGCCCTTCTTCAGACTGTTGTAAATGTTCAAAATGTTGTAGTTTTTTATTCATCAATGATTTTCTTAAGTTTGTTCATCCCACCTCAAAGCTGCAGGCTCTTCATTGAGGTACGGTTCTCTTAATGTCATCCATGTTCAAACCTTTAGCGTAGATATCTGTGATTTATGTGTGAGACGTAAGACTTTCTGAATGGAAACAATCTTGACTGGAGGGTGGTGATGCGAGAAGAATCCATTTATCACAGAGACACTGGGTTTAAACCACACAGACCTTCTGTTTACTTACAGGGTTTGCATTATGGAGGTGAACTACCAATTGTTGGAAAATAAATGTTTGTAGCTTGCCCATTGAAGGAAGAGAAATTAGACGCTGATACCACAGTTAAAATCTGCTGTGCCTTGAAGGAGCAGCCCTACCGGTTTCTGAGCTCTTAACACTTGAAGCTTTTATGTTTTGCACTGTGGCTGTGAGGTTTTTCTGCAGTGCAGTGAAGGCTTATGTTTTTTGAAAACCCATGAATATTCTGGATGGTAATTTGTCCTGGTTGGTGGGGTGTTCAAGGTAAACTTAAAAGGTAAGCTCTTGAGTCTCCCCAGCTGAGCACTGTATTTTACACCTGATGTGATGCTGGAAATGTTTTATGAGCGTGTTCAGTCCAGCAAGGTAGGAGGAAGTATTTCTTCCTTCTGTTCTTCTGAGGTGTTATTTCAAGCATTTAACATCACTTCCAACAACAAAGTTTTGAAAAACTCTTTCATGTCCCTTTTGCTAAGAATTATCTACATGTATATTTATTTCATTGTAATTAAGAATTATTCAACCATTTCATGAAATTGTTCACAACAACCTACAAAGGCATATCATCATAACATTTAATACCTTGCATTTCTTAACTCTGGTTGTACGATAGGGAAGCTCTTAATAATTTTAGTTTAGAAGTTTAGAAGGGACATAAGCAGATCATCTTCCTCATTGGAGACCTTCAACCTATTTTCAATCCGACTTTATTGGACTTTATCTTGCACTAAACGTTATTCCCTTTACCCTGTATATGTACACTGTGGATAGCTTGATTGTAATCAAATACTGTCTTTTCACTGACTGGATGGCATGCAACAAAAAAGTGTTTCACTGTACTTTGGTACATGTGACAATAATAAACTAAACTTCTAAACTAAATTTCTTTGAGACATTCTGTTGTTTATTTTTGATGCCCCCCTCCCATCCACAATTAGAGAATGTGGCGGAGAAAGCAATTGAGCCTATTCCACCTCTCAATCACATAAGCACAAGAAAATAGAAAAACAAATAGGAGCAGGTGTAGGCCAACTGGTCCATCCAACCTGCCCCTTTATTCAACTATATCATGGCTGAACTACATCTTAACTCCATTGACATGTCACTGGTCCATAAACCCTTGTTAACATTACCTATAAAATATTATTGTGAATTAAACAATATATTTAATTCCTGGGATGTGGCATGGATAGGACAGATTTATAGGGATATGGGTCAAATGGCTTGGACATGCGAGAGGCAGGAAACGTGTTCCTGATGTTGGGGGAGACCAGAACCAGGGGGCCACAGTTTAAGAATAAGGAGTAAGCCATTTAGAACTGAGACGAGGAAACATTTTTCTCACAGAGAGTGGTGAGTCTGTGGAATTATTTGACACAGGCAGTGGAGGCAGGTTCTCTGGATGCTTTCAAGAGAGAGCTAGATAGGGCTCTTATAAATAGCGGAGTCAGGGGATATGGGGAGAAGGCAGGAACGGGGTACTGATTGCGGATGATCAGCCATAATCATATTGAATGGCAGTGCTGGCTCAAAGGGCCGAATGGCCTACTCCTGCACCTATTGTCTATTGTCTATTGTCTAAATGCAGGCAAGTGGGACTAGTGTAGATGTAACATGTTGGCTGATGTGGGAAAATTGGGCTGAAGGGCCTGTTTCCATGCTGTAATGACTATGACTTTATACAAAGACCCTTTGTCAAAAAATGTTGAAAAGAAATGTTTGGCATAGGTCAAAGTTCATTGAAAGCCCTTCACCGGTTATGAGACATAATAAACTTTTATTACAACCTACATAATCAAAAAGATGCCACTATAACCTCCAGGATATTTTTTTTCTACTGATACATGCAATAAAGATAAATATTAATTCTGACGAAAGGTTCCAACCTTCGGTCCACCGAGTCCGCACCGATCAGTAATCCCCGCACATTAACACTATCCTACACACACTAGGGACAATTTACATTTATACCAAGCCAATTAACCTGTGTCTTTGGAGTGTGGGAGGAAACAGATTATCTCAAAGCAAACTCACGCAGGTCACTGGGAGAATGAACAAACTGAGTACAGACAGCACCCGTAGTCAGGATTGAAACTGGGTCTCAGCCACCGTAAGGCAACAATTTTACCACTGCGCCACTGTGCCACCACAGTTGTCGTAGAGACGTGCTCTGAAGTAGGATCTTGATTCAGCACAAGATAGGTTCAAGGTAACGCACGCCACACGCTGTTAGCTGGGAGAATCAGCAAATATGAATGTATTAAGATTCTGTGCAGAAAGCGATCTTTCCAGATGCTTGTTTCTGTTTTAGAAGATAGTGATAATCTTGTGTTTTCAACTGTCCTTTATTGCTGTCAGCAGCTTTCACCATACTGTGTCATTCTACTACTCCCTGAACCAGTAATTAGTTCTATTTTGCAGCCCTTCGAGCTCTTAATATTTTCACACCAGGCTGCTTGGTGCAGGAGGGATATATACCCCTTCAGGCTGTTAGTTATGTCATCTTTCGACAGGGCAGAATTATAGAACATGCAAAACATAACAATGAATCAGGATTCACAGCAGGGAGAAAGAAAATTCCAAAATATCTCAGTAACAGCATCAGAAAATGACGGGGGGGTGGTCTCAATGGTGTGCACAAAATCACTTTATTTTTCTTTAATTCCTTTCTGGTAAAGCCTGCATATACTGCCTGCCTCTGATTACTATTGAAAAAGAACTGATTTTGTGAACCACTGCATGCGTGGTGTTTGTTCTCTTGGAAAGCAGTGAGATAGGAATTTCCAATATTTACATTGAACAACTAATGAATATTACTATTTTGCCAATATGTGACTTGGAAAGGAACCTGCAAATGCTGGTATTTGAATGAGTATGCTATCCTTGGCTTTTTCACTTGTCAGGTTGTAGATTTGTAAGGTACCATTATAGTGCAGCTATGGTAGACAGTTGGTGGGGGGAGGAACCATTTAGGTTGGTGGATGGTTACATTTAGTAAACTTTGCTGTTTACCCACACATATTTAATCATGTGGAAATTGTAGAGATGTTCAAATGAACAATGGCAGACAGCATTAGGATTTATTAACTCTCAAGGGGCTGTCCCACTGCATCAACATAATCCGTGAGTTCTGGCAAGTCTGCCCTCGACTCATACTCACAGCATGGTCGACACGAGGTCCTAGGAGGTGTTTGTAATTTCATTTCGGAGTCACGTGAGTGACTTCGTGAAGAGCCCGCCGGCGCGCATGCTCGACATATCGTCGTAACGCGTTGCTGCGACGGCTGGCGGTGGAGCGCGCTCCTCGCCAGCCCTTCATAAGGGGCCACGGAGGTAAGTATTCTACCTTTAGTTGGTGGTCCTTGTTGTCTGATTATGTCTTGCAGCAAGGACATGGATGGGAGTTTGAAGGGCCGGAGGACGTCAGGACGAGTTCGCCGGTCAACAGTTCCGGGGCCTTTACCATCGGCAGTACCTGCAGCGTAGGCCGGGACTCAGGCGGAGATGTCGGTAAGCCCTGTGATTACAGGTCCAGATCCGCCAGCACACCACAGCTCGGAGGAGGAGTGTGGTGTGCCGCCAGAGCAGGGGGACCCTGCCATGGCAGTCAGGTCGTCAGCGGGCTCGCTGGCGACCTCGAGCAGGGCACGTGCCGTTGCACGGCCTGTTCCACTCAGCCCTCCGAGAAGGGGGAGGGCAGGAGCCCAGAAGCCTAACCCTGTTAGGGCTAAGGCATTGCCTATCGCGGAGGAGCGGTCAGGTTCCAGGGCGAGACCCGGGGCGGCTGTGAGGTCCAGCCGGCACACCCCGACTCTCGACGCCGGGACGGGTCGGTCGAGTCGGGTCTCGTCACGGTCGCCGAGCCCCCCATGGATGGGTGGGCGAGACCATGCGTCGGCAACGTCCACGATGTGGGCAGCCGGCAAGACTGCGCGGGCCCCAGGCAGCCATGCTTCGGCTGGTGCCGACACCTCGCCGCAAGTGCCCTTCCTCAGCTTCAGCTCCCGCTAAACGGAGGCGGTTGAACACGCCCGCGCAGGAATCGCGCAGTTTCGCCTCGGCGGCTGTTAGCGACAACTACCGGCACCGGCAGGGCCTCGACGAGGTGCGGGCCGATGACAGGAGCCCGGGTTTCTTTTCAGAGCCGGAGGACTCCGACCACCTGAGTGTTCAGGGTGAAGGGCGTATTGACCGTATGGAGCGGCTGCTGGAGCTCCTGCTTCAACGTCAACAACAGCAGGGCAGCAACAGGCACAGGGCGTCTTCACCAACATCTACTATCAGCCTGGTGCAGCAGGAGGAGGAGGTGCTGGTGGATCCCGTACCACCTCCGTTGGAGGTGCCAGCGGAGGAACTCTTGGATGTGGCGACCAAATTCGCGGCCCCACATACGGCTGGTCTTCCTCTAAATACAAAGCTGGCAGCCACAGTGGACTTTCTCAATAATCAGGTGCTGCAGGAAGAAGTCCTCATCCAGGCTATGAGCCGTCACAAGGCTCCATCAAACTGCAACTCCCTCAACGTGCCTGTGGTCAATACGCCAATATGGGGCAACATCAGTGCGGCTATCCGTCAACAGGAGCTAAAATTGCAGCGGATTCTGAAACTCCTCACGGCCGGTATTACCGCCTTTGCGCGGTCGGTGGACGGGGACGAACTGAATTTGGACCAGGAAGATGCTCTGGCCTTATTGTGCACGACCCAGCATGAAATCAACGGGTTTCGCAAAAACAGCATCCGCCCAGCGCTCAACCCGAAGTTTGCAGGATTGTGCAAACCACCGCCGCCGCCGCCGCCCCGTCAGCTCTTTGGTGAGGACCTCTCGAAGAGAGTCAAAGAGCTTGACGAACAAGCCAAAACGGTGGGGATCATGCGCTCTCAGAGTGCCCCCACACCGTCAGGCTCAAAAGCTCCATACATTCGCTCACGAGGGTCGGCCAGTGCCTCGACGAGGACTCGCCCTCTAGCTCCACAACGACAACAGCACCAGAACCAGCACCAAGGGTCTTTTTTAGGACAGGGTCGGCAGAGACCTTTGTGGAAATCGAAGACGCCGCTCAAGCCAACCCAGCACCTCCACGGCCACCCACACGTGTCAAGGACCGCCGGTAACCACGGAGGTGAGGGGGTCTGGTTCTCTTTTTTCTCTCTGTTTAACTTCCCATGTTGGTGGTCGTTTACGGCTGTTTTTGGATGCATGGGGTAATTTTACTGGTGATGAGTATGTGTTGCGGAATATTCAGGGGCATAAAATTGAGTTTATTAATGGCGACATTCCTCCATCCCAGCACATGCCTGGTCGTACGTTCAAATTGTCTGCTGCAGAACAGGCAGCAGGTTATAAGGAAATTTTAAGTCTGGAACAGAAGGGTGTGATTGAGAAAACGGTGCATGAGCCAATTGAATTTGTTTCGAACATATTTACTAGACCTAAGAAGGATGGAGGCTGTCGTGTCATTATTGATCTAACCCGTTTGAATACGTTTGTAACATATACTCATTTTAAAATGGATACGTTTGAAACAGCCAAATCATTGATTTCTCATGGCTGCTTTATGGCATGCATTGATTTGAGGGATGCATATTATTCAGTATCCATCCAGAAATATGATAGAAGGTTTTTGAAATTTATCTGGATGGGGCAACTTTGGCAGTATAAGGCTTTGCCTAATGGGCTCACTGCAGCCCCTAGATTGTTCACTAAATTGGCTTATTTGAGACAACGACATCATATAGTTATGGCCTATTTAGATGATGTCTTTATTGTGGGCCACACCCTGCAATTGGCTGAACAGGGTGTTGCAGCTGCTGTCAATATATTTCAACAATTAGGATTCATTGTCCATCCAGAGAAATCGAAGTTCTGCCCTGCCCAGGTAATTAATTACCTAGGGTTCACGGTGAACTCAATGAGCATGAGGATAACTATACCAATTAACAAAATTGAGGAAGTCACTCAGGTGTGCAGAGATTTAATTGGCACCAATATACCATCGATTCGGCATACAGCCACAGTAATTGGCAAGCTAGTGGCTTTGTTTCCGGCAGCACGATATGGACCTTTGCATTATCAGAATTTGCAAAGAGCTAAAATTACTGCGTTAAAACGGAACGCTGGTCATTACGATCGATCAATGCAGCTGCCGTCCGAAGCGATAACTGAGTTGCAATGGTGGGTGTGTCACATCAGCAACTCATTTAAGCCTGTCAGGGAGGCTAATCCGGTGGTATATTTACAGACTGATGCAAGCTCCAATGGCTGGGGAGCTACTGATAATTGCTCTAGTTGTGGGGGCAGATGGGACACCCTTGAGGCATCGATGTTGTTGACTCAAGGGATTAACTATTTGGAGTTGCTGGCAGCATTCCACGGACTTCGTGCATATTGTTCCAAGCTTGTTGGAGCACACGTCCGTCTCCAAATAGACAACACCACAGCTGTGGCATATTTAAACCATATGGGTGGTACCAGGTCAGTTTCGTGTGACAAATTGGCTAACTCAATTTGGCTCTGGTGTGTTCAAAGAGACATTTGGATTTCAGCTACCTATTTGCCAGGTGAGCTTAATACTGTGGCGGACACCAGGTCACGCAAATTTAATGACAACATTGAATGGATGTTGCATCCTGAGATTTTTTCTAAAGTCACAGCCAAATTTGGTAAACCGGACATTGACCTTTTTGCGTCACGGTTGAACCATCAGGTACCAGCCTACGTTTCATGGGAACCAGATCCTGGGGCAATAGCGTTAGATGCATTCTCGCTGGACTGGGGGAATTGGTTTTTCTATGCCTTCCCTCCGTTTTGCCTCATCAGTCGGGTATTGTGAAAGATTCAGGCAGATGCTGCCAAGGGCATCCTTATTATACCCGACTGGCCCACACAGCCTTGGTATCCGGTGGTCTTTGACATGCTCAACGAACCTTGGGTCCTTTTGAAGGGTTGCCCACAATTGGTTACTCACCCTGTCTCAGGGGAGCCATATCCCTGCCATGGCTATTTAAATTTGTTGGCTTGCAGGTTCATAACAGGCCGTTAGTCCAATACGGACTCTCGGCTCGGACCATGGATACCATCGGGGCGTCGTGTCGAGAGTCCACAAGGCGAAGATACCGCTCGCATATTAAGAAGTGGGAAGCCTACTGCAGCCGCTCTCGCATCACGTACGATGACGTGATAATAACCGACGTCCTGGAATTCCTCGCGGGGTTGCACCATGATGAACACTTAAGTTACAGTGCCATCAACAGCGCCAGAAGTGCGCTATCATTCTACCTCAAGATTGGGGTGGGATCCAACAGGCTAGTGTCCAGACTCATGCGGGGTATATTCAATATGAATCCGCCTACACCACGCTATAATATCACCTGGGATGTCAGGGACGTATTAACCCTGCTCAGGACGTGGTCTCCCATGGAAGGGCTCCAACTGGACCAACTCACCATGAAGCTGGTGATGTTACTAGCACTGACTTCAGCTCAGAGGGTACAGACACTACACAAACTTCGTGTCGACAGAATGACATCTACCCCTACAGAAGTAGTCTTTTTCATTGACGAGCTACTAAAGCAGCATAGACCTGGGTGCACAGGGCTGCAGCTGAAGTTCCCGGCATACCCCGCAGATGCTAGGCTATGTTTAGCCTCACATATCCGCCACTATGTCAAGGTGACGGCACGTATCAGAGGAATGGAGAGATACCTGCTTGTCACTCATAAGAGACCTCATCATCGAGTGACAGTCCAGACGATATCCAGGTGGCTTCGAGTCGTCTTGGGTAAGTCAGGTATCGACATTAATGTGTTCAAGTCTCATTCCACCAGGGCTGCATCGACGTCAGCGGCGAGGGTCATGGAGGTGCCCATGGACCAAATTCTCGCCACAGCAGGATGGGCGAACGAAGCTGTGTTCCAGCGTTTTTATAACAAGCCTGTTGCTGCTCCTCTACAGTTCGCAGAAGCCATGCTGAATGCAGGTCAAGAACGTGGAGATGTCCCCGCATGAGGGGTTTTGATTTGTTATTAATAAATATGCTCTTGTTTTGCAGTATGAACTATTGAGCAAGTTTGTTCCTCCCATCCATCCCTGGTAGTGGTGTGTCAGCATGGACGTGGTCCAGGGCGTGTAATCACAGAAGCTTTGAAGTCTTCACGAAGTCACTCACGTGACTCCGAAATGAAATAGTAAGATTGAACGAGAACTTACCAGTTCGAAGGTTGATCTTTATTTTATGAGGAGTCGAAGTGAGGGATTTCGTGCCCTCCTCACCCAACCCTCAATCACCTTCATCTGGTAATCTTAGTCAATTCAATCATACTATGCGAAGTCATTTCTATTGTTGGTTCTGTGATTCCACGCCGCTACTTTGAAGTATGTCGAGCATGCGCGCCGGCGGGCTCTTCACGAAATCCCTCACTTCGACTCCTCATAAAATAAAGATCAACCTTCGAACTGGTAAGTTCTCGTTCAATCTTACTATTCTCCTTCATGCTCGAGAGTAGTCCCCATGTACACAAGGCCTCAGCTAGGTTGTGGCGTATTTTTCAACATGTTGAAAAATGGTGAACTTGTTCAACATGTTGAAAAATGCCCGCGAATAAAAACAAAAGTCGCCATGGAAAAAATCGATAATGTTTTAACTCGTAGGTTTAGTCGTAGTAGGTCATAGTAGGTCGTAGTAGGTCAGCTTGTTAGTCGTAGGTAATTGAGGGCAGTCGGAGGTCGAAGGAGATCGAAGGAGGTTTTCTTCACTCTCCACTATTCGGTGTCCAATTTTCTCAAAGTTAGTCGTAGCTAGTTGTAGCTAGTCTTCAACATATCAAAGGAGGTCTTCTACATAGTCGAAGGAGGTCTTCAACATGTCATTTTTTGAAGTTCTTCTATACTCGCCAATTAGGTCACCAAGTGGGACAACCCCTTTTGAAAAAATGTCATGACCTCCTTCGACTAAGTAGAAGGCTTCCTTTGACCATGTTGAAGACGACTAGCTAAGACTAACTTTGGGAAAATTGGACACCGAATAGTGTAGAGTGAAGACGACCTCCTTCGATCTCCTTCGACCTCCCTTTGAACTGCGACCTAAATCTACGAGTAAAAAAAGTATTGATTATTTCCATGGCGACCTTTTATTACTCGCGGGCATTTTTCAACATGTTGGAAAATATACCGCGACCTAGCTGAGGTCTCGAGTACACGGGGACTACCGTCGAGCATGAAGGAAAGTTACAAAGACTTCCTAGGACCTCGTGTCGACCATGCTATGAGTATGAATCGAGGGCAAACTCACCAGAACTCGCGGATTAGGTCGCCCCAGTGGGACAGCCCCTTTAGTTAGGATTTAGTCCTAGATAAGGGGTGAATGTGTGCGTGAAGCTGTTGATGGAAATGTTAGAAAAAAAGCTTTGCTGTGAACTTTGTGGTCTTCTTCTTCTTGCACAGGCTAAAATAGTAGGACTTGTTCTATTTGATCTTATTTGATTGTGCATGCCAAGTTGATTGCATTCATTGAAACAGGGCGGACCACGTGAAGGTTGCAATCTCCCACCCCAGACTTTGAGATGTGGCCATGTTTATGAGTTAAGGTTATAAGGAATAGGAGCAGAAACAAGTCTACTCCGCCATTCAATCATGGCTGATCTATGTTTCTTTCCTAACCCCATTCTTCTGCCTTCTCCACATAACTTCTGACACCTGCACAAATCAATTAAATAATTTCTAACAATGCATTACATAACGGCCTTGAAGCTTCAGAGAAATTGATTTTCATCTCCTGCCATTATCTCTGTGTATGGAGGATTCCTGTTCTCCTGTCCTCTGTGGCCGTCCAGGATCTCATATCCAGGACCTCAGGTTGCATGCCCCATTCTGGAGCACAGCTCCCTGTAACCATTCCGGACTCGTGGAATGATTTCCACCAGTGGATTCCGTCAATAATTACTTGTTGGCAATGGACTCCCTGAACATGTACTAAACCTTAGAGCAGCATATTTTTCCCCTGCCGAATGTAACAACCGTACACATTATATTTTAAAGGTGTCCTCCGCTTCCTAAAACTGAGACTAAACATGCACTGCAATGCCCGTGTCCATTTTCCATGGTGATCCGTTTGTTCCTCTTGGGTTTTTCTTGGACTCGATGTCTAAGAGTAGACTTGATGGGCTGAATAGCCTAATTCTACCACTATTTCATTTCGGAGTTACGTGAGTGACTTCGTGAAGAACCCGCCAGCACGCATGCGCGACATATCGTCGCAACGCATTGCTGCCGACGGCTGGCGGTGGGGTGCGCTCCCCGCCAGCCCTTCATAAGGAACCACCTGGGTGAGTGATACTAACCTTCAGTTGGTTCGTCCTTGTTGTCTGTTTTCTTTCAGCAAGGACGTGGTTGGGAGTACGAAGAAAATGTCTGGTCGAAGTCGTCAGCCATCTGTCCCGGCGCCCTCATTATCAACTACACCTGGGGCCGGGAGAAAGGCGGGGAAACCGGTGCATCCTGTTTCTACAGGTCGGGACCCGCTAACTCACCACAGCTCCGGGGAGGAGTTCGTGGAGGAGGACAGCGGGGTGCCACCAGAGCAGGTGGACCCTGCTGCAGCATTCAGGTCGCCAGCGGGCCCGTTGGCGACCTCGGGCAAGGGGTCGCGTGCAGCTGCACGGCCCCCCTCCTCTAGCCCTCCGAGGAAGGGCAGGGGAGGAGCCCGTAAGCCTAACCCTTCACGGGCTAAGGCATCACCTGCCGCCGAGTTGCGGTCTGGTGCAACGGCGGGACCCAGGTCTCTGGTGAGGTCTAGCATCCAACTCCCAAACCCCGACGCCGGGATGGGGGGCTTGGGTACGGTCCCGCCTCGGTCGCCGAGTCCCCCATGGATGGGAGGACGAGACCATGCGTCGGCATCGTCCACGATGTGGACAGCCGGCAAGCCCGCGCGGGCGTCGGATCTCCATGCTTCTGCTGGAGCCGACTCCCAGCCGCTTTTGCCCTTCGTGGCAGCGGCTTCCGCTCCCGCTAAACGGAGGCGGTTGAACACATCTCCCGCGCGGGAATCGCGTGGTTTCGCTTCGGCGGCTGGCAGCGACAACTACCGGCACCGAGATCACCTCGACGAGGTGCGGGCCGATGACAGGAGCCCCTGCAATCTTTCTGAGCCGGAGGACTCCGACCACGCGAGTGTTCAGGGTGGCGGGCGTTTTGACCGGATGGAGCGGCTACTGGAGCTTCTGCTGCACAATCAACAGCAGCAAGCGTCGAGCATCGACAGGCACAGGGCCGTCTCACCAGCCTCCATTACCAGTTTCGAACAGCCGGAAGAGGAAGGGTTTGTTGACCCTACACCAGCTCCGTCGGAGCCGCCGCCGGAACACCTTCTCGATGTGGCGGCGAAGTTCGGGGCATTCTTATTATACCCGACTGGCCCACGCAGCCTTGGTATCCGGTGGTCTTTGACATGATCAGTCAACCCTGGGTCCCTTTAGAGGGTTGCCCGCAATTGGTTACTCACCCTGTGTCAGGGGAGCCACATCCCTGCCATAGCTATTTACATTAACTGGCTTGCAGGTTCTAACCAGGCCATTGCTGCAGTATGGCCTCTCCACCTGAACTATGAACACCATTGGGGCATCATGCCGAGAGTCGACCAGGCGAAGATACCTCTCCCACATCGCCAAATGGGAAGCCTACTGCAGCCGCTCTCGCATCACCTATGACGATGTCTCCATAGCCGACGTCCTGGAATTCCTCGCGGGGTTGCACCACGATGAACACTTAAGTTACAGTGCCATCAACAGCGCCAGGAGTGCGCTGTCATTCTACCTCAAGATTGAGGTAGGATCCAACAGGCTAGTGTCCAGACTTATGCGGGGAATATTCAACATGAATCCGCCTACACCACGGTATAACATCACCTGGGATGTCAGGGATGTACTAAACCTGCTCAGGACGTGGTCACCCATGGAAGGGTTACAGCTGGACAAACTCACCATGAAACTGGTGATGTTACTAGCGCTGACTTCAGCACAGCGGGTGCAGATGCTCCATAAACTCCGTATTGACAGGATGACGTCTACCCCTGGAGAAGTAGTCTTCTTTGTTGATGAGCTACTTAAGCAGCATAGACCTGGGTGCACAGGGCTGCAGCTGAAGTTCCCGGCATACCCCGCAGATGCTCGGCTATGTTTAGCCACTCATCTCTGTTACTATGTCAAAGTGACGAGAAGCATCATAGGAATGGAGCAATACCTGCTTGTCACTCACAAAAGACCTCACCATCGAGTGACAGTCCAGACGATATCCAGGTGGCTCCGGTTCGTCTTGGGTAAGTCAGGTATTGACACTAATGTGTTCAAGTCTCACTCCACCAGGGCTGCATCAACGTCGGCGGCGAGGGTCATGGAGGTGCCCATGGACCATATTCTCGCCACAGCAGGATGGGCGAATGAAGCTGTGTTCCAGCGATTCTATAATAAGCCTGTTGCTGCTCCCCTACAGTTCGCGGAGGCCGTGCTGAACGCAGGGCAAGAACGTGGGGATGTCCCCGAATAAGGGGGTTTTGCTGTGTTGTTAATAAATATTCTTTTGTTTTTCAGTATAACCTGGTTTTCAGCAACTTGTTTACTCCCATCCATCCTTGCTAGTGGTGTGTCAGCATGGACGTGGTCCAGGGCGTGTAATCACAGAAGCTTTGAAGTCTTCACGAAGTCACTCACGTGACTCCGAAATGAAATAGTAAGATTGAACGAGAACTTACCAGTTCGAAGGTTGATCTTTATTTCATGAGGAGTTGCGGTGAGGGATTTCGTGCCCTCCGCTCCCAACCCTCGATCATACTCAACTGGTAATTAGAGTCTCTTCAATCTTACTATGCCAAGTCATTTCTGTTGTTGGTTTCTGTGATTCCACACCGCTACTTTGAAGAATGTCGCGCATGGGTGCTGGCGGGTTCTTCACGAAATCCCTCACCGCAACTCCTCATGAAATAAAGATCAACCTTCGAACTGGTAAGTTCTCGTTCAATCTTACTATTCCTTATGACCTTAGGACTCCACTGTCAGCCAGATCTTTTACAACAAAGCTTTTTCCTCCCTACCAATATCCAGGTGTACAGACCAGAAGATATCACTCCATGCAGACCAAGATAAATGAGTTCAATAATCACATAGTGTTGCTTGTGCTACCCCTGATAAGGCCAGCTGACTCAGGGGCAAAGTGACTTGTTAACATAGAAACATAGAAAATAGATAATAGACAATAGGTGCAGGAGTAGGCCATTGAGCCCTTTGAGCCAGCACCGCCATTCACTGTGATCATGGCTGATCACCCATATTCAGTACCCCGTTCTTGCCTTCTCGCTATATCCCCTGACTCCGCTATCTTTAAGAGCTCTATTTAACTCTCTCTTGAAAGCATCCAGAGAATTGGCCTCCACTGCATTCTGAGGTAGAGAATTCAACAGATTCACAACTCCCCGGGTGAAAATGTTTTTCCTCATCTCAGTTCTAAATGGACTACCCCCAACATCAGGAACATGTTTCCTGCCTCTAGCATGTCCAATCCCTTAATAACCATATGTTTCAATAAGATCCTCTCTCATCCTTCTAAATTATAGAGTATACAAGCCGAGCCGCTCCATTCTCCAACATATGACAGTCCTGCCATCCCGAGAATTAACCTCGTGAACATACGCTGCACTCCCTCAATAGCAAGAATGTCCTTCCTCAAACCTGGAGACCAAAATTGCACACAATACTCCTGGTACGGCCTCACTACGGCCCTGTACAACTGCAGAAGGACCTATTTGCTCCTATACTCATCTCCTTTTGTTATGAAGGCCAACATGCCATTAACTTTCTTCACTGCCTGTTTTACCTGCATGCCTACTTTCAGTGACTGATGAACAAGAACCCCCAGATCTCTTTGTACATCCCCTTTTCCCAACTTGACACCATTCAAATAATAATCTACCTTCCTGTTTTTGTGCAGGAGTAGGCCATTCGGCCCTTCGAGTCAGCACCGTCATTCAGTATGTTCATTGCTGATCATCAAGAATCTGTACCAGGTTCCTGCTTTCTCCCCATATCCATTGATTCTGTTAGCACTATGAGCTATATTCAACTCTCTTAAATACATGAAAGCAGTTCTTGAGTGATCAGGCAAGCAGCTTTCCACAGTTTGCTGTAAAACGTCAAATGGTAGAATTTCTGGTATTGACGGTGCAGCCTTGACTGCTTTGAATGTACTGATTGGTTATTGTAGGCACCTTTTCTTCTCATTATACACAAATGTTCATAATGGATTTTAAAGACAGCAATCACGAGCTGAATGGGTCAGCCTGAATTCGTAAAGCACTCCAGTGATTGATTATCATGGGGATGTATTGTTCTGTTACCAAAATGCATTCTTTGTGCTTTCCTCCATTGACAGATTGCTCTCAGCTGTCAAAAACAAAGCACCAGCTCAGCCAGATTTAGGAAAGGTAAGGAATAGAGTTCAGTTACCCGTGTCATTGGACAAGCACCATTGCACACTTCAGTCAGGACATGTTAATCATTGACTAGCCGGCAAAGTAAAGAAGCAATTTTTTTGTTGATGTCTTGCTGACAAATGTGGCAGTAGATCAATGTCCAGGAAATATTACTCACTTCTATTTGTTACCCATCTTTCACCCCTGGGCACTGGCATTCAATTATGTGTTCTGCTAGATTAGGGATGATCTTTAATCGTTATCTGGGTAAAGTTGATGAAGATGTAATATTGACAGCCGAACATCAACACTGACAATTTGATGAGCACTTTGCAATATTCCCTTCTGTCTCAGAAAACATGGCTGCCTTCCCAGACTCCAAAATGATTCATTTAGAACAGTACAGCACAAGAATGGGCCCTTGGGCCCATGATGTCCAGTTCCCAGTACACAATGCCCAGTTAAACTGATCTCATCTGCTTGTACATGATGCATATCTCTTTATTCCCAGCAGTCCAGCGCCAGAAACCCAGGTTTGATCAGGACTACGGGTCCTGGTTGGAGATTGTATGTTCTCCTCCTGGGTTTTCTCTGAGATCTTCGGTGTCCTCTATGTGTGAGGAAGCCGAAGATCTCCTCTATGGTTCTTCTACAAAGAACCAGACACATACAGGTGTCCGAAGACATACAGGTTTGTAGGTTAATTAGCTTGGTATAAAATGTAAAAAATTGTCCCTAGTGTGTGTAGGATAGTGTTACTGTGCAGGGATCGCTGGTTGGTGTGCGGACTAGGTGAGCCGTAGGGCCTGTTTCCGCACTGTATCGCTAAACTAGACTAAACTAAACTAAACTGCCATATTCCTATCTAAAAAAGGGACCTTAAATGCGAGTATCATAACTGCATCCACTTTCACCCCGGGCAATGCATTCCAGGCTCCCACAAGTCAAGTCAAGTCAAGTTTATTCGTCACATACGCAAACGAGATGTGTAGTGAAATGAAAAGTGGCAATACTCGCGGACATTGTGCAAAAAACAAAGAAACAAACAACAAACTACAAACAGAATGGAACAGAATCACATATTATTTTACATATTACATATTGTAGGAGGAAGGAAAAAGGGAAAAAAACCCAGCAAATTTGAAAAAAAAACAATAGAATGTACAGTAGAGTTAGTCCCTGGTGAGTTAGGAGTTTGAGTCCTAATGGCCTCTGGGAAGAAACTCCTTCTCAACCTATCCATTGTCACAGCAAGTGATTACTACTGAGGGTAAGATGCACAGACAGATGAGACCAACGCTGATGACGATTTGATAAGGTCCCACATAGGAGATTAGTGAGCAAAATGAGGGCACATGGTATTGGGTGTTGAGTGCTGACATGGATAGAAAATTGGCTGGCAGACAGGAAACAAAGAGTAGGGATTAACGGGTCCCTTTCAGAATGGCAGGCAGTGACTAGTGGGGTACCGCAAGGCTCGGTGCCGGGACCGCAGCTATTTACAATATACATCAATGATTTAGATGAAGGGATTCAAAGTAACATTGGAAGGTGGTGGTGCCGGTTCTCTGGATACTTTCAAGACAGAGCTAGATAGGGCTCTTAAAGATAGCGGAGTCAGGAGATATGGGGAGAAGGCGGAATGGGGTAATGATTGTGGATGATCAGCCATGATCACATTGAATGGTGGTGCTGGCTCGTAGGGCTGAATGGCCTACTCCAGCACCTATTATCTATTGTTTATTGTCTATTGATTGCTGCTTAGCATACGTATATATCTTATTGAGACTGGCAATATTACATGATTAAATTATTAACTACTCATTTGTAAACCAGCAATGAGGTAAAGGTTAATATTTGATAAGGTCCCACATGGGAGATTAGTGGGGAAAATTAGGGCACATGGTATTGGGGGTACAGTGCTGACATGGATAGTAAATTGATTGGCAGACAGGAAACAAATGGTAGGGATTAACAGGTCCCTTTCAGAATGGCAGGAGGTAACGTGGGGTACCGCAAGGCTCGGTGCTGGGACCGCAGCTATTTGCAATATATGTCATTGATTTAGATGAAGGGATTCAAAGTAACATTAGCAAATTTGCAGATGATACAAAGCTGGGTGGCAGTGTGAACTGTGAGGAGGATGCTATGAGAATGTGGGGTGACTTGGACAGGTTGGGTGAGAGGGCAGATGCATGGCAGATGCAGATTAATATGGATACATGTGAGGTTATCCACTTTGGTAACAAAAACAGGATGGCAGATTATTATCTAATAGGTGTCAAGTTTGGAAAAGGGGAAGTACAACGGGATCTGATGGTCCTTGTTCATCAGTCAATAAAAGTAAGCATGCAGATATAGCAGGCAGTGAAGAAAGCGGTGGCATGTTGGCCTTCATAAGAGGATTTGAGTATAGGAGCAAAGAGGTCCTTCTGCAGTTGTATGTGGCCCTGGTGAGACCACACCTGGAGTATTGTGTGCAGTTTTTGTCCCCTCATTTGAGGATGGACATTCTTGCTATTGAGGGAGTGCAGCGTAGGTTTACAAGGTTAATTTCCAGGATGGCGGAGATATTTCCAGGATATGCTGAGAGAATGGAGTGGCTGGGCTTGTATACTCTGGAATTTAGGATGAGAGGGGATCTTATTGAAACATATAAGATTATTAAAGATTTTGACAAGCTAGAGGCAGGAAACATGTTCCTGATGTTGTGGGAGTCCAGAACCAGGGGCCACAGTTGAAGAATAAAGGGTAAGCCATTTAGAACGGAGATGAGGAAATACTTTTTCACACAGAGAGTTGTGACTCTGTGGATTTCTCTGCCTCAGAGAGCGGTGGAGGCCGGTTATCCGGATACTTTTAAGAGAGAGCTTGATAGGGCTCTTAAATATAGGGGATACGGGGAGAAGGCAGGAACAAGGTACTGATTATGGCTGATCAGCCATGATCACATTGAATGGCGGTGCTGACTCGAAGGGCTGAATGGCCTACTCCTGCACCTATTGTCTCTTGTCTATTATTGCCTATTTCTGAGTCTGCACCAATTCTCTGCCACAGATCTCAGATTTAATAAACCTTCCTCTTGATTGGAGCAACAAGTGTCAAAAATCGCCTCAGTTGCCAGGAAACATTCCTGCAGAGCAGAAACATTCCTTGTTCTAATTTAAACTTTTGACCTTCAAGATACTCAGCATCTGCAAAAGTAGTCTGCTACGTAAAAACACAAATAATTTGTAAACTCAAAGCCTTATATTGGAAGGAGCTCCTTTTAGTTCTAAGGCCTTGATCTGCATCTAGAAGCTAGGAATCGGCAAAAGTGAATGCTGATTTGGTTACATTTAAAAACATTTCTAAAGAAGCATTATATCGGCAACAATGCACAGAATAGCTGTGACATTGTTTGCAGGGAACATGAGATTGTTATTATTCATCAGTTGAGTTCTGTGATCTATTGGTCAGATTCTTTGTTATAGATGTGTATCTGTTACCTTGCCAGTGAATACACAGCATTTTTGACCAACGGTACGTAGAAGAACGAACCAGAGGATAGAGCTTTAAGGTGAGAGGGCAAGGTTACAAAGGAACCTGAAGGGCAAATATTTCACTCAGAGGATTAGGTTTAGCTTTATTATTGTCACATGTTTTGAGGTGCAGTGAAAAGCTTTGTTTTGAATGCTATACAAACAAATCATATATACCATGCATAAATACAATCACGTCAACCGCAAGTTTAATAGGTAGAGCAAAGGGGAAGATACAGATTGCAGAATATAGTTCTCAGCATTGCTAGCGTATTAGTTCCATAGACAAAGCCTAATATCCACAAAGAGTAGGGATTAACGGGTCCCTTTCAGAATGGCAGGCAGTGACTAGTGGGGTACCGCAAGGTTTGGTGCTGGGACCGCAGCTATTTACAATATATATCAATGATTTAGATGAAGGGATTCAAAGTAACATTAGCAAATTTGCAAATGACACAAAGCTGGGTGGCAGTGTGAACTGTGAGGAGGATGCTATGAGAATGCAGGGTGACTTGGACAGGTTGGGGGAGTGGGCAGATGCATGGCAGATTAAGTTTAATGCGGATAAATGTGGTTACCCACTTTGGTAGCAAAAACAGGAAGGCGGATTACTATCTAAATGGCGTCAAGTTTGGAAAAGGGTCAGTACAATGAGGTCTGGGGGTCCTTGTTCATCAATCAACGGAAGTAAGCATGCAGGTACAGCAGGCAGTGAAGAAGGCAAATGGCATGTTGGCCTTCATAACAAGAGGAATCGAATATAGGAGCAAAGAGGTCCTTCTGCAGTTGTGCAGAGCCCTAGTGAGGCCAGACCTGGAGTATTGTGGGCAGTTTTGGTCCCCTAATTTGAGGAAGGACATCCTTGCTATTGAGGGAGTGCAGCGTAGGTTTACTAGGTTAATTCCCGGGATGGCAGGACTGTCATATGCTGAGAGATTGGAACAGCTGGACTTGTACACTGTCGGGTTTAGAAGGATGGATCACATTGAATGGCGGTGCTGGCTCGAGGGGCCAAATGACCTACTCCTGCACATATTGTCTATTGTCTATTGTCCACAATGGGGTAGAGGTGAAGTGGACAGTACCCTAGCTGCTAGAAGGACCATTTCGAAGCCTAATGACAATGGAGAATAAGGTTTCAAGCTTCTGTACCTTCTGCTGGACAGGAACAATGAATGACTGGTATGGTCAAGTCTTTGATTATGTTGATTGGTTTTCCAAAGCTTTGTGAAGTGTAGCTGGATTAAATTGTGGGTAGTCTGATCTGTATGTTGGACTGGGCTACAGCTACAACACTCAGCAATTGCTTGCAGATTTGGGCAGGCATGCTCCCAAACCAAGCTGTGATGTGATCTGACAGTATGGTTTCCATGATACATCGGAAGAAAAATGTTATTGGAGACATGCTGCGTTTTCTCAGTCTCCTTAGGAAGTAAAAGCATTGGAGTGCCTCCTTGGGCTGGTTACCAAGCTCTCAGATCTGGATCTCTGTGCATCCCTCTGCAATTGGATCCTCGACTTCCTCATCCACAGACCGCAGTCTGTCCATTTTGGTGGAAATGTGTCATCCTCGATAACAATCAGCACGGGAGCACCTCAAGGCTGCGTGCTCAGCCCCCTGCTGTACTCACTCTATACTCACGACTGCATAGCCGGTCACAGTGCGAACTCCATCATCAAGTTCACCGACGACACCACTGTTGTGGGATGAATCACTGATGGGGACGAGTCAGAGTATAGAAGTGAGATTGACCGATTGACAAATGATGCCAGCACAATAACCTGGCTCTCAACACCAGCAAAACCAAGGAACTGATTGTGGACTTTGGAAGGAGTAGGATAGGGACCCACAATCCCGTTTATATCAACGGGACGATGGTGAAAAGGGTCAAGAACTTCAAATTCCAGGGCATGCACATTTCCGAAGATCTTTCCTGGTCCCTGATGTAATTATAAAGAAAGCACATTAGCTCCTCTACTTCCTGAGAAGATTCTGGAGAGTCGCTATGTCAAAGAGGACTCTCTCGAACTTCTACAGGTGCACAGTAGAGAGCATGCTGACTGGTGGCTTGTTTCGGCAACTTGAGAGTCCCAGAGCAGAAACGGATGCAGAAAGTTGTAACCACTGTCCAGTCCATACTCGGCTCTGACCTCCCCACTATCACAGTCGTTGCCTCAAAAAGGCAGCCAACATCTTCAAGGACCCACACCATCCTGGCCACGCACTCATCTCTCAGCTACCATCGGGGAGAAGGTACAGGACCCTGAAATCTGTTACATCCAGGTTCAGGAACAGCTTTTTCCCCACAGCCATCAGGCTATTAAACTTGCCAACAAACAGACTATGAACTGTAACAGCCTATTGCACTTTATCTGCTTATTTATGTGTATATTGAACTGAACTGTTCTGTATTTTTTGCTTACAATATTCTGTTGTGCTGCAGCAAGCAAGAATTTCATTAACTTATCTGGGACACAGATTTCATTGTCCTATCCTTGACTTGAACTCTCTTGATTTGACTTGACTTGAAGAGCTTCATAATACCATTGGATGGTAGTCGTTAAGGCATGCTACCTTACTTTTCTTTGGCACTGGGATGATTGTGGTCTTCTTGAAGCTGGTGGGGACCTCAGAATGGAGTAGTGAGAGTTAAAGATGTTTGTGAATACCTCTGCCTGTCAATGGCACAGGTCCTGAGGTTGTGGAGGCAAAGTCAGTGGATATATTTAAGACAGAGATAGATTGGGTCTTGATTAGAGGATCAGAGGATATAGGGAGAAGGCAGGAGAATGGGGTTAGGAGGGAGAGATAGATCAGCCATGTTTGAATGGCGGAGTAGGCTTGGTGGGCCAAATGGCCTAATTCTGCTCCTGTTACTTATGATCTTATGATCTTATGATATGACCAGGAAATCCATCCAGCCTAGTTGAGGTGCCAGGTATATGGAAAAAACTGCCAGAGGAGGCAGGTATAATAAGAACATTTAAAATATATTTGGACAGGTACATGGATTGGAAAGGTTTAGAGTAATATGAGCCAAATGCAGGCAAATAGGGCTAGTTTAGATGAGCATCTTGGTTGCCATGGACAAGTTGGCAGAAAGGCCTATTTCCATGCTGTACATAGAAACATAGAAACATAGAAAATAGGTTCAGGAGTAGGCCCTTCGAGCCTGCGCCACCATTCAATATGATCATGGCTGATCATCCAACTCAGTATCCTGTACCTGCCTTCTCTCCATACCCCCTGATCCCTTTAGCTACAAGGGCCACATCTAACTCCCCCTTAAATATAGCCAATGAACTGGCCTCAACTACCTTCTGTAGCAGAGAATTCCAGAGATTCACCACTCTCTGTGTGAAAAATGTTTTTCTCATCTCGTTCCTAAAAGATTTCCCCCATGATTCAATTTGCAGGATGAGAATAGAGCTCAGCAAAAAGATAACATTTCCGGTTGATTTGACATCAGTGTTCCTACCATTGCCTTCAGGAGCTGACCCTGATTAATTATTCTGTGTAAGCCCACAGAATAGGAGAGTGCTCCTGGTCTCTGTAGATGATATGTGTGTACACCTTTAAGATAGTGACATAACCACCACTAACCACTCCCCTTACCATCCAGTATAATTGTGACCTTCCCACCCCTGGGTCTCTCTCTAGCATCCGTGACAGACCACGTACAGCTAGGGATGCGATGTAGTTGACTAGTAAATAAAAGTAGTATAAAAGTATGTGTGTAAAAGACCATTCTTTACTGTCTCCTAGAACAATCTCACAACTAACACTGCTGTTATAGAGTCATAGAGTGATACAGTGGAAACAGGCCCTTCGACCCAACTTGCCCACACCGGCCAACATGTCCCAGGTACACTAGTTCCACCTGCCCATGTTTGGCCCATATCCCTCCAAGCCTGTTCTATCCATGTCTTAACTGTTTCTTAAATGTTGGGATACTCCTTGCCTTAACTACCTCCCCTGGCAGCTTGTTCCATTCACCCACCACACTTTGTGTGAAAAAGCTACCCCTCGGATTCCCATTAAATCTTTACCCGTTCACCTTAAACCTATGTCCTCTGGTCCTTAAATCACCTACTCTGGGCAAGAGGCCCTGTGCATCTACCCTACTCTTCTCAGTGGAACATTTTGGTGGACTCATTGGACTCATTGAACATTTAAAAATTGGAGCAGTTTGAGATGTCCTGAGAATATGGCAGAGATGCAAAAGCAGCTTTGTTCATTCTGATATAGGGAAATCTGCACCATATATGGGAAGGTTCCAGTACGACTGTGCCCATGGAATGTTTTATTGTTTCTGAGTTTTCTGACTAAGGTAAAATATGCCTTTTCTGTTACTACCACCATTAAGTACCCCCTTGTTTTCTACAGATCTCTTCATCACCTTAATGTTGGCTTTTACCTTGTGGCCAAAGGGAACTGAAGTCACGCAGGATGTACTTTCAATCTATTGAACACTGCCTGCTGCCTAACACTCAGACAATTTTGGAGCTCTGTGATTACTTAACAAGCATGGCCACACAACAGTAAGAGATACTGTCCAGCTACATTGTCTACCACATAGAGTTTCACAAATTATGCCTTAAGAACATTTCACTGAAAATGAATCATAAAAGCAGGTGGAGTTAATTCAGAAGAATCCCCAGGCTGAGTAAAATTACTGTACTTCTCCTATCATCTATTCTTCTTGTACTCGTTCAGCCAAGCACAAAGTGATGCCATCCAGGCAATACATGAATAGGTTTCCTGCAGCCAACATTTAATAAAGGAGCTGTCTAGTTTTGTAGACATCTCATAGTAATCAGTTTGACCCTGAAAAAACCCAGAAACATAGGTCATTCGCAGTAGCGCGCACTTAACTTTGAAGGTAAATTAAAGGTGAAGGCTGCTGTCCATGGATGGGAGAATGAGGTGAAGTAATCATAAGAATGTGTAGAATAAAAGTTTAAAAAAAAATCATTTTGAAAATGGAAAGGAAAGAGAGGCCGAGAGCATTGGAAAAAAAAAATCTAAAAGAAAAGTGGGCCTAAGCATGGAAAGTGTAGGAAGGAAATGTAGATGCTGGTTTACACCGAAGATAGACTCAAAGTGCTGGACTAACTCAGCGGGACAGGCAGCATGTGAAGAGAAGGTATGGGTAACCTTTCTTCAAACATACGAGACCCTTCTTCAAACTGAGGAACCTCACCTGAAACATTACCCATTCCTTCTCACCAGAGATGCTGCCTGTTGCCTGAGGTACTCCAGCATTTTGTGTCTATCGAAGCATGGAAAGGTCACGTGGTAGTTTGGTTTAGTTTAGTTCAGAGATACAGAGCGAAAACATGATCACCCATATGCTAGTTCGATCCTACATCCTCGAGACAATTTACAGAGCTAATTCATTCATAACTGTCAATGTAATGCAAGACAGAAGATACTTCAACTTTTAACTCATATAATAGTTGGGATACAAAGAAGACACAAATTTCAGCGGATCATCTCTGGAGAACATGGATGGGTCAGGGAGTTTTGGGGGAGGGGGTGAAAGCTGGAAGAGTTATACAAGTGATAGTGGTTGAATGGCAGATGGTGAACAAAGGCCACAGATGTAAAAGACAGAGGGTGTGAGACAAAAGGATTGAAGAGTTGCGAACTGTGTAGTTAGAGGACGGAATGTAGGTGGGAGGGGGAGAGGAGAAATGGGTGCAAGTGATGGTGGGGCACAGTGTAAAATGGGGGAGGAAGGGCGAGGGGGAGGGTTAGTTAACCAAAACTGGAGAATTTTTATTGTTCATACCATTAGATTTTAAGTTACCCCAGTATGAGGTTATGTTACTCCAGTTTGCACGTGACCTCACTATGGCAATGGAGGAGGCCCAGGGCAGAAAGGTCAGTATGGGAATGGGAAGAGGAGTTAAAATAGCAACAGAGATTGTGTGGGCCTTAGCTGACCCAGCACACGTGTTCATCAAAGCTGTTGCCAAGTCTATGCTTGGTCTATGATTGGTCTGGTCAATGTTCAGGAGGCCACATTGGATAGAGGTCCAGGATTGAACCCACTCTATCCGAGTTGGATTGAGCTCTAGGGGCTAGTGGAGTCAAGGGATATGGGGAGAATGCAGGCACGGGTTATTGATAGCGGACAATCAGCCATGATCACAATGAATGGCGGTGCTGGCTCGAAGGGCCGAATGACCTCCTCCTGCACCTATTTTCTATGTTTCTATTGGGAACACCAGATGCAGTAGATGAGATTAGTGGAGGTGCATGTGAACCTCTGTCTCAGCTGGAAGGACTGCTGAGGTCCCTGGATGGAGGTGAGGGAGGGGGTCAGGGCCGGATTTAGATGAAGGGAGGCCCTCAGCTATTTCACTTGTGAGGCCCCCACCCCTCCCAATCTCCCATCCCCACGACTAGAGGACCATGACTACCTGACAGTGACATTGTGACACTTTTAGATCCTGCTGTCTGTTGTCATTAAACAGTTGGTTTTAAAATACATATTGGATTCACCGTGGTGCGACCGATGCCTTACCTGGATAGCCGTTGGAAGCTCTGGAGTGTTGGGCCTGCTGCTTCAACATCATGGAGCTGTTGTTTGCGGAGCTCACAGCCTCGAGCTGCACCGATTTAAACATCGTGGAGCCCTGGGATCCCTTTGTCAAGGGCCGCCAGCATGAATCTCTGCCCTGCTCAACCTGTGGACTTCGGGTGGTGCGGGAGGAAAGGGAAGAATTAGCAGGGAGTTGCGGAGGGAATGGTCTTTGCGGAAAGCAGACGGGGTGGGGCGGGGGGGGGGGGGGGAGGGGGGAGATGGGAAGATGTGGCGAGTGGTAGGGTCATGTTGGAGGTGGCGAAAATGATGCAGGGCTATTTGTTGTATGTGATGGCTAGTGGGGTGAAAGGTGAGGACTAGGGGGACTCTGCCCTTGTTGTGAGTGGGGGGATGGGGAGAGAGAGCAGTGTTACGGGGTATGGAAGAGACCCTGGTGAGAGCCTCATCTACAGTAGGGGAGGGGAACCCCTGTACTCTGAAGAAGGAGGATATTTCTGATGCCCTGGTGTGAAACACTCATCCTGGGAGCAGATAGAAACATAGAAACATATAAAAATAGGTGCAGGAGTAGGCCATTCGGCCCTTCGAGCCTGCACCGCCATTCAATGTGATCATGGCTGATCATCCAACTCAGTATCCCGCACCTGCCTTCTCTCCATACCCCCTGATCCCTTTAGCCACAAGTGCCACATCTAACACCCTCTTAAATATAGCCAATGAACTGGCCTCAACTACCTTCTGTGGCAGAGAATTCCAGAGACTCACTACTCTCTGTGTAAAGAATGGTTTCCTCATCTCGGTCCTAAAGGAATTATCCTTAGACTGTGACCCCTTGTTCTGGACTCCCCCAACATTGGGAACAATCTTCCAGCATCTAGCTTGTCCAACCCCTTAAGAATTTTGTAAGTTTCTATAAGATCCCCCCTCAATCTTCTAAATTCCAGCGAGTACAAGCCGAGTCTATCCAATCTTTCCTCATATGAAAGTCCTGCCATCCCAGGAATCAGTCTTGGAATCAGATGCGGCGTAGACGGAGGAAGTGGGAGTAGGGGATGGAGTCCTTTCAGGAAGCAAGGTGGGAAGAAGAGTAGTCTAGGTAGCTAAGGGAGTCAGTGGGTTTATAGTGGATGTCGGTCAGTAGTCTATCACTGGCGATGGAGAAAGTGCGGTCATGAAATGGTAGGGAAGTGTCGGAAATGGTCCAGGTGTATTTGAGTGCCAGATGGAAGTTAGTGGTGAAGCGGATGAAGTCAGTCAGTTGTGTGTGGGTGCAGGAGGTAGCACCAAAGCAATAGTCGATGTAACGGAGGTAAAGGTCGGGGTGGGGCCCTGGTACGCCTCAAACAAGGATTGTTCGATGTACCGACAAAGAGGCAGGCGTAGCTGGGGCCCATGTGCGTGCCCATAGCTACGCCTTGTATTTGGAGGAAATGGGAGGAGTCAAACGAGAAGTTATTGAGGGTAAAGACCAACTCCACTAAGGGGATGAGAGTATCAGTGGACGGGTATAGGTTGATTCTCCGGTCGAGGAAGAACCAGAGGGCTTTGAGACCATCCTGGTGGGGGATGGAGGTGTAGAGTGACTGGACGTCCATGGTGAAGATGAGGGGATGGAGGCCTAGAGAATGTAATGCCCATTGACGACGGAGAGTATCTGAGGTGTCTTGAACATAGGTGGGGAGGGATATAAGCAGGGTGGGATAGGATGGAGTCAAGGTATGTGGAAATAAGTTTGGTAGGGCACGAATAGGCAGAGACAATGGGTGTACCAGAACAGTCGAGTTTGTGGATTTTGGGGAGAAGGTAAAATTGGGCCGTACGGGGCTGGGGAACGATGAGGTTGGAGGCGCGGGGAGCAGGGAGCCAGAGTTGATGAAGTCGGTTATGGTGCTAGAGATAGTGGCCTGGTGCTCGTCAGTGGGGTCATGGTCCAGGGGTAAGTAGGAGGAGGTGTCCAAGAGTTGGCGCGTGGCCTCAGCTTTGAGGAGATTGACGCGCCAGACTACCACTGCACCTCCATTGTCGGTGGGTTTGATCACCCAGTCTGGGTTGTTGCTGAGTGAGTTGATGGCTGTACGTTGAGGGGGGTGGGGGGGGGGGGGATGGGGGGAGAGATTGGAGTGAGACAGGGGAGTAGAGAAGTTGAGGTGGTTGATGTCCCGACGGCAGTTTTGGATATAAAGCCGGAAGGCCAGGAGGAGGGGGGTCCATGAGGAGGTGGTTCGTTGGAGATGGGAAAAGGGATCATCAATAGGGGGCGAGGACTCCTTCTCATGGAAGAATGCTGTGAGGCAGAGGGGACGGTAGAAGAGCTCCAAGTCGTGGTGGGCGCGGAACTCATTGAGGTGGGGACGGAAGGAGACTGAGGTAAGACCTCGGCTGAGGACAGACCGTTCGGTGTCGGAGAGGGGGAGTTCAGGGGGGATGGTGAACACAAGGCCGGGATGGGGGTTGTGGCTGGAGGAAGGCAGGTGAGTGAACCGAGGCGACGTCTGGTGGGGGGGGGGGGGGGGGGGGTAGTGGGTGGTCAGGGGGTGGGGGGGATATGAGGATGGTTGTCTGGGTGGGGAAGAGCAGGGGTCACAAAGTTTGAGGGGGGTGGGGAAGACCCAGTGGAACAACAACTGAGGTTACCAGGGTTGGGAGACTGGCACTAGGACCCAGTGCCGTCAAACCCAGGGGAGTGGGAGTTAGCAAGTGGAGGCTTCAGGCTTGGTGCTGGGTCCAGGTTGCAGATAAGGTGACAGCTGCGGGCTGCTGGATGGCAGTGGAGTGGCGAAGGTCGGCGGAACCGAAGGTAGGAGTCCGCGGGCAGTAGTGTCCGGGTCGGCGGGCGATGCGTGGGAGGTCCCGGTGGGCGGATGGTCGTTGGTGCGGCACGGTTTGGCCAGCCCGGTGAGGCGACGAGGTGAGTAGGGCGTGCTGCGACGGCCATGTTCAGAGAGCCCCGGTCCGGCGGCGATGTTCAGTAGGTCCGGTCCGGCCTACTGAATGTGGGTGTCGGATGTGCCGTGTGCGGCTGCAATGTTGGGTGGGTCCAGAGCGAGGTGGGTCGGCCAGGTGCGGATACGAGGTGGATAGGCCCCCACTGCGGATGCGAGGTTCGGCGGGGAAAAAGGGTTAAATAAGCGACATACCTTTTGCTTTGTCCTGCACTTCCAATGATCCAAGAATCTGTGGAGAAAATTCCTCTCCATAACGAATATAAACCTCACCTGCATTTTAATCCCTGCCCCACCCCCTCCCCCCCCCACACCACCAAAACCTCTGGAATCACAAGCACAGCGCCACCGATGGTAGGTTTTGTAACAACGCCACTATCGCACAGCGCCACTGATGGTAGGATTTGTAACTACGCCACGATCTCAAAGGTTTAACACACCTTGGTGCAGCGAGCAGAGCCCCCCCTAGATCTCGAGGCCCTAAACTTAAGTTTGTCTAGTTTATATGTGGAAAGGGATGAGTGAACTTGTTGTGGAGGGAGTGGCCTATACGGAAGGTAGAAAGGGATGGGGATAGTAAGATGTGACTGGTGGTTGGATCATGATGGAGGTGAGGGAAATGTCGGAGGATGATATGTTGGATGCGGGGGCTGTTGAGGTGAAAGGCGATGAGCAGGGGAACTCTATCCTTGTTCCTTCTGGTGGAAGGGGGAGCAAGAGCAAAACTCTTCCCTTCCAGTGGTATAAATCAAATATCTTCCCTCCTGGTGACATAAATGGAACATAGAAACATAGTAAATAGATGCATGAGTAGGCCAGTTGGCCCTTCGAGCCAGCACTGCCATTCAATATGATCATGGCTGATCATCAAAAATCAGTACCCCTTTCCTGCTTTTTCTGCATATCCCTTGATTCCATTAGCCCTAATAGCTATATCTGCAGATTTCTGCTTTATGGGACAACCATAAAAGGCTGTGTAATCATGGCTAGGGCGAGTGGGAACCAATCTGGTACTACCAATATTGCCAGAGGCGGAGACTTGCTTGATCTTGGCCAAGCATCGACTGATGAGGCAAAATGGGGGAAACACATACAAGAACTTTCCACCCCAGTGTAGCGAGAATGCATCTACTGCTACTGCCTCTGGGTCTGGTTCCCATGAAACATAATTTGGTAACTGATGATTTAGCCTGCATGCAAACAGATCAATGTCCGGTACACCATACCGAACGACAATGTCGTTAAACACTTCATGATTCAACATCCATTCTTTGTTGTCATTGAAATCTCGTGACCTGGTGTCCGCCACCATGTTATATCTACCAGGTGGGTAGATAGCTGAAACCCAGATGTTTCTCGTAATACACCAGTGCCAAATGAGGTTAGACAATTTATCACAGGATACAGACTTACCTCCACCCATGTGATTAATTTATGCCACTGCTGTAGTGTTGTCAACCTGAAGTTGAACATGCACATGATGCATATTGCTACAATAAGCCTTTAACCCATAGAGTGCTCCCAACAACTCTAAGTAGTTAATACCATGTGACTGAAGCATCGATGATTCCTGCAGATTCCATCTGCCACTGCAGCTTGAGACGGTGTTGGTAGCACCCCAACCTAGAGCACTGGCATAGTTTGCAGGATAACTGATGGTGTATCAACTAAAATAGTACTAGAGAAATACCAAATATTGGTTGCCCACCATTGTAACTCAGTAATGGCTTCAGCTGGCAACTGCATGGGTCTATCGAGGTGACCTCTATGATGTTTGAGTGCCTGCTCCTTTGTATGTTGTAAGTTTTGGTAGTACAATGGCCCGAACTGAGCAGCTGGGAAAGCAGCCACTAATTTGCCAATTATACTAGCCACATGTCTAATAGAAGGTTGGTTCTTAACAATGAGGTTACTGCAGGCTTCAATTAATTCTAATTGCTTGCCCCAAGGCAGAGTCACTGACATGTGAGTTGAGTTAATGGTGAATCCCAAATAATCAATTACTCTAGATGGTACCAATTTGGACTTAACTGGATGGATTAGGAACCCCAGTTTTTCAAACATGAGTTGGGTAGCTGACACAGATAATTCAGCTAATTCCATAGTCTTCCCAATTATTAAGATGTCATCAAAGTATGCCATGACTATATGATTTTGTGCCCTGAGTAGCCCCAGGACTGGTTTTAGCAATTTAGTGAATAGTCTGGGAGCTGCGGTGAACCCATTAGGCCCCATCCAGCTAAATTTCAAATATCTCCTGTGGTCTTCATGAATGGCCATCGAATAGTAAGCATCTTTGAGGTTGATGCATGCCATGTAACATCCCTTGGAAACCAGTTGTTTGGCAGTAACAAAGTTTTCCATTTTGAAGTGTTTATACTGCACAAAGGTGTTAAGTTCAGTCAAATTAAGGATGATTCAGCATTTTCCATCCTTCTTTTGCCTAGAAAAAATATTGGACACAAATTGGTGAGACTCATGACTCGACTTCTCAATTACCCCTTTCTTGAGTAAAGATTTAATTTCAGCGTGTGCAATTAACACACTCCTGTTGTGAAGGAACAAAAGTGCGGTTCGGTATATGCTGTGTGGGTTGTCCATAATACTCGGGCTCAGATAGCTCCCTTCTTTGGAGCATATCTCTTTGAAGCAACCTCTCCATTAGGTGCTCCATGTGGGTCTCCCAAAAACATTGCCCATAAAAGGAGGAGAATCCTCCTGGCCCGACTCATCCTAGTCCAGGGCCCTGACTGACTTCCTGGTGGCTTTTCTCCCCTGCGGGGTAGCCAAGGTGCTTTCTGTTGGCACTAAGTCTGTAGCCGCTGGCTCCTCTGCTAGCGACCCAGAAGGCAAAATCGGCGGCCACCCGCTACCCGCAGGCCTGTGGTCTTCAGTAGCCGGTTTCGCTGCGGCCCACCTCTTCACCTTAGACATAGTCTCCGCAAAGTTCGAGCACTCTGTGAAAAATAGTAAACAAACTGGGAGCAACGACCTCAGATATAGTATATGCACTTACCTGAGCATTTTAAACTTACCGCTGGAAGGAGCAATGCACCTGCCAGTCAGTCGCTGCGCAATGCGTCAGACGTAATCAGGCACATGCGGACTGGCGGACTTCTTCACGGATCACTCACGTGACTCCAAAGTAAAATATGGATGAGACAACCAATGCTGTGGGGAGTTATGTTGCCAATGTGGTCATCGGTACACTGGGGGCAGGTCAACCATCAAAGGAGTTGACATCGGAAGTATTGGACAAGTCAAACAGCTCAACTATTGCTCAGTTGTTTACATCTTCACTTGCTGTACTTTGGCCGGAAGGTATAAAACACAAGAATGTTCTTCTGTTTGTGACTTAAAGTTTTATTCCCCAAAATGATGAATTTGACATGCTTAGCTCAAGGACTTCATAGAATTGCCGAGCATATACCTAGCTTGTTTCCACATGTCGATCGCCTAGTTTCCAATGTCAAGAAAATCTTCATCAAAGCGCTGTCACGTGTGCAGTTGTTCAAGGAAATGGCACCCCAGATTCCGCTACTGCCTGAGCCCATTTTGACTAGGTGGGGTACATGGCTTTCTGCTGTATACTATGCTGCAAATTTGGAAAAGATACAAGAAATCGTCAACTGTTTTGAAGAAGAAGAATCTGCTGCAGTCAGGATCGTCAGTGAAATCATGCAGAAAAAGTCCCTCCACCGCGATCTTGTGTTTATTGCTTCCGATTTTGCAAACTTCCCACAAGTTATCACTTCCCTTGAGAAACGCGGTGAAACATTAGTGAATAACTTGCAAGTTTTATACAAAGTAACTGACGATATTCGTAAAGTTCCTGGCGATGTAGGTAAAGACATACAAGGAAAATGTGAGAGAGTGATTTTAGCGAACAAAGATATTGAAGAAATAGAAAACATAGCTAAAGTTCTCAAAGGTAATTGTAATGCACAAGATATCAACATGAATATAGAGTCTGTAGCTTGTTTCGGATTTGCACCAGTAACCTCGGCTGTCGTAGAAAGAGGTTTTTCACAACTGAAGCATATTCTGTCTAACCGACGGCATAGTTTAACACCAGAAAATTTGGAAAATAATGCAAGTAATTATGTGCAACAAGGAAACTTTGGTCATTTAATGTAGTATACCTTCATATTATCATTTTAAACCATATTTTGGTGGTGGAAATAAATACCTTTTTATGGCTTTTTTTGTCAATAAATGCCTTTTTCGAGCCTTTTTTGTGATTTTATTATGACTTTTTGCCTGCCTATTTCTGAGTTTTTTAGTGCCTAAACATCCTGGCTCTATTTATGAGATAGGCCTGGAGCAGTAAACGGCAAACATCTGTGTCCCAGATATGGATGGGTGATTCACGAATACTTTATGCCAGTATGAAGAGGAAGTTAATTGTGGTTACATTAATAAATGGGTGCTCCCATTTTGGTTATAGAATATAGAATTATACAGTAGAGTACAGGGGCGGCACGGTGGCGCAGCGGTAGAGTTGCTACCTTACAGTGCTTGCAGTGCTGGAGACCCAGGTTCAATCCCAACTACGGGTGCTCCCTGTACGGAGTTTGTACATTCTCCCCATGACCATGTGGGTTTTCTCCAAGACCTTCGGTTTCCTCCCACACTCCACAGACGTACAGGTATGTGGGTAAATTGGCTCGGTATATGTGTAAATTGTCCTTATGTGTGTAGGATAGTGTGGTCAGTGCCGACTCGGTAGGTCGAATGGCCTGTTTCCGTGCTGTATCTCTAAATACAACTGCATATACATCGGTCCAATAAGTTCTTGGTGTGATTCTCCAGTTGTCAGTCAGATGCCTTGTTGGCTGTGGCAAACATTTTCCCTCAATTCTTTTCTGGTAGCATTACATCTATGCCCCCATGATTATCTATCTCTGCGCAAGGGAATTAAATTTGTTCTGTTCACTCTGCCCACACCTCCCATCATGATATTCATCTCAAGTAAATTTCTCCGTCACCTTCTGTGGAAAAAACCCAATCCTTTTATTTTTTTCTGCGTAACTGTTAATCTACAGGCTTGTTGGTTTACTTCCTGACTGCCTTATATTTTGCTCATATCGCGCTTGGGCAGCTTACAACCCAGCGGTATTAATATTGATTTCTCTAATTTCAAGTAATCCTTGCATTCCAGCCCTCTCCACCCCTCCCGCACCTGCTAGTCATCCTGCTAGCTTCACTGTTCTTAGTGCTTTTTTATCACCTCTTCCACAGCAAACAATGGACCATTGTGGGCTCCACCTTTCCATGATTATCGGTGCTGGCTCTGATTTGTTCTGTACCTTTTCATGCCTCTAGTTTCCTTTCCCCGGACTCTCAGTCGGAAGAAGAATCTTGACTCAAAACATCACCTATTCCTTTTTATCCAGAATTGCTGCCTGACCCCTTGAGTTATTCCAGCATTTTGTGTCTATTTTCAGCCTGATTTAGTTATTTTGGAATTTTAAGTTTTACTTGTTGGCATGCTAATGACGTTGCTAATTCTCAGGTTCCAGGTATGTGCTGAGATGGAGCTATCATCTAACCTGGGACATCTTCCTCAGCCCTTGATGGTTTCTTTTGGGATCCTTTGGCACGCTGTGCTGTATCATACTGTACATGACCTTCTGTGCCATTTTACCCACGTTAAATGTTGCAGCACCTCTAGAGAAACTGGCATCTGTCCTGCCTCATATTTTCCCATGTAACTAATCACACTGGCACAGAAAGCTGTCCTTGATGCAGTTTAGAAATTCAACCCCATCTAATCATCTAATCATTTCACATTATTGTCGACCCAAGTAATACTGGCTAAGCTGAAATCCTCTCCTTCTACATCACTCTTTACCTCTCTGGGATTTCTCCTCTATCTCCTGCTGGCTCTTGGGAGACCTGCAATATAATCCCAGGAAAACGATTGTTCTTTTTGTTCCCAAGCTCGACCCACAAGCCCTCATTTGAAGAGCCTACTCTAGCATCCTCCCTCGTGACTGTGCTGTCACGATTATCTCTATGATTGATAATGCAATGCTTATTCCTGTTTTACCATCCCTCCCCACTCCACACCATTCATCCCCCATCCCACCTAAAATATCTTTACCTTGTAACGTTGAGTTGATGGTCCTGTCCTTCTTTCAACTGTATTTCATTAATTGCCATTCTGCCATATTTCCACATGCTGATTATTGATTTAAGTTTACTTGGTTTACCAATCAGGTATCCTGTATTAATATAGCTACAATCTCCCATGTGTCCATTATACCTCTGTCTATTCTGCCTACTGAACTGACATAGTTTTCAATATATGACTGAACTGTGCAATCAACTATACACAGCCCTTCCCATTGACTTGCCAACCTAGTTTCTACCCATATTGTTGATGATGACATGCACCATAATCACTGGCTGTTCACCATTCCCTTTCAGAGTGCCCTGCAATTGCTCCGAAACATCACTGACACTGGCACCAGGAAAACAACATATCATTTGTGAGTCTTGCTTACGAGCTAGATAGGGCTCTTAAAGATAGAGGAGTCGGGGGATATGGGGAGAAGGCAGGAACGGGGTACTGATTGTGTTAATATTGGCTAAATTAAAGACACCATAAAATGGAGGATCCATGCACTTGTCAGAATTGCTTAACCCTTGTTAGCTGAACTTTACAGGCTTTGATTGGCGCCACCCAATCCAGGCTCAGACTGATATGCAGTATGGTGAGGGGTCCAGGTGTTCTCCCTGTTTCTCTTAAATTGATAACATGTATAGCAGTTTTGCAAACTAACCTTAAATGCATCATTTCTATTGGATCGCTGCAAAAGCATTGTAAATAGTATAAATAATGTTGCAAGACGGTCATCCTGTTAATTGATGATTGGTCGAACTGTTGAGCCTTGGAGAAATTGTTTGATTCTCAGGGCACATGTTTCAATGTTTGTTCTTGTTTGCTTCCTACTGGAGCTTTCTTTCTTATACAATGTATTAGATGCTGTATTATTGGGTTAAGGAAATGTCTGTTTGTATGGGGTTAATTGATATCTGTAATTGAATTGTAAAGGGACCCACCCCCATGTGGTTCAGCCCCTCGAGGTCCTGGGACCTATAAAAGTCCACTGCCACAAGGTCCTGTGTCGATCTTCTGGGAGAGCGCTTAGGACAGCGTGACCTTCTGGAATGTCTCTGTTTGAGCGAGGCCTGGAGGGCATGAACAGGCAGATACGAGGATCGAACCGGCGGTGGTTAGGTACAGTAGTGGGAACTGTATTGTGTTTTGTTAAAATAAAGATTAGTTAATCAAGTGCTTGATTCAGTGGTTTTTGAATGAAACTAGACTGGGGGGAAGCTTAGAATGAGCAAGTTACAATTGTGGATGATCAGCCATGGTCACATTGAATGGCGGTGCTAACTTGAGGGGCCGAATGGCCTATTCTTGCATCTATTGTCTATTGTCTATTGTTGCTGGCCTATAATTCCAAAGACATTAATGATTATTAAGGGTGACTTAAAGGGGAGCAGTCTCATTCCATGGAGAAACTAAACAACTTGCTTCATTAATATAATTTGAATCTGTCATTATTATTAATTCTGGCCTGTCTGTGGCTTTGTACACAGCTGAATGGGTAATCACTCTCTAAAATGGCCTAGTAGGTAATTTGGTAGTCTCAAACTATAACACCAATGTCTAATCACAAGAGTGTAAAATTACATGCTTGGCAGCAGTTAAAGGAAGCATCTCCCTGGTGACTAAAACAGCTGGAAGGCTACAAAAAGATGAAAATATTTACATTCTAATACATGCTGACCAAGCACTCACACTTTTGATGGCTGGAGACGAAATGCAACAAAGCTAACCATGCGTTAGAGGAATTCAGCAGGTCAGGTGGCATCTGTGGAGGGAATAGACAGATGATATTTTGGGTTAGGACCCTTCTTCAGACCGATTGGAATAGGGGGGAGAAGGCTGGAAAAGAGGGGTGGAGTATAGGATAAAGCCTGGCAGCTTAATACAGAAGGGGGATGGGGGGTGGGGTGGGGTTACCTTTTGTCTTTTCACCTCTGGACTTTTCATTTGCCTCACCCACTTGCCAATGAAACCCCTCTCGCCTGTATCCACCTATTAATTAAGATAAACAAAAACTGCTGGAGTAACTCAGCGGGACAGGCAGCATCTCTGGAGAGAAGGAGCATTCGAGACCTTCTTCAGACCGACCTGACTTGTTTCACAACAGTGGTTGTAGCTTACAGAAGATAAAACATAATCCAGCAAAGTAATCCACCTATTACTTGCCATGTTTTGCCCAATCTCCCCCACCTCTCTTTACCAGCTTTCTGCCCTTCCTCCAATCAGAAAGAAGAAGGGTCTTGTCCCAAAACTTTTCCCAACCTGTTGATTTCTTCCAACATGTTGTGTTTTGCTCTGGAATCCAGCATCTGGAATTGTTTGTGTCTCTCTCTTAACCTTGTGCTGGGTGGCTGTTATTCCTTGGACTGGTACATGGTTCTGTTCAATTAGGATATGTTTCACAACAGTGGTTGTAACTTACAGGAGATAAAACGTAATCCAGCAAAGTGCTTTTTTAAAAACATTCTTACTATAAAATACATATTAAATTGAACGGCAGGGTATACAAAGGTTAAGTAGCTAATAAAACTACACCACCTTCATTGATTGTTGCTAATGCCAGTATTAAGGAGCTCAGCGTCGCAGCACTAAAATGACAAGAGTAAAAGAAATGGAAGAGGAGACGAATGTGCCTACTCATAGGATGCAGCCTTGAAATCAATGGAACACTATTCAGCAATGAAGAAAAGTCTCGGAAACATTTCAACTGAAGGGTGTGGTGAAATAACTGCATTGAGGCTGTTAAATCTCTGAAGCAACCCATGTTTAAATACTGGGAAATTTATTTCAGTAAAATATCTTTTGTTTTTTGCGCCGATGAAGCAATCAGAATTCCCTATTAATTGATTATTCTCTAATTCTGCACAAAAGGTTAGAAAAATATCTAAAAGGGATTCAATTCTGCTGCACACATCATCTCTTTTTGCTTCTGGTTATTATTTGATACAGTTGATCTTTAAATGTGGCTGGAAGACTCAAGGTCGTGTAGGAAAAAAGGTATTAAGTCATCAGAACACAATGCTCAGGAAAGCAATGTCAAATGAATTCCTTATCGCAGAACAGACAACTCCAGTGAACGCATATCTAATCCAAACATTGCCTTTGAGTCTTATACTCAACTGCTGTGTACTTAACTTACTGCGTACCCAAACCACAATTTACCCACAACTATATTGGCCATCCAGACCACAGTATACCCACAGAGTTCATGATGAATTCATGGAATGTGTAGGAAGGAACTGCAGATGCTGGTTTCTTACACTAAAGATAGACACAAATTGTTGGAATAACTCAGCAGGACTGGCAGCATCTCTGGGGAGATTAAATGAGTAACGTTCCAGGTTGAGAGTCTGAAGAAGAGACTTGACCTGAAATGTCACCCATTCCTTCTCTCCACAGATTATGCCTGTCCCACTGAGTTATTCAAGCATTTTGTGTGTATCTTTGGTGAATTCATGATGTACCCAAAGTCTACCCAATCAACTGTTCCTCACTCCTTTCCCAACTTTATGATAGATACACCCCATATTATACATAATAGTAAGATTAAATGAGAACTTACCAGTTTGAAGTTTGATCTTTATTTTATGTGGCGTTATGGTGAGCGATTACGTGAAGAAGCCCCGCCAGTGTGCATGCGCGTCTATCTTCAAAGTAGCGGAGTGAAATCACAGTAACCACATTCGAAGTAATATAGTAAGACTCAGAAGACTCGAACTACCAAATGATCTTTGCGATTATGAGGGCCAGGAGTGGAGGGCACGTAATCGCTCACCGTAACTCCTCATAAAATAAAGATCAAATTTCAAACTGGTAAGTTCTCGTTTAATCTTACTATTTTACTTCATGCGGTAGATCCAGGCCCATACGACACACTGCTTCGGTTGACACAGGGATAAACAAATAATGTATTGAACATTGCTTGAATTATGCAAATTAATGTTTTATTAACAAAAGGAACAATGACAACCCCTTTCTCCCAGGGGGAAATTACAAACCAGAACCCAAAATAGCATGCCCAAATCCTTCCGTCGTGAGGACAGGTTTGTTATAGAACCGTTGAAAATTTCCTTCACTGGACCATCCTGTGGTCCTGAGGATTTAGTCTAAAGGGACGTCCAGTGCCCTCGCTGAGGATGTTGATACCATCCTGGTGGAGTGAGATTTAAACACATCAGTGTCTACTCCAGCACAATCCAAAACCTGTTTCAGCCATCTAGAAATGGTCTGCACCGACACCTTTCTGTGAGGTTTTTTGTGACTGATGAGCATCGTTGTTTCAGAGTTTCTAAGACTCTTGGTGACCTCAATAAATTGATGAAGGTGCGTAACTGCACATAGTCTCAGGTCAATGGGGTATGCTCTAAAGCTCATTTTGGTCCCGGACGTCCCTGGCCTGCTTTGTTTGATTAGATCATATACATGAAACGTAATATTATTTACAGAAGAATGCATGCTGTCCAGTCGTAGCTTTTGCAATATCTGGACTCGTTGCGCTGAAACGAGTGCCATGAGCATGACACTTTAAGTGTTAGTTTTTGGAAAGACAGAGATGTAATTGGAGCCCATTGACGAAGCAGTGTGAGAACTATGCTCACATCCCAGATTTCGGTATATCTAGGTCTAGGAGGGTTCTTGTTAAAAATACCTTTCATGAATCGGGACACCAATGGATGAGATCTGACAGAATGTTGTCCCGACCCCTGCCATAAATAGAAGGACAATGCACTCCTAGCACTATTAATGGCACTATAACTCAATTGCTCGTCAAAATGTAATGTAGCAAGAAACTCCAATACATCAGGTATGCCTGTAGTGTGATAAGATATATTTGACTGTAAGCAGAACATCTCCCATTTCTTCATATGAGATACGTATTGTTTTTTAGTACTATCCCTCCAGACCGCAGTAATCACATCCACGGTCTGACTCAATAGTCCGAGCCCCTGGAACGGTCTCGTCAGAATCTGCAAATTAACAGATTAATACAATCATGTAAAGGGTGACTCTCTCCTGTCACAGGGTGAACCAACAAGTTGCTGCATTTGGGGATAACCATGAATGGCTGTGTCATCAGTCTCAGAACCAATGGGAACCATGGCTGTGTCAGTCGATGTCAGGAACTGCCAAAATGCCTGAAGCGGAGTCCTGCTCAATTTTGGTGAGACATTGACTGATAAGGCAGAATGGGGGCAAAGCGTAGAAGAACATACCTCCCCAATGTAGCGAGAATGCATCCACCGCTACTGCCCCTGGATCCGGTTCCCATGAGACGTATTTAGGTAACTGGTGATTTAGCTTGGATGCAAACAGATCTATGTCTGGCAATCCATACTGGATGACAATCATTTAAAATCTTTTGGATTCAGCATCCATTCTGTGTTGTCATTAAACTTACGTGTCCTGATGTCTGCCACCACGTTATCTCTACCTGTTAGGTAGATTGCTGAGACCCAGATGCTCCTAGTAATACACCAGTGCCAGATGAGGTTAGCCAGATTATCACATGATAATGGCTTAATTGCACCCATGTGATTATTATATGCAACTGCTGTGGTATTGTCAATCTGGAGCTGAACATGTAAATCATGCATTGTTGAACAGTACGCTTTTAGGCCATAGAATGCCCCCAACAATTCTAAATAGTTTATCCCATGCATCTGTAGGATTAATGCCTCTTGCATACTCCATCTGCCGCTGCAACTAGAATTGGTATCAGTGGCTCCCCATCCCGATCCATTCACATCAGTTTACTCAGAATGTTACTAGAACAACATGAGACATTTGTTATCCACCATTGCAACTGAGTGATAGCTTGGACTATCAACTGCATCGGTCTATCGAAATGACCTGCATGTTTTTTGAGTGCCTGTTCCTTAGCTCATTGCACATTCTGATAGTGTTGAGGCCCAAATTGCACTTTAGGGAGGGCCACCACTAATTTGCCAATAACACTAGCCACTCGTCGGATGGAGGGTTGCTGTTCATCTACCAGATTGCTGCAGGCCTCCATAATTTCTAAATTTTTCGCCATAGGCAGTCACTGACATGTTAGTTGAATCAATGGTGAACCCCAAATAGCCAATGATTCTAGATGGCATCAATTTGGATTTAGTAGGATGGATGAGGACCAACCTCTCGAACATATGTTTGGTAACTGTCAAGTCAAACTGTAATGAAAGGACTATTGCTAAATTAAAATCATAAGCGCACAATAGTAGGAAAAGAACATATACCGTACAGGTGAAATGGACTTAAAAGGGGAGGAGTGCGGTGTATGTAATAGAAAAGGTATTACCTGCCTCCAAGTTAAAGGGGGAGGAGTGTTAGGTATGGGATAATTAAGATAAGTAATTGGTGTCTTGTGATGTCTGGGGCAAGTACGCATGAGCAGGGAGACTGGAGGTGGCGTCCTGCAGTAAGATTCCTCCCATGTCTGAGCCTTTATTCAAGACTGTTCAAAGCATCCGAATACACAACAATTGGCAAAGAGGATAAAAGAACGAAGATAAGAACAAGGCCAGCAAGAAGAATTGAAAACAAAGGTTAAAAATAGAAGTAGTATTTGGAAACAAGTGGAACAGCACCAAGCCAAATGGTTTTAGAACCAAATGGATCGGGAAGTAATAGCTCAGGGAAGAGCTAGGAGAACAAGCAGGGTCTGAAAGGGTCACCAAGCACGGTGTCAGCTTACCTGGAATGTATCCAGGGCTGTGCAACCCACAGCCAAGCCCAAGCAGCAGCCACAGACGTCGGGTGGGGACCTAGTACCGTGAAGGCCACGGACAGGTCCAGAGAGCCACCGACAGAGGCTGAGTCTTCAGCCCAACTGGGAACAATCAACCCAGTGGGGGGAGAAAACAGAGAAAGCCCGGTCGAGATCAGAGTCAGCCCGACCGTGAACAGAAAAGGGGACAGGCCCGTGAGAGAAGTTGACGCGGCTAAAACATGAACAGTATAATCTAAGAGACTGTCCGAAAAACTGCCGCGATCGCCAGCAAAAGCATGCAGGACTGATTATCTACAGCACCTGATTAGCAGCCGGGTTTTCACCTGCTAAAAGACTAAACTGTTAAATACCCAGCCTACATCATCCAAATGCCTTCAAAGTAATGGCTGAAGCAATAAATCAAGTGGAACTGTAAATTAATTGCTGAATCTGCCAAAATAAAAAGGGAAAAAAATGGAAAAGAAGTGTTTGGTCATTGAGTGAAATCCAGTTCATCATTTCAGAGTGGATGAATCAGATCCCTTTCAAGCCGGGAATCTGCACAAAAACATTAGAAGACTTGACAGTAACTGAAACAGAAAATACAGCTGCCTCCTGTGTGTTACCTACAATCAGAACATCATCCAAGTATGCCATCACAATGTGATTCTGAGCCTGGAGTAGTCCCAATACTAGCTTCACCAATTTTGTAAATAACCTAGAGGCTGAGGTTAACCCATTAGGCAAAGTTTTAAACTGCCACAGCTGTCTCATCCAACTAAATTTCAAGTATCTACGGTATTTGTAATGAATTGGTACTGAATAATATGCATCTTTCAGATCTATACTTGCCATATAATATCCTTTGGTAACCAGTTGCTTAGCAGTACTGAAAGTTTCCATTTTAAAGTGTTTATATTGGACATAGGAGTTCAGTCGGGTAGGTCTAGAATGACTCGACACCCACCATCCTTCTTTTGTTTTGGGAATATATTAGACACAAACTGCTGAGGCTGATGAGCCGTCCTTTCAATTACCCCTTTTTTGAATAATCTTTCAATTTCATCTTTTGCCTGTAAAGTTTCTGGTTTTGAAAACACCAATTCGCGACTTGGTGTATGTTGAGTGGGTGGATGTAATTCAAAAATAAGCTCAATTCAAAACCCCTGGATACTGTCCAGTATAAACGGATCTGATGTTATGCAGCACCATTCATTGTAGAACAATTGTAATCTACCACCTACTGGTCTCTAGGGGATATGTCCTGGACAGGTCCAGCTGCTCGTACCTCCATGGTTGCTGGATTCTTTTGCCTCCTTATTCTGCTGGGGATGTGCACTGGTGCATGCCAATGGTGTAGTGATGGGAAAGCCCGGCTTGGTACCTTGCCCCGCACCAGCATCTGTGACCTGTCTGAAGGGGTATGGTCGATCAGGCGGCATCCTGCTTGTGGAATGTGATTTGATAAGGCCGATCGTCTTCGCCTCGTCAACTAAGTTCTTGACTTGCTTTGCCAGATTTTCACCAAGCAACAAGTTTGGTGGTTGTTTGTTGGAGGATCTGCACAGTGCTGCAAATTTTGGATTTAAAATTGGCATGATGGCATTTTTCCTCAGGCAGTTGATCTCAAAGTGGGTGTTACACAGCAGGGCTATGCCGTTATGCTTGTTCCGATTAGTTTTAAGATTTTCTGCAGCCTTAGTTCATGCGATCGCATGGTTGCACCCATTTGCCCCCAGATGGCCTGGTTCACAGTGCGCACTCTGTGATGCACAATTAACAGGTGTTTCATATTGTTTGAATGTTTCATCCATTGTTGATTCTTGGAGCTGGTGAGGGGTCATGTAATTAATGTTTCTGGCCAGATTTTCCTCCATTTCCTCACCAGTTCCTGCCGGTTTGGCAAATTTGCATGCCACATCCGGCACACCTGGAACTAAGCTTGTGTGCTTTGGGTATGCTCCTCTGCTCCACCACCAACTTCAGGGTCAGTAGCATAATGCCCTGGCTCTCCCTGCTCATGCATGAGGGAGGTATCTGGTGCTGCTGGTATGTGCCCCCATGCAGACCAGCGGACGTATGGTTCTTCCTGTTGGTACAGGTCTTCCCTGTATAGACCTCTGCTGGAGGTTGCTGCTGCGGGCTGCTGGGGAAACCCGGGAGTATAGAACCCTGGTTGGAACACCTCATGATGGAGTATCCTTTCCATGAGGAGCTCCATTTTGTTTAGACGTCCCCAGATGTCTTTGCTGTGGGAGGAGAGTCCTCTTGGCCTGACTCTGATGAGTCGACAGGCCTTACCGACTTTCTTTTGGGCTTCCTCCCGACTGGAGTGGCCATGGTGCTCTGTGGCACCGGAGTCGCTGCCGCTGGTTGTACTGTCGGCAGTTCTGGAGCCGGCGTAAGCGCTCGCCCGCTGGCTGCAGTCCTGATGTCAGTTTCCCTGACTTTGCTGGCGGCACGCCTCGCCCTCCCTTTAACTGATTTTTCCATGTTCCCGCTGGCTCCTGAAACCAGTCTTACAGAACTTTGGGAACATTCGCAGCGTAGTTTAAAACTTACCTGAGAGTTTTTAACTTACCGCTGGTGGAGCTGCGCTCTCTAGCCCATCGCTGCGCCATGCGTCTGACGTAATGACGCGCATGCGCACTGGCGGGGCTTCTTCACAGAATCACTCACGTGACTCCGAAGTAAAATCCACTGTGCACAGAACCCACCGTGTAACCCACAATGTATACACTCCGTAGAAAACAGCATCCAGCATGTTGTGAATTCCACCATAGTGCATCAAATTTACTTCTGTACTATGATTTCCTTCATTCATACAGAATCCATATTCAACAAATATTTCAAGTACTGTATAAAAGTTTTATCAACAGGTAATTGTTAAATTTATGGTCTTATTCTTTGCTGCTTTTGAATGGTCAAGCTTCATCCATGTGATGAGAAATTATATTAATATGGTGGTGAAAAGGCAGGGGACTGATCAGCTCAGAAGGTTATCATCCAATATTCTCACACAAAAATCAGAGCAGGAAAAGACATGAATATAAGAGAGGAGTAGCCCTACAGGTGCCTTGATCCCATTTATTTTGTTTGTAGACAAAAATGCTGGAGAAACTAAGTGGGTGAGGCAGCATCTATGGAGCGAAGGAATAGGCAATGTTTCGGGTCGAGATCCTTCTTCATATTTTGCTTGGATAGTTTACACCCCAGCGGTATGAACATTGACTTCTCCAACTTCAGATAAACCTTGTTTTCTCTACATCCCCTTCCCCTTCCCAGTTCTCCCAATAGTCTTACTGTCTCTGACTGCATTCTATCTTTGTCCCGCCTCTTCCCCTGACATCCGTCTGAAGAAGGGTCTCGACCCGAAACGTCGCCCATTCCTTATCTCCAGAGATACTGCCTCACTCACTGAGTAACTCCAGCATTTTGTGTCTATCATGAACACCTGATCTATATATAATCCAAACGCCCAAATGAGCATTTGGGAGATGGGTGGGATGAATTTACCAGTTGCGTTTGATGAGGCATCGTCGGCTATGTGGGATCTTGGTTTGTGGGAATATCTGAATGGTTGCGTTTAACCTTAGCTTAACTACACATTGCCCTTGGTTGGCAAAAGCTTTTAGTTTCATTTAAATATAGTGCCAGGTGGCTGATCCAGCTTGTGAACTGTTTACATTTTGAACAGCTTCAAGGAACGAAACTCCCTTTTATCCAGGGATTTGTCTATTTCCATTTTAAGCCTATCAAATGATTCACCCTCTGCGGCAGATATTTCCAAAGATATCCTACCATCTGAAAGAAGATAATTTGAAATATACCTTATTTTAAATGACCAGCACCTTATTTTGTAGCAATGTCACCATGTTTGTTTACTTTAGTTTAGTCTATTGTCATATGTACCGAGGTACAGTCAAAAGCTATTTTGTTGCATGCTATCCAGTCAGCGGAAAGACTATACATGATTATAATCAAGCTGTCCACAGTGTGCGGATACAGTATAAAAGTAATAATGTTTAGTGCACGATAAAGTCCAGTAAACTCCAATTAAAGATAGTCTGAGGGTCTCCAATGAGGTAGATAATAGGTCAGGACCGCTCTCTAGTAGGTGATAGGATGATTGAGTTGTCTGATAACAGCTGGGAAGAAACCACTCAAGTAAAAGCATCTCAAAATGTACCAAGTCTCTTTAGGATTTTACATGTTTGAATAAGGTAACCCCTCATTCTTCTAAACTCCAAGAAATACCATCACAAACCGTTTATCAACTCTTGACACGACAACCCTTTCATCCCAGGCATTAGCTTACTGAATCTCCTATGTACTGACTCCAATGTTCCTTTTTCTTACCTCAAGTTCCTTCCCCTCTAACTTTCAGTCTGAAGAACGTTCCGACCCAAAACATCACCCATCATTTTCCTGCCTGATCCGTTGAGTTATTCCAGCACTTTGTGTCTATCACCAATGTTACTGTACCCTGTTGTAGGTAGGGGAACCAAAACCATCCACTGTATTCCGCATGTAGCTTTACCTAGATCCTGCCTGACTCCCTTTTTTACTATTGTGAACTCATTGCAATAAATACCAACAGTCTTTTTCCTTTTGTTCAACCTTCCTACTAACATTCAGTGATTCATGTACGATCCCTCTAAAGTTAACTCATTTATTGTCTCTCTCCAGTTAAATAATAGTCCACTGTTTGATTCCTCTTACTAAAGAGCATGATCTCATATTAGTCTACTTTAAACTCCATTTGCCAGATTGTTTCCTAATCATTCAATGTAATGATAACCCATTGCAGAAACACAACAGGCTCCTCACAGCATGCCCTTCAATCTGCACATGAAATGCAGAGTAAGAGTCAAGTTAAGAAGGTTTATTGTCATGTGTCCCAGATAGGACAATGAAATTCAGTTAAGCCCCTGTCCCACTTGGGCGACCTAAACAGTAACCTCTGGCGACCTTGGCCGCTGCAAGGTCACCACGAGGCCGCAGGAGGTTTTGGTCACTCTCCCTAATGGTCGAAAGTGGTTCCGCGTGGTCGAGGCTTCATCCAGGTTGCTACTTTTTTCCCCAACATGTTTAAAACCGGCCTCAACTAAAAATAGGTTGCGGTTGGTGGAAGCCAGTGGAGTGGGGTTGCTATTTACTTATAGGCAGTTCAAGGCCATCTCCTTCGCTGACCGGCCATTTTGATTAGTTCACTGGAGTTTCACAATGTAGAAGACCCACCGGTTGTTAAAATGCCCGCTAAACTTTATTAAACTTCTTAAAACTGCCTCCACTCCTTCTCCCCCCCATTCTCCTCCCCTTCTCTCCCCCTCCTCTCACCCCTACTCTCTCCTTCTCTCTCCTTCTCCCTCCCCTACTCTGTCCTTCTCTCTCCTTCTCTCCCCCCCGCGCTCTCTAAAGGACATTAGGGAGAGTGACCGTGCTCTGTAGCAGCCGTTTACCTTCCTCTTCATTGCACAGACAGCGCTCCTCCGCTCTCCATGGCCCCCACCTTTGCGATGTGTTGCGTGTGTGCGGTCTAGCTGCAGCTCATGCTTCAGTCGATCCAGCTCGCGGTTTCAACGCGTCTGGTCGATCCAGCTCGAGGCTTTCCAGGCGAGTGACCAAAACCTCCTGTGACCTCGTGGTGACCTTGCAGCGACCTTGGGTTGCGGGCAAGGTTGCTAGAGGTTGCTGTTTAGGTCGCCCAAGTGGGACAGCGGCTTTATGCTCCAATGTTATGAAATCTTAGTCAGACCTCAGTTGAAATACTGTATGCACTTCTGGTCACCAAAGAATCGGAAGGATGTGATAGTGCTGGAGAGGTTGTAGAACATACTCAATAGGATATTGCCTGGTCTGAAACAGTTGAAATATGGGGAGAGACTGGAGAAGCTGCATCTATTCTGCTTTGATCGGAGAAGATTAAAAGGGGACATGAATGACACATATGACAGTTATGAGGGCTGTAGATGGGGTAGACTGTAGAAAATTCTTCCTCACATCAGCGATAAATAAAATCAGAGGACATGGAGGGTGATGGGTAAGGGGGAAAGGGTTTAAAGGGGAAATGAAGGAGAGAGCTAAATGGCTGGATTGCCTGCCTGAGTATGAATCTGGATTGTGGACAGCATTTCAGAAGTGGGGCATACAAGGCTATGGACCAAGGTCTGGAGATGGGATTAGAATGGAAAAGTGCCCACTGATTGGCATAGATGAGTCGGGCCTATGGCCTATTTCCATGATATACATTTCTATGATTATCAACTTTCCTTGTCACATTCTAAGAAAAAGAGTAAATATGTCAGATGATTTACCTTTCATCAAAGCATGTTGAAAAGGTTTTATCATATTCTCTTTCATAAATGGTTAGTTATTTTCTCTTTAATTTCATTTCGGAGTCACGGCTGGAGGAGGAGCGCGCCTCACCCCCAGCCCTTCATAAGAGACACTCAGGTAGGTACAACTAACCTTGAGCTGATTGATTTCTGTGTGAAAACTGTTTATTCACAGGAATCCATGGATAGGAGCAAAAATACAGGTCGCAGAACTTCTGAAAGAAGTCAGCGGCCACTTTTCCCGGAGCTGCACGCTACAACGGCAACACCCGCTAGTCGGGCCGGGAAAAAGGCGCGAAAGTCGGGGAGCCCTACGACTACAGGACCCGACCCTCCAACACAGCTGATTTCAGAGCAGCAGAGTGGGAATATCGCGCAAGAGCAGGTCAGACAAAACCTTGACTCTTCATCACTATCTCCCCCTGTTAGGGAGAGTCTAGCAGACATGAGCAAACGTGTTACCCGTTCTACGGCACGGTCTTTCTCCCCAGCCACTCAAGTCACTCGAGGACAAGCTAGCGGAAGAGCTACACTTCAGTTGACCAGCCCTGGTGGGGCTGACTTTTCACCGGAACAAACCACAAGACCGCGGACAGGTGAACAATTGAGACCAGGGTCTACTGGCCTATCAACTATGGCCGGTATAGACTCACCACCTAGGAAGGCCACTAAATCTCGGGCAGGTGGAGTCTCATCTCGGTCACCGCACCCCCCATTAGTGGCAGGATGTGACCGTACGTCGCCTTCGTCCCTTAGGAGGACAGGCGGCAAGCCCGCGTGGACATTGGGACACCACGCTGTGACGGCAGGTGCTGACTTTCCACCGCACATGTCCATTGAGACTAGAGGGCCGTTTTCGTTCGAAAGACGGCGAACGAGCGGCAGGTCTGCGCGGGAGTCGACGAGCCCCGCAGCAGCGGCAGGTAGTGACTTCCTATCATAACATCCGAGTTCTTACCTCGACGAGGTACGGGCCAGTGATAGAAGCCTCAGGGGTTCTTTTGGACCTGAGGGTTCTGACCTATCCGCATTTGGCGGAGATGGTCGTACAGAACGGATGGAACTCATGATGGAGCGTATCCTACAACAAAATCTCCAGCAGCAGGACATCATGCCCTCCAGTTCAAGGAGATTCTCGATGGGGGGAAATATATCCCCATCATCAATGGGAAGCGCAAGGGAACAGCCAGGGGAAGAGAAAAAAATTTGAATACATGAACCTATGGCACCTGAAATTGCTCAGGAAGAACTGTTGGGAGTGGTATCCAAGTTCGCGCAACCCAAGTCTTCGGGTCAACCTCTTAAACCCAAACTGGCTGCCAGTATTGATTTCCTTGCCACCCATCAATTACAAGATCAGGTCCATACCGAAGCCATGAATCGGTGTAAGGCTCCAAACAACTGCAACTCACTTAATGTGCCAACACCTATTTGGGGTAATATCAGCCCAGGAATCAGAGCACAAGAAATAAAGTTGCAAAAGATTCTGAAACTGCTCACATCGGGGATTACTGCGTTTGCAAGATCGGTGGATGGGATGGAATTGAGCACTGAACAAGAAGATGCTCTTGCTTTACTGTGTAACACCCAGTATGAAATCAACGCGTTCCGGAAAGCTACCATCAAGCCGACTCTTAACCCGAAATTTGCGGGTTTATGCAAGGCATCCCCGATGCTACCACCAAGACAGTTGTTTTGAGAAGATCTGCCGAAACAGGTCAAGGATTTAGATGACCAAGCGAAGGCAGTTGTATTGATGAGGCCACACCCTTCGAACAACAGAGACTACCATACTCCAGACCTCGGGGGCCACCCGAAAGGTCAGCAAGGACCTACACGCCGGCAGCACCACATTATCAGCAACATCAACAGCAGAAGCCTTTTTTAGGACAAGGCCCGCAGCGGCTGGCGTGGAAGATGCGGCAGCCGCAAAACCCAGCACCTCCACGATTCACCAAAAATGTCAAGGACCGCCGCTAACCATGGAGGTAAGGCGGTCTGGTTTTCATGCACAAGTTGCATGCATACCCTCACATATTGGTGGGAGATTGCGATTCTTTAAGGATGCATGGGATGCTATCACCTCAGATGTGTTTATATTACAAAGTATTCAGGGGTATGAAATTGAGTTCATAAATGAACAACTTCCCCAGTCTCAACATGTACCAGACCGCAAGTTTACACTTTCCAATAAGGAAATAGCGGAAGGACATGCTGAAATTTTAAGACTACAAGACAAAGGGGTGATAGAAAGAACGATTCACGAACCAGTTGAGTTCGTATCCAACATCTTTACTAAAATCAAAAAAGATGGTGGATGTCATGTCATTATTGACCTAACCCAGTTGAATACCTTTGTAAAATACACCCATTTTAAAATGGACACGTTTGAAACAGCCAAATCATTGGTTTCTAGGGGCTGCTTCATGGCATGCATCGATTTAAAAGATGCATACTATTCAGTATCCATACGGAAACGTCACAGGAAGTTCTTGAAGTTTGTTTGGATGGATCAACTTTGCCTAATGGGCTTACTACAGCCCCTAGATTATTTACCAAATTACAGAAGCCAGTGTTAGCAACACTGAGGAGACAAAACCATATAGTTATGGCATATTTGGATGATATCCTAATTATAGGAGATACCATGGAATCAACAAAATTGGCAGTCACAGCCACTGCATCATTATTCCAAAAAATGGGGTTTATAATCCATCCAGAAAAATCAAAGTTCTACCCATCACAGGTTATGAACTATTTGGGATTCACAATTGATACCAATCAAATGATTACTTCCATACCAACTAACAAAGCTACGGACGTCATCGAGGCATGTAATAAACTTGTCTGCGCCAGTATACCAACAATTAGACACGCTGCTAAGGTAATTGGGAAATTGGTAGCCACATTCCCAGCTACTCAATTTGGACCTTTACATTATCAAAATTTACAAAGATCCAAGATGTCAGCAATGAAATTGAATGCTGGACATTTTGATAGCCCTATGCAGCTGTCAATTAAGGCAAAATTTGAGTTACAATGGTGGATTGACAATATTCGTAACTCATTCAAGTCCATCATTGTGCCTTGTCCGTCAGTGTATTTACAAACTGATGCAAGCTCCCATGGCTGGGGAGCTACTGACAACAATTCTAGTTGTGGTGGCAGATGGGACTCACAGGAATCTACCCTTTTGTTATCACAAGGGATAAATTATTTGGAGATGCTAGGAGCATTTCACGGACTAAGAGCTTATTGTTCAAACGTTACTGGTACTCATGTCCGTCTCCAAATAGACAATACCACTGTGGTGGCATATTTAAATCATATGGGTGGTATCAGGTCGATTTCTTGCGATGAATTGGCTAATTCAATTTGGTTCTGGTGCATAGAACAAAATATTTGGATATCAGCTACCTATCTTCCAGGTAAGCTCAATACAGTGGCGGACACCAGGTCATAAGTGTTCAATGATAACATCGAATGGATGTTAAATCCTCAAATATTTACTAAAATCACAGCCAAATTTGGTAAACTGGATATGGACCTTTTTGCGTCGCGGTTAAACCATCAGGTACCAACATATGTATCGTGGGAACCAGATCCTGGGGCAATAGTGATAGGCGCTTTCTCGCTGCACTGGGGGAAATGGTATTTCTATGCATTTCCTCCATTTTGCCTCATCAGTCGGGTATTGCGGAAAATCAAATCAGATTCTGCAACAGGTATTTTAATCATACCCGACTGGCCAACACAACCATGGTATCCGGTGGTCCTTGGGATGATTAGAGAACCATGGGCAATTTTGAAAAAGTGCCCTGAATTGGTGACTAACCCCACTACTGGGGAATACCATCCGTGCCACAGTCATTTGAACCTATTGGCCTGCGGGTTTTGAAGAGACCCCTGCTACAATATGGTCTCACACCAAGGACCATGGATAACATCGGAGCATCGTGCAGAGAGTCTACAAGACGGCAGTATTTAACCCAAATAAGAAAATGGGAGGCCTACTGCACTTGGATAAATATCTCATATGACTCTGTCACGATACCACATGTGCTGGAATTTCTTGCGGGGTTGCATCATGACGAACATCTCAGCTACAGCGCCATCAACAGTGCCAGAAGCGCACTATCTTCTTACCTTTCCATCGAAGTAGGATCACACAAACTAGTGTCCAAATTGATGAGGGGTATTTTCAATTCAAACCCTCCCCGACCACGTTACAACGTTACCTGGGACATTGGGGTAGTGCTGACCCTACTCAGGACATGGTCACCCATGATTGGACTTCCATTGGACAAACTCACCTTGAAATTGGTGATGTTGATGGCGCTAACATCAGCACAACGGATACAGACATTACATAAAATCAATATCGACAAAATGGTCTCTAGCCCGGAGAGAGTAACTTTTTACATTGACGAGTTCCTGAAGCAGTGCAGACCTGGATTTACAGGGCTGCAGCTGGTTTTTCCAGCATACCCCGCTGATGTGAGGCTCTGCTTAGCCACCCATATCCGTCACTACATAAAAGTGACGCGTACCCTAAGGGGAATGGCGAGGAATCTGCTGATAAGCCATAAGAAATCACATCACAGGGTGATAGTGCAGACGATCTCCAGGTGGCTCAGGGTCGTATTGGATGCAGCAGGTATTGATATTAATATCTTTAAATCCCATTCTACCAGGGCTGCATCCACATCGGCGGCGAGGGTCATGGAGGTGCCCATGGACCATATTCTTGCCAAAGCGGGCTGGGCTAGTGAAGCTACTTTTCAGCGGTTTTACAATAAACCTCTTACCGCTCCTGTTATGTTCGCAGAGGCCGTGCTGAGTGCTGGTCAGCAACATACAGTTGTCCCCAAGAAAGGGTTTTTTTGTTTGTAATTAATAAACATTATTATTTTTCGGTACATTCAGCCTGAAACATGTTTTATACTCCTTCCATCAATATTGTGGCTGTGTGAGAGCATGGACGTGATCCAGGGCATGTAATCACAGAGAGTTGAAATCTTCACGAAGTCACTCACGTGACTCCGAAATGAAATAGTAAGATTAAATGAGAACTTACCAGTTTGAAGTTTGATCTTTATTTTATGAGGAGTTGCGATGAGGGATTTCGTGCCCTCCGCTCCCAACCCTCTACTATAAGGTCAACTGGTATATAGAGTCTCTTCAATCTTACTATAACAAGTCATTTCTTTGTTGTTGGTTCTGTGATTCCACACCGCTGCTTTGAAGAATGTCGCTCATGCATGCTGGTGGGGTCTTCACGAAATCCCTCATCGCAACTCCTCATAAAATAAAGATCAAACTTCAAACTGGTAAGTTCTTGTTTAATCTTACTATTATTGACCTCTATATCTTGCCAATGATAGAAATTAAACTAACTGGCCTATTTCTCTGCCTTCTCTCTTCTTCCCTTCTGCTACCTGCCCTAAAATTATTATGTTTTGAAAATAATCAAATAATGTGCCCACTATTTCCACAGTCGCTTCATTTAAAATCCTTGGCTGTGGGATATTGGGTTCCAATGATTTTTCACCAATTGCTCCATGGGTTTCTCTAATACTTTGTACCATCTGGCTGTGATTTTTACGTGAATCTCCCTGTTACTTGAAATCTTCCTTTAAAATCCACAGGATACCCTTCAATGCTCATTGCACTGCCCAATGTTTCCCCTTCCTTACTATTAGTGAGGATCAGTGTAGCATTATTGCCTTAGGTGAGATTGATTACTTCAACAATTAATATTGACCTTTCAAGTCTCATAACTCAGAATGGCACAGTAAGCACATCCACCGTTATCCAAACAAGTCTGGTTTATTTGAGAATTGGATAGTTAATACTCACGTTAAATGACCTGTAATCGAGCGAATTTGCAAATGGGCTGTTTTTAATCATGATTTACAGAAATACTGAACCAAGCAAAAGGTTATCCTTGCAATGCATTTATGTTAAGCTGCACCAAGCTATTTGAACTTAACTTTTGAAACACAAATTACTGGCTTACAAAAACACCATTCTTCCAAGTAGGAAGGTAGTGCACAACACTTCCGGAAAAGAAAAGACCTAGCAATTATATAGCATGGTGTAAGACCTCAGGACACTGGCACAGCAGTAGTGTTGCTGCCTTACAGCTCTTGCAGTGCCGGAGACCCGGGTTCAATCCCAACTAAGGGTGCAGTCTGTACGGAGATATAGTGGGTTTTCTCTGAGATCTTCGGTTTCCTCACACACTCCAAAAACGCACAGGTATGTAGGTTAATTGGCTTGGCTATGTGTAAAATTGTCCCGAGTAGTAGAATAGTGTTAATATGCGGGGATCGCTGGTCGGTGCGGACTCGGTGGGCCAAAGAGCGTGTTTCTGCGCTGTATCTACTAAACTAAAAAAAAGCTCTTTCGTTCCGTTGAAGAACTTTTGAAGGTAGTTTGCTAATGCAAAGTCAAGAAAAGAAGCACTTCACAAAGTCTTAAACTGTCCCCTGTATCACATTATGCAACAATAGTTGAATGAGAACATGTGAATTAATTGATGGGAAATGCAAGCCAAGCAGAAGGCAAAGTGAAAAGCAAGACAAATGTTCAGCCTTTTGTTCATTGTTGTGTAATTAATAGGTGAATACCAAGTAAGCGGACCAAAACTAATTTTATTGGCAGGACCTGTTCATCTTAATCTACAGTTGGACACGAGCTATTGTATTTCACTGCTGCGGGTTGGGAATGAGTGGGAAATGTAATTAAAGTGATTGAGTTGGAAAGCATGCACCCCCACATCCCACCGATCCCACCAATGTATTCTTCTTCTTCTTTCGTGTGGCGTGCACAGCCTAAAATTGTTGGACAACTTGTTCTATTTGATCTTCCATTTGTGCACGTCGGATTGAGTGCATTAGTTGAAACAGGGCGGACCATGTGAAGGTTGCAATCTTCCACCCCACCAATGTATTCATGTCAGCATTTAATCTGGATCGATTGTAATCACGTATTGTCTTTCTGCTGACTGGTTACCACGCAATAAAAGCTTTTCACTGTTCCTCGCTACACGTGACAATAAACCAAACTGTACTGAAATCTGAGCGATCATGCTGGTTGTAAGCAGTTTCCCCAGGTGAGGCGGATTATCAATATCAATGTGTCAATAGGTTACCAAGAATGATATTAAGAGAGGTTTAGGGACTTGAAGTAATTGTGCATTGCTTTGTTGGGGGTAGTGAAGCTAAGGGGACAATGGTACTGGAGGAGATTTGATCTCCTGTCTCAATCGTCCCAAAATTTAGCCACAAGCATAAAACATAACCACTTTCATAACATATTGCTTTTTCACCACTACTTTATCTGGTGTTGTTATTTTCAGTGAGCTACTCAATGATTCCTTTGCTGTTCAGGATTCTGCCATTAAATGTATATATTCCCCTTACATTTGACCTCAGAAATTACAACACCTCACATTCTCCTGGATTAAAAATAATCTGCTATTTCTCTGCCCATATATGTAACTGATTTATATCCTGCTATATCCTTTAACAGCCTTACACTGTCCAGTTCCAATTGTCCACAATTCCACCAACTTTTATGTTATCTGAAAACTTAAGAATCCATCTACTTTTTTAAATCCATGTTATTATTTGTCATAAAGAGAAGTCCCAGCATTGATCCCAGTGAAACTCACTGGTTACAGACCTGCAGTCTAAATATCTCTCCAACACTCCCCTCTGTCTTCAATGGATAAGCCAATTCTGAATTCAAACAATCAATTCACCAGGCTTCAAAGGCATCTTAATTTTCTATTTCAGCCTTGTCTTATCAAATTCCATGCTGTCAACATCCACTTCCCTACCATCATCAATAACCATAATCAAAATTAAACTTTCACCTCCTCTTTAAATCTCATTCAAGTTTGTATGAGATGACCTGCCCACACAAAGCCATGCTGGTTGTCCCTAATTGGCACATTCTTTTCCAAATGTGTATACATCCTAGCCTTAATAATCTGCTCCAATAGCTTCTCACGCCCTGTTGTGAGACTCAATGATTTATAATCTCCTGTATTATTGCTATTTTTTTTCTTAAACAAGGAACAGCATTGCTTATGCTTTAGTTCCTCCAGGACCTCGTCTATGGCTATAGAAAAAGCAAAGATCTTCATCAACGCTCCTACGATCTCCTCTTAATAATCTGGGATAGATCTCATAAATCATATCATGCCATGGAGACTTATCCACCTTAGTTTTCAAATTTGAACTAAAGGTATAGTTTTCTCTAAGAGACCAAACACCACTTCCTTCGTGATCTGAAAATGCTCTAGTGTGTTAGTAATCCCCAGACTGATCTCACTGTCAGCACAAACATTGTGGGCCCATTCCGGTAGATAGACAAAATATGATGGAGCAAGAAGAATGCTGGGCAGAGGTGGACGGTAGGCTTGACCTCTCAGCCTGTTCGTAACCGCCCCCCACTTACCTCGATGTTTTTTTCCACCATTTTTTCCAGACGTGCTCCCATTGTTGTTGCCGCAGCTTGCTCTTATGATCTCTGCCGGCCATGCTGGATCGGTGGATTAAGTGTCTAAAAAAACCTTGGGTCACACCAAAGTTTAAGTTTAAAAGTGTTTTACAATCATAGAGTGGTAGTGCTGATGTGTTACCAAAGATATTTAAAATAAACATAAGTTAAAAACACACACAATCTCCGTGGAGCTACCACAACTGTGACTGGATCCGGCCTCGCCATCTTTTTTTTGAAACTTTTTTTGAAACGACCTTGAACTGACTCCCAAAAGACTGATGGGGTCTTACCAAGTAATAGCTGCTCCTTATTTCTTCTCCCGAGTTCCTGCCTAATAATTTGCCCTCCTCCAATATAGAACTTTCCCCCAAGGTCCAGACGGATTCTTATTTGTAATTATCTTAAAATTTAAAAAGTTGTGATCACCATCCCCAAAATGGCCTCTCACTGAAACAATGCTCAATAAATTTATTTGAGTAGAACAAGAAGAGTGGGAAGTAGAAATGCTTAATGAGGAATATATTTATCCCCCAAACAACATACAATAAAGTACCACATAAAAAATTTATTGTGGAAGGCAATAACCATATAACCATATAACAATTACAGCACGGAAACAGGCCCTCTCGGCCCTTCCAGTCCGTGCCGACCATTTATTTTCCCCTAGTCCCATCTACCTGCACTCAGACCATACCCCTCCATTCCCTTCCCGTCCATATACCTATCCACTTTACTTTTAAATGTTAAAATCGATCCTGCCTCCACCACTTCTGCTGGAAGACCATTTCACAAAGCCACCACTCTCTGAGCAAAGAAGTTCCCCCTCATGTTACCCCTAAACTTCTGTCTCTTAATTCTCATGTCGTGCCCTCTTGTTTGAATCTTCCCTACCCTCAATGGGAAAAGCTTATCCACATCAACTCTGTCTATCCCTTTCATCATTTTAAAGACCTCAATCAAGTCCCCCCTTAACCTTCTGCGCTCCAAAGAATAAAGACCTAACTTGTTCAACCTTTCTCTGCAGCTTAGTTGCTGGAACCCAGGCAACATTCTAGTAAATCTCCTGTGTACTCTCTCTATTTTGTTGACATCCTTCCTATAATTAGGCGACCAAAATTGTACACCATACTCCAGAATTGGTCTCACCAATGCCTTGTACAATTTTAACATTACTTCCCTACTCCTATATTCAATGCTCTGATTTATAAAGGCCAACACACCAAAAGCTTTCTTCACCACCCTATCTACATGTAATTCCACCTTCTGGGACTATGCACAGTTATTCCTAGATCCCTCTGTTCCACAACATTCCTCAATTCCCTGCCATTTACCATGTACATCCTATTTTGGTTTTTCCTGCCAAGATGTAGCACTTCACACTTATCAGCATTAAACTCCATCTGCCATCTTTCAGCCCCCTTTTCCAAATGGCCTAAATCTCTCTGTAGACTTTGAAAATCTACTTCATTATCCACAACACCACCTATCTTAGTGTCATCTGCATACTTACTTATCCAATTTTCCACCCCATCATCCAGATCATTGATGTACATGACAAACAACAGTGGACCCAACACAGATCCCTGAGGCACCCCACTGGTCACCGGCTTCCAACCTGACAAACAGCCATCCACCATTACTCTCTGACATCTCCCATTCAGCCACTGTTGAATCCATCTTGCTACTCCGCCATCCATATAGACAACATCCACTGCTTTACCCTCATCAATTTCCCTAGTAACCTCTTCAAAAAATTCAAGAAGGTTTGTCAAACATGACCTTCCAGGCACAAATCCATGTCGACTGTTCCTGATCAGACCCTGTTTATCCAGATGCTTATATATATTATCTCTAAGTATCCTTTCCATTAATTTGCCCACCACTAACATCAAACTAATTGCTACATAACAGGTCTATAATTGCTAAGTTTATTCTTTGAACCCTTTTTAAACAATGGAACAGCATGCGCAGTACGCCAATCCTCTGGCACTATGCCTCTTTCTAATGGCATTTGAAATATTTCTGTCATAGCTCCTGCTATTTCTACACTAACCTCCCTCAATGTCCTAGGGAATATCCTGTCAGGACCTGGAGACTTATCCACTTTTATATATTTCAAAAGTGTCAGTACTTCCTCCTCTTTGAATCTCATAGTTTCCATAGCTACTCTACTTTTTTCCCTTACCTCACAGAGTTCAATATCCTTCTCCTTGGTGAATACCGAAGAAAATAAATTGTTCAATATCTCCCCCATCTCTTTTGGCTCTGCAGATAGCTGTCCATTCTGGCTCTCCAATGGTCCAATTTTATCCCTCGTTATCCTTTTGCTATTTATATAGCTGTAGAAACCCTTTGGATTTACTTTCACCTTTCTTGCCAAAGCAACCTCATATCTTCTTTTAGCCTTTCTAATTTCTTTCTTAAGATTCTTTTTACATTCTTTATACTCCTCTAGGACCTCATTTACTCCATGCCTCCTATAATTATTGTAAATATCTCTCTTTTTTCGAACCAAGTATCCAATTTCCCTTGAAAACCATGGCTCTTTCCAATTTTTACTATTTCCTTTCAACCGAACAGGGACATAAAGATTCTGTACTCTTACAATTTCCCCTTTAAATATCCTCCATTTCTCTTCTACATCCTTCCCATAAAACAAAATGTCCCAATTCACTCCTTTTAAACCCTACGCATTCCCTCAAAGTTAGCCTTTCTCCAATCAAAAATCTCAACCCTAATTCCAGTTCTGACTCTCTCCATAATTATATTGAAACTAATGGTATTGTGATCACTGGTCCCGAAGTGCTCACCAACGCATACCTCCGTCACCTGAACTGCCTCATTTCCTAACAGGAGGTCCAGCGTTTGGAATAGTGTTTGGAATAATGTTTTAGCAAACAGGATTACCAAACAGAAAACAGACCAACTGGATAAATGAGCCATTTTCAAGTTGATAAGCTATTTCTAGCCTGAGGCCAAAACTACTTACAATTTATATTAATGACTTAGATGAAGGGCATTGAGGAGCATATGATGATACAGATGGAGGTGGGAAAAAAGTTGTGAGAAAGGCAAACGTCTGCAAAGAGGTATCAATTTTTTCATAGAATGGGCAAAGATTCTATTGTACAAAGAATAGAATGACAGAATATTGATTAAGTGGAAAGGGCCAACAGAATGTTATTATGCAGAGGAACCCTGTGTCCTTGTACATAAAACACAGAAAATCAGCATGCAGTTGCAGCAAACTGGGTAAGCAAAGATGTTGGAGGACGGAAGTAGGGAGGTTTTGCTACAACTTTACAGGACATTAATGAAACCACAATGTTTGTTGCACAAAGTTAGATACAAAATGCTGGAGTAACTCAACGGGTCAGACAGCATCTCTGGAGAAAACAAATAGGACATTTCAGGATGAGACTCTCTTGAGACTAAAGGAGTCAGGGTAAAGGGAAACAAGAGATAGCAAGGTATGCCTACTTTGAAGAAATTCTCCTCTCTCCAATGAGAGATTTGCAACATCGTCTCTCGCTGAGCTTTCCCTTTCCCCTGACACTCAGTCTGAAGAAAGGTCTCGACCGGAAACGTCAACTATTCCTTTTCTCCAGAGATGCTGTCTGACCTGCTGAGTTACTCCAGCTTTTTGTGTCTACCTTCAGTTTAAACCAGCATCTACAGTTCTTTCTGATACATGCTTGATCTCCTGACCTTAGGAGGGAAAATATTAAATTGATTGATTTTTGGTATAAAATGAGTGTCTTGTTAAGAAAGTTTGAGTAAGTTAAACTCAGAAAAATGGAAGGTAAATTGATTGAGATTATGGATTCGGAGGAGGTGGGGGGGGGGGTGGTGGGGGGGGGGGGGGGGGGGGGGGGGGGGTGGGGTGTTAAGACACATGATGAGAAGGTATTAAATGTCCTGGGGGAATCTGGAACTAGAAGCCAAATTATGATATGAGGGTTTTTATATTTAAAATGAAGATAAGAATGAATACATTTTCTCAAACTATTGTGAATCTTTGCAGTGTTATAACCCAGGGAACTGTAGAGGTTCAATGCATTAAATATATTCAATGTTGCAACTGACAGATGTTTGGTATCACTGGCCATGTGGAAATGCAGTCAAGATCAGATCAGATCAGCTGTGATTTTATTAAATGGTGAAGCCAGCATGAGGAGCCATAAGTAAAATTCAAACGGGTCAGGCAGCATTTGTGTAGGAAACGGATAGGTGATGTTTCAGATTGGCGCCCTTCCTCAGACGCCATATGTGGAGCCATATGCTGCCATACGCTGTTCCTATTTTGTATGTTTTTTTATGTTGAATCATGTGAATATATTTCCTCTTTATGCCATTCTCGAATATCCGTGAGATTGGAATTATTCCCAGCGCATGTTTCACACACAATATACTTTCACATTGAAAAATGCAGCTCAACCTTAAACACAGCCAATCTCAATACTGGTGCCCACATGTAAGGGATTAGCAATGGCAGGATGTTTATATAATGCCAATGAGCTGGTAGCAAAAACTTTGAATACAGTCTGCCTTAGTCTAATTGGGCAAGGATTTATTTTGTATCTCAACCCTTATTTTTAAGGCTATTTATTTTATATTCTAATTTCTTTTTTTTTTAAACTAATGTGCCCTGTGATAATATCTACTCAGAATGAGGGGCCTCTTCTGTACATCCTATGTGGGGAGATGTGGGCCTTGTGGGAGATTAAATACCTCAATTAGAACTTCATTGGGAAAAATGATTGAGGTCTTCATTATGTTCATGATCATTTTTCACTCACCGTTAACTTCAAATAAACATGAGTGATTGTTCAATGAAATGAGGATGGATGGCATTGAATTCTGTTACTAAACAGCTCTCAGCCTTTCACCTCCATGCCTTCTTTAATCATACATTTTGTATTCTGATTATCCTCTGGACCTTTCCTCTACAGCTTGTGAAGTGATACCTCCAGGAGTTTACCATTGTGGCCTGCACTTTCTTCTCCTTGAGGAGGGCATAAAGAACTTTGTGATTTAGAATAATGGCAAGGTTTGGACAGGTCTTTTGGGTTGATGATTATGAGGGTGAGGCATGGCATTACATTGAAAGGAGAATTAAAGTAATTGTTTCCTGGCAGATATGGTGGTGAAGATGTGCAGAGAGATTGGGATGAGTATGCCTGTATATTTTATTGGTTTGAGGAATGGTGTGTACTGGAGGTAGACACTCTGGAGTAATATGCTTAACTAAACATTGTTAATTTGTCACTATCTTTCCCTTTACTTATCTTGATAAAATCATTAAATTATATTTGGCATCAACTTCACATTCTATCACAGCAGGACACCTCACAGATCCTGTTTATTCACATTGCTGTGTCTCACTCCCATCATTGTTTGTTGTTTGTGTTTTGTGTGTGTATATATACACTGGACTAAATTGGACCCGTTGAGTTCCAGTCACACGGGAGGCTTGTTCCCCCAATGCAACCCATTCCCCAACGCAATATTCCACCACTCACCCATTCCCCCAATGCAAACCGTTCCCCCAACGCAATATTCCACCACTCACCCATAGCCTCTAACTGCGCAGGCACGGCTCATTTCCCCTCATCCTCGAGCACCTCGCCCTCCTCTTCATGTGTGGGAGGGGAGGGAATTGGGGTGTGTGGTGGGGGGGGGAGGGGAGGAGCAGTGTGGGGTGGGAGGAGAGGAAGGTGTGTGGACAGAGAGGTGTAGGGGGGGAGATGGTGGTGTGGGGGAGGAGGGCTGTGGGGGATGGGGGCGTGTGGTGGGGAGGGGTGGGGTGTGTGGGCGGGAGGCATGGGCAGGGGAGGGGTGTGTGGGTGGGGGGAGGGATGGTGGGGGCTGGGGGAGAGTCGTGGGCAGGGGAGAGTGGAGGGGGTGGGGGGGATTGTGAGAGTGGGAGTGGGTTGTGCAGGCGGGGGGTTATGGGGTTTACAGGTGCAGGCGGGAGGTTGTGGGGGCGGGGGGGTTGTGGGGGTGGGGGGGGTTGTGGGGGTGAGGGGGTTGTGGGGGCGGGGGGATTGTGGGGGTGAGGGGGTTGTGGGGGTGGGGGGGGTTGTGGGGGAGGGGGGGATTGTGGGGACAGGGGGATTGTGGGGACAGGGGGGTGTGGAGGCGGGTGAGGTCTTGGAATGGGCAGTGGGGGGTGGGTGTGTGGGGGTAGGGGAGGTGTGGGGCGGGTGGGTGTGGGGGGTGAGGGGGTTGTGGGGGTGAGGAGGTTGTGGGGGCAGGGGGGTGTTGGGGTGAGGGGGTTGTGGGGGTGAGGGGGGTGTGGAGGCAGGTGAGGTCAGGGAACAGGCAGTGGGGGGTGGGTGTGTGGGGGTAGGGGAGGTGTGGGGGCGGGTGGGTGTTGGCGGGTGTGTGTGTGCAGGGCAGATGTGGGCAGGGGTTGGGCAGGGGTGATGGGGGCGGGGGTGGGGAATGACTCAGAGAAAAGATGGGGGAAGAGCCATGGGCGAGAGGAGGGTATCATGGGGAGGGGGAGGAGCCAGTGAGGGGGACTAGAGGTGCAGTGGCTGGAAATGACGGTAGCTCAGTCACTCAGGCCTGGTGGGCTGGCAGCTCAGAAACTGCCAGAAAGTCTTCCCCAAACAGGTGAGAGACTCCGTGTGAGAGAGAAGGGGGAGAGGGTGGAGAATCAATTTTAGACAGTTTTCATCTTTTTCTGTAGATCACAGCAATGAAGGAGGAAAGTCTATCATTACCTGGATCTCACAGGGAGCCAATGAAAGGAGGGAGAAAAATACTGGGGTGAGGTTTAACACTTGCAGGGGGAATACTTACTGATGGGCCAAAGGGTCTCCTCTTGGGCTAGTACAGGCCTGATGGGTTGAAGGGGCTCTTAAAAAAAAAATCTGAGTAAAATCTCAGTGGAAGGCACTTTTTCTGGACTTCTCCTGGCCTGGAACGGGCCGTTTGGGCCAAAATGCTCCTCCTCCCTGACCTCACCTGCCTCCACACCCCCCCCGCCCCCACAACCTCCTCACCCCCACAACCCCCCCGCCCCCACAACCCCCCCCACCCCCACAACCTCCCGCCTGCACCTGTAAACCCCATAACCCCCCGCCTGCACAACCCACTCCCACTCTCACAATCCCCCCCACCCCCAAAACCTCCCCCACCTCCACAACCCCCTGTCCCCACAATCCCCCCAACCCCACAATCCCCCCACCCCCTCCACTCTCCCCTGCCCCCTCCCCGTGATACCCCCCTCTCGCCCATGGCTCTTCCCCCATCTTTTCTCTGAGCTCATTCCCCACCCCCGCCCCCATCACCCCTGCCCAACCCCTGCCCACACCTGCCCTGCACACACACACCCGCCAACACCCACCCGCCCCCACACCTCCCCTACCCCCACACACCCACCCCCCCACTGCCCGTTCCCTGACCTCACCTGCCTCCAAATACGGGCATTTTGGGCAAAGGGGACTGGTTTCTCGCCTCTTAGGAGCCTATTGGGCCAAAATTAGTGGTTTCAGGCAGGCCAAACAACTCATTTCATTTCATTTCCATTTCAAATTCAAGCACAGGGCAGGCCAGGCCAAACAGCTCATTGTATTTTAATTTCATTTCCATTTCCATTGCAGTTTCAAGCACAGGGCAGGCCGAAAAGCTCATTACATTTTCATTTCACTTACATTGCCATTGCAGTTTCAAGAACAGGGCAGGCTGAACAGCTCATTGCATTTTCATTTCATTTCCATTGCCATTACAGTTTCAAAGCACAGGGCAGGCCAAACAGCTGATTGAATTTTCATTTCATTTCCATTGCCATTACAGTTCCAAAGCACAGGGCAGGCCAAACAACTAATTTCATTTTCATTAAGGGCTAACAAATAATTTATTCAAGTACAATGCAGACTCACAGTTCAGTTGATTCACAGCAGAATGAGAGTCGTGGTCTCTCCCTCGCGATCTTGCAGAGAGTCTGAATCATGTTCAGGCATCCGGGGTTTTATAGTCCTGCCCCCCCTCCCCCCCGGAAGAGGTGTGACCTTCATCGCGGTGATTGACAGGAGAGAGGATCTCAAGGTTTTTTAATCACTCATTACTCTTTTATTTTTCATAGATCGGAAAAATCCTCGGGGCCTGCGCAGCGGAGGAGGACTGTGAGCAGGATGGCCAAAAATCACAGCCATATAAGGTAGCATTTTTTCTAAAAATCAATATACAGCACAGACAGGAAGTGGTCAAGATGAGACTTTTAATTATATAGATATGATCTATATCTATATGTGTATTTGTGAGTGTGTATATGTACACACACTGAACTTATTTTTTCTCTCTCGTTTATTCTATTATTTAGAGTGTAAGTGTTATATGTGCAGTTACATATGTTTGCATATTCTGTTGTGCTGCTTCAAGTCAGAATTTCATTGCAGACAGGATCAAACCCAGGTCTCTGGCATTGAATGGGAGCAATTCTACCACTGCATGACTTTTTTTGTAGCCCCCCTCGGTCATGACTGACCATGGGTGATGCATCCTAGATGTTGGCTGCTTGCTCCAAACCTCGGCTGGAGCAGCGTCGCTTGTGGCTGAAGAGACCGATGTGGGAGAGACAGTCTCTGTGGCAAAGGTCACATTTGTGTTGATGTCTGGTCTGTTGAAGTTGCTGCGCTCCTTTCTGCGTGCCCGCTTGCCTGCCGCTGCGTTCAACAGTTTATCTTCGCCCGTTTTGAGATGTTGGTTCAGGGTACCTCTCCACCTCATGCGGTCAGCTGCAAGGCTCTCCCAGGACTCCACATCGATGTCGAGCGCCTTCATATCTCTCTTGCTGACATCCTTGTAATGTAGCTGAGGGCAGCCGATGGTTTCCTCCCAGATGTCAGCTCTCCATAGAAGATGATTTTGGGATGCGGCCATCCTCCATGCGGTGGACATGGCCCAGCCACCACAGTCTGCGCTGCCTGAGTAGAGTGTACATACTGGGAAGGCCAGTGTGAGACAGGATCTCGGCGTTGGACACTGTCTTGCCAGGATATGCCCAGGATACGGCAGATGCTTCTCAGGTGGTCTTCTCTCCTGCATGACTATGCATCAACTTACGCATCAACTTCACATTCTATCAAGCAACATGTTGCCAATGTCCCTTTATGAATGAAGCTGAAAATTGTGTTGCATCTGTCATTATTTCACTCATTCAAACAAATTGCTTGGGAAGCCTGGACATAAAATATACATTCAGAGGCTTAGATAACAAAGCCATTGAAGTGAGCTCTTGTGATAATAGGCTGACATATTCCCCCGCCAACTCTCCCCTCCCCATGTACATGCCTTACACACACTACCACAACTATCAACTCTCGTGTCCAACCACAACAGATCAGGACATTGATATTTGTCACATTAAATAGGAGCAAGCAAATTTGTTTTGAGATCGAGACTTAGATCAGGTTTCAGTTCTGTCCTGATCACATAACCTTTCAATGACATACCAAGTGAAAAGCTATAGAGTAACTGACATACAAGGACAAGGATCCATCCCATATCAATGACTTTAATTTAATTTTTTTGCAATGATTTTGAAACTTTTATGAAAGAAGCTCTTTACCTTGTGATAACAAAGGCACCTTGACAATACCATGACAATGAAATGCAAATGAGTTACTAAATCAATGGCAGTGTTATAATGACAATATTTATTCCAAAAGGTTTTTCATAAATTATGTTTCTTTGGGAGGAAGGGGTGACTCCTGGGAATAATGGTGAAGCACACATATTGCCAATCAGAATGTAAAGAGAGTTGAGAATAGAATTGATAAGGTAAACCTTGAACGAGAAATGCAACTGCATAATGACTTTCCTGCACAAATGTAAAGTCAATCACTAAAATTGAAGAAGGGTCTGAAGAAGGGTCTCGACCCGAAACATCACCCATTCATAGAAACATAGAAAATAGGTGCAGGAGTAGGCCTCTCGGCCCTTCGAGCCAGCACCGCCATTCAATACGATCATCGCTGATCATCTAAAATTGAAGCCCCGATCCTGCTTTCTCCCCCATAACCCTTGATTCTGTTAGCCTTAAGAGCTCTATCTAACTCTCTCTTGAAAACATCCAGTGAATTGGACTCCACTGCCTCCTGTGGCAGAGAATTCCACAGATTCACAACTCTGAGTGAAAAAAGTTTTTCCTCATCCCAGTCCTATATGGCCTACCCCTTATTCTTAAACTGTGACTCCTGGTTCTGGACTCCCCCAACATCGGGAACATTTTTCCTGCATCTAGCCTGTCGAATCCCTTAAGAATTTTATATTTTTCTATAAGATATCCTCTCATCCTTCTAAATTCCAGTGAATACAAGCCCAGTAGATCCATTCTTTCATCATATGTCAGTCCCGCCATCCTGGGAATTAACCTTATGAACCTACACTCCCTCAATAGCAAGAATGTCCTTCCTCAAATTAGGACACCAAAACTGCACATAATACTCCAGGTTTGGTCTCACTAGGGCAATGTAGAACTGCAGTAGCACCTCCTTGCTTTTGTACTCATATCCTCTCACTATGAAGGCCAACATGTCATTTGCACTCTTTACTGCCTGCTCTACCTGCATGCTTACTTTCAGTGACTGACGTACAAAGACAACCATGTCTCGATGCACCTCCCCTTTTCCTAATCTGATACCATTCAGATAATAATCTGCCTTCTTCTATCTTCTATCCAAAGATGCTGTCTGTCCCGCTGAGTTACTCCAGCATTTTGTGTCTATCTTCGGTGTATACCAGCATCTGCAGTTTCTTCCTACACTAAAATCAATTGATAGGTGTCAGCACACAAAACATACATGCTGGGAAATTGAATCAAGTCCTCCTGGGTGTGCGATGCACCACTCATCTGGTGCAGTGGCTCAAATGGGGTTACTGCTGTTTCACAGCTCCAGCAGCCTGCCTTACGCCTGATCTCTGGTGTGGTCTGTGTGAAGGTTGCCTGTTCTCCTATAACCATCTGCCTTTTCTCCACATGCTCCTTTACACATCGCAAAAACAGGCAGATTAGTAGATTATTTGGTCACTCTAATTTGTCGCTTGTGTGCAGGTTTCGTTTTTTTAAAATTCAGAGATACAGCGCGGAAACAGCCCACACCAACCAGCGATGCCCGCACACTAACACTCCCTACACGTATTAGGGACAATCTTACATTTGTACCAAGCCAATTAAACTACAAACCTGTACTTTGGGGCATGGGGAGGAAACCCGAAGATCTCGGAGAAAACGCACGGAGGTCACGGGGAGAAGGTACAAGCTCCATGCAGGTATGTGGTGGAATCTTCGGAAGTTATAGGGAAAGTAGGGTTAATAAAATGGGATGAGTGTAGGATTAGTTTACATGGATGTTTAATGGTCAGCTCAGACAAAGTGAGTTGAATAGCTTGTTTCTGTGTTGTATGATTCTATGTCTTTCTGTGTCTGGAAGCTGCTGGACACCAAGGCATGATGCCAATTCATGTGCAACATTGCAGGAGAGATATATTACAAAGAGAAAGCATGGGGCTTAGACAGAAAAGCAGGAGGTAGTGGTGGGAAGAAGGGCTATCAGGTTGCCACTTAAAGGGATAATACTTTCCTGAGTGGCAGACGGAGAGATCAGAGGTTGATTATTTTTGCAGGATTTTGACCTGAATCACGTTCAACTGATGTTATGATGTGTTACCATTTTTGTTGATGTATTATGTTCCAGATTATTAAAGGACTGGTGGAGAGAGCAGGCAGGTTCTCAGCCGCAGCACAGGAAATCACAGAGGGATGTATTGCACGCACAGAAGGAATGGACACCATCTTACACTGCCCCTCTCCCTCTCACTTCTCATGCAGTTGCTAATGGCCTCCCTTTCCCCATCCAAGCGAGATAATTTTGCATCACCAATTGCATTCTTTATCCTGTGTAGGAAGGAAATGCAGATGCTGGTTTAAGGTGAAGATAGACGTAAAATGCTGGTGTAACTCAGTGGGACAGGCAGCCTCTCTGGAGAAAAGGAAGAGGTGAAGTTTCAGGTCAAAAGAAGGGTCTGAAGAAGGGTCTCGACCCAAAATGTCACCTATTCCTTCTCTCCAGAGATGCTGTCTGACCCGTTGGGTTACTCCAGCTTTTTGTGATGCTCTTTTACCTGGTAACTTCAGCAAGATGGAGTAACGCAGTAATTGTTCTTTAAAGGTGATAGTCTGAGAGAATTTCTGGAATGCATGTGGCTTTTATTGATGAAGATTTAAGTGCTGTGGAAAATCTGTGATTTTGTTTTGGAGCTCCTGCACCAAAACTCATTAAATAATGTGTGGGAGCCATTAAGCTTAAGTCAGTATATTATCGCCATGTCTGACATTTAATATTTTAGTTTTTATCTGTCTGTACTTTTGTTGGTGGGGTTTGGTATGTAGAGGAGGTGTGTCTATTTCTAGAGGAGACTAGCGCAGACTCATAGATTGGAAGTCAGCTGGGTCTCGGAAGGATGGTGAGAATACAGTTTTTTACCACACACAAATCATGATCATGACACACACATGTTAATAAGACGTCATACTTTTAAAAGAAGAAACTTTCATATGATTTATATGACATGAATGGAACAGTGATTAAGAACTGAAAGTGATGGATTCTTTCTTTGCTATGTACTACTTCAATAAAAAGACTAATTAATAAAGAAACAATGTTTGGAAGATTCGTTTTTACTATCTTAAGTGTGTTGTGAGTGCGTAAACTATACCTTCAACCCATCCCCGAGCAGTAATGGCTACCGAAGTTGGACTTTGAGAAGATTATAAAAACTGCCATTATATAATGAATATGCCTTTGTGATGAGTATCCTTTAAACACCAATATGATGCTTAAGCGTGCCCAGCTGGTGACTTTAGGAGAGGCTTTGGTGAAGAGCTTGTCAAGAAAGTGTCTTACAGCCACCTTAATAGCTAGAGTGGGACTTTTAATATAATAAATCAACTGTTGCACTGATAATAAATCAATGCACTGAGTATTAATTCTCAACACAGATTTCAACTGCTTTATCAAGATCGTATCAAGTGGGATGTTGAGACCCACCTTGGTCAACAATTCACCAGTTCAAGATATTTGCCAAAGGTCATGCTCAATACCTTTTTGTGCATTGCGATATCCAATATTCAGCAAAGACAATTGACAACTTTGTGGAGCAGCCATATTCAGTCGACAGCAGTGATGCTGAGCAGATGCTTGTCAATTTGAATTTTCATCCCACTCTGACTCTGACCTTTATGTCTCTGGCCTCTTCTTTAGAGATACAGGCTCCTTAGCCCATCGAGTCCGTGTCGACCACTCGTTACCCATTGGCATTAGTTCTATATTATTCCACTTCCTGAACAGTTAGTGCAGGCTTGAGGATCAAACATCTCATCTTCTATCTGAACACTTTATGAACACAATATTAAATTCTACAATTTCAGTTAACTTTCAGCTTGCAGCTGACTGGTTGTTTCTGCTGTGGGTTATACATCTGCGATTGCAACTCAGATTATCCTCCCTCTCCTGATACAGCTGATCCAACTGGACATCCCACCGTCCTGACCTGTATTTTGTAGTTTCTGCATGTTCCTTTCCTCTATTCCTCTATTTTTCCATCTTCTCTCTCACCTTCCCCACTCCTTTTTTCTCTATTTTTCTCTCTCTTGTTCCATACCCTATTAAAGATTGGAATCGTTTCAGGAACCCTGGTTTCATTTGATCAAAGATATTCTCTTTGTTTTAAACATCTAGCCCCCCCCCCCAACCTCTCACCCTCTGCATTTTAAAAGCAACCTGTTTTTTTTTCTCCGATCAAGGATGTTTCTCCTTCCACAGATGCTGACTGTCCTGTTGATCATTTCCACCATTTCCTGTTCTATATTTTTGCCATTGTCATCCACAGAATAGCCTCAGCTCCATTTTAGCATCTATTTTTAAATGTGGCGGATATCCACTGCTGTCAGGATGAACTTGGCTTTGAAGCATGAATAAAATAACGAGGAAATAACGAGGCCTTCTCCCAGGTTCCTACTCCCTGGTCCGAATATAATTGGGGCACACGCTGATCTTATAGATCAAAGAGAGGGCATCAAGATGTAAAATGAATCTGGGCTAAGAAAATGTTATGCAGACTTTTCAAATCCATTCAGTTAACTTAGAATGTGAGTTTTAAATCCTCAAAGATACTGTATCATGATGCATGAATTATTGTGGTATTACAAAAGAATAAGCAGAACCCCAAGTAACAACAACAGCAATTGCACATCTGCTGACAGAATTTCTTTTTTTTTTTTTAGCTTTCTGACGATAAGCAGAGTTATTTACTTACATGGGTACACAAAAGGCTGGAGAAACTCAGCGGGTGCAGCAGCATCTAAGGAGCGAAGGAGATAGAAACATAGAAATTAGGTGCAGGAGTAGGCCATTCGGCCCTTCGAGCCTGCACCGCCATTCAATATGATCATGGCTGATCATCCAACTCAGTATCCCGTACCTGCCTTCTCTCCATACCCTCTGATTCCCTTAGCCACAAGGGCCACATCTAACTTCCTCTTAAATATAGCCAATGAACTGGCCTCAACTACCCTCTGTGGCAGAGAGTTCCAGAGACCCACCACTCTCTGTGTGAAAAAATTCCTTCTCATCTCGGTCCTAAAGGATTTCCCCCTTATCCTTAAGCTGTGACCCCTTGTCCTGGACCTCCTCAACATCGGGAACAATCTTCCTACATCTAGCCTGTCCAACCCCTTAAGAATCTTGTAAGTTTCTATAAGATACCCTCTCAATCTCCTAAATTCTAGAGTATAAACCGAGTCTATGCAGTCTTTGTTCATAAGACAGTCCTGACATCCCAGGAATCAGTCTGGTGAACCTTCGCTGCATTCCCTCTATGGAAATAATGTCCTTCCTTAGATATGGCAATAATGTCCTTCCTCAGATTTGGCAATACTCCAGGTGTGGCCTCACCAAGACCCTATACAACTGAAGTAGAACCTCCCTGCTCCTATACTCAAATCCTTTTGCTATGAAAGCTAACATACCATTCGCTTTCTTCACTGCCTGCTGTACCTGCATGCCTACTTTCAATGACTGGTGTACCATGACACCCAGGTCGCGCTGCATCTCCCCTTTTCCTAATCGGCCTCCATTTAGATAATAGTCTGTTTTCCTATTTTTGCCACCAAAGTGGATAACCTCACATTTATCCACATTATACTGCATCTGCCAAACATTTGCCCACTCACCCAGCCTATCCAAGTCACCTTGCAGTCTCCTAGCATCCTCCTCACAGCTAACACTGCCCCCCAGCGTAGTGTCATCCGCAAAACTTGGAGATATTGCCTTCAATTCCCTCATCCAGATCATTTATGTATATTGTAAATAGCTGGGGTCCCAGCACTGAGCCTTGCGGTACCCCACTAGTCACTGCCTGCCATTGTGAAAACGACCCGTTTACTCCTACTCTTTGCTTCCTGTTTGCCAGCCAGTTCTCTATCCACATCAATACTGAACCCCCAATGCCGTATGCTTTAAGTTTATATACTAATCTCTTATGTGGGACCTTGTCGAAAGCCTTCTGGAAGTCCAGATACACCACATCCACTGGTTCTCCCCCATCCACGCTACTAGTTACATCCTCGAAAAATTCCCCAAGATTCGTCAGACATGATTTACCTTTCGTAAATCCATGCTGACTTTGTCCAATGATTTCACCACTTTCCAAATGTGCTGCTATCCCATCTTTAATAACTGACTCTAGCAGTTTCCCCACTACCGATGTTAGACTAACTGGTCTGTAATTCCCCGTTTTCTCTCTCCCCCCTTCTTAAAAAGAGGGGTTACGTTTGCTACCCGCCAATCCTCAGGAACTACTCCAGAATCTAAAGAGTTTTGAAAGATTATCACTAATGCATCCACTATTTCCGGAGCTACTTCCTTAAGTACTCTGGGATGCAGCCTATCTGGCCCTGGGGATTTATCGGCCTTTAATCCATTCAATTTACCCAACACCACTTCCCGACTAACCTGGATTTCACTCAAGTACTCCTTTGACCCGCGGTCCCCTGCTATTTCCGGCAGATTATTTATGTCTTCCTCAGTGAAGACGGAACCATAGTAGTTATTCAATTGGTCCGCCATATCCTTGTTCCCCATGATCAACTCACCTGTTTCTGACTGCAAGGGACCTACATTTGTTTTAACTAATCTATTTCTCTTCACATAGCTATAAAAACTTTTGCAGTCAGTTTTTATGTTCCCTGCCAGTTTTCTTTCATAATCTATTTTTCCCTTCCTAATCAAGCCCTTTATCCTTCTCTGCTGGTCTCTGAATTTCTCCCAGTCCTCTGGTATGCTGCTTTTTCTGGTTACTTTGTACGCATCATCCTTTGCTTTGATACTATCCCTGATTTCCCTTGTTATCCACGGATGCACTACCTTCCCTGATCTATTCTTTTGCCAAATTGGGATGAACAATTTTTGTAGTTCATCCATGCAGTCTTTAAATGTCTTCCATTGCGTATCCACCGTCAACCCTTTTATAATTGATTGCCAGTCAATCTTGGCCAATGGCAATGTTTCGGGCCAAAACCCTTCTTCAGACATTTCGGCCCGAAACGTTGCCTATCTCTTTCGCTCTTTAGATGCTACTGCACCCGCTGAGTTTCTCCAGCCTTTTGTGTACCCTCGATTTTGCAGCATTTGCAGTTCCTTCTTTGACACTTTATTTACTTACATAATGTGTGGTGTCTGGTACTGAAAATAAATCAGGAAAATAAAACAGCAGACTGGACTCTTCAGTTGTGTTCCCGTCAGCATTCTGTGTGAACATATGTTGCCGAAATGCAATGGAAATCCAGAGCATGTACTTATGGCATGGCTTACAATATGTAGCAAGTTTGACTGTGCAATAGGAAGTGTACTGTGGGCAGACCAGAAGTTTGCAGAGGAGTTAGTTGGTAACATGAATTTTCATGCAATTCCTCTTTGACACCAGCCCTGCCAAATTGGCCTGCATTCATCAACAGGCACATCGAGTTGAGTATACAGGGGAAACCTAATTTTTAGCAAATAATTCCACCCCATTCCCCACCTGTTCAAGTCAAGTCACGTTTATTGTCATATGCATTTGCCCATGGCAAATTACAGGTGCAATTTAACTCTTGCATGCAGCAGCATCACAGGCACCTAGGCTCAGTTGCCACACACATACGCATTATACTTATAATGTATAAAGTATAAAGTCGACAGAAGAGCAAGAGGTGTCTTTGTTTTGTTGCTGCGATTGAAATAAGGTCAGGTTGGTTCAAGAACCTGATAATTGTTTACAGTTTACAGTTAACAGTTTAGTTTATTGTCACATGCACCAAGCTACAGTGAAAAGCTTTGGTTGCTTGCTATCCAGTCAGCGGAAAGACAATACATGATTACATTGTAGGAAATTGTAGGAAAGTGGCTGTTCCTGAAGCTGATGGTGTGGGACTACAGGCTTCTGCTCCTCCTGCCCAAAGGTAAGGGTGTGAAGGAAGCATTGCCAAGATGGTGGGGATCTTTGATGATAGACGTTGCTCTCTTGAGGAAGTGCTTCATGTAGATTCTTTCAATGGTGGGGAGGTTGTGCCTGAAGAAGGGTCTCAACCCAAAACATCACCCATTCCTTCTCTCCAGAAAAGCTGCTTGTCCCACTGAGTTACTCCAGCTTTTTGTGTCTATCTTCAGTTTAAACCAGTGTCTGCAGTTCCTTCCTACACATGGATTAGATTGGGCTGGGTCCACCACTCACTGCGGCCACGTGCATTCCTTTGTGTTAAAAATCTAATTTAAAATGTTCTGTGATGACCTGCATGTTACTGAAGACTGAGTTGAGTTGTTCTATGCTCTGCTGAGAATTCAATAACATTTGCTTGAACCTTTAGCCTAGATGGTTACAACATGGATGGACCATGAGGTGGGGAGACAGTAGAAGTCCCACGAGCACAAAACATACTGGAACAGGGAGGGGCTCTGGATACAAAGCATCACCAATAGGAGGTCGTATTCACAAAGTGTGTTTCATGTACAGTTCTCCTATTTGCACTTTAATGAGGAGCAATGACTCGGGGTGCTGCACTGTACCAAGGATGCGGTTACTGGCAAATACAGAACATAGAACAGTGTAGCACAGAGGCAGACTCTTCCAAGGCAAATTAACCTACAAACTTGTATGTCTTTGAAGTGTGGGAGGAAACGGGAGCATCTGGGGAAAACCCATGTGGTTACGGGGATAACGTACAAACTCCGTACAGATGGTACCCGTAGTCAGGATCAAACCCGGGTCTCTGGCACTGTCAGGCAGCAAATCTACTGCAGCGCCACCGTACCGCCCCCTTGTGAGATAGGAGTGGACTGTTTGGAACTGCTAGACTGCTTGACCAGTTAAATCCTGACAAAATAATCTATTGATTTCAGCTGCAGAAGTTAAATTGCTCTTGCACCCATGGATGTGTGCAGCGAATGCCAGAGTTCCAAACTATTTTTATGAAAAACATGCTCTGCCCTTTGAATGACCTTGGAATAGTTAAACATATCAGGATGATTTTTCCAAGCGTTTTTCCATGGGATAGAGTCCTCGCCCCCCCAGTGATGACCCCTTCTCCCGTCTCCAACGGATGCCCTCTTCTTGGACTCCACCTCATGGCCATCTAACGGCTTTAGACCTTTTTATTTTAAACTGCCGGCGGGACAACAACCGCCTCTACTTCTCCACTCCCCTATATCACTCCAACCTCTCGCTCCCTGAATGTACAGCCCTCCACTCACTCTGCAACAACCCAGACTGGGTGATCAAACTGGCCGACAAGGGTGGTGTCGTGGTAGTCTGGCACGCTGATCTCGATAAGGCTGAGGCCACACACCAACTCTCAGAAACCTCCTCCTACTTATCCTTGGACCATGACCCTGCAGACAAGCACCAGGCCATTATCTCTAGCACTATCACTAACTTCATCATTTCCGGCTCCCTGCCCTCCCAAGCTCATTGTTCCCCAGCCCCGCACGGCCCAATTTTAGCTTCTCCCCAAAATCCACAAACCTGACTGTCCTTGCAAACCCATTATTTCTGTCTGTTCATGTACCACCGGACATGGATGTCCAGTCACTCTACACCTCCTTCCCCCACCAGGAGGGTCTTAAAGCCCTCCGTTTCTTCCTCGACCACAGAACCAATCAATCCCCGTCTACTGATACTCTCCTCCACCTAGTGGAGCTGGTCCTTACCCTTAACAACTTTTGACTCACTTTGTTTGACTCCTTCCATTTTCTCCAAATATAAGGCGAAACTACGGGCACGCGCATGGGCCCAAGCTATGCCTGCCTCTTTGTAGGGTACGTCGAACAATCTTTGTTCTAGGTGTACCAGGGTCCTATCCCCAAACTCTACCTCCGCTACATCAACGACTGCATCGGTGTTACCTCCTGCACCCACACACAACACACTCACTTCATCCATTTCACCACTAACTTCCATCAAATACCATCGAGGGCATGCTTATCAACTGTATCACAGTATGGTTTGGCAACTGCTCTGTCTCTGAGTGGAAAGCACTGCAAAGAGTGGTGAAAACTGCCCAACGCATCACCGGTTCCACACTCCCCTCCATTGAGTCTGTCCATAGCAAGCGATGTCTGTGAGGGGCGCGCAGCATCGTCAAGGACTGGTCTCACCCCAGCCACATTCTGTTTACCCTCCTCCCATGCAGGAGGCGCTACAGGTCCCTCCGTTGCTGGACCAGCAGGTTCAGGAACAGCTTCTTCCCTGCGGCTGTTACAATACTTAACTCTGTACCTCGGTGGTTGACAGTCAACCCCCCCCCCCCCCCCCCCCCCCCCGGACACTCCTTCCCCCAGTATAATTGCACTACTGATCTCTGTACTGTACACTGCACAATGACAATTAAAGATTGAATTGAAGTACTCAAATTCACCACAACCATTTCCGACATTTCCCTACCATTTCTAGACCTCACTATCTCCATCACAGGTGATAGACTACTGACCGACATCCACTATAAACCCACTGACACCCATGGCTATCTGGATTACATTTCTTCCCACCATGCTTCCTGCAAGGACTCCATCCCCTACTCCCAATTCCTCCGTCTACGCCGCATCTGCACCCAGGATCAGGTGTTCCACACCAGGGCATCGGAGATGTCCTCATTCTTCAGGGAACGAGGGTTCTCCTCTTCTACTATAGATGAGGCTCTCACCAGGGTCTCTTCTATACCCCGTGACTCAGCTCCCACTCTCCATCCCCCTACTCGTAACAAGAGCAGAGTCCCCCTTGTCCTCACCTTCCACCCTATCAGCCGTCACATACAACAAATTATCCTCCGACATTTTCGCCACCTCTGGAACGGGATCCCACCACTGGCCACAGCTTCCCATCTCCTCCCCTGTCTGCTTTCTGCAGAGACTGCTCCCTCCGTAACTCCCTGGTAAATTCCTCCCTTCCCACCCAAACCAACCCCCTCTCCTGGCACTTTCCCTTGCAACCGCAGGAAATGCTACACTTGTCACTTTACCTCCCTCCTTGGCTCCATTCAAGGACCTAAGCAGTCTTTCCAGATGTGGCAAAGGTTCACCTGCACCTCCTCAAAAATTATCTATTGCATCCACTGCACTAGGTGTCAACTGCTCTACATCAATGAGAGCATTGATAGTCATAGCCAATACATCCTATGAGCTGCAAACTCCACACAGATATATCTGTGGTCAGAATCGAAGCCAGGTCTGGTGCTGTAAGCCCAGGTCTCTGGCATCAACTCTACTATGTACCATTATGCTGGTATCCTCTGACTTATAATATCAGTCCGAGTTTTATTCTTGGCAATATCATAAATATGTATTATCATTCCAATTTAGTTTATGTTTTAAAAGAGAGAAATTACAAGGAATATTTATTATCACTTACACCAATAAAAAGATGTAGTGGAATTGGACCTGCCATGGCAGTCCAGAGCCCCTGGCTTGGGAAGCCTTGTTGAGCTGTGCCTATCAGTTACATAAGGGCTACACATGGTGGCGTCATGATAATTTACGCTCATTAGAGGGGACGGTGGAAGATTCTTTCCGAAAGACGCCAACTTTATGCATATCAATAAAGTGATCAAATCTCTGATTTAATTGGGATGGGGTTTTTTCATTCATGTAAACGTCATTGCCTATGACAAACACCTGGTAGGTTTCCAGCATTTCTCCCACTCTGTCTGGCGTATGGGGGCCAGAGGCGCTCCAGTCCTTTCCTGTATACTGCATTGGCACCGGAAGGGAGCAGGATTCGGAGTCACTAGCATGTGCAGCCTGGTTTGTAAATGAAGATACCAACAGAGCATCGATCTGCACAGCTAGTCCTGTCGGCTGCTGAAGGGAGCAGCCTGACAACCCCAAGTCAGGGCAAAACATCTATGTCAGACAAAATTGGGGTATGTCTCAATTAGGAACATCTGATGAATCAAATTATAACACAAAGAATGCTCCATCTTAAGGCATGTCAAGGAGCAGCTCCTGGTTCAGGGTTGCAAATTTCTTCCCACTCAAATGAGCGGAGAGGTGAAGATGGTGCTAAAGTATATGAACATATGCCTGAAGCAATGCCTGGTTCAGGGTTGCAATTCCTCCCACTCGGTTGAACGTAGTGATGAAGATGGTGCTAAAGTATATGCACACATGCCTGAGGCAGCTCCTGGTTCAGGTTTGCATAGGTCCTCCCATTCGGATGTATGAAGGATAAAGATGGAGCCATATATATTATGTCCCGTATTACGGAAGCGTGCATAGGCAGTTCAAGTCATATGCCTGCAGCTGCCTTGGTTCAAGTTTCACATTTTTCTCCCACCCAAAAGACTATGGGAGATGGTTTCGCAAAATATGCTCGGTATAGAAGCATGCACAGACAGTTTGAGGCATACGGACGATAACACCTGGTTCAAGGTGCAATTTACTCCAACTTTAAGAGAGTGTCAAAGGTCAGTGCAGACTAACTCTAAACATGACCCCGAATATGACTATGTGCTGGGATCCCATGCTCTAACGCATGATGTAGGACAATCGCATGAGGAAAACGGTGTGCTTTTGCATCTAAAATTGCTGCTCCGTCTGTGACGGACTAGCCACTACAGGAAAAGTTAGCAAGCAGCATCAGCTATCTAACAGAAATGACAAACATGATGAACAGAGTCTGCGAATGAAACTTCGCTGAAGCTCGAACAAAGGTAAGTGACCTGGAGTTAGAGACGCTGGTGAGTAGGTCTCATTATTTACCTCCGTAAACTCCGAAATGGAGCAGTCTGTTGGCCCAGCTTAAGGTTTACTACCAGCATGGGCTGTCTAGTTGTTTTTTCACTGTCTCTGGAATAACATCAGGTTGATGTAGAGACATTGGCAAGGTGCCTTACACAGTACCTCTGTAAGTTACAAGTAGGAACAGTTTGGTTATCCTGTATCAGGATAGCCCATCATAAAACTGGCTGACTATACGAGTCATAGTGACCAGAGAAGCACTGCTTCATCATCCGTGAGAAGTATCAGACTGGGCAATAGAATGAAGTAGTTGAAGTTTTTCTCAACATATGGTTTATTTTCCTCATTTACCAGAGTCACTGTTTCATTGCAGTCTTCATTGCCATTTTTCTCTGGGACAGATAGTTACCAGCAGAAAGCTCATCTGCAATATATTATAACTTTTCTGACCTGCATGTCATGTTGTCAATCAACAATGTATTTATAACATCTGTCGGTTCTCAATACCACTATTCCTGATTGAGTGGTGCGTCCAACAAATTGTGTTATGCACCCTGGAGATTTAGACATGTAGTCTCAGTCAAAGATCTGCGAGGTCATTCTTGATTCAGCTTTGCATGATACTATCTCCACTCTGAAGGGAAACGCTACGTATCCATCGTAGCTCTTAGTCAAGAGTTCACAGGGAACTAGTTTTATCACATTTAAGGGGAACTCTAGTCGTTAGCTGCTGATTATATTATCAGCGATATGTATGAATAGCTAGATATGCATCTTCTGCGGGTAGGGAAGCCTCACAAAATTCCATCCATAGGATCTACGGAGGAACAGCAGTTCCAAGTACATTCAGTGACAACTCATCCGAGGATGTGTGGTCTGACCAATGACCAGAGGGGTATATTTCTCAAGATGACTGAAATATGGTGCAGGCTGAATCAGGATACCATTAGGCTAATCAAATTGTGGGTTCACTTACCCAGTTTAAGATGGATGATTGGGTATCTGCAATTTACCTAACTCTGAAAATCTATCTTGTAGTTGGATATGGATAGGCACAGTTTCCGCTGTTTATAACAATGCTTGTGGTGAAACCCTATGCTGCCCTTCTCAGATTATGGGCATTATGTCACCAAGTTGTGGGTATTATGCAAAATTGCAAATGATACGTGGCGTGGCGGCGCTGCCATGGCAGCTGCGGCTCGCCTGTAGTCCGTCAGTTTTTTTCTTTTTTTGTTGTTTTCTTCTCCTGTTTTAGCGTGTCAATTTAAGTTATTATGTTATGTATGTGTGTGGGAGGGGTGGGAGAAACGTTTTAGTCTCTTCCTTCGGGGGGACGCAACTTTTCTTGTTGTATCCCCCATCTCCGTCTCCATCTGCGCTGAGGCCTAATGGCGGAGGTGGCAGCCTCCAACTGCGACTGACCTCGAGGCTCCGGAGGCAGAGCCAGCCAGGAGTTACCAGCGCAAGGCTGGCCGACCGGGGCTGTGGCGGGTTCAGGCATTCCGGCGTTCCGGCGACCCGACTCGGAGCTGTGACGGCTTTTCGGTGGCGGCGGCAGTGACTTCGGAGGCCCGGCGGCGGGCCCAGTGGATGACATCATCGGGAGCTCGCAGGTCACAGGTTGGTGACCTATTTTTCCGGAGCTCCTGCTGCAACAGCTGCGACTGCTGGACTGGAGGGCGGCAGCTTCGACCGCCCCGGGCCGCGGAGTTGAACCGGCCCGTTCACGGAGCATGGTTTAGCCGCAGGACTTACTTACTTAGATCACCCGGTGGGGGTCACAACATTGGAGGCCTGAATCGCCTCAGTGCAGAGGAAGAACAAGAAGGGAAGAGACAAAGACTTAAGATTTTGCCTTCCATCACAGTGAGGAGGTGTCTGGTGAACTCACTGTGGTGGATGTTAAATTTGTGTTTATTGTGTGTTTTATTATTGTATTATATGTATGACTGCAGGCAACAAAATTTCTTATGCATTGTCGGCAGATATTTTGACAATATTACATTTAAGGCCACATGGAATTTAACAGTACCAGTTTGCCTATTCAGTCATGCCATGGCAGACGGCTGAAGCTACTCTTATTTACTCCTTCGCATGTGACGGCTGGGATAGCCTGTCTTCTCTGCCAGCTAGTGCTCCACGATTGTATGAGAAGCTTGTGAGCAGCATGTGTGAGTCAATTCTATACGGAAGTAACAAGGTTGTGTGGCTTCCAGTTTGATCCTAGAGAAACTTTATGGGACAGCACAATTGACAGTTTCCTGTGCTGCTTTATCATGTCTGCTATACCATAAATGGGACGTAAATGATTAGTTCTTCATCCACTATTCTGTCACGTTATGCAGGGTGTCCTTTATTTCACCACCCTAATAGCCTACACTCATTGTACTGTGTGATGTATATCAGTATTTGTCGTGCAAATATTCATCAAAATTTCCCTAATGGGACCAGTATCTTAATATGATTATGCTTTCAGCAGCTGATCTCAGCATTAAGAACACATCCTTGCTCAATCTCTGGCCTAGTCTCTATGTCATACTGACATTAGGGTAGCTTTTTATAGAAATAATCTCATAAGCAAATGAGCAGGATTGTGTGCATTTGAGGTTGACAGCAAACCCACCACGGCAGAGATCAGGGATGTCATTAGGCACACAAGTGCACTCAAATGTTAGTGCCTATGATATGGAACATAATTCTTTCTTTCAATACTCTCAAGATATTGCTGATGGCTCACTAGCAGCCAATACGATGGGTTTCACTTTCATCATGCAGCATGAGGTTTACATAATGCAGTTTAACAAATTATACATTTGGTGGAATATGTCTGGATGTTGCAGATAGAATTATGCACTTTCTTGCATACGTTATTGTCTAACTCAACAGTCTATTGAGACTACAGACCAGTTTAGAGCAATGGCCATGTATGCAAGTTAGCATCGTGATGTTAATACCTCATGTTTTTCCTGCCATTAATGGTTTATCTGTTTTAGTGTTTTCACACACACATTATGTCACAGTATGAAACCACAGAGCTTTGAAATCTTCACGTAGTCACTCACATGACTTTGAAGTAAAATAGAGAGATTAAACGAGAATGTACCAGTTTGAAGTTTGATCTTTATTTTATGAGAAGTTGTGATGAGGGATTACGTGCTCTCCACTCCCAAACCTCTTCTCATAAAGATCATTTGGTAGTTCTAGCCCTTCAATCTCACTATAGCTTAGGTTCAGCAACTATTCTGTGGCTTCATACAGCTACTTTGAAGATTGACGCACATGTGGTCTGGCGGGCTTCTTCACGTAATCCCTCATCGCAACTTCCCTTAAAATAAAGATCAAACTTCAAACTGGTAAGTTCTCATTTAATCTCTCTATTCTTTTTAACAGGGTGAATTTTATGTACATATGAAAGGTTTTAATCTGTATTGAGCCTTAAATCCTTTATTATACATTGGAAGATAACTGGTTTTGATGGTGCTTCGATGGCAGCCTCGTCTACAGTCTGTCTGTGCTTTTCGTCTTTTCTTTGTTATTTTTAGTGAGTTTAAAAAGTATGTGTTAATGGTTCTCTGGTCGGGGGAATTTTTTTTCAATCTCTTACCTTGGCGAAGATGCGGATCGTATCTCCAGTGGCTCTGCAGCCTGACATCGTGGAGCTGGAGGCCTTACTCAGGACTGAGTTAGAGCTCTACCGCGGGGTGTGGACTTACCATCGGAGCCGATGCCTTGCCTGGGATCGACGCTACAACTGCGGCCTGCAGACTTTAACATCAAGGAGCTTGCATTCTCGGGTTGAGACTGGGTCAGGAAACTCCAAAAACCGCACGATGTTCGACGAGCCCTGACCCGGGGCAGATCGCCCACCTGAGATTTCCCCCCAATGCAGGAGCTTGATCGCCCCGACGAGGAGGCCCGCCGCCAGCTACGGGAGTAAGATCGTCCCATCAACGGAAGGTTAGAGGCCCCCGACCGCTGTAGGACAAAGAAGGGAGAGATTGAACTTTTTTTCACCTTCCATTACAGTGAAGTATGTGGAGAAGTCACTGTGGTGGATGTTTATGTTAAAATGTATTTTGTGTGTTCTGGTGCTTTTTATTGGTAATACTGTATGGCAAATCAAATTCCTCGTATGTTGCAAAACATACTTGGCTAAAGTATGATTATGATTATGATGTGGGAACTGGAAAATGAAACCGCACAGACAGAGCTGACAAGCAGTTTTTCATTTTTAAAAGGGAGACAAGATTAAGACATTTTCCAAATATCCGATTCTATCTGATGCAGACTTTTTTATATCTGCAAATGTTTGGCTTCTGACAAATATCATTTGGATTTAGGTTAAAATTCAGTTTCTGTCCAAAACCATGTGAAGCTGTTTTCACTATGAGCACCAAATGCTTTCCAAAGAGCACCTGGATTCTCCTTTAACAGATCAACACAAAACCAGGTGGCCATTTAGCAACTTCATCAAAAATAGGGCATATTAACACTGTTAAAAATCTCAGTTGCCTATAGTGGAAGGTAAATATTTTTTGAAAACATGATGCATTTGCAATTTTTTTCCATCCTGAATAATTGTGGAGATAAGAGACTCATTCTCAAATATTATTGCATGCATTAAAATCACACGTCTTCCACATGCAAAGTATATAACTGCATTGCCAGAAATAGGCATCTCTGCAAAACTTTGTGTGGAAATTTGAGTAGGATGAATTATTCATGTATATTTCACAACTACAATCAAAACGGGTTTCATTATGTTAATGGAAACTACTCTCCAAAGGCACTCTCAAGCACGCTTTCGGTTAAATGACACTTGTCTATCAAAAAATCATCTTTGTGCTAGTTTTACTTAAAGATTGTGAAAACCTGGATCTTAAAATTTGCTGGGAACCATGAAAATATAGATCAGAAGTGGGCTGAGCTGGTCTTTTGAGATACTGACTCCACAGCCAAGGGAAACAGCACCCACACAACAAGCACATCTAGATCTGTACAAATTCTTAAGTTTCAGTTAGTTCACCTTTTGTTCTTCTAAATTCCACTTTTCTGTGGATTGTCACCTTGTCATGGTGGAGCAGCTTGTGTGATTCTGAGATCCTGAGAGCGATGCCATCTGGAGCTATGCTCCTGATAGAGTCACCCATGTCGGTAAAGTCGAGGGGGAGGTCCCTGACAAAGAGCAATCCAACCAAGACCTCAATGGTGGAACAGGCGGATGATGATGGCTGACTTTAGTGGAGTGTCACAACGGCTGGGAAGCTGGGTGAAGGCTGCAGCAGAAAAGGGTCCCCGGTTGTCTTGGATTCCATGCCACTGGATAATGGCCCAAATCTGACAAGGACCATGTGGTGGCTGTCTGTGCACCAGTCTCCCCACATTAAACAAAGTCATGCACAGGCGTCCTCCATGAGAGGACAGTCATGCACGTTTCGAGTGACTGCCAATGAGTCCACTTAATCTCTCCTCGAATGACAATGTAATTATCTGATGTCCCCAAGTCTTTGCCCATGAAGGAGAAGAACAAGAATGTCTCCAACAGCCTGCACTTGGTGAATGCAGAGAGCCACCTCATAAAATAAGAACCCCTGCCTACCAGAGGATCTATTCTAATATCTATTAATTCAAAAATAAAATAACTGATTTCTGATGATTATAAACACGAGTTCTAACACGAGTTCCTCCTTACAGCTATTGGGATATGGGTTCAATCCCGACTGTGTGGAGTTTGTTTTGAGTGTGGATTTCCCCTGGGTGTTCTGATTTTCCCCAAATGCCATTGACGTATTGCATGGTAGATTAATTAGCCACCATAACTTGCCATTAGGTGGTGTGGCGCATGTGAGAGGGAATAGGCTGCCAAAAAATGATTTGGGGAATGACACAAAAGGGGTTAATCTGACACCTGGGACGGCCTTGATAGGCTGCATGCCTCCTTTATGTCATCAGATAAAAGGAGAATGACTGTAAAACTTGAATAGTGCAAAGACAAACTGTAGCTGAAGATTTGTTTAAATGTGTAAAACCTACCCACATCTTCAAGGGCTCAAGACAGCATTTGATGGAATAGGCTGTATTATTCTTGTGTGTGGCTAATGTGTTCAGATCAAATCCATCTCACCACTGTATTTAATGGAGACAATCGCCCATTTAAAATGAAAGCTGTACAAGGCCCTAAAGCACTCATGCAATGAATATTACCCACTAAAATATCCAGTCCATAATAATGTCCACATGAGCCAAATTACCCACCACTGAGTGTGTTTAGTCTACTTTTATATTTCCATTTTGTCTCCTTTTCTGCATGGCTCCTCTACCTGTTAAAGGGCATTGACAGATGTCTTTAACTAGAGCTAATAACAAGCCAAGCTTAAAAACAAATAAATAAAAGCAGGCGTAGGACAGTCAGCTCTTTGTGGCTCTTTCACCATTCAATAAAATCATGGCTATTCTTTTCATCAACTCCACTTTGACTGAGAGGACAACCCCAGGAAGAAATCAGCCTTTAGACGTTCGCCTTTATAGTAACTGTGTGGACACAGGCCTTCAACCTACCGAGTTCATGCTGACCAGTGATCACTCCACACACTAGTGCTATCCTACACACTAGGGACAATTTACAATCTTTACCAAAGCCAATTAACCTACAAGCCTGTACGTCTTTGGTGAGGGAGGAATCCAGAGCACCCAGAAAAAAATCCACACAGTCAGAAAGAGAAAGTATAAACTCCATATAGACAGCAATTCTATCGCTGTACCACTATGCTGTCCCATCCCTATGCCTACCCTGGAAAAATAATTCTAATACATCTCGTTCTTCTCTCAATAGAATAGTGCAATATGAAGAATCTCTCATCATAGACAATCCCTCCATCCCAGGAATCAATCTAGTGAATCATATTGAACTCCCTGTATTATAAGCATATTCTTCCTTGGGCTGTGAGACTAGACAATCTTACTGGAATGAGCACAGCAGGGCACTATATACTTGCAATCAGATGTCATTAATTCTGTACTCAAATCTTCTTTCAATAATGAACTACACGTTATTAGCCTTTCTAGTTGTTTGCTGTTCCCACATGTTAGATTTCAGTTCCTTACAGACAAGGATACCCAGAACTAGCACCTTTCACAATTTAAAATAATAGTTAGCTTTTCTATTGTTATCTATTGTTATCACATGTCACAATTCTCCATACAATATTTAATTTGCCACATCCTTTCCCATTCATTTAGCATGTGTTTATCCTCTTTGTGCCTCTGTATCCCTGCCACAACTCACACAGTCACCCAGCTTTGTACCTTCTGCAAATGTGGATATGTTAATCAGCTCATCCAAATCTTTGCTACAACTGCTATTAGATCTTCACCACTATTTTGTTGCAGCAACCCAAAGTAAAAATGAACTGCTAATTCCTAATCATTATTATGTGTTGTTTAAGCAATAGCCAATCCATGCCAGTGCATTACTCCTAATAGCATCTGCTCTAATTTTTACATTAAATCATTTTGTGTCCCATCTGTTCAATAGCTTTCTGAAAGTCCAAATCCCGCTCTCCCCATTCCCCATATATTCAATCAGTTGTCACCCTTAAAAAAATCCAAGCATATTTTTCTAATATGAATATCATTTCAAATACCTTTGACGACTGTTCTATGGGCCTTGTTAACATTCTGACAATTGTTGAACATACAGAGTTTATTAATTTTTCTGAAAACATTAGTGAATAGGCTCTGCTGGTGATGATTCAGATGATTTCCACTTTCAAAGACTGTTGGATGAAATTCAGACTTGCTGAAACATATTCTGCTTGGGTAGCTTGTAACCCAACAGTATGAACATTGAATTCTCCAACGTTTAGTAACCTCTAACCACCTTCCCCCTCCTCTCCTCCAACCCCCCTATCCCCACCTGGACTCCCACCAATTCCCCCACTCCTCCTCCCTCTCCACATACATATCTTACTCTGCCTTTGAAATTCCTAGCATTTGTTCATCTATTACCAGCCATAATTTGTCTTGCTCCTCCTCTCTTCCAGCTTCCATACCCCCCCCCCCCCCCCCCCACCTCACTCAGTCTGAAGAAGGGTCCCAGCCTAATCTATTGAGTTAATCCAGCACTTTGTGTATTTTAATGTAAACCATCATCTGCAGTTCTTTGTTTCTACAATGTTGTTCCGTTGTATAAAAAGGGTTCAAAGAATAAACCTAGCAATTATAGACCGGTTAGTTGGACGTCAGTGGTGGGCAAATTAATGGAAAGGATACTTAGAGATAATATATATAAGCATCTGGATAATGTTTGACAAACCTTCTTGAATTTTTTGAAGAGGTTGTTAGGGAAATTGATGAGGGTAAAGCAGTGGATGTTGTCTATATGGATTTCAGTAAGGCCTTTGACAAGGTTCCCCATGGAAGGTTGGTTAAGAAGGTTCAATCTTTGAGTGTGAATGGTGGAGTAGCAAGATGGATTCAACAGTGGCTGAATGGGAGATGCCAGAGAGTAATGGTGGATGGCTGTTTGTCAGGTTGGAAGCCGGTGACCAGTGGGGTGCCTCAGGGATCTGTGTTGGGTCCACTGTTGTTTGTCATGTACATCAATGATCTAGATGATGGGGTGGAAAATTGGATAAGTAAGTAAGTATGCAGATGATACTAAGATAGGTGGTGCTGTGGATAATGAAGTAGATTTTCAAAGTCTACAGAGAGATTTGGGACATTTGGAAGAGTGGGCTGAAAGATGGCAGATGGAGTTTAATGCTGATAAGTGTGAGGTGCCACATCTTGGCAGGACAAATCAAAATAGGACGCACATGGTAAATGGTAGGGAATTGAGGAATGCTGTGGAACAGAGGGATCTAGGAATAACTGTGCATAATTCCCTGAAGGTGGAATCGCATGTAGATAGGGTGGTAAAGAAAGCTTTTGGTGTGCTGGCCTTTATAAATCAGAGCATTGAATATAGGAGTAGGGAAGTAATGTTAAAATTGTACAAAGCATTGGTGAGACCAATTCTGGAGCATGGTGTACAATTTTGGTCGCCTAATTATAGGAAGGATGTCAACAAAATAGAGAGAGTACAGAGGAGATTTATTAGAATGTTGCCTGGGTTCCAGCAACTAAGTTACAGAGAAAGTTTGAATAAGTTAGGTTTTTTTCTTTGGAGCGCAGAAGGTTAAGGGGGGACTTGATTGAGGTCTTTAAAATGATGAAAGGGATAGACAGAGTTGACGTGGATAAGCTTTTCCCATTGAGGGTAGGGAAGATTCAAACAAGAGGGCATGACGTGAGAATTAAGGAACAGAAGTTTAGGGGTAACATGAGGGGGAACTTCTTTACTCAGAGAGTGGTGGCTGTGTGGAATGGTCTTCCAGCAGAGGTGGTGGAGGCAGGATCGATTTTAACATTTAAAAGTAAAGTGGATAGGTATATGGACAGGAAGGGAATGGAGGGGTATGGTCTCAGAGCAGGTAGATGGGACTAGGGGAAAATAAATGGTCGGCATGGACTGGAAGGGCCGAGAAGGCCTGTTTCCGTGCTGTAATTGTTATATGGTTATATGGTTATACTTGCTGGAACTATGGTTGGTATTGCACGTTGACTTGCAAATCTTATTGATAGTCATCACAGAGGGGTTTAGAGAAGGGCACACTGGTTAGATTTTAATTGCATCTACTTGTGTTCACCAGGTAATTCTTTGCTCTATCTATTGTACTTGAGTTTGATTTAAAATTGGAGCAGGGAGAAGAATGAATGATTTGGAGTGGGGAACAAGTATTTGGTTATGTTGGTTGCTTGTTCAAAGCAGTGTGAAGTGCAGATGGAGTCAATGATGGGAAGTCTGGTCTTTGTGATGGACTGGGCTACTTTGACAATTCTCTGCAATTTCTTGTGGTCTTGTGCCGAGCTGTTCCCAAACAAGGCTATGAAGTATCCCAACAGTATGCTTTCTGTGGTGCATCTGTAGAACTTTCCAGTGAATGCTGCCAACTGGCTCATTTCAAGATGCAAAAGGGTGGCACAGTGGCGCAATGGTAGATTTGCTTCCTTAAAGTGCTTGAATCTTGGGTTTGATCCTGACTGAATGTGCTGTCTGTATGAAGTTTGTACATTCTCCCTTAGATGGCGTGGTTTTTCTCCAGGTGCTCAGTTTCTGCTCACATTCCAAAGATGTGCAAGTTTCTAGGTTATTGGCTCTGTAGATTGCCTCTAGTCCATAGGATGCAAAACTGGGATAATAGTAAGATTACACGAGAACTTACCAGTTTGAAGTTTGATCTTTATTTTATGAAGAGTTAAGATGAGGGACTATGTGAAGAACCCCGTACGGCCATTCATGCGTCAGTCTTCAAAGCAACTGTGTGAAATCACAGCTAATAGTCACTAAGTATAATAGTAAGAACAAAAGACTAGAACTACCAGATGACATTTATGAGGGTTGGGAGTGGAGGGCACATAGTCCCTCATCGTAACTCCTCATAAAATAAAGATCAAACTTCAAACTGGTAAGTTCTCATTTAATCTTACTGTTTTACTTCGGAGTCACGTGAGTAACTATGTGAAGACTTCAAAGCTCTGTGATTTCATGCTGTGTGAAATAGTATACACAACCACAGCTGCTTCATTGACAAATGAAGGGAAAACATTCATAATGCATACAGTCATGACATAGATGTAAAACATGCTGATGCTGTTTAAATGAAACAATAATATTTCCATCTCTCACCCTGATGGAAAATATAACCAGAACATAAGTAGAGTTAAAAAATACCCCTGGTTCAGCAATGAGTTATTATAGATGTTTGGATATTCTTTCATTGGACCATGCTGCATGAAAGTATCTGACGCAATAACGCACAAACGGCTGTACGGGGTTCTTCACGTAGTCACTCACGTGACTCCAAAGTAAAACTTAGAGTTATCTCGGTTATGTCCTCTTCTCCCTTTTCCCATCAGTCAAGTGGAACAGAAGTATGAAAACCCATACCTTCAGATTCAGGAACAGCTTCTTCCCAGCTGTTATCAGGCACAGAACCATCTTATCACCAATTATTGTCCTGATCTATCATCTATCTCATTGGAGACCCTCGGACTATCTTTAATCGGACTTCACTGGACTTTATCTTGCACTAAAAATTATTCCCTTTATCTTATATCTTTACACCAATTATAATCATGTATATTTTTTTTGCTGATTGGATAGCATGCAACAAAAAAGCTTTTCACTGCATCTCAATGCACATGCCAATAATACAAAACTAAACTAAACTAAACTATTGTACGGGTGGCTGTTAATCAGCATAGACTCGATGGGCCAAAGGGGCTGCTTCCACATCGAATCACTAAACTAAACTAAACTAAACTAAACTAAACTAAACTAAATATGTGCAATGGAACTCACTGAAGCTCAATGCAGCTATCACAAGGGGTTTGTGGAGAAGGTACACAATCTGAGGTTTCTGTCACTACCAGACACTGAGGCATTTGCAAAGCAGGAAATACAAGCATTCATCATGGAAAAAGACATACTAATTGCACTGTATGTCTTGTTTATACCTTTATGAATAAAGTATCTTTTTTGAAACAAAAAAATTCGATATTGCGTAATTGTGAGATGTACAAACACGGCTCGTGCTCAGTAGGTCTTTTGGAGTCTGTTGAGTGACGTGAAATATTCATTCCAGCGTTTGACTTTTGTAAATTTCCATTTGCATTTGTATGTTGCTGAAACAATCCGCGCCATGGAATTGGATCTCGCTGCCATTTTATACTGAAGATAGAATTTGTGCCCTTGGAATGCAAACTGATTTATGTCAGGCACATGGTGGTTTAATTAACCTTATTCCCCAGCCCCACTTCCCTTGAAACAACAATTGATCTTGACAAGTCAGGTGCTCCACTTACTGTTTTCTAAATAGTCAAGGTCAATGAATTTGTTTGGCAGTTTTCAGAGCTATCCGATGCTCTCTGAAATTGTGCAAATATATGCTCAAAAATAAAACCATTTAACAGTGAGGGAGATCTGCTGACCGTTAGCTTAAAATGTCCCTGTCAGATCAATGGAAGGACTAGGAGTCATGGAGTCAAACAGCATGGAAACAGGTCCCTTTGCCCACCCCATCAAGCACACCTTTTCACTGATCTACTCTAATCAAATTCTTTTTGCTCTTGCATCCCTATAAATTCCCCCAGATACTCCTGGTTAAGTTTAGTTCTAGTTTAGAGAGACAGAGCAGAAACAGGGCCCTTCGTCCCACCGAGCCCGTGTCGACCAGCGTTCATACTGTACACCTTCTTCTTTTGTGTGGCGTGCACAGCCTAAATTTGTTGGACAACTTGTTCTATTTGATCTTCCGTTTATGCACATCGAGTTGATTGCATTAGTCGAAACAGGGCGGGCCAGGGCGGTTGCAATCTTCCACCCCATCCCGTACACCAAAACTATTCTACGCATACTAGGGACAATTTACAATTTTACCAAAGCATATTAACCTACAAATCTCTACGTCTTTGGAGTGTGGGTGGAAACTGGAGCTCGCGGAGAAAGCCCACGCAGGTCACGGGGAGAACACACGGGGAGTTGCTGTAGGTTACAGGCAGCACCCGTAGTCGGGATTGAACCCAGGTCTTTGGCACTGTAAGGTAGCAAATTTACCACTGCACCACCGTGCTGCCCAGTATTCATTTATATTCAGGACAATCAATGGTGTCCAATTAACCAACCAACCAGCAGTGCAAGGAAATTGGAGGACCAAGGGATAAACCTAGGTCCTCCATTGTCACAGCAACTTTGTGCAAGCTCCATGCAGATAGCCACCAAGGTTAGCACCAAGAATAAATCAGGGAAAGTGGTGCATCCATGGATAACAAGGGAAATCAGGGATAGTATAAAAACAAAAGATGAGGCATACAAATTGGCCAGAAAAAGCAGCCTACCGGAGGACTGGGAGAAATTCAGAATCCAGCAGAGGAGGATAAAGGGCTTAAATAGGAAAGGGAAAATAGATTATGAAAGGAAACTGGCAGGGAACATAAAAACTGACTGCAAAAATTTTTATAGATATGTGAAGAGAAAGAGACTAGTTAAAACAAATGTTGGTCCCTTGCAGTCAGAAACAGGTGAATTGATCATGGGGAACAAGGACATGGCAGACCAATTGAACAACTACTTTGGTTCTGTGTTCACTAAGGAAGACATAAATAATCTGCTGGAAATAGCAGTTGAACGGGGGTCAAATAAGATGGAGGAACTGAGTGAAATCCAGGTTAGCCGGGAGGTGGTGTTGGGTAAATTGAACGGATTGAAGGCTGATAAATCCCCAGGGCCAGATAGTCTGCATCCCAGAGTAGACAAGGAGGTAGCCACAGAAATAGAGGATGCATTAGTGATAATTTTTCAAAATTCCTTAGATTCTGGAGTAGTTCCTGAGGATTGGAGGGTAGCTAATGTAATCCCATCTTTTAAAAAAGGAGGGAGAGAGAAAGCGGGGAATTACAGACCAGTTAGTCTAACATCGGTAGTGGGGAAACTGCTTTAGTCAGTTATTAAAGATGGGATAGCAGCGCTTTTGGAATGTGGTGAAATCATTGGACAAAGTCAGCATGGATTTACGAAAGGTAAATCATGTCTGACAAATCTGATAGAATTTTTCGAGGATGTAACTAGTAGAGTGGATAAGGGAGAACCAGTGGATGTGTTATATCTAGACTTTCAGAAGGCTTTCGACAAGGTCCCGCATAAGAGATTAGCATACAAACTTAAAGCACACGGTATTGGGGGTTCAGTATTCATGTGGATAGAGAACTGGCTAGCAGATAGGAAGCAAAGGGTAGGAGTAAACTGGTCCTTTTCAGAATGGCAGGCAGTGACTAGTGAGGTACCGCAAGGCTCAGTGCTGGGACCCCAGCTATTTACAATATACATTAATGATTTGGACGAGGGAATTCGATGGAACATCTCCAAATTTGCAGATGACACCAAGCTGGGGGGTATAGTTTGGTGTGAGGAGGATGGTTGGAGGCTGCAGGGTGATTTGGATAGGCTGAGTGAATGGGCAGATGCATGGCAGATGCAGTATAATGTGGATAAATGTGAGGTTATCCACTTTGGTGGCAAAAACATGAGGGTAGACTATTATCTGAATGGTGGCAGATTAGGAAAAGGGGAGATGCAACGAGACCTGGGTGTCATGGTACACCAGTCATTGAAAGTAGGCATGCAGGTGCAGCAGGCAGTGAAGAAAGCAAATGGTATGTTAGCATTCATAGCGAAAGGATTTGAGTATAGGAGCAGAGAGGTTCTACTGCAGTTGTACAGGGTTTTGGTGAGGCCACACCTGGAGTATTGCGTGCAGTTTTGGTCTCCAAATCTGAGGAAAGACATTCTTGCCATAGAGGGGGTACAGAGAAGATTCATCAGACTGATTCCTGGGATGTCAGGACTTTCATATGAGGAAAGAATTGATAGACTCGGCTTGTACTCGCTGGATTTTAGAAGATTGAGGGGGGATCTTATAGAAACTTACAAAATTCCTAAGGTGTTGGACTGGCTAGATGCTGGAAGATTGGTCCTGATGTTGGGGAGTCCAGAACAAGGGGTCACAGTCTAAGGATAAGGGGGAGTTCCTTTAGGACCGAGATGAGGAAAACATTCTTTACACAGAGAGTGGTGAGTCTCTTGAATTCTCTGCCACAGAAGGTAGTTGAGGCCAGTTCATTGGCTATATTAGAGGGCGTTAGATGTGGCACTTGTGGCAAAAGGGATCAGGGTGTATGGAGAGAAGGCAGGTACGGGATACTGAGTTGAATGATCAGCCATGATCGCATTGAATGGCGGTGCAGGCTCGAAGGGCCGAATGGCCTACTCCTGCACCTATTTTTCTATGTTTCTATGTTTCTATTGAACCATGACCTATGAAACTGTGAAGCACGTCTAATCAGGAAATAAAAATTTTCGTGACTTCAGGATGACACAAGGAGCCATGAAGCAGTTTATCAAGTTTTGTGACATGTAATATAATTAATTTGTTTGGATTTACTGGCTTTTAGGAAATAGAAATGGAAAAATCCCAGCTAACATGTCATGTGAAACACAATGTGCCAGAATAATTCAGCAGGTCAGGTAGCATATCTGGAGGGAATGGATATATGACGTTTTGGGTCAGGACGCTTCTTCAGACTGTTCCATTACATGTCATGTAATTACACTTGAATGGCAAGCAAGTCAGCAATGACTTTGCTTTACTGAAGACACAGCTGTTTTTTCCAAAGTGGTTTCAAATGCCACGTTTTGACTTGGTGAACCATTTCTGCAGTGGAGTGACAGCTCAAGTCTGGGATAAGATTTCTTGAGATTGGAGAATTTTGAATTAGGCAAAATCTGTCATGGGTTAAGAAGAAGTTTTTGTCAGGTTTAGAAAGATAAACTCAGACAGGGCAGTTGAGCAATATAAAGCAAGCAGGAAAGAACTCACACAAGCAATTAGAAGGGCCAAAAAGTGCTGTGAAATGTCATGGGTGAGTCAGATTAAAGAGAATCCCAAAGCTTTTTATACATAGATCCCCCAGTCATCGCAAATGTCCTCGTTCTTCAGAGAACGGGGTTTCCCCTCCCCCACTATAGATGAGGCTCGCACCAGGGTCTCCTCCATACCCCGCAACACTGCCCTCTCTCCCCATTCCCCCACTCACAACAAGGGCCGAGTCCCCCTGGTCCTCACCTTTCACCCCACCAGCCAGCGCATACAACAGATAGTCCTCCGCCAGTTTCGTCACCTCCAACATGACCCCTCCACTCGCCACATCTTCCCATCTCCCCCCCTGTCTGCCTTCCGCAAAGACCGCTCCCTCCGCAACTCCCTCGTCAATTCTTCCCTTCCCTCCCGCTCCACTCCTTCCCCGGGCACTTTCCCTTGCAACCGCAAGAGATGCTACACTTGTCCCTTCACCTCCCCCATCCACTCCTTTCAGGGACCCAAGCAGTCATTCCAAGTCCGACAGAGGTTCACCTGCACCTCCTCCAACCTCATCTACTGCATCCGTTGCTCCAGATGCCAGCTGATCTACATCGGTGAGACCAAGCGGAGGCTGGGCGATCGTTTCGCCGAACACCTCCGCTCGGTCAGCAATAACCAACCCGACCTCCCGGTGGCTCAGCACTTCAACTCCCCCTCCCACTGCGTATCCGACCTCTCGGTCCTGGGCCTCCTCCACGGCCAGAGTGATCAACACCGCAAGTTGGAGGAACAGCACCTCATATTCCGCTTGGGGAGTCTGCATCCTCTGGGCTTAAACATTGAATTTTCTCAATTCTGTTAACCCAGACTGCCTCCCCCCCACCTCTCCCTCAGCCCTCTGGCCCTGACATTCCTTCTCCATCTCCCCCCCCCCCCAGTCGCACTAGCTTCTCATTTTCACACCACAAACAGCTTCCAATGGCCTGCTTCCTTTATCACCAATACTTTTTTGCATATCTTTCACTCATTGTTCCTTATCTCTCCACATCACTGTTTATATCTCTCGTTTCCCTGATCCCTGACCAGTCTGAAGAAGGGTCTCAACCCGAAACGTCGCCTATCTCCTTCGCTCCTTAGATGCTGCTGCACCCGCTGAGTTTCACCAGCTTTTTGTGTAACCCTTAAAAATATAGGAGTAAGGTTGGACAATAGGTCGGTAGATAAGGTAGGAAAGTGAAAACCTTTTTTGTTGCGTGCTATCCAGTCAGCGGAAAATGATTACAATCAAGCCATCCACAGTGTATAGATACAGGATAAAGAGAATATTGTTTTCTCTTTGTTATATTGTTTTCTGACAAGATAAAGTCAAGTGAAGTCCGATTAAATATATTCTGACGGTCTCCAAAGAGCTAGATAGTAGGTCAGGACCACTCTCTAATTGGGGACACGATAGCTCAGTTGTGGGATACAGTAGGGAAGAATTGTCCCTGAATCTGGAGGTATGCTGTTCTACACTTTTGCAACTCTTGCCTGATGGGAGAAGGGAGAAGAGGGAGTGTCCAGGGTGAGACTGTTACTTGATTATGCTTGTGGCCTTGCCAAGGCCTTGTGAAGTGCAGATGGAGTCAATGGAAGGGAGGATTGTTTGCATAATGGTCTGGGCTGCGTCCACAATTCTCTGTAATTTCCTGCGGTCTTGGGTGGAACTGTTCCAGAATCATTAATGGTTTCCAGGGCGCATCTGTGAAGTTGGTGAGAGTTGTTGGCGACAAAGTACACTGTGGGATATATATCAGCTACAGAAATGTGCAGATATATGTCAGACAGAATTTAATCAGAATAATTGGGAGGTATTGCACTTCTGGTGGTTGAATGTAAAGGGAAAATATTTAGTTAATAGCAATACAGTGAAGTACAGAGGCAGCACCTCCTTGAAAGTTGCAACACAAATAGTTAGTATGGTAAAGAAGGCATATGGAATGATTTAAGTTGGATCACATTTGGAGTATCATAAGAATCTGGTCGCCACATTATTGGAAGATATGGAGGATTTGGAAATGGTGTTGTAGAGGTTTTTGAGAATGCTGCCTAAATTAGTTGAGTTTAGTTTATTGTCACATGTACCGAGATACAGTGAATAGCTTTTGTAATGTGCTAACTATTCAGCAGAAAAACAATACATGTTTACAATCGAGCCATCCACATTGTACAAATACATGATAAAGGGAATAACGTGAATAACGTTTAGTGCAAGTCCAGGAAAGTCCGATCAAAGATAGTCCGAGGGTCTCCAATGAGGCAGGTAGTAGCTCAGGACTGCTCTTATGTTGTAGCTAGGATGGTTGGTAGGGTTGGTAGAATTGTTAGTTGGTTGGTAGGACAGTATTAGCCATGAAGAGAGGTTAGACAAAAATGGATTGTTTTCTCTGGAGTGTTGGAAGCTGAGGGGAGACCTGAAAGAAGCGCATAAAATTATGGGAGGCATAGATAAGGTAAAAAGTCAGAACCTTTTTTCCAGGGTGGAAATGTCAAAGACTACAGAGCATTGCTTTAAGGTAAGATGGACAAAATTTAAAGGAGATGAGTGGGATACACATGTGAGAATGCTCTTCATTGACTACAGCTCGGCATTCAACACTATCATTCCCTCAAAACTCGTCCCCAAGTTCCTTAATCTTGTACTGGAGATCTCCATCTGCGGCTGGATATTTGACTTCCTGATGGGCAGGCCCCAGGTGGTGAGAATTGGCAGCCACACCTCTTCCTCACTGATCCTCAACACAGGCACACCACCGGGCTGTGTGCTCAGTCCTCTCCTGTACTCCCTGTTCACACATGACTGTACTGCTAAGCACAGCTTTAACATTATCCTAAAGTTTGCTGACGACACAACCATCCTGGGCCTCATCACAGACAACAATGAGACGGCCTTTAGAGAGGAGGTTAGGGCACTAAACAGCTGGTGCCAGGAAAATAACCTCTCTCTCAATGTCAGCAAAACTAAAGAGATGATAGTCGACTACAGGAGACAGCAGGGGAGTGGACACCTCCCCATCCACATTGGTGATGCTGAGGTTGAAATGGTCAGCAGCTTCAAGTTCCTCGGTGTGCACATCACTGAGGACCTCTCTTGGACACTGCACACGGACATGATAACAAAGAAAGCCCGCCAGCGGCTCTTTTTCCTGAGAAGATTGAGGAAGTTTGGCATGAACACCAGCATCCTCACATACTTCTACAGATGCACCATCGTGAGCCTGATGACGGGCTGCATCACAGTCTGGTACATGAAGTGTTCTGCCCACAGCCACAAATCACTACAGAGTGGTGAAGGCTACAGAGTTTACAAATGATCACTGGCAACGGTCTTCCGGCCATTCAGGACATTTTCCACCGGCGACGCCTGCAGAAGACACACAGCATCATCAAGGACCACAGCCACCTAGCACGCAGACTGTTCTCCTTGTTACCGTCAGGCAGACGATAGAGGAGCATGGCTGCACCTACCACCAGACTTAAGAACAGTTTTTAGTATCAGGCTATCAGGCATCTGAGCTCATAAAAATATCATATATGTTGATTATTTTATTTATTATTGTCATTTACCTACCAATGTCACTTTTATCTTCTCTTATTTTATCTTATTTTTATCCTTGTAATATCATCGCTGAGTTGACCCATTGTCTTGTCAAACACATTTAATTGTACCGTTGATCCTGTGTTAACATACATATGACAAATAAAACTGAACTGAACTGAGCTGGGATAAGTTTTTTATACCTGAAATGTGCTGCCAGGTGTGGTATTTGAGTCAGATGCAATCATCAATTTAAGAGGTTTTTTGGTAGGCACATTGATATTACAGGAAATTGAGAAATTACAGAATAAATGGCACCAGAGGAGATTAATTTAACTTGGCACCAGGGTTGACAAGGACATTGTGATCCTGCTACTGTGCTGTATTATTCTATGTACACATATTTTGACATGACACAAGAAAATAAGAGTGTTATGAATATTTGTAATAATCTCATGTGGCTATTGATGTTCAACGACTGATTTATTCATCGATTCTGAATAAAGGTTGACAGACATTTAGTCACTAAGTAAAGCGACAGAAATGAGCCTCGAAAGTGGACGTGGTATAGCATCATGATGGCACAGTGGTGCAGCTTAGAGCTACAGCTTCAAAGCCCAGTGACCTGGATTCAATCATAACCTCTGGCATTGTCTGCATGGAGTTTTCACATTCTCCTTTGACCATGTGGGTTTTTTCATGGTGTTCCCAAATCCCAAAGATGAGTGGGTTGATTGACTACTTGGCCACTGTAAATTACCTCTAGTGTGCAGGACCGTGTGATTTTGTGGAATTGATGGGAATGTGGTGAGAATAAATCGGGATGAGTATAAGTGGGTGGAAGATGGCTATGTGGGCTCAGAGCCAAAGAGCCTGTATCCTGTATCCAGCATTATGTAGCAATGTTACAAAATTTTGAGATTTTAAAAATCAAGTCTGCAATTTATCCCATCAGATAAAGCATAAAAAGAAGTTTAATTTGACACCTAATTTACTTTCATATCTTCAGTATTAAGAAAGTTATGGCCATTTTCATACTCGGAAATGAGCATCTTGCTTCCCATTGCCTTTCAATTGACTTAACTCAAAAGCTGTGATCTGGAAAAGTTAAAAGTCCATAACATTCTTAAAAATTAAGAGAACTCAATGAAATTTTCAGTTATTATAGATTGAAGCATTCTGAAACAAATATTAAACAATCTTACTTGGATGACCTGAAATTAAAGCATATAATTAGTTAGTTATCTAATTGTAGCTAATTACAAAATTCAATGAGTAGATCTAAACATCTATCAATTTCTTAAGAAAAGATAAACTTTTTTAAAATTGCCTAAGTGTCCAAATAACATTCACACAATAATCCACAATATAACATAATTTTTAAATCTAATTTTCATGAATTTCTGGGCCAAATGGAAGGAATTTAGTGTTTTATGCCTGTAAATTAACGGCCATTTAAATCAACTAGCGAGTGGGTTTTAGTGGAATGCGGTGGATTAGAACGTTGCGGTTAGCGGCGAAGTCAGGGGGAAAAATACTGGGGGTTCATACATTTTTTGGGGACCCCATTTCGCAACATAAAAATATTATTAATGCCTCCCGAAAAACCAACTTTTAATATAAAAATAAAGTATTTACCTTTTTTTCTCCCATACGGAAAATGCTTCCGGTTGTCTGCGCTCACGGCTTTTGAAGGTGATTTTTAAATTACTCTAGTTAATAAATAATCTAGAGTAATTTAAAAATACCACCATTCATGAAATGTCGGAGCGATTTTTCTTCAGCAACCAAATTGCCCGACATTGATCGATTTGTCCTGCCTGTTGAAAAACGGCACTTTAAGCCCGCCCCCCTCTGCAAGGTGCGAAAGTCACGCACACGGGGAGCGGCAGAAGTGCAGCGCCGGTAAAGGTACGTTTTGTAACATACCTACATTATGACTCCAGCAGCCATGGTCTTATCTGAACAATGGAAGTGTAAACTTATGGCTTGCTCCAGTTCCTATTACCTATGGTGCTGTCTTGTCCTAAGTCTAAAACCTGTAGGATATTATACAGTGTATCCGTCAAAACTTGGTGGTGCTGACAGAACAATGGATCAGTTGACCGAGCATTGTTTTATTATTTTGTTCAACAACATTGAGCATTGCTCAGGAACTCAGGAAGAAGGTACAGGAGAACTGTAACATCCAGGTTCAGGAACAGCTTCTTCCCTACAGCCGTCAGGCTATTAAACACAACAACGAATAAGCTCTGAGCTCTGAACTGCAAAAGACTATATTATTATTGTACTATATTTGTTATTTATTGAACTTTTTCTTCTTTTTTTTTCACTTACCCATTATGTACTAAGTTTACATATTCACATATTCTATTGTGCTGCAGCAAGTAAGAATTTCATTGTCCCATCCGGGACATATGACAATAAAACACTCTTGACTCTTGAACTCGAAGCATCAGTGGGTGTCCAGCACTCTGGCAACATCACAACTTTTGAAAAGACCTATTGTCCTCCCCAAATAGTTTCACAACACAATTTTTTGTTGTGCCTGTTAGAAAAGTCCATCTGGTGAGCCATAAACTGAAGGATCCCTGTGAAGTTCACTAACCTGCCAAAAGGAGCATGTGGCCAAAAACAAAAGAGATGAACAACCTGATATATCCGTATTGATCATGTCATCCAGGTTTTGCTGCTTCATCCAAAGCATTGCTATAATAGGCGCAAATTATATATTGTATATAATTTTACATCATACATTACTACTCAATGATGCCGAGGAATATTTTTTATGAAGTTAGAATTTGTACTTGTGGCTGTTGAATTTGTGGCTTGTACTCGCTAGAATTTAGAAGACTGAGGGGGGATCTTATAGAAACTTATAAAATTCTTAAGGGGTTGGATAGGCTAGATGCAGGAAGATTGTTCCCGATGTTGGGGAGGTCCAGAACAAGGGGTCACAGTCTAAGGATAAGGGGGAATTCCTTTAGGACTGAGATGAGGAAAACATTTTTCACACAGAGAGTGGTGAGTCTCTGGAATTATCTGCCACAGAAGGTAGTTGAGGCCAGTTCATTGGCTATATTTAAGAGGGAGTTTATATTTTAGATGTGGTCCTTGTGGCTAAAGGGATCAGGGGGTATGGAGAGAAGGCAGATACAGGATACTGAATTGGATGATCATATTGAATGGCGGTGCAGGCTCGAAGGGCCGAATGGCCTACTCCTGCACCTATTTTCTATGTTTCTATGTTTCTATTAGATTATAGGAGTTAATGCAATGGATTCAGCTCAATCGTTTGAAGCTAACCCCATTTTGGTTGCAGCTATGGTATTTATTTAAGTGTTTATGAGATTCAAATGTCCCACGCTGGAAAGATACTGACCCGTGTCATCCTCGACCGCCTAATCAATAAGGTCGGAGAAGCAAGCTTGCCGGAGTCTCAGTGTGGTTTCAGACCTGGTCGCAGCACTGCTGATATGATCTTCACGTTGAGACAGATACAGGAAGAAATGCATTGAGCAGAAGATGGACGGCTACGCTGTCTTCATCAACTTGACAGAGGCCTTTGACATGGTCAACTGGGCGGCTCTGTGGTTGATACTTCATAAGCTCGGCTGCCCAAGAAAATTCATCCAGATCATCCGCCTCTTCCATGATGGCATGACAGGAACAGTTCTGGTCAACGGCAAACCTTATGCACCTTTCAACATTTCCAATTGAGTGAAGCAAGGTTGCGTTCTGGCCCCTGTACTCTTCAACCTCTTCTTCGGCCATGTCCTGAGTCACACACTCTAGGACCTCGACCATGGTGTGTACCTGAAGTACCGTCTGGATGGATCTCTTTTTAACCTTCGACAACTGAATGCCAAAACCAAGATGCGTGAACGGCTCATTCTCTAAGCCCTTTTTGCGGATGACTGCGCCCTCATGGCTCACGAGGAGTCTGACCTCCAGTTCTTTGTTAACAAATTTGGGGAAGCAGCACAGGCTTTTGGTCTCACAATCTTCCTCAGCAAAACGGAACTCATCCACCAGCCGGCTCCAGACTCTGCAGCACCGCCCCCAAGTGAGTACATTAACAGCACACAGCTGAAACCCATTGACTCCTTCAAATACTTGGGAAGTGTAATATCATCTGATGGCTCCCTGGACAAGGAAATCTCAATGAGAATCAGCAAAGCTAGTCAAGCACTTGGACGACTGCGTACAGGAGTGTTGAACCACCACAACATCAAGCTGTCAACTACACTCAAAGTCTTCAGTGCAGTTGTGCTTTCCAGCCTGCTCTATGGCTGTGAAACATGGATCTTGTATAGGAATCACATCCGTCAACTTGAGAAGGCTGGAAAGCGCTCGTTATGGTCCATCATGAGCATTCGCTGGCAAGACACCAAGTGTCCAACCTAGAATTATTGGACAGATACAGCTTCACAAGCATCGAGGCAATGATCATCAAAGCACAGCTCCGAAGGACTGGGCATGTCATCAGGATGGATGAAACCTGCATTCCTTGACAGGTCTTCCACGGCGTGCTCTCCCAGGGCCAAATGAAACGTGTGCGTCCCAGGAAGCGGTACAAAGGACCATCTCCAATATTGTGGTCTTACACCCAAGCAACTGGAAGCTTGCACCAGCGACAGAACATGCTGGCGCGCAGCAGTGTGAAGAGCAGCCAGCAATTTCAAGGAGCACCGCCTAGAGCGAATTACCAAAGCCAGGGAGAGGAGGAAGGCTGTTGCCCAGAACCCGCCAGTGATTACCTTCTACTGCCCCCACTGCTCTCGAGTGTGCGGTTCACAAATTGGACTCATGAGCCATGTCAGAACTCACCAGAATTGAGACTGCACAACCCGCCATCGTCGTTACCGACGGGCCACCGCCAATGAGATTTTATTCCTTATCTTCATTTCTAAGGAGGTTCTAAGGAAGAATAGTAAGATTAAATGAGAACTTACCAGTTTGAAGTTTGATCTTTATTTTATGAGGCGCTACGATGAGCGATTACGTGAAGAACCCCACCAGTCCGCATGCGCGTCAATCTTCAAAGCAGCGGTGTGAAATCACAGATAACAGTAACTGAAGTAACACAGTAAGAATATAAATTAGACCTTCAAGTTGACCTTTAATATTTTGTAATGTTCCCATGTAAACAAAACTCCTCCCATTTCCTGACATGAGAGATGTACTGCTTTTTCGTACTATCCCTCCAGGACGATGTGATGACATCCACGGTATGATTAGATAGTCCCAGACCCAGGTATAGCCTTCTTAGAATCTGCAAATTAATAAATTAACACAATCATACAACGGGTGTTGATCTCCAGTCACAGGGTGCACCAATAGATCATGACGTTTTGGAACCACCATAATAGGCTGCGTAATAATGTCTGAAATGAGAGGGAACCATGGCTGTGTAGGCCAGTCGGGTACCACCAAAACTCCTGAAGCAGAGTCCTGCATGATCTTGGTCAATTGAAAAGTTTCTTATCCACCACTGTACTTCAGCAATGGCTTCAGATGTTAATTGCATGGGCCAGTTGAAATGACCTGCATGTATTCTGAGTGCCTGTACCTTTGCCCTCTGTAAATTCTGGTAATGCAAAGGTCCATACTGCACAGCTGGAAAGGCAGCTACCAATTTGCCAATCAAGCTGGCCACCTGTTTAATTGAAGGTGATTGCTCTCCCAAGAGCTTGATACAGCCTTCAATTAAATCTAATCTTTTGCCCTTGGGCAGAGTCACAGACATGTGAGTTGAAGTAACTGTGAATCCCAAATAGTCAATTACTTTAACCGGCACCAATTTTGATTTAGCCGGATGGATTCTCTTTTTGTGAGAAAATGAGTGCCCGCTCTGGCTTGTGCTGGGTGGGTGGACACAAATTGGGAATAAATTCAATTTGAAACTCTTGTATACTCTGCAGTTTAAACAAGTTTGATGTTATTTCATATCATTCTTTCAGAAACCAGTGTAACCTTCCCCAACAGGTAGGTAATTCTCACTCAATATGTTCGACAAGAACCAGACCCATCTACTTCCATGGTTACCGGTGGAGTTCTTTGTCCCCTGGTTCTGGAGGGAAACGGCATGTTTGCCCGTACTCCTGCTGGAGTGCGCCAGCTGCGCACATTGAATGGCCGGCTTGGTCCTTAACCGGACCCGGTTTCAGCAAACCGCTTGTAGGGGTACTGCCTCCGAAGGGTTCTGCTGGTCACTGGCACCTTGATTAGCCCGACGGTTTTTGCCTCGTCGTCTAGCTCCTTCACCCGCTTTGCGAGGTCTTCCCCGAACAGCAGATTTGGTGGCTGGATGTTACTAGGCTTACACAGGGCAGCGAACCTCGGGTTAATGGTAGGGCGGATGGCGCTCTTCCTAAGGCAGTTCCAAAGTGCACATTGCACATGAGAGCCAGGGCATCCTGCTGAACGTCAGTCAGGTGCCCACCATCCATCGACCTACCGAAAACCGTAATGCCCAATGCGAGCAGTTTCAGCACCATTTGCAGTTTTATCTCCTGGGCCCTGATGCCTACTCCCATATGGCCCCAGATGGCATGGTTTATGGCCGGTACTTTAAGCAGGATACAATTCGCTGGGGTTTGGCCATTGTATCCATGGCCAGCTCCTGAAGCTGTTGCGAGGCCAAGTAAATGTACTGCCAGCCAGCTCTTCCCCCAGCAGCTCTCCGGAGTCTATTGGGACGGCAAACCTAGCCGCCAGGAATGGGACCTCTGCCTCATGCCCTTCGTCCCATGGGGCAGCCTCCAATGCTAAGCCCACAGATTTGGTGTCAGAATCGTACTGACACGTTATGCTCTCCTCCTCCAAGAGGGAGACACTAGGCAGCCCTGTAGGTGCTGCTGGCGCGGGCTCTTGGAGAGGCCGGCGCTGTTGATGGAGCATCCTCTCCAATAGGAGCTCCATCCTGGATAACCGTGCTATGGTATCCATTCTCGAGGGAGAATCCTCCCGACCGGACTCGTCCGAGTCTATCGGCCGTACAGACTTTCTGGCGGCCTTACACCCCTCCAGCGCAGCCATGGTGCCCACAGACACCAAGTCTGTAGTCGCTGGTCTTATTACTAGCGACTCAGTAGATGAGCTAGGTGGCCACCCGCTACCCGCACTCCCGCGGTCTTTAGTTACTTTTGCAACGGCTCGCCTTGCTCTCAACGATTTCTCCATGCTTGGACTTGTTCTCCTGTAACAAGATTTAACAAGCGCAGAAACAACCTCCAACAAGTTTGACACTTACCTGAGGCTTTTTAAACTTACTGCTGGAGAAACATAGAAACATAGAAATTAGGTGCAGGAGTAGGCCATTCGGCCCTTCGAGCCTTCACCGCCATTCAAAATGATCATGGCTGATCATCCAACTCAGTATCCCGTACCTGCCTTCTCTCCATACCCTCTGATCCCCTTAGCCACAAGGGCCACATCTAACTCCCTCTTAAATATAGCCAATGAACTGGCCTCAACTACCCTCTGTGGCAGAGAGTTCCAGAGACCCACCACTCTGTGTGTGAAAAAAGTCCTTCTCATCTCGGTCCTAAAGGATTTCCCCCTTATCCTTAAGCTGTGACCCCTTGTCCTGGACCTCCCCAACATCGGGAACAATCTTCCTGCATCTAGCCTGTCCAACCCCTTAAGAATTTTGTAAGTTTCTATAAGATCCCCTCTCAATCTCCTAAATTATAGAGAGTATAAAACAAGTCCATGCAGTCTTTGTTCATAAGACAGTCCTGACATCCCAGGAAACAGTCTGGTGAACCTTCTCTGCGCTCCCTCTATGGCAATAATGTCCTTCCTCAGATTTGGAGACCAGAACTGTACGCAATACTCCAGGTGTGCATGCGGACTGGCGGGGTTCTTCACGGAATCACTCACATGACTCCAAAGTTAAATTCAGCATTTATTACCAATCCATAATTTCCCTCCCAGCATACAAAGGCGTTATAGTGCTGGAGAGGTTGCAGAGGAGATTCACCAGGATGTTGCTTAGGATGGAACATTTTAATTATAAGGAGAAACTGGAAAGATCATGTCTGTTTTCCATGGAGAGGAGAAGGTTAAGAAGGGACATGACCGACTTATATAAAATTATCACCGCATTGTTCGGTACACTACAGGAAACTTTTCTCCATAACAGACGTAGATCAAACTAGAGGACATTAAAGACTAGGAAAGGTTTACAGAGATATTTGGCAAATGCAGGCAAATGGGACTAGCTTAGATGTTTCCATGCTGAATGACTATGACATACATTTAGGGAAGTGCTGAGGGATTTAGAGTGAACTTCAGGGAGAGCCTTTTTCACCCAGAGAAAAGTGATTAGAATCAGAATACATTTATTAGCCAAGTACGCATACATGCAAGGAATTTGACAGTGCATATTCCACCACCTCTTGATTTTTTTCCAGCTGACTCTGCTTCGCGGAGTTGTATAGTTGAAAGCCAGCCAGTTGCAGCGCATTGTCTGGGGTCAAATCACACAGCCTGGTCTTGGTGAAGCACAGGGTAGCAGATAACGAAAAGTCCATGTTTGTTTGGCACAGGAGTTGCAGTTCTTCCACTTTGTTGTTGAGAGAATAGTAGATTTGCAAGGAATATACCGGGAGCAGTGTGCATAATCCTTGTTGCCGAAGTTGGACCATTGCTCCAGAGCGCTTCCCCCTGGGTCATCCTACGTCTCATGGCCTTGGACATAATCACAGCCCCGCTGAGCAGTATGCCCAAATAATCCAGCAAGTGAGATTAATCCGGAACAATGTTTGGAGGAACCGAATGTCTGATGTTAATGAGTTCCTCTCTCAAGAATTTAGGAGATTGAGAGGCGATCTTATAGAAACTTACAAAATTCTTAAGGGGTTGGACAGGCTAGATGCAGGAAGATTGTTCCCGATGTTGGGGAGGTCCAGGACAAGGGGTCACAGCTTAAGGATAAGAGGGAAATCCTTTAGGACCGAGATGAGAAGGACTTTTTTCACACAGAGAGTGATGGATCTCTGGAACTCTCTGCCACAGAGGGTAGTTGAGGCCAGTTCATTGGCTATATTTAAGAGGGAGTTAGATGTGGCCCTTGTGGCTAAGGGGATCAGAGGGTATGGAGAGAAGGCAGGTACGGGATACTGAGTTGGATGATCAGCCATGATCATATTGAATGGCGGTGCAGGCTCGAAGGGCCGAATGGCCTACTCCTGCACCTAATTTCTATGTTTCTATGTTTCATGAAAGTAATCTTTGTGGGATTTCCATAGAAAACACAAATGAACAAACAAAGACAAAACAGCAAGGAGCAGTGCACAGTGCCATTACATGGATGCAATTGAGTATGTGCAAAGATTGGGGAGGGGGGAAGGGGAGTCAGTCTACCCCAAGGCAGAAGGGGGATGAGTTGTACAGCACAATACCTCTAATAAACCTCCTGTGGAAATAAAACTAATTTCAGAAGGAATGGAAAACTGTTCAACCTATGAAGAATACATTCCAGAACTATGGTCACCCAAACCTCAGTAATCAAGCTGCATTCTGAAGATGAACTTCCGCTTTAGGAAGATTCTGTGGAAGTGGTCACTGATCTAAAATGTGGGTTCTCTTTCCACCGATGCTGTGGGCTGGCTGAGTTCAAGAGTCAAGAGAGTTTTAGTGTCATATGTCAGAATAATAAAATTCTCACTTTCAGCAGCACAATAGAATATTGTAAAGAGAGTAATCGGTAAAAAGTACAATAAACGAGAAAATTAAGTTCAGTATACATGCATGTATAGACACACGCACACACATATATACATACAGATAAAAAACAAACAAACAAGAATAGTGCAAAAAAGCAAAACCAAACTCCTATTTCTTATTCCCAATGCCAGGAGTGAAATGAGTGTGTGGCCAGGGTGGTGTGGGTCTCCGATGACACTGGCTGCCTTTTTGAGCAAGTGACTCTTGTAAATCCCTTCGATGGTGGGGAGATCAGAACCCGTGATGGACTGGGCAGTGTTCACAATGTTTTGCAGTCTTCTTCGTTCTTGGGAATTCAAGTGGCCGAACCAGACCATGATGCAACCAGTCAATATGCTCTCTACTGTACACCTGTAGAAGTTCAGGAGAGTATTCTCTGATATACCGAATCTTTGCAATCTTCCCAGGAAGTAGAGGCATTGATGTGCTTTCTTTATAATTGCATCAGTATGCTGGGTCCAAGAAAGATCTTCAGAGATAAGCACGCCCAGGAATTTGTAGCTTTTGACTCTCTCCACCATCATCCCGTCGATATAGACAGGTGTGTGTGTCCTCATCTTTCCTCTTCCAAAGTCCACAATTACTTCTTTGGTCTTTTTGAAATTGAGACTTCTTCCAGGTTTCTATTTATTTTCGTTGCACTTTATGTATGCTTGGAAGCTGGGAGAATAAAGGAGAAAGAAAGAGGAGGAGCCCAAGGGTTGAGGGAGAGATGAGAAGGGGTGGAGACAGCAAGGGCTACCAGAAATTGGAGAAGTCAATGTTTATGCCACTAGGGTGCAAACAGCTCAAGGTGCTGCTCCTCCAATTTCCGGCGGTGCTCACTCTGGCCCAGGATAGAAAGATCGGATTCGGAATGGGAGGGGGAATTGAAGTGCTGAGCCACCAGGAGATCAGGTTGGTTAATGCGGACCGAGCTGAGGTGTTCGGTGAAAGGATCGCCAAGCCTACGCTTGGTCTCACCGATGTAGATCAGCTGACATCTAGAGCAGCAGATGTATAGATGATGTTGGAGGAGATGCAGGTGAACCTCTGTCACACCTGGAACGACTGCTTGGATCCTTGAATGGAGTGGAGGGGGCAGGTAAAGCGACAAGTGTAGCATCTCTTGCGGTTGCAAGGGAAAGTGCCCAGGGAGAGGGTGGTGCGGGGGGGAAGGGAAGAATTGACCAGGGAGTTATGGAGGGAGCGGTCTTTGTGGAAAGCAGACGGGGGGAGATGGGAAGATCTGGCGAGTGGTGGGGTCACGTTGGAGGTGATGAAAATGACGGAGGACTATTTGTTGTATGTGATGGCTAGTGGGGTGAAAGGTGAGGATTGGGGGACTCTGCCCTTGTTATGAGTGGGGGAATGGGGAGAGAGAGCAGTGTGGCCGGGGGAAGGCAGGTGAGTGGACTGAGGCCGAGGCGATATCTGGTGGGGGGGGTGGTGGGCGGTCAGGGAGGAGGGGGACATGAAGACTGTAGTGTGGGTGGGGAATAGCTGGGGTCACATGGGTTGAAGGGGATCGGGTAGACCCAGTGGAACAGCCGCTAAGGTTCCCAGGGTTAGGTGACTAGCACTAGGACCCAGTGCAGTCAGATCCAGAGGAGTGGGAGTCTGCAACATGGAAACTCCAGGCCTGGTGCTGAGTCTAGGCTGCAGCTAAGGCAACGGCTGCGGGCTGCTGGAGGGCTGTGGAGTTGCGAGGGTCAGTGGAATCAAGGGTAGGAGTCCACGGGTAGTGGAGTCCGGGTCGGTGGGCGATGCGTGGGAGGTCCCGGTGGGCAGATGGTCGGTGCGGCAGTGCGGTTTGGCCAGTAGGATGCAGTGCAGCAGCCATGTTTGGTGAGCCACCATCCGGCGGCGATGTTCGGTAGGTCCGGTGCGGCGGCAATGTTGGATGGGCCCGGTGCGGTGGTAAGGTTAGGCAGTCGCGGGGGTGATGAGGTTCGGCGGTCACATTATGGTGGCGATAGTTGGACAGGTGGGCAGAGGGGGAGGGGTGCCCTGTTGGTGATGAATGAAATTCAGTCCCTTGCAAGGGGCGACATTGAAACAGAATGTATGGATAGAACTAAGGAATTGTAAAGGAGAAAAAGACCCTAATGGGACTAATCTACAGGCCCCCAAACAGTAGCCTCAACAGAGGGCGCAAGTTGAATCAGGAGTTTAAATTGGCATGTAGCGAATGTAATGCTGTGTATGTTATTGGAGATTTCAACATGCAGGTAGACTTCGAAAATCAGGTTGGTACTGGAACCCAAGAAAAGGACTTTGTAGAGTGCCTTCGTGATGGATTCTTAGAGCAACTGTATTGGAGCATACCAGGGAGAAGGCAATTCTGGATTTAGTGCTTTGTAATGATCCAGATTTGATAAAGGACCTCAAGGTTAATGAGCCATTAGGAGGCAGTGACCATACCATGATCAGGTTTAATCTACAATTGGAGAGGGAGAAGGGTAGATCGGAGGTGTCAGTGTTGCAGTTGAATAATGGGGCCATGAGGGAGGAGCTGGCCAAAGTTGACTAGAAGGATACACTAGCAGGGATGACATTGGAACAAAAATTGCAGGTATTTCTAGGAATAATACAGAAGGTGCAGGATCAGTTCATTCCTAGGAGGAAGAAAGATTCCAAGGGGAGAAAGGGACAATATAAAAATTAAAGTGAAGAAGTACAACGTAGCAAAGATGAGTGGGAAGCAAGAGGATTAGGTAATGTTTAAAGAACAACAGAAGATAACCAAAAATACAATAAGGGAAGAAAAGATGAGGTACGAAAGTAAGCTAGCCAAGAATATAAAGCAGAATAGTAAAAGCTTCTTTAGGTATGTGAAGAGGAAAAAATTAGTTAAGACCAAACTTGGACCCTTGAAGACCGAAAAATGTGAATTTATTATGGGGAACAAAGAAATGGCAGATGAGTTGAACAGGTACTTTGGATCTGTCTTCACTAAGGAGGACACAAACAATCTTCCTGATATAGTAGTGGCCAGAGGATCTGGGGTGACGGAGGAACTCAAGGAAATCCACATTAGGCAGGAAATGGTGTTGGATAGACTGATGGGACTGAAGGCTGATAAATCCCCAGGGCCTGATGGTTTGCATCCCAGGGTGCTTAAAGAAGTGGCTCTAGAAATTGTGGATGCATTGGTGATAATTTTCCAATGTTCTATAGACTCAGGCTCAGTTCCTGTGGATTGGAGGGTAGCTAATGCTATCCCACATTTTAAGAAAGGTGGGAGGGAGAAAACAGGGAATTATAGATATGTTAGCCTGACATTGGTGGTGGGGAAAATGCTGGAGTCAATTATAAAAGATGAGATAGCCGAACATTTGGATAGCAGTAACAGGAGCAGTCCGAGTCAGCATGGATTTACGAAGGGGAAATCATGCTTGACGAATCTTCTGGATTTTTTGAAGATGTAACTAGGAATATTGTCAAGGGAGTGCCTGTGGATGTAGTGTACCTGGACTTTCAGAAAGCATTTGATAAAGTCCCACATAGGAGATTAGTGGGCAAAATTAGGGCACATGGTAATGGGGGTAGAATACTGACATGGATAGAGAAGTGGTTGGCAGACAGGAAGCAAAAAATAGGGATTAACAGGTCCCTTTCAGAATGGCAGGCTGTGACTAGTGGGGTACCGCAAGGCTCGGTGCTGGGACCGCAGCTATTTACAATATACATCAATGATTTGGATGAAGGGATTCAAAGTAACATTAGCAAATTTGCAGATGACACAAAGCTGGGTGGCAGTGTGAACTGTGAGGAGGATGTTATGAGAATGCAGGGTAACTTGGACAGGTTGGGGGAGTGGGAAGACGCATGGCAGATGAAGTTTAATGCGGATAAATGTGAGGTTATCCACTTTGGTAGCAAAAACAGGAAGGCAGATTACTATCTAAATGCCGTCAAGTTGGGAAAAGTGGAAGTACAACGGGATCTGAGGGTCCTTGTACATCAGTCTATGAAAGTAAGTATGCAGGTACATCAGGCAGTGAAGAAAGCGAATGGCATGTTGGCCTTTATAACATGAGGAATCAAATATAGGAGCAAAGAGGTCCTTCTGGAGTTGTACAGAGCGTTAGTGAGACCACACCGGCAGTATTGTGTGTAGTTTTGGTCCCCGAATTTGAGGAAGGACATTCTTGCTATTGAGGGAGTGCAGCGTAAGCTTACTAGGTTAATTTGCGGGGTGGTGGGACTGTCATATGCTGAGAGAACGGAGCAGCTGGGATTGTACAGTTGCGTACAGTTTTGGTCTCCTAATCTGAGGAAAGACATTCTTGCCATAGAAGGAGTACAGAGAAGGTTCACCAGACTGATTCCAGGCATGGCAGGACTTCCATATGAAGAAAGATTGGATAGACTCGACTTGTACTCGCTGGAATTTTGAAAATATCAGGGGGGATCTCATAGAGCCTTACAAAATTCTTAAGGGGTTGGACTGGGTAGATGCAGGAAAGTTGTTCCCGATGTTGGGGAAGTCCAGGACAAGGGGTCACTGTTTAAGGATAAGGGGGAAGTCTTTTAGGATCGAGATGTGAAAATTATTTTTCACACAGAGAGTGGTGAATCTGTGGAATTCTCTGCCACAGAAGGTAGTTGAGGCCAGTTCGTTGGCTATATTTAAGAGGGGGTTAGATGTGGCCCTTATGGCTAATGGGATCAGGGGGTATGGAGAGAAGGCAGGTACAGGATACTGAGTTGGATGATCAGCCATGATCATATTGAATGGCGGTGCAGGCTCAAAGGGCCGAATGGCCTACTCCTGCACCTATTTTTTACGTTTCTATGTTTCTATGTACACTCTGGAGTTTAGAAGGATGAGAGGATATCTCATTGAAACATATAAGATTGTTAAGGGCTTGGACACACTAGGGGCAGGAAACATGTTCCCGATGTTGGGGGAGTCCAGAACCAAGGGTCATGGTTTAAAAATAAGGAGTAATTTAGAACGGAGACGAGGAAACACCACTCACAGAGAGCGGTGAGTCTGTGGAATTCTCTGCCTCAGAGGGCGGTGGAGGCAGGTTCTCTGGATGCTTTCAAGAGAGAGCTAGATGGGGATTCTTAAAAATAGCAGAGTCAGGGGATCTGGGGAGAAGGCAGGAATGGGGTACTGATTGGGGATGATCAGCCATGATCACATTGTATGGCGGTGCTGGCTGGAAGGGTCGAATGGCCTACTCCTGCACCTATTGTCTATTGTCTATTGAATCGGGGAGGAGGAGATATTCAGAATTACCGGTGAGGTTGCGAGGCTGGTCGTCATCAGTAATGACATGGAGTTCGGCGAAGGTGGCGTCCTGGTGAGTGCTGGAGCTGCTCCTTGTGGCCAAGATGGCGTAGCGAGACTCGGGCACGCAGCGTGCACCAGAGTTGGGGCCCGGAGCCTGCAGGCGGTCAAGGTGCCAAGTGCCGGTTGCAGGAGTGGCCTGGAGGCGAGCTAGTTTCAGATCCTTGGTGGAGTTAAGGTGGGCCAGGAATCGTTGATTGAAGAGGTGGATCGTCCGGCGGATGAAATAGAGTTGGGGTCCGTTGCAGATCTGGGTGAGTGAGGCCCGATGTTTCGGGAGAGTCAAAGCGAGGTCCTGCTGGTGCCGGCGCATCGCAGCCGGAGTAGTTCGTAGAGCACGGTAGGAGAAATGCCGTGTATGGTGGCAGATAGCCAGTCAGTATCTATAGTCCCGATTGGGTCTGAACTGGGAGGTAGGGAACTGGAGCTGGAAGCCATGAGGTACGAGATGGAGGCGCAGGCAAGTCCCGGGGAAGCAAACGTGGCTGTGGTATCGGGTCTGGGTTAGGATGTGGTCATAAAGTTGCAGGGAAGGGGGATTCACAGAGGGGGAGCAGTTAGAGAGGAGGTTGTAAAACTGTCTTCGGAGGGAGGAGGTGAACCTCTTCAAAGTGGGCATACCTTGAGGAGTTTTCGCAGTGGAGTAGACAAAGTGTTTAAGAAGGAACTGCAGATGCTGGAAAATCGAGTTAGACCAAAGTGCTGGAGAAACTCAGCGGGTGTAGCAGCATCTATGGAGCGAGGGAAATAGGCAACATTTCGGACCGAAACCCTACTTTGGACTGATGTAGGGTGGGGGGGGGGGGGTGGCGGGGAGAAGAAAGGAGAAAGGAAGAGGAGGAGCCCGAGGGTTGAGGGAGAGCTGAGAACGGGAGGAAACAGCAAGGGCTACCGGAAATTGGAGGTCAATGTTTATGCCGCTAGGGTGCAAACTGCCCTAGCGGAATATGAGATGCTGCTCCTCCATTTCTGGTGGTGCTCACTCTGGCCATGGAGGAGGCCCAGGACAGAAAGGTCGGATTCGGAATGGGAGGGGGAGTTGAAGTGCTGAGCCACCAGGAGATCAGGTTGGTTAATGCAGACCGAGCGGAGGTGTTCGACGAAATGATCGCCAAGCCTATGCTTGGTCTCACCGATGTAGATCAGCTGACATCTAGAGCAGAGGATGCAATAGATGAGGTTTGTGGAGATGCAGGTGAACCTCTGTCACACCTGGAACGACTGCTTGGGTCCTTGAATGGAGTCAAGGGGGGAGGTAAAGCGACAAGTGTAGCATCTCTTGCGATTGCAAGAGAAAGTGCCCGGGGAGGGGGTGGTGCGGGAGGGAAGGGAAGAATTGACCAGGGAGTAACGGAGGGAAGTGGTCTTTGCGGAAAGCAGATGGGGGGGGGGGGGGGGAGATGGGAAGATGTGGCGAGTGGTGGGGTCACGTTGGAGGTGATGAAAATAACGGGGGACTATTCGTTATATGTGACGGCTAAAGCCCATTACAGCCCATAGAATTGGAGTGGAAACAAAGTTATCCTTGATGCGAAGGGACTGCCGAAGAAAATAAGTTTCTAGGCAAAGTTTTAAAACATCTCTAAAAATAACACGGTCTATAGGCCTAGAAGACAAGAGTTTCAGCTATAAATAAATTCTGAACATGCTCATTTTCTCATTATAACAGAGAAGAAATTAAGCTAACATGATACAATTGCAAATCATAGTAATCATAAGGTTAAACTTTAATCTATTAAAGCTACATCTGAAAACTATTGAAAGAGAATGTTGTTGATTATATTTCTGCAAAAGATAAGAATTAGTAAGCACGATTACATCTGTGAGTTGTAAGACACAATGCTGCAAATGGCTTTGAGACTCAATTTTCATTCTTTCTTGTCTTCCAACAGTAGTGATAAGATTTAAAAAAAGATAAAAAGGCTACTTGTGAGCGTACATCAGCCAGCATCTGCCAAAAGTCAAGCAGGTTATCAAAAAATGTCCAATTTGTAGAACTGCAGTTCTGGCCAAACACAGGTAATTTTTTAACTCTTGCAATTCCTGTGTACCTTCAAAGACTTCTGCACAATAGTAACTTGTTTAGCGTTGTAGGTCTGTATTCCAATTAAGTCAAATCCTAACTGATTGTTACCTCAGACTCATTTATTGTCGTAAATATCACATCCCTTGAAACTCTTAGCTAATAGAAAAAATATTGATCTTGAAAATACCAATTGCCCTAAGATTGCATCCCTTCACGGTGAAAGTCCCAGATTGACACCATTCTTTATGTGAGAAACATTTCCTTCTTCTCCCCCTGAATCGTTGGGCTCAGTTTTTGTACAATGTCTTCTATTCTTTGTTTACAGTTTATCTTGGGTAGTATGATCATGTCATGTTCATAAGTGAAAGGAGTAAAATTAGGCCATTTAGTCCATCAAATCTACTCTGCCATTCAATCATGGCTGATCTACCTCTCCCTCCCAACCCCATTCTCCTTCCTTCTCCCCATAATCTCTGAAACCCATACTAATCATGAAATCTATCTATCTCTGCCTTGAATGATAGGACCATTTAACAAACATAATGCTAATAATTATTCCTTTTAATTTAACATTCTGTATATTTCTGTAGCTCGGTCATATCACACCTCAGCCATTTAATGCAATCCATTTTTCTATAACGTTTCCACAAATTTTAATCTTTAAGGGTCTCGCGGCACGGATGGTGATCATCCATAAATCGTTTAGATTTTACCTCTTCACCTCTCATCCTCATCCAATACGCCCAGCAAAGTGAATTAAGATTACCTCTCTTCTGGATCACTAACCTCATTCTCTGGAGCATCATCATGGGACATGTTGACATAGTGTCAGGTTGAATATTTGATAGAAACATTTTTTCAACACCTTTAGTTATTAATGTATATTTGCATGTTATGTTTGGAGTGTGCACAACAATGCGTTAATGCTTTGCAATCCATCTAATTATTATTAATTAACTTAACTGGCGGGGTTACAGCTCTAAAGAGCAGAATGATTTCAGTCTTTAAGTATTAGATGAAATCATAAAACAAGGTCTTCATATTTGCAATACCATTTATTTAATCATACAAATAATCTGAAGAACATATGTTAATAATAATTTTAATTAAAATAATTTGAAAATCACATTGATTGAGACTGTGAAGTTATGATAAAAAAGTACACACACAGAAATTTAGTATGTTTCATATATTATATGTTATTTATATATAACTAAAAGTCTCATCTTATATGCATGATCCCAAAATACAGTGATAGTGCAACAATTTTAGGGGGGCCTTACTTACCATTCGCCTGCAGTGTGCAGTGTCAAGTTTTGTTATAATTTACAAAGTAATTAACTTTATGAACTTAATGAACTTTATACTGTGAATGGGACAAGTTTGAACGTGGCAGGCGCGCCTGTGCAGTGTGCTCCCACTTGTCGGGCACGTCTGCCGCGTCTGCACTGTTGCGGGAGGGTTGACGTGCCTGGAATCCGCATGTGCGCAGATGGGGGAGGGATGGCGGGCCCGGCGCCATTTTCAGATCGCCATTTGATCAAATACTTCCGTGTGTACTTGACTGGCATCACAACGGTTGACCCAACAGTCTAGAGTACATTGGTTTAAGGTGAGGTCGGAAATAATTAATAGGAACCTAATGGGCAACATTTTACACAAAGGGTGGAAGGTTTATGGAACAAGCTGCCAGAGACGGTAGTTGAGATGGGCATTATCACAACTTTTCAGAAATATTTAGATAGATCCATGGATATTATAGTTTGAGAGGGATATGGGCTATTTGTCATATACTTTTTGATTTGGGAATGAATGCAGGATGGATAGTTAATACATTTGCAGATGACATGGAAAATGGTGATGTTCAGCAGCATAGTCTTCAATAGAGATTGAAAGTAATCAGTTGTTGAGTTCTGCAGAGCAATGGCAGACAAAATCTAACCAAATTATCCATAAGTTATGCGGCACAGTGGTGCAGCAGTAGAGTTGCTGCATTACAACACCAGAGACCCAGGTTCGATCCTGACTAAAGGGCCTGTTTCCACACGGTATTTATAAACCAAACTCTAAAAACTAAAGTGTGAGGTGATGCATTTCGGGAGGACTCGTAAAGTTAGAATATACGCTGCTAATGCTGCAATCAAGGGAGTCCTGAGGATCAAAGGGAGTCCTGAGTCCTGAGGATTTGTATGGTCTACAAATCCTTTGATCCCTAAAGGCAGCACCACAGATAAATAAGACAATGCAGAAAACATATGCGATGATGCCTTTATTATTTAGAATATTGAATAAAAGAGCACAGTGCCCCTAGTACAACTATACAGTATATTCAGACCACAGATGGAGGATTATGTGCAATTCAAGTTATTACAGTGAATGCACCGGGGAGGTTCAAGGAAGGTTTACCGAAAGGTAGCCTGGGATAGAACATTTCAGTTATCAGGAGGCATTGGATAGGTTAGCTTTCACATGTTCACAAGTTATAGGAGTAGAATTAGGCCATTCGGCCCATCAAGTCTATTCCGCCATTCGATAATGGCTGATCTCTGCCTCCTAATCCCATTTTCCTGCCTTCTCCCCATAACCCTTGACACCCATTCTAATCAAGAATTTGTCTCTCTCTGCCTTAAAAATATCAATTGACTTGGCCTCCACAGCCCTCTGTGGCAATGAGTTCCACAAATTAACTGCCCTCTGACTAATGAAATTCTTCCTCACTTCCTTTCGAAAAGGGTACCCTTTAATTCTGAGGCCATTATCTCTCGTCCTATACTCTCCCACCAATGGAAACATCCTTTCCACATCCCCTCTTTCTATGCCTTTCATTATTCCGTAAGTTTCAATGAGGTCCCCTCCTCAACCTTCTAAACTCCAGCGAGTGGAGGCCCAGTGCTGTCAAGCGCTCATTATATGCTAACCCACTCATTCCAGGAATAATTATTGTAAACCGCCTCTGGACCCTCTCCAGAGCCAGCACATCCTTCCTCAGATATGGGGCCCAGATTTGCTCACATTACTCCAAATGCGGCCTAAACAGCACAGCTTTTTCATTAGATAGAGGAGGCTGAGGGAGGAATCTAATACAAAGTTAGGGAGGATGGAGAAACATTTCCTAGTAATCTGGATGTGAAAACCAGAGAGCACAGGCTAAATATGAGGAGTAAGAGTTTCACTTAGGATCTGAAGATCTCTATTCAACCAGAGCGTGGTTGCTGTCTAGAATGCACTACCTGAAGAGGTGATGGAGTCAGATGCTCTCACACCATTTACAAGGTATGGACTTGAGTCACCAAGGCACATTAATACTATGTATCAGGTGCTAGTATATAGGATTAGTATAGATGAATACATGTTGGTTGGAAGAAGGGTCTCAACCCAAAAGGTCACCTATCCATGTTCTCCAGAGATGCTGCCTGACCTACTGCATTACTCCAGCACTTTGTGTCCTTTTGTGCATTAATCAGCATCTGTAGTTCTTTGTTTTTACATGATGGGCGGCATGGACACGGTGGACCAAAGGGTCAGTGCTGTGTAAATTTATGAAAATCCAGCTGCGTATGTAGTTCCAATTATCATTGTTCGATTTTGTTTTGTTCAGAATAGTTCAGTGAAATGAACGCTGGAGGTTGCGAGAAACCCCAATAGAAATTATGAGAGGCATAAATATGGTAGACATCAAATAACATTTCTAGGATGGAAATATCAGATTCTAGAGGCCACAGCTTTGAGATGAGAGGGGCAAAGGTTAATGGAGATGTGCCGGGGGAAAGTTCTTTTACACAAAGGCAGGTGAGTGCCTGAAATGCATGTTGTGGTGGTGGTGGTGGAGACAGATACAGTAGCTGCATGTAAGAGGTTTTTGGATAGGCTGGGAATAGGCTGAGACTTTTGGATTGGCCTATGGGCAGGCAGATAAGTGTTGGTCTTGGCATCTTGTTTGGCACAGATATTGTGGGCTGAAGGGCCTGTTACTGTGCTAGGTTTTATGTTCTATGAATGTTAGTTTTCTAGTTACTGTGAGAAGACTTGAATGTGTCATTAGTTAAGGCCTCTGGATCATTTATCCATTGTAATAACTATTGCATGACTGTTCCAATAGTGGAATTTCAGGATAACTCTTTTATGCCAGGAGAAATGACAGAATCAATTAAGCTTAACAGCTATATGGGTCTGAAATATGGCATCGTAAATATTATAAGGTTCTCTCTTTATTGCATAGAGTCTACTGACTCATGGTGACTGTGTTATATATTAAGTAAACTAATGCTATGTTAGCATTGGAAAATAAGATGCCCATATTATTTGCAGAAAGAGAGAAAAAAGGATAAAGTATAACATTCAGAATCCTTGGAGTCAAATAAATCACTTTTAAAGTAATTAAAAAAATAAGGATGAATTACTAAGAGGATTTGGGCATTTGCTCATGTTTCTGTAAGGTTTTTATGGTTTTGCTTACCGAAACTGTCAATAGTTAAAACATGGAATAAACAAGGCAAATTGCTGGCAAAACAAGGCAATGCAGATTGTAGAATCTTGATCCAAACACAAAGTGCTGGAGGAACAACTGCTCAGGCAGCATCTTTGGAGGACATAAATAGGTGACATTTCAGTTCGGGAGCCTTCTTCAGACTGTAGTAGGGGGGAGCAAGCTGGAAAAGAGGTGAGAGTGGGACAAATCCTGACAAGTGATAGGTGGATACAGGTGGGAGGGGTATTGATTTGCAGATGGATGGACAAAGGCTAGAGATAGAAATGAAGACAATATTGTGTTTTATAAGGATAGAAGATAAGTTAAATGTGAAACTAGAGAAACGGATATTGGTGGAAGCGGGAGGGGTGAAGGAAAAATGGGGCGGTATAGTGGGAGAAATGGGTTCCGCATGGGGTGGGGGCACAACAAAGAGAGGGAGAAAGAAAAGAGGGATGTTATTTCATAAAATGGGAGAATTCTGTGTTCACACCTTTGGGCTTAAGCTACCCAAGTGGAATAGTAGGTGCACTTTCTCCAGTTTGCGCATGGCCTCACTCTGACAGTGGACAAGATCCAGGCCAAAAATGATATGGAAATGGGAAGGAGGGTTAAAATAATTAGCAACCGGGATATCCGGCAGGCCTAGGCAGACGGAGTGCATGTGTTCAGTGTTCAGTGAAACTAAGTTTACGCTTGGTCTCAATGATGCAAAGGAGACCTCATCAGGAGCACTGAGTACAGTGGATGAGATTAGAGGAGGTGCATGTGAACATCTCTCTCACCCCGAAGAGCTGTTGGGATCCCTGGATGGATGTGAGGGAGGAGGTGCAGGGACAGGTGTTACATCTCCTGCGGTTGCAGGGGAAAGTATCTGGAGAGGAGATCACTTGGAACTGGGATGAATTAACCGAAGAGTTGTGCAGCAGTGCTCTCTACCAAAAGCAGAAAGGGGTGGGGGTGAGACGATGTGAATGTTGTTGGGATTGTTAAAATGGTGGAGATGGTACAAATCCCTTGTGAGCAACCCCTCAAAATTTTAATCCAAATAGTTTTGTATTACTTTAATTAAGATTTTTATTGACATTAATTATGAGATTATTTTGCATCGTTAAAAATATTCCTCCATCATATTTAATTCAAATTCACACAAACCCATTGAGCAGTGTTCTGGTTTCAAACTGAGAGATAACACATCTTTTAAAATGCAAATTTCAACCTTGACTCTTGCCTTCCAAAAAAAAAAACTCTGTTTAACCTTGGGGAAATCAATCTTCTAAATTTTTCACCAACGTTTTCTCGCCTCCTTTGTAGGAAATGCCCCCCATAGCCATAGTGTTGGATTCTAATGATGGACAGAAAATAGCAGGAAATCACTGAAGCATTAGAAACAGACTGACCAGAAGGTGAGAGGCACGAAACTTACCTGTAAACAGATGGTTTGACGGCCGATGGTGTGTTATACACCTGAGACAAGATTTTCAGGTTTTGGCTGCAATTTTCATTAAGCGCAAGAAAACAATAAAATCAACTAAGATCAAAATGAAATGAAATTAAATCAAATCAGATCAAATCTAAAAAAACCCCTCTCCTTTGCAATTCCTTGGTGTGCTCATCCCTAAACCTTCCCCTCCATAGATACATTCACCAGCAATTACAGGAGATGTAATACATATCCCTACACTTCTCTCACTTCCATCTAGGGACCCCTGCAGCATATTCAGGTGGGACTGAGGATCGCATGTGCTTCTTTCATCATTGTCTGTTGTATTCTATGCTCCAGATGCGATTTCCCCTACACTGGCAAGACCAAGCATAAAGTAGGCAATCATTTCACCGTACAGAGCACTCTGTGTGTCAAGGCCTGCCGGTATTCCCAGTTCCAACCATTTTAACTATACCTTCCCATTACCATACCAGGAATGTAATGTTGAGGCTCTACAAGGCGCTGGTAAGGCTGCATTTGGAATGTGAGCAAGAATGGTCCCAGGAATGAGTAGGTTAACCTATGATGAGCGTTTGTCGGCACTGGGCCTGTACTCGCTGGAGTTTAGAAGAATGAGGGGAGACCTCATTGAAACATACAGAATAGTGAAAGACTTTGATAGAGTGGATGTGGAGAGGTTGCTTCCACGAGTGGGAGAGTCTAGGACTAGAGGTCATAACCTTAGAATTAAAGGATGTTCTTTTAGGAAGGAGATGAGGAGAAATTTCTTTAGTCAGAGGGTGGTGAATCTGTGGAATTATTTGCCACAGAAGGCTGTAGAGGTTGTCAGTGGATATTTTTAAGGCATTGATAGATAGATTTTTGATTTTGTAGGTGTCAGAGTTTATAGAAAGAAGGCAAGAGAATGGGGTTAGGTGGGAGAGATAGATCAGCCATGATTGAATGGCGGGGTAGACTTGATGGGCCGAATGGCCTAATTCTACTCCAATCACATGAGCTTATAACCAACTTACTATCCTTGGCCTCCTCCATTGCTCGAGTGAGGCCACATGCAGACTGGAGACTAGCTTCTCATATTCAGCTTTGGCAGTCTATAACTCAATGGAGCTTTGAATTCTACAATTTCAAGTAATACTCCTTCCCCTCCTCCCTCTACTCCCACTCTTTACTTTGACCTCTCCCATCCTGTTTTCCACATATTACCCCCACTATCTCCCATCACCCAGGTCACCCAGATCCTATCCCCTTCTCCGTCTGCTCATCCCTCACCCTTCCCTACTCCGGGACTCCCATTTCCCTTTTCTCCTCCCCCTTTCCCCTTCCCTGTTCTCTTCCACTTTATATATCACTCCCCTTCTTTACTTATCTGCCACCCTTTTGTTTCCTTTTCACTTCCAGCCTATCTCCACCCAACTGCCAATCAACACCCTCCCCCACCCCCTCACCTGTATCTATCTGTCAATTGCTCGGCTTTGCCCCATCCGAGGATTTTCATACCAGCTTTCCCAACTCCGTTAGTCTAAAGAAGGATCCCAAGCTGAAACATCATTCGTTCATTCCCTTAGTAGTGGTTGCTGACATTTCACTGCACCTTTCATTTCACTCCACATCTTGTATGTGTATGTGACAAATAAACTTGACTTGACTTGACTGCTGAGTACTCCGTATTTTGCTCAAGATTCCAGCATCTGCAGTCTTTTGTGTGTCTTTTTTTTGCTTGGTGAACATTAATTTTCCTGGAATTTGTTGGAAAGAAATCTAACTTTCAGTTTGGTATTTTACCTGACATTATATTTTATGTAGATCTGTTTGGCTGATTCTTGTGCGAGTCTAAAATAATGTTGAAACCAAAAATGCCTCCTTGGGTAATTGCATCAACACATTAACAGTAATTTAACTTTACAGAGGAACTTCAACAGGAACCCTTAAGGACATCTGACAAGATGTAGATATGAAGTTAGCAGATGTAGTTCACCAACTAGAGAGCAATCCTGAGCAACTATCTGCCTCATCTTTCATCAGACCTTACTGGACTTTATCTTCCACTAAACGTTATTCATTATTTCTTTGATCGTGCGTCTGTACGCTATGGATAGCTTGCTTGTATTCATATATCATCTTTCTGCTGACTGGTTAGCCTGCAACAAAGACTTTTCACTTGTACACATGACAATAAACTAAACTAAACTAAATGGATAGCGCAAAATTTGAGGATAATTTCATTGGAGAGCAGAGCTATCTGCAGCAGAGTATATCAAGGGCAAAATACAATGCACAGAGATAGGCAATTTAATGGCAGGTTGATGAAAAGGAGCATAACTGTTCATCGTGAAATGGAGAACTGAAACACAAAGTGCTGATGTACTCAGCAGGCCAGGCAGCATCCCTGGAGAACATGGATGTGTGATGTTTCGGGCTTTCTTCAGTTCCCAAGCAAATTTAAGGGCAGGGTGGGCATTGGTAATAAAGGTAATGAAATCAACGAGTTCTGCACGAGTGCAGGAGGCAGTCCCGAAGCAGTCAGCGATGTGGCTGAGAAAAAGTTGGGGCATGTTTGGAACAAGGACTATTTGATGTAACCAATAAAAAGGTAGGCATAGCTGTGGCCCATGCAAGTGCCATGGCTGTTTCTTTCACTTGAAGAAAGTTAGAGGAGTAAAAAGAGACGTTGCTGAGGGTGTGAACAGTTCTATCATGCAGAAGAGAGTGTTAGCAGAGGGAAATTGATTGGGTCTCAGTTCAAGGAAGAACCTAAGGGCATTGAGATCTTCCTGGTGGGGGATGGAGGTGATATGAGTCTGGAGGTCCATGATACAGAATGAGACTTGGGGTCAAGAGAAGAAGCATGGAATCTACAGCAATTTGGAATTTGTACTCAGAATAGGCACATAATACGATGTGTCAGGTGCTAGTATATGATTAGTAGAGATAAGTACATGATGGTTAGAAGAAGGTTCTCAATGCAAAAGGTCACCTATCCATGTTCTCCTGACCTGCTGTCTGACCTGCTGCATTACTCCAGCACTTTGTGGCCTTTGTTGTGTTAACCAGCATCATCAGTTCTTTGTTTCTACATGATGGTTGGCATGGACATGGTGGACTAAAGGTTTCTGTGCTGTGTGACATTATGAAAATCCAGCTGATTTGTGGTTCCACTATCCATGGTTTTTTTGTTTTCGTTTTGCTTAGTGCACTGAATGCTGAAGGTTGCCAGAAGTCCCGATAGAAATGGGGTAAACATCAAAACTTTTTTTCAAGGATGGAAATATCAAACCATTTCTAACCATTTCTAACCATTTTAACTCTTCCTTCCCATTCTCACTCTGATGTTTCTGTCCTCCACCATTTCCATTGCTGGAGTAGAGCCACTTGCAAACTGGAGGAACAGCGCTTCATATTCCACTTGGGTAGCTCACAACTCGACGGAATGAACATTGAATTCTTCAATATTAGGTAGCTAACCTAAAAACACGCCCCCCCCCCCCTCCCCCCCCTGAGCCCCACTCCCACTCCCACTCCTTTTCCCCTCTCTTCGTGCCCCATCTGGATGCAAACCCATTGCACTCTTTCCCCTTCCCCCCCCCAGACCCATCCATCTATATCCCTCCAGGCAAGACTCGAGGAGGGTCTGTTACCTCCCTGGTGCCAGGATTTAAGATGTCTCGGACTGACTTCAGAACATCCTCGAGAAGGAAGGTGAGCAGCGGGAAGTGGTTGTGCATGTGGGCAAAAACGACGCCGGGAAGAAGAGGAAGGAGGTTCTGCAACGTGAGTTTAGAGAGTTAGGAAGAAGATTGAAAGCAGGAATTCTTGGGTGGTTATCTCTGGATTGTTTCCAGTACCCTGTGCTGGTGAGGGCAGGAACATGGAGATAGGCGATCTGAATGTGTGGCTGGGGGCAGGGCCGGATTTAGATGAAGAAAGGCCCTAGGCTATTTCACTCGTGAGTCCCCCCCCCCCCCCCAATCCCCCATCCCCACGACTAGAGGACCATGACTACCCGACAGTGACAGTGTGACACTTTTAGATCCTTCTGTATGTTGTCATTAAACAGTTGGTTTTAAAATACATATTGGATTCACCGCGGAGCAGGCGATGCCTTACCTGGATCGCCGTTTGAAGCTCCGGAGTGTTGGGCCTGCCACTTCAACATCAGAGCTGCGGTTTGCGGAGCTCCCAGCCCCCTTGGGCTGCCAGTGTGAATCTCCGCCCAGCTCAGCCTGTGGACTTTGAGAGCCGCAGTCTCCGGTAGGAAGTGACCAATTCGGAAGTCCAAGCCACTGAGGGTATTCTTCCGCTCCGACGGAGCTGGCCGAAGTTGACTGGAAAGAGACCCTAGCAGGGATGACGGTGGAACACCAATGGCAGGAATTTCTGGGAATAATACAGAAGTTGCATGATCAGTTCATTCCAAAGAGGAAGAAAGTTTCCAAGGGATGTAAGAGGCGACCGTGGCTGACAAGGGAAGTCAAGGATTGTATAAAAATAAAAGATAACATAGCAAAGATGAGCGGGAACCCAGAGGATTGGGAAACTTTTACAGAACAACAGAAGATAACTAAAAAGGCAATACAGGCAGAAAAGATGAGGCATGAAGGTAAGCTAGCCAAGAATATAAAGGAGGATAGTATTTAGGTATCTCAAGAGGAAAACAATAGTTAAGACATATGTGAGTCCCTTGAAGACAGAAACAGGTGAATTTATTATGGAGAACAAGGAAATGGCAGAGGAGTTGAACAGGTACTTTGGATCTGTTTTCACTAAGGAAGACTCAAACAATCTCCCAGGTGTACAAGTGGCCAGAGGATCTAGGGTGACGGAGGAACTGAAGGAAATTCATATTAGGCAGGAAATGGTGTTGGGTAGATTGATGGGACTGAAGGCTGATAAATCCCCAGGGCCTGATGGTCTGTAAGCTAGGGTACTCAAGGAGGTGGCTCTGGAAATCATGGATGCATTGGTGATCATTTTCCAATGTTCTATAGATTCTGGATCAGTTCCTGTGGATTGGAGGGTAGCTAATGTTATCCCACTTTGTGTTCTGTGACGAGCTTCTGGGAGAACGCTTGGGACTGTGTGACCTTCTGGAGTGTCTCTGTTTGAGCGAGCCCTAGAGGGCTTAATCAGGCAGATACGAGGATCAAATCTGCGTTGGTTATGTACAGTAGTGGGAACTGTAATTGTGTTTTGTCAAAATAAAGTTTAGATGCGCAAGTTCTTGACTCAGTGATTTTTGACTGAAACTAGACTGGGGGGGGGGGGGGGAGGGAGCTTAGAACAAGCTATTCACATTGGGGACTCATCACGGTTCTCAACAGACCCCCAAACACAAGTTTGCGATCAAGGGTGTTGAGCTGCTTCGATCGTGAGTGCAGAAATTGGGCCCACTGTGCAGTTTTCGCATTGATTTTCGGCACTTTGCTAGTCGCAGCAGATCGATCAGTCACGGGCTTGGCAAAAGTTCCAATCGAGATCATTAGTGCAGAGTCTCACAAGCACGGGGCGTTGGTTAGCACTCCTTTGGGTTAGAGGTCCATAAAACAGGGCATGGAGTGGCCCAAAACTTGGTCATAGTTGGCAGACTGCAGCTGCTTTAACGAGAGCCTGATGCACTTCGAAGGCGAGGGGTGGTCCTTTGTTCAGATTTGGTATCCAATTGGCAGTGTATTGAAACACAGGTCTGGTCTACGTATTGATCTATCTTTGCCGGGAGCTCTGGTTGGAAAGGTGCATTCCAAAAATTGGCATCGACTGCCAGCGCGAAGAGGCCAGGCGCTAATCTCCCAGTGCCCAGCTGAGAGGGGTGTCTGCGTGAAGATACCTGAGCCTCTCCCTGGAGTGACGAACGAGGAATCGCGTAAAGGCACTGGGCTCGGTGGCTAGAGTATAGATTGGCTGGGAATACTGTAGTACATTCGAGATTTCATTGGGCTGAATTTCATTCAGTTTGATTTCGAGAGCCCTCATATGTGGAAAGATAGGCGTCAAAACTAAAGGTCCAAGAACGAGTCTAGATTTGCAGAATCAAATTTCCAAATACAGCGTTTCACATTGAAATTCTGCCCCTATGGTAGAATTCAAATTCTGTCTGGATTGAACTTCGGAGTTTGTGCATGTTCGAGATCAATTCCGAATCGCAGCTGATCAACAGTGAATAGTAACCCTCTGATCGATTGTTGATTTGCACCTGATAGCAAAGTGTAACTTAGAGACAGGAACCTGGTTTACTTGGTGAAAAGTACCCGAATGCGAAGGGTACCCGTAATTCTGTAGAACTTAGAGTGGAGAAATAGAGCTCCCCTTAGACAAGTCCAGTCTTAGCGTGAAGATAGTAAAATTCTGGAAGAAAAGTAGTCATTTAAGGAGTAATAATACCCCTCATTTAAAGAGTAAAAAGTACCCTAGGAAGGGGAAAATCTTCGATATCAGAGGGAGAGGTTCACTGATTGATAACAGCTCAATGCGGCAGAGATCAAGTGTTTGTAAACTGTGCGCTAGCATGTTAAATCATTATTGTAATTGTAAAAATCTAGCATTGTCTTTTTTGTATCATTATTGGATCTGAATTGTATAAATATTTTGTGTATGTAAAAAGATTTAGAGTGTATTGAGATTTAGAAAGTTAAGATTTAGAATATGTTAAGTTCACTGATCGCTATTTGTATTGCTGCTTGTGTGAGTGCTTAAGGATTTTTAGGTGTTAGACAATTGAAGTAAAAGTGTGTTTGAATTAAATATTTGTAATTGTTTAGATCGTGGTATTGTCAGAATCTGATTAGTGGTGGTTCGATCAGGGTTCGTACTCTTTCGATTGCTGTGTCGGGGGAGGAGTCGTTCCATTGACCGATTATGCCATGAAGAGGATTTATTAGAGTGTGACTTATTGGATGCTTGTAGTTTAGATTGGGGTGTGTCTGGGGTTACTTGTATTCGGGGGAATACTTTCTTTTTTGATTATAGTTTTACTGGCATGGTTCGGATTTGTTTGTCTATGCGAACTTAAAGTGGTTTTAGTGGGAGAGATTGCTGCTTGGGAGAGATTGTGATTAAGAGTTGGCGTCTTAGATTGAGAAACCGGAGATCATTTGTTTGAAAGTTTAGAGTTGATTAAGTGATTGTGATCTAACTTATAAGAAAGTTGGTAGAGCAATTGAATACGGGCGATTGATTTGAATAATTGAATAGGAGTGATTGAGTGGGTGATTGAGTAATGGTCGGAAGGGAACAATTGTGTGATAAGTGTGGATCTGAGAGACAATTAGCCATTGTGTGGGAGCAACTCCATTGACCTTGGAGTCTGAAAGGAAGGAGCGAGTTTGCCTCGGTGTGAGTGTCTGGAATTTAATCTTGTATTGTGACTATTGTGCAGAAAAATGGGAATGTCCCAGAGAAGGACTTATCAAATAGACCCGAAAGCTCGATATGAATAATTTGCAAGAAGCTTTCGCATGAAGCAGAAGGATTAAGAGGATTATCTTGAGAATTTAATGGAGTTTTGAGGAGCAAACGTTGGCCGCTGGGTAGACTAAAATCTGTAATAGGAATAAACCACATAGAAACAATTGTTAAAGGATATGGAAACAGTGAAGAAGGAAATTAGCTAATTGGAATATGGTTCTTCACTAGAATAAACATAAATAAAGAGATTATTCTGCTTTCTACTCTAAGAATGGCAGCATACAAATTAGGGATTAGAGGGGAACATGAGAGAACTGGTCCTTCTCTGGACATTCCGGAACAGGGAAAGGAAGATAGTGGAAGCCAACAGCAGGAGCAGGAGCAGGAGAGAATACCAGCTTCTAAAAGAGAAATGACTGAGATGGTTCTTAAAGTGGAGGTGCTGACTAAAATCAAACTTATTAAATTTGGGAAGAGTGCAGTAGTATCTGTGGACCTCGAAGGGAGATAGGCTCACAACATGCCAGGGTGGGTAGAATTTATCAGAAAGGAGCCACAGCATTCCTCACAGCACTCTCATGTTCTCAGTTCAGAGACACCATGCGCAGCTTGCGAGCAGGGCACTCGGGAGGAGTCAGCGGTATCTTCGACTCCTCCCAATAAATTCAAATCCAAAGTAGACAAATCGGGGAAGGACTCTGTAGTTGATATGATTGCTCCACCAGTGGAGGACAGTACGGGAGATCAAGGAGCTAGAAGGAAGGTTCCGCAGATGTGGATACCAAAATTAATTAGGAAATCCAGTAGTGGGAGAGTGAAGGAAACATTTCTGAAGTACAGAGACCGAACGAGCAGCTTTTGTGAGGGTGAAACAGCAGGAAGATACGGAGGGGTTGATCCTGTCATTGATAGTATTTTTAGGCCAATGTAATTTCCCGACGATGTGGGTATAGAACTGATTCGTTTGTAGGAAGCTGCCTACTCCACCTTTGGTATTAGGTCCCGCAGTAGGTGTAAATGACCACAGACGTTCACACTTTAACCCAACCTGGTCTGATGGCAGCTCAGAGACCTGTACTAAGAATTCAGAAACGGGAATAACTTTGGAGGAAGACAAGAAGGAGGAGGATCTTTAAGCTTAGATAGACCTGCCATTCCGAGAGCCGACTTTTCCTTGGTTTGGTTGGAGAGGGTATGGAGCTGTTAGACCTGATCAGTGCTACAGCTGTGGGGAATTAGGACATTGTAGTCGATCGTGTCCTGAGAGGGAATACTGAGAAGGAAGGGGGCAAAGAAGAGGGCCATGGGATTTCAGAAATCAGTGGATCCCGAGAGGTTACCGGAACACTTGGGACCCCAAAAGTAGAGGAAGAGGACACTGGCCAGGAGATCAGGGGGCAGGGATATTTTGGCAATTGAACCCATTCCGGTAGCCTGACCTGCCAGTTAATACAACATAAGAAATCTGATGGCATCCTCACATGGCCCAAAAATAACAATACAAACCAGAAAGAACATCACCCTCTTCCAAATCCTAGGAGGAAACACAAAGAATCTAATTGGGATCGAGAAACCTCACTAAAAGAAAGGACTACGAAAAGGGAAACATAGTAACTAATGACAATGAGAATGGGAACTAAGGAGAACTGAAATGGCACTAGGGAGAGAGGAAAAAAAACTTATTGTGCAGGAGGTACAGGAGTGGGGAAAGGAGCTATTGTACTAACGTGTTACTAAGTTTGTGCCTGCAGGACAGTATAATTGACAACATACTATCTGGGGAGTGAGGTAAAGAATATACAGACCCCTTGAGAATGGGCAGAACACAGCGCAGGTAATGTAGCTACCCAGAAACAGGAATCAACAGCAAGGAGGAAATGATACTGTCCTGTCCCATTAAGACAAATCTGGGAAGACCAACAGATGGAGAAAGCTGCTCCTCAGTATCCCTACTCCTTTGAAACTGATATCAGGGAAGAAGAAGAGGATACCTAGCCTAGTGCCCAACTTTAACATCATCTAGCTTTTGATGCCAGTGAAGGAAAGAAAAGTAACGCTATCTAATCTTTCCTAAAGAAACAACACTGACAATCTATGATGTCTATTGGAGCAAGCTCCACTTTACAGAAATGAATTTGAATTTGAAAAAGACATTCCTCTGTGGTTTGCGGTAAAACACCTACTTTGCGTCTAAATTATGATTATTAGAAATACATTTATAAAATTTTGTATTCAGTCTCTAAATTGTATGGTAATGAATTGGAGTGAATTTAAAGTTTGAGATTCGGAACCGACTGGTGAGATTTGGCTTAGGAATATTTGGAGTTTGATTATTAATTGATATTGTTATTGTCTCATCCCCAGACAGGCAGCCAAAGATGGGAAGGATTAATCAGAGAACATCAGGAAGGATGGAACTTGGGAAGATCTGGTAACATGGAAATTATTCAGGGAACATGAGAATTGGAAATTGTATAAAGAGGAACTGGGAACAGCAATACTTCCCTTTAAGAGACCAGACTAGAAATTACTCAGTTGTTAGGAAACTTGTATAAGAGAGAAACCCTGTGGACTGAGTGCTGAGCCAACATAATAAGGAAGAAGTACTGGAGAAGAAATCTATTGAATTAGAAGGAGAAACTTGAATGGGTCTGGAGATATCAGAGACAATGTGTTGAACCGGTGAACCTAAATTAGTTAACCCTTGATGGTAAAGCAGCTTTATTATTCAGGTGGAAAGAAATTGTCCCTAGATTTGGCATTCTTAATTGGATTTATGACAAAATTCACAACATATTGAAATTGATTGCTTAAATTTGAACAGCTGGGAATTCCACAGGAATTGGAATGGAATTGTGTTATCGGCCACAATGCTGTGGAATGAGAAGGATAAGATGGACATTGGAATTTAAAATAGTAAATTGAAGGCTGAGACTGAAATTTGTTAAATTGGAACATTCATTATGGTTTGCTTTGGGGAAATCTGGACTGAACCCAGCTGAAATTTATATGAGAAACCATCACCAGATATACATATTATAACATCGTGTGAATACGGAGAGGGCTGATTAGTGTTGATCCAAGGATAGTAAAGAGTCAGAATATAATAGAGATAATTATAGTGAAGTAGAAAAGGGGTAAATATTGACAGAACAGAATTGCAGTGTATGTATGGGAAAGCATGGGTGCATGATGGTCACTTGCTTTGTCCCAAGTTTTTCAGAAATTATAGGTTCAACTATGGAAAGGGATGGAAGCATGGGCAACAACACGGATGGAGGGAATTCGTGCCCATGAAAACTCAGGAGGTGAAGGCTCATCAGACGGAAATTGTGAAGCTACGCCCACAAAAACTCGGGAAGCTTGACAAGATTCTGGGAAGAAACATCATCATCTTGTTGTTGTTAATAGATGGAAAATGTAATAAACACACATACGTATATCTGGTTATCTGATTATCTGACTATTTGGTTATCATAAATGATGGTTTATCATATATGATGAATGAATGTTAATTCTGGCCAAATTGGAGAGGACTGGACACTAAAATTGTGTAATGGCTTTGGGCTGCTAGGCCATTTGGTCAATTTAAATGTGCCTTCTGCAGAAATAGGACAAGCTGCAGAATGGTGCCAGTTTGTCGAGAGCATTGATTAGAGCTGCAGGAAGAGAATGGGAACATATCATATCATTTGCATATCATGGCACATGTTGCGATGTTCGTTTCCGTTGAGAAATACTGTTTGAATACATTGTATTATTGTGTTAGGTAAATGTCAATCATGTACTGGGTTAATCGATATCTGTTATTCGACTGTAAAGAGACCACCCCCATGTGGTTCGGCCCCTAGAAGTTCAGGGACCTATAAAAGTCCGCTCCCACTAGGTCCTGTGTCGATCTTCTGGGAGAACGCTTGGGACTGTGCGACCTTCTGGAGTGTCTTTGCTTGAGCGAGGCCAGGAGGGCTTGATCAGGCAAATACGAGGATTGAAACAGCAGTGGTTAGGTACAGTAGTGGGAACTGTAATTGTGTTTTGTCAAAATGAAGTTTAAATGCGCAACTTCTTGACAGTGATTTTTGACTGAATGTAGACTGGGGGAAGCTTAGAACGAGCTATTTACAATCCTGACAGTGGTGATGAGGAAGATGCTGAAGTCAATTAGATGAAATAGCGGCACATTTGGATAGCAGTAACCCTCGGTCTGAGGCAGCATGGATTTATGAAGGGGAAATCATGGTTGACTAATCTTATGGAATTTTTTGAGGATGTAACCAGGAAAATGGACAAGGGAGAGTCAGTAGATGCAGTGTACCCAGACTTTCAGAAAGCCTTTGATAAGGTCACACATAGGAGATTAGTGGGCAACATTAGAACACATGGTATTGGGGGCAGGGTACTGACATGGATCGAAAAATGGTTGGCAGACGGGAAACAAAGTGTGGGGATTATAGGGTCTCTTTCAGAATGGCAGGCAGTGACTACTGGGGTACCGCAAGGATCAGTGCTGGGACAACGGCTATTTACAATATACATGAATGATTTAGATGAAGGGATTAAAAGTAACATTGGCAAATTTGCAGATGACACCATGCTGGATGGCAGTGTGAACTGTGAAGAGGATGCTATGAGAATGCAGGGTAACTTGGACAGGTTGGGTGAGTGGGCAGATGCATGGCAGATGCAGTTTAATATGGATATATGTGAGATTATCCACTTTGGTGGCAAGAACGGGTAGACAGATTATTATCTGAATAGTGTCAAGTTAGCAAAAGGGGAAGTACAACAAGACATGGGTGTCCTTGTACATCAGTCACTGAAATTAAGCATGCAGGTACAACAGGCAGTGAAGAAATGTAATGGCATGTTGGCCTTTAGAGGAGTTGAGTATAGGAGCAAAGAGGTTCTTCTGCAGTTGTACAGGCCCCTGGTGAGACCACACCTGGAGTATTATGTGCAGTTTTGGTCTCCAACTTTGAGGAAGGACATTCTTGCTATTGAGGGAGTGCAACAGAGGTTCGCTAGGTTAATTAATGGGATGGCTGGACTGTCATATGTTGAAAGAATGGAGGGACTGGGCTTGTATAAATGTGATCAGCCATGATCACAATGAATGGCGGTGCTGGCTCGAAGGGCCGTATGGCCTCCTCCTGCACCTATTTTCTATGTTTCTATGTTTCTATGTATACCCTGGAATTTAGAAGGATGTGAGGGGATCTTATTGAAACATATAAGATTATTAAGGGACTGGACACGCTAGAGGCAGGATTCATGTTCCCGATTTTGGGGGTTTGCAGAACCAGGGGCCAAAATTTAGGAATAATGGGTAGGCCATTTTGAATGGAGATGAGGAAAAACATTTTCACCCAGAGAGTTGTGAATCTGTGGGACTCTCTGCCTCAGAGGCAGTGGAGGCCAATTCTCTGGATGCTTTCAAGATAGTTAGATACAGCTCTTAAAGACAGCGGATCAAGGAATATGGGGAGAAGGCAGGAACGGGGTACTGTTTGTGTAAGATAGCCATGATCACAGTGACTGGTGGTGCTGGTTCGAAGGGCCGAATGACCTACTCCTGCACCCATTGTCTATTGTAGTTGATCTATATCCTCACAGTCTGCAAGCCGAAAAATCTTGGTGCTGCCTGCAAAACTTATAACCATATAACAAACCATATAACAATTACAGCACGGAAACAGGCCATCTCGGCCCTTCAAGTCCGTGCCGAACAACTTTTTTCTCTTAGTCCCACCTGCCTGCACTCATACCATAACCCTCCATACCCTTCTCATCCATATGCCTATCCAATTTATCTTTAAATGATACCAACGAACCTGCCGCCACCACTTCCACTGGAAGCTCATTCCACACCGCTACCACTCTCTGAGTAAAGAAGTTCCCCCTCATGTTACCCCTAAACCTCTGTCCCTTAACTCTAAAGTCATGTCCTCGTGTTTGAATCTTCCCTATTCTCAAAGGGAAAAGCTTGTCCACATTAACTCTGTCTATCCCTCTCATCATTTTAAAGACCTCTATCAAGTCCCCCCTTAACCTTCTGCGCTCCAGAGAATAAAGACCTAACTTATTTAACCTATCTCTGTAACTTAGCTGTTGAAACCCAGGCAACATTCTAGTAAATCTCCTCTGTACCCTCTCTATTTTGTTGACATCCTTCCTATAATTGGGTGACCAAAACTGCACACCATACTCCAGATTTGGTCTCACCAACGCCTTGTACAATTTTAACATTACATCCCAGCTTCTATACTCAATGCTCTGATTTATAAAGGCTAGCATACCAAAAGCTTTCTTTACCACCCTATCTATATGAGATTCCACCTTCAAGGAACTATGCACGGTTATTCCCAGATCCCTCTGTTCAACTGTATTCTTCAATTCCCTACCGTTTACCATGTACGTCCTATTTTGATTTGTCCTGCCAAGGTGTAGCACCTCACATTTATCAGCATTAAACTCCATCTGCCATCTTTCAGCCCATTTTTCCAACTGGCCTAAATCACTCTGTAGACTTTGGAAATCCTCTTCATTATCCACAACACCCCCTATCTTGGTATCATCTGCATACTTACTAATCCAATTTACCACCCCTTCATCCAGATCATTGATGTACATGACAAACAACAAAGGTCCCAACACAGATCCCTGAGGCACCCCACTAGTCACCTGCCTCCAACCCGACAAACAGCCATCCACCATTACTCTCTGGCTTCTCCCATTCAGCCACTGTTGAATCCATCTTGCTATTCCTGCATTTATACCCAACAGTTGAACCTACTTAACCAACCTTCCATGAGGAACCTTGTCAAAGGCCTTACTGAAGTCCATATAGACAACATCCACTGCTTTACCCTCGTCAATTTCCCTAGTAACCTCTTCAAAAAATTCAAGAAGATTAGTCAAACATGACCTTCCAGGCATAAATCCATGTTGACTGTTCCTAATTAGACCCTCTTTATCCAGATACTTATATATATTATCTCTAAGTATCTTTTCCATTAATTTGCCCACCACTGAAGTCAAACTAACCGGTCTATAATTGCTAGGTTTACTTTTAGAGCCCTTTTTAAACAATGGAACAACATGCGCAGTACGCCAATCCTCGGGGACTATTCCCGTTTCTAATGACATTTGAAATATTTCTGTCATAGCCCCGGCTATTTCTACACTAACTTCCCTCAATGTCCTAGGGAATATCCTGTCAGGACCTGGAGACTTATCCACTTTTATATTTTTCAAAAGTGCCAGTACTTCTTTTACTTTGAAACTCATAGTATCCATAGCTACTCTACTAGTTTCCCTTACCTCACATAATTCAATATCCTTCTCCTTGGTGAATACCGAAGAAAAGAAATTGTTCAATATCTCCCCCATCTCTTTTGGCTCTGCAGATAGCTGTCCACTCAGTCTCTCCAATGGACCAATTTTATCCCTTGTTATCCTTTTGCTATTAATATAGCTGTAGAAACCCTTTGGATTTACTTTCACCTTACTTGCCAAAGCAACCTCATATCTTCTTTTAGCTTTTCTAATTTCTTTCTTAAGATTCTTTTTACATTCCTTATACTCCTCAAGCACCTCATTTGCTTCATGCTGCTTATAATTATTGAAGATCTCCCTCTTTTTCCGAACAAGATGTCCAATTTCCCTTGAAAACCAGGGCTCTTTCCAATTTTTACTGGTTCCTTTCAACCGAACAGGAACATAAAGATTTTGTATTCTTAAAATTTCCCCTTTAAATGTCCTCCATTTCTCCTCTACATCTTTCCCATAAAACAAAATGTCCCAGTTCACTCCTTTTAAATCATCTCGCATCTCGTTAAAGTTAGCCTTTCTCCAATCAAAAATCTCAACCCTAGGCCCAGTTCTGTCCTTCTCCATAATTATATTGAAACTAATGGTATTGTGATCACTGGACCCGAAGTGCTCCCCTACGCATACCTCCGCCACCTGTCCCGTCTCATTTCCTAACAGGAGGTCCAGCACTGCCCCTCCTCTAGTAGGCACCTCTATGTATTGCTGCAAAAAACTATCCTGCACACATTTTACAAACTCCAAACCATCCAGCCCATTTACAGAATGTGTTTCCCAGTCTATGTGTGGAAAGTTGAAATCTCCCACAATCACTACCTTGTGCTTACTACTAATATCTGCTATCTCTTTACATATTTGCTCTTCCAATTCTCGTTCCCCATTTGGCGGTCTATAATATACCCCTATAAGTGTTGCTACATCTTTCCCACTTCTAAGTTCCACCCAAATAGCCTCCCTAGATGAGCCCTCCAATCTATCCTGCCAAAGCACTGCTGTAATATCTTCCCTGACTAGCAATGCAACACCTCCACCTCTTGCCCCTCCAATTCTATCACACCTGAAGCAACGAAATCCTGGAATATTTATTTTCCAATCACAGCCCTCCTGCAACCATGTTTCACTGATCGCCACAACATCATACTTCCAGGTGTCTATCCAGACTCTAAGCTCATCCACCTTTCTGACAATGCTCCTAGCATTAAAATATGCACAGTTAAGAAACCCCCCATCTCTTGTTCTCTGTTTATTTCCTTTTTTTTCTTTCTCCTCTTGTGTCCGAGTGCTTCCCTTTTCTGCTTCCTGCCTCCCATTCTGTCTACTAGCTTTTGCTATTTGCATCCCTCGCCCCAACCATTCTAGTTTAAAGTCTCCCCAGTGGCCTTTGCAAATTTCCCCGCCAGGATATTGGTCCCCCTCGGGTTCAAGTGTAACCCATCCTTTCTGTACAGGTCCCACCTACCCCAAAAGAAGTCCCAATGATCCAGAAACTTGAATCCCTGCCCTCTGCACCAGTCTTTCAGCCAAGCATTTATCCTCCACCTTGCTCCATTTCTACTCTCACTGTCACGTGGCACAGGCAGTAATCCTGAGATTGTTACCTTTTTGGTCCTTTTCCTCAACTCTCCTCCCAAGTCCTTAAATCCTCCCTTCAGGACCTCTTCCCTTTTTTTACCTATGTCATTGGTACCTATATGTACCACGACCTCAGGCTCCTCTCCCTCTGATTTGAGGATATCTTGGACACGTTTAGACACGTCCAAGACCTTGGCACCAGGGAGGCAGACCACCATCCTGGTCTCCCGACTGCGTCCACAGAATCGCCTATCCGACCCCCTAACAATAGAGTCCCCAATTACTTTTGCCCTCCTCTTTTTTCCCCTACCTTTCGGAGCAACAGGGCCGGTCTCTGTGCTGAAGGCCCGTCCGCTGTCGCTACCCTCGGGTAGGCTGTCACCCCCATCCGTACTCAAACAGGAGTACTTATTTGCCAGGTGTACTGACATTGGAGTACTCACTCGTTCATGCCTCTGCCCCTTGCCCTTCCTTAGCGTGACCCACATGTCTCTCCTGTGGTTTTGGAGTGACCACCTCCCTATAACTCTCCTCTATCACCTTTTCACTCTCCCTGACCAGGCAGAGGTCATCGAGCTGCTGCTCCAGGATCCTAATACGGTCCCTTAGGAGCCCCATCTCTCTGCACCTGATGCAGATGTGGACGTCAAGAGGGCCATCCGACACCATGACCTCCCACATCTGACATGCAGTACAGTACACTGCTCTGGCTGACATTCTCTCGCCTTACCCTGGATCGATATCAGTATAATATAATGGAAACTGCTAGGAGAAATCAGCAGGTATCTGACTCAAACAGCTGCTCCCACTGCACCTTTACTAACCCACTGTACCTTTACTCACCCACTGTACTTTTAACCAGAAAGCAGAAATACTAACCAGAGGCTCCACCCAATCAGCTGCTTCCTCTAGTCTGCTTCCACCAATCAGCGGCTTCCACCAGAAACCTCCCTATTCAGAATGGAATGTTCCGGATTTCGGTAAAAACAAGCTCCTGACCCTCCTCCACTCGCTCCAACGGTCTCGGGCCTCCTCCTGAACAAGCCCCGCGCTGGGTTTATGTACTCACCGCTCCTGACCCTCCTCCACTCGCTCCAACGGTCTCGGGCCTCCTCCTGAACAAGCCCCGCGCTGGGTTTATGTACTCACCGCTCCTGACCCTCCTCCACTCGCTCCAACGGTCCCGGGCCTCTGCCTGAACAAGCCCCGTGCTGGGTTTATGTACTCACCGCTCCTGACCCTCCTCCACTCGCTCCAACGGTCCCGGTCCTCTGCCTGAACAAGCCCCGCGCTGGGTTTATGTACTCACCGCTCCTGACCCTCCTCCACTCGCTCCAACGGTCCCGGGCCTCATAGATTACCAACTAATCCATCTACATTTACGTCTAAGATATTTTTAATATCACAAACATGATTTTGTGGCATGGATCCTTGTGGTACTCCACTCGGCACACACTCTAATCAGCCTTCTACCACAACCGTCTGTCTTCTTTCGGTAAGCCAGATCTGAATCTTAAGTTGTACTGTTCTGTGTTCTATGCATCTAGAAATGGTGGAAGGATATTATATAAGAACATAATACATTAAGTGACTCAACAGGTAAGGTAGCATGTCGAAAGAACATGGATAAGCAACATTTCGGGTTGAGACCCTTCCTCGGACTGAAGAAGGGTCTCAACCCAAAATATAGCTTATCCATATTCTCTAAAGATGCTGCCTGTCCTGCTGTGTTACTCCTGTACTTTGCGTCCTTTTGTGTATTAACCAATTTTTGATTCTAACATAAATACCTAGTAATAGGAGTTGGTCAATCAGTTCCTGACCTGCCCTGCTATTCAATATGTCCATGAATAATGTGCCCCAGGCCTCATCTCCACATCATTGACTGTTCCTCATCATCATAAACATAAAGTAGTCATAATCAGGTATACAGAAGATCTGTGATTGAGAGTTTTCATAGCTTAGGATCAGTTCTGGGGTGCTTCATATAGTAGTCATCATAAAAGTTGATGTCAAGATAAATGAGGGGTGATAAGAAACCCCCCAAAAACCTGGCCAGTGAGAAAGGCTTCAAAATTGGAGGAAATCAGAGATGGTAAAACATGAGCCAATACATAATAGGACACAAAGTGCTAGAGTAACTCAGCAGGACAAGTGGCATCTCTGGAGGACTTGGACAGGTGATGTTTTGGTTTGTGAGACCCTACCTCAGACTGATTGTGGGGACCGGGGGGAGGGGGGGGGCAGAAGAAAGCTGGAAGAGGGGAGAGATAGGATAAATCATGTCAAGTAATAGGTGGACACAGGTGACGGGGGTGAGTTGATATGCAGATGTTTAAGTCAGAGATAAAAGTGAGAGAAAGGGGAGATGACATTTAAGCTTAATAGTTTGCTGCCAATACAGTCAAACCATTAGCTTGTGCTCTCATGATTTATGAAAGTTATCACCATGAACCGTTCATCGCTTACCATGTTCAGGAAAAAGAGAGGAAGAAGAAAAAAGCTAACTATAGAATTGAAACACATTTCTGGAGAGTAGTTGCTTTTAACATTGTCAACTATGCTGGTTAGAAAAGGCTGTACGTGCTTGCTGTAATAAGATAAATTGTTATAAACCTGAAACCTTCATTAGCATTTTGGTGTGGAATGAGATAAAGTTTCTGCTTCATCTCATGTCATTCAAATAACATTAACATATTCAAAACCATGGGAATTAGCTGACATGTCTAACAAGGATTTTGCTAATAATACATGCAGGTTAAATTCTTATATTGCTAAATAAACAGATGCTCAGTATACTTTGCATTAGCACAGAGATGCTACTGAGGTTTTTTTTTCAGCGTTAATGAGAATTTCTGTATTTCTTGCAACAGCAGCTGCAGTTCAATCGTCTCTGTGTCTTGTTTCAATTTATGGACCCTTCAAACGATTTGCTAGTTTAGGGCAATAGGATTTTATGGAGGATAAATTGGATGGTGCTGGAAAAAGAACATTGGGTGCATAATGAGGGATCACCCCATGAGCATTAGTCAGGATACAAGCTGAAAGCAGAATTGGTGTTCATTATGATTTCATAAAATGGCTAGTACTAATGATACTAATTATTGCCCCAGGCAATATGCACAGGCCAAGTTCAGGAGAATGACACCAGTTCGTTCTGAATGATACTCCGCTGCATTTCATAAATACGGAGTTCAGGGATGAGATCGAGAACCTCTTGCCCTGTTGTTGGGACAACAACATTTCTCTTAAAGTCAGCATGACAAAGGAGCTGGTGATCAACTTCAGGAAGCGAAGCAGTACACATAGCCCAGTTTGCATTGACAGTGCCGAAGTAGAGATGGTTTAAAACTTCAAATTCAAAAGTCAATATCACCAACGACTCCTCCTGGACCACCAATATAGAAGCAACGACCAAAACAGCACACCAACGCCTCTACGTCCTCAGAAGGCTCAGGAAGTTTGACATGTCCCCTACAACTCTCACCAATTTCTACAGATGCACCATAGAAATCTGAATGGTTCACAACTTCGTTTGGAACCAGCTCCATCCAAGACCGCAAGAAATTGCAGCAAAAATGGATGCAGCCCAGCCAATCACATAAACCAACCTCCCTTTCATTGACTCAATTTATACCTCATTCTGCCTCGGCAAGACCAGCAGCATAATCAAGGACGTGTTGCAAGCTGGTTACTCCCACCTCTCCCCTCTCTCATTGGGCAAAAGATATAGAAGTGTGAAAACGCACACCTCCAGATTCCGGGACAGTTTCTTCCCAGCTGTTATTAGGCAACTGAATCATCCTCCCACAACCAGAGGGCAGTACTATCTATCTCTTTGATGACCCTCGGACTATCCTTGGTTGGACTTTGCTGGCTTTACCTTGCACTAAATGTTATTCCTTTATCATGTATCTATATACTTTAAATTGATTGATTGTAATCATGTATCGTCTTTCCGCTGACTGGATGGCATGTAAAAAAAGCTTTTCACTGTACTTTGGTAAATGTGACAATAAACGAAGCTGTGCTTTGTGGCTGGAAATACAAGTTAAAGGTCTAGTGCTCTTGTGAGCTCACCGGATAACATGACTGAACATGGATCAGAGTGGCCACTCATAGTTTCAGACACAGCAACTGGAAGCAACTAGAATCCCTATATCGGCGTTAGGCACAAATTATTTCCATGCAGTCAGTTATTGAGCTCAATGTCAGGAACACAGTCCGAAGGACAGAGAGTCAATGTCAAAAGAAATTTCTATGGCTACAAAATGACAATCAAAGTAATTGAAAGGAAAACAAAGTGAATCCAGTCCATCAAATGACATCCCTCATCAAGACCACCACCGGTCCTGAGCACTGTTTAATGTAGCGTGCGTCAAATGTTGAACCACCAACTATCTTTATCCTGCAGTATGTGGACATAACATTCATGTACGTGCAAGATCAGATGATGCCATTTTTGTTCAGGGTTTTTGATTCTGAAGATATCACAATTTGTGATTGACCTTGGGTACACAAAATGCTGGAGAAACTCAGCGGGCGCAGCAGCATCTATGGAGCGAACTATGGAGATAGGCAACGTTTCGGGCTGAAACCCTTCTTCAGACCTTGGCAGGTGATTGACCTTGGCAGGTGTCCTGCCTGCTGCCTGGCTGCCAACCAGCATTGAACTGAGTATTTCATGGTACAATAGAGTGGATCAGTGGCAGACGTGCTCCGCCGGACTTGTTCAAGGTTTTCCTCTTGAGGCCATCAGCAAGCTCCTCTACTGCAGGTTGGCAGCCTTCCACCAGGCACATGCAAACCAAATGGGGAAACGCTGCAGAAGAAAATGGGCACAATTAAGGCAGGAACTAAGGGTGCGCACAAGGGTGATTTGCTGATTGGAGTATGTGGGTTTTATTACTGCCAGATGTGCGGCAATGTTTCAAAACAGTATGGTGTTTAGTTTAGTTTAGAGATGCAACGTGGAAACAGGCCTTTCGGCCCACTGAGTCTGCACCGACCAGCGATCCCCGCATAATACCATTATCCTGCACGCACACTGGAGACAATTTACATTTATGCCAAGCCAATTAACCTACAAACCTGTACGTCTTTGGAGTGTGGAAGGAAACTGAAGATCTCGTAGAAACGCACACAGGTCATGGGGAGAATGTGCAAACTCCGTACAGATAGCACCCTAATCTCTGGCGCTGTAAGGCAGCAACTCCACCGTAGTGTCATCGCGCCACACATGTGGTGTTGGTTTTTAGGTGTAAGAAAGAACTGCAGGATTGCACCGATGATCGACACGAATTGCTGGAGTAACTCAGCGGGTCAGGCTGTAGGAAGTGACTGCAGAAAAGATCCGAAGAAGGGTCTCGACCCGAAACGTCGCCTATTCCTTTTCTCACAAGATGCTGTCTGACCCGTGGAGATACTCCAGCTTTTTTGTCTATCTGAGGTATGTTTAATGCATGTTTTATTCAATCGCAACCAGACCTTCACCTTTTTCTTTCCCCTTTTATGCTCCAGAGCTGCTGGCATGGACTGAGCCAGTATGATTGCCAGGCCAGATGGCTCTCAATTTGAGGAAGGGTCTTGACACTGAAACATCACCCATTCCTTCTATCCTGCCCTGCTGAGATATTCCAGCATTTTGTGTCTATCTTGTGTGAAGTTATGAGAGGATCTCCAAGTACCCATCCGTGGCCCAGGATAGGGGTGCAAAAAAACTGTGCCTTAAATGAAAGCCTTGTGATGTTGTACGTATATTTGCAGACCAGCTGCATGTTCAAGGTGTGAACAAAATCTTAAAGAGAGCCGAGACAGGGGATATGTGGAGAAGGCAAGAACGGGGTACTGATTGTGGATAATCAGCCGTGATCACATTGAATGGCGGTGCTGGCTCGAAGGGGCGACTGGCCTACACCTGTGTCTATTGTCTATTGTCTATTGAATAGAAAATAGATAATAGGTGTAGGAGTAGGCCATTACGCCCTTTGAGACTCACTGCCATTTACTGTGATCATGGCTGATCATCCACAATCAGTACCCCGTTCCTGCCTTCTCCCCATATCCTTGACGCTGTTATCTTTAAGAGCTCTACCTAACTCTTGAAAGCATCCAGAGAATTAGCCTCCACTGGCTTTGAGGCAGATAATTCCACAGATTCACAACTCTCTGGGTGAAAATGTTTTTCTTCATCACCGTTCTAAATGGCCAACCCCTTATTCTTAAACTGTGACCCCTGGTTCTGGACTCCCCCAACATCGGGAACATGTTTCCTGCCTCTGGCATGTCCAATCCCTTAATAATATTATATGTTTCAATAAGATGCCCTCTCATCCTTCTAAATTCCAGTGTTTACAAGCCCAGTCACTCCATTCTTTCAACACATGACAGTCCCGCCATCCCAGGATTTAACCTTGTGAACCTGTGCTGCACTACCTCAATAGCAAGAATGACCTGCGTCAAATTTGGAAACCAAAACTGCACACAATACTCCAGGTGTGGTCTCACTAGGGCCCTGTACAAATGCAGAAGGACCTCTTTGCTCCTATACTCAACTCCCCGTGTTATGAAGGCCAACATGCCATTAGCTTTCTTCACTGCCTGCTGTACCTGTTTGCTTACTTCCAGTGATTGATGAATAAGGACACCCAGATCTCTTTGTGTTTCCCCTTTTCCTAACATGACACCATTCAGATAATAATCTGCCTTCCTGTTCTTGTAACCAAAGTGGATAACCTCACATTTATCTACATTAAACTGCATCTACCATGCATCTGCCCACTCACCCAACCTGTCCAAGTCACACTGCTTCCTCATAGCATTCTCCTCACAGGTCACACTGCCGCCCAGCTTTGTGTCATCTGCAAATTTGCTCATGTTACATTTAATCCCGCCATCTAAATCATTAATGTATATTGTAAATAGTTATGTTCCCAGAACCGAGCCTTGAGTAATGGTTGCAGTCCCAGCACCAAGTAATTTACTCCAGCATCTTCCCCACCACCGTTGTCAAGCTAACTGGTCTATAATTCTCTTTTTTCTCTCTGCCTCCTTTCTTAAAAAGTGAGATAACATTAGCTACTTTCCAATCCACAGGAACTGATTCTGAATCTATAGAATATTGGAATATGATCACCAATGCATCCACGATTTCTAGAGCTACCTCCTTGAGTACCCTGGGATGTAGACCACCAGGCCCTGGGGATTTATCAAGCCTTCAGTCCCATCAGTCCACCCAACACCATTTCTTGCCCAATGTGAATTTCCTTCAGTTTCTCCGTCTCCCTAGATCCCTAGGTTAGGAAACACCACATCTGAAAGAACCTGAACTTCTTTTAAAAAAATAACAGAAATTGCTGGAGTAACTCAGCAAGTCCAGCAGTATCTCTGGAGAAGATGGATAGGCGATGTTTGGGTCAGAACCCTTCTTCAGACTGAAAACCCTTCAGGTCCTACTCCTGACCCAACACATTGCAAGTCTGAAGAAAGGTCATGACCTGAAACATAAGCTGCCCATGTTCTTCAGAGATGTTGTCTGACCTGCTGAGTTACTCCAGCACTTTGTGTCATTTTGGGTAAACTACCATCTACAGTTAATTCTGTTTGCATGTTCTTAAAGCTTAATAGCAATGGAAACACTTCCACTGCAATACAAGTTAGTGCTGATTTTGAAATCTTTCAGGAGACCTGGACATGGATAAACCTGAGGTATTTTCCAGCCAGTGATAACCCAATCACTGAAAGACATGGGGGTAATTCAGGATCTCTATTCTTAGCACATGCTAGTGAGATGGCACAGGGCAAGTGGGTAACTTCCCCTCTTGTTAAAAACTTAGTATCATAGAGAGTCATAGTCAGACAGTATGGAAACAGTCCCTTCGGCAACTTGCCCATACCGACCAACATGTCCCATCTACACTAATCCTACATACCTGGGGCTTGACCCATACCCCTCTAAACCTATCATATCCACGTACCTGTCTAAATGTTTCTTAAATGTTTTCGTAGTACTGGCTTCAACTATCTCCTCCAGCAGCTCGTTTCATATACCCACCGCCCTTTCTGTAAAAAAAGGTATCGCTCAGGTTCCTATTAAAACTCTGTCTGTTTACCCAATCTATTCCTCTGAAGGTAGACAAAAATGCTAGGGAAACTCAGCGGGTGAGGCAGCATCTATGGAGAGACACTTCCGTCTCGACCCAAACTGTCACATGTTCCTTCGCTCCATAGATGCTGCCTCACCCGCTGAGTTCCTCCAGCATTTTTGTCTATCTTCGATATTTCTAGCATCTGCAGTTATTTCTTAAACAATCTATTCCTCTCGTGGTTTCGTATATTTAACTCTCCAAGTGAGTGGAACCTATGATATTAATTGCATTCTTGAGTGTCGGCAGTGTGCACTGATAGATGTCAAGATTGAGAGTGTTAATTTGCCATATGCACCAGCTATGAGCCAGAACAATGAAAGTCTCACTTGCAAAGATAAACACAAAATGCTGGAGTAACTCAGCTGGACAGGCAGCATCTCTGGGGAGAAGGAATGGTGATGTTTCGGGTCGAGACCCTGCTTCAGACTCATAGGTTAGAGTATGTAAGGGGAGTGGAAAAGTTGAGACGGTTGATGTCACGCCGGCAGTTCGAAATAAAAAGGGCTAAAGAGGGTAGAGGGCCATCCGGGGGTGTCCAGCAGGAGGGGGCCAGTGGAGATTGGAGAAAGGGTCATCACAGGGTGGTGAGGAGTAACTCTCATAGAAATAGTTATGGAAGTGGAGGTGACGGAAGAAAAGCTCTACGTCATGGCGGACCCAGAACTCATTGACGTGGCGTCGAATTCAGCAATATGCTTGCCTCCAACTAATGAAAACTTGGATACATTAGTGTCTTGCCCAACGTTTACATGGAATAATCATGTGTTGCGTCTGCCGGCAAGTTTCCAATATATCAGCATCTGCAGTCCCCAAGTAATAATCAAAAATAGGCCTATCTGTTTCAGCCTGAATCAGCGAGGAACATTTTAAATTATTTTCCCCCTCTGTGGTCGAGTCAATTGATCGCCAAACTCGATGACTTGGGCATCAACCCCTCCCTCTGCAATTGGTTACTGGACTTTCTAACCAACAGACCACAGTCTGTTAAGTTGGATAACCATTCCTCCTCTACCCTCACTCTGAACACTGGCGCACCCCAGGGCTGCGTGTTGAGCCCCCTCCTCTACTCCCTCTTCACCTACGACTGCATACCTGTACATGGTACCAACACTGTCATCAAGTATGCAGATGACATGACGGTGATTGGCCTCATCAGCGACAACGATGAATCGGCCTACAGGGAGGAGGTTCAGCTCCTAACAGCATGGTGTGCCAACAATAACCTGGCACTCAACTCCAAGAAGACCAAGGAGCTCATTGTGGACTTCAGGAGATCGAGAGGCTGCACGCACACCCCCATCCATATCAACGGGACGGAGGTGAAACGTGTCTCCAGCTTCAGGTTCCTGGGGGTCAACATCTCCGATGACCTCTCCTGGACCCACAACACATCCTCGCTGATCAAGAAGGCTCACCAGCGTCTCTTCTTCCTGAGGAGACTTAAGAAGGTCCACCTGTCTCCCCAGATTCTAGTGAACTTCTATCGCTGCACCATTGAGAGCATCCTTACCAACTGCATCACAGTATGGTATGGTAACTGCTCTGTCACCGACCGGAAAGCTCTGCAGAGGGTGGTGAAGATCGGCCAACGCATCACCGGCTCCTCACTCCCCTCCATTGAGTCTGTCCATAGTAAACGATGCCTGCGCAGGGTGCACAGCATCGCCAGGGACAGCTCACACCCCAACCATAGACTGTTTACCCTCCTCCCATTCGGGAGACGCTACAGGTCCCTCCGCAAACTCAAGAACAGCTTCTTCCCTGCGGCTGTCACACATCTCAATGCTGCACCTCAATGACTGCCTGTCTCCATCCCTCCCCGCCCCCCCCCCCGGACACAGTATATGTATAGATGTATATTAACTCATACTACTGCGCAATACTCATACTACTGCGCAATTACTTGTTCATTTGTAAGTTCGTCCTTCGGAGATACCAACTGCATTTCGTTGTCTCTGTATTGTACACTGCACAATGACAATTAAAGATTTAATTGAATAGACACAATCAATTTGCCTTTCACTCAAAATAAATATGATTCTTTCATTTTGCACCCTGCCAACATTTGCTCTGATGTAACCCGGTGATCAATACAGTCCTGATAATGGCTGAATTGACTGTTTTCTGCATCGCCTGCAGCTTCTGATGTATTGCAGAGTAGTTCAAATACTGCTACTGTTATTCTTGCAAAATGCACTTTTCCCCAAAAAATATGTTTGAGCATCAGCATGTCAGCATTCATTAAAGCAATTCTTTCCCCCTGTCTATTAGCTGGCATAACATCAGTTTACAGCATGGAATGACTGTAATGAGCACAGATAGTTCCAAAAATTCACTCCCTTTTTGTTTCCAAGAACAGAGAAACACCAACTGCACTGGGATCGTGAAGTGCTACCCACTGATTTCCTGCAGTCCATTGCATGTTCCAGTAGGCTTTGCCTGGCATGCAATAACTACATCAACATCTGTAGCTCTGAATATTGATGGCATGGATCTAGATTTGGAAAATTATATTGCCTTACACAATTTTACATGTGAGGTGGACATCCTTTAAAATAGGATCTCAAGATTCAAGATTCAAGATTCAAGAGAGTTTATTGTCATGTGTCCCAGAAAGGTCAATTAAATTCTTGCTTTTCTTCAGCACAACAGAATACAGTAGGCATAAATAAATACAGAACAGAACTGATCAGTGTGACCATATAACAATGAATATATATATATATACACACATAAATAAACAGATAAAGTGCAATGGGTTATTAATGATCAGAGTTTTGTTTGAGTTGAGTTTAATAGCCTGATGGCTGTGGGGAAGTAGCTATACCTGAACCTGGATGTTGCAGATTTCAGGCTCCTGTACCTTCTACCTGAAGGCAGCGGGGAGATGAGTGAGTGGCCAGGATGGTGTGGATCCTTGATGATGCTGGCAGCCTTTTTGAGGCAGCGACTGCGATAGATCCCCTCGATGGTAGGGAGGTCAGAGCCGATGATGGATTGGGCAGTGCTTACAACTTTTTGCATATCTTTTTCGCTCGTGGGTGCTCAAGTTGCCTAACCAAGCCACGATGCAACCGGTCAGCATGCTCTCTACAGTGCATCTGTAGAGGTTCGAGAGAATCCTCCTTGACATACCGACTCTCCTTAATCCTCTCATGAAATAGAGGCGCTGATGTGGTTTCTTTATAATTGTATCCGTGTTCTCGGACCAGGAGAGATCTTCAGAGATATGCACACTCAGGAATTTGAAGCTCTTGACCCTCTCCACCATCGACCCGTTGATATAAACGGGACTATGGGTCCCCAACCTACCCCTTCCAAAGTTCACAATCAGTTCCTTGGTTTTGCTGGTGTGCGAGCCAGGTTATTGTGCTGGCACCATTTGGTCAAACGGTCGATCTCACTTCTATACTCTGACTCGTCCCCGTCAATGATACATCCCACAACAGTGGTGTCGTCAGCGAACTTGATGATGGAGTTCGCACTATGACCGGCTACGCAGTCATGAGTATAGAGTGAGTACAGCAGGGGGCTGAGCACGCAGCCTTGAGGTGCTCCCATGCTGATTGTTATCGAGGCTGACACATTTCCACCAATACGAACAGACTGTGGTCTGTGAATGAGGAAGTCGAGGATCCAATTGCAGAGGGATGCGCAGAGACCCAAATCTGAGAGTTTAGTAACCAGCTTGGAGGGGATGATAGTATTAAATGCCGAGCTGTAGTCAATGAACAACAGCCTTGACATATGAGTTTTTATTGTCCAAGTGGTCCAGAGCGGAGTGGAGAGCCAGCGAGATTGCATCCACTATTGATCTTTACACAAAAAGCTGGAGAAACTCAGCGGGTGCAGCAGCATCTAAGGAGCGAAGGAGATAGGCGACGTTTCGGGTCGAGACCCTTCTTCAGATCTGTTGTGGCGATAAGCGAACTGCAGCGGATCCAGGTTTTTGTCAAGGTAGGAGTTGATTTGTGCCTTGATCAACCTCTCAAAGCACTTCATCACCACCGATGTTAGTGGCATTGGTCGATAGTCATTGAGGCACGTCACCTTGCTCCTCTTAGGCACCGGTATAATTGATGCCCTTTTAAAGCAGGTGGGAACCTCAGACCTCAGGAGTGAGAGGTTGAAAATGACCGTAAAAACTCCAGCCAGTTGGATCTCTATCAAAGCTTTCTTTATCTTCTTTTACCTCATATCTCTGCTTTCTTTATTGAACCTCCTCCCTCACCTTGTTCCACCTGCCCATTACAGGAGTATTTGGAGCACCAACTTTCCGCAGGATGCTCTGATTTTTTTCTGTGTTACTTTTTGTTTATCTCGTCTCACAGCTATGGGATCAGCTGTGAAATCATTACTCATTCCAAAAGTAAACCAATACATTAATTATTAGGCAGCAATGGGGATGGATAGAAAAAAAGACAACAACTTGCAATTAAATAAGATAGCAAGAGCATAGGGGCAGCATGTTCCTGTTATGGTGAATGGCAAGGCTGGCCGAGTTAGTGAATCCCTGGTTAATGAGGCGTTGAACTTCTGGTTTCAGGAAAAGGGGAAATAATTGATCCCCTTAAAATTAGCATGGCCGTCTTTGAGTAGAATCACAAGAGATGGGAGATATATTAAATTAATACCTTGCATCTGTTATTTTACTGAAGAGAAGTTCATGAAGGCTCAGGAATTAAAGCATAGGAATAGTAAGATTGAACGAGAACTTACCAGTTTGAAGGTTGATCTTTATTTTATGAGGAGTCGAAGTGAGGGATTTCGTGAAGAGCCCGCCGGCGCGCATGCTCGACATACTTCAAAGTAGCGGCGTGGAATCACAGAACCAACAATAGAAATGACTTCGCATAGTATGATTGAAGTGACTAAGATTACCAGATGAAGGTGATTGAGGGTTGGGCGAGGAGGGCACGAAATCCCTCACTTCGACTCCTCATAAAATAAAGATCAACCTTCGAACTGGTAAGTTCTCGTTCAATCTTACTATTTCATTTCGGAGTCACGTGAGTGACTTCGTGAAGACTCCAAAGCTTCTGTGATTACACGCCCTGGACCACGTCCATGCTGACACACCACTACCAGGGATGGATGGGAGGAACAAACTTGCTCAATAGTCCATACTGCAAAACAAGAGCATATTTATTAATAACAAATCAAAACCCCTCATACGGGGACATCTCTACGTTCTTGACCTGCATTCAGCACGGCTTCTGCGAACTGTAGAGGAGCAGCAACAGGCTTGTTATAAAAACGCTGGAACACAGCTTCATTAGCCCATCCTGCGAGAATTTGGTCCATGGGCACCTCCATGACCCTCGCCGCTGACGTCGATGCAGCCCTGATGGAATGAGACTTGAACACATTAGTGTCGATACCTGACTTACCCAAGACGACTCGAAGCCACCTGGATATCGTCTGGACTGTCACTCGATGATGAGGTCTCTTATGAGTGACAAGCAGGTATCTCTCCATTCCTCTGATGCGTGCCGTCACCTTGACATAGTGGCGGATATGTGAGGCTAAACATAGCCTAGCATCTGCGGGGTATGCCGGGAACTTCAGCTGCAGCCCTGTGCACCCAGGTCTATGCTGCTTTAGTAGCTCGTCAATGAAAAAGACTACTTCTGTGGGGGTAGACGTCATTCTGTCGACACGAAGTTTGTGTAGTGTCTGTACCCTCTGAGCTGAAGTCAGCGCTAGTAACATCACCAGCTTCATGGTGAGTTGGTCCAGTTGGAGCCCTTCCATGGGTGACCACGTCCTGAGCAGGGTTAATACGTCCCTGACATCCCAGGTGATATTATAGCGTGGTGTAGGCGGATTCATATTGAATATACCCTGCATGAGTCTGGACACTAGCCTGTTGGATCCTACCTCCAAACTGAGGTAGAATGATAGCGCACTTCTGGTGCTGTTGATGGCACTGTAACTTAAGTGTTCATCATGGTGCAACCCCGCGAGGAATTCCAGGACGTCGGTTATTCTCACGTCATCGTACGTGATGCGAGAGCGGCTGCAGTAGGCTTCCCACTTCTTAATATGCGAGCGGTATCTTCGCCTTGTAGACTCTCGACACGACGCCCCGATGGTATCCATGGTCCGAGCCGAGAGGCCGTATTGGACTAACGGCCTGTTCAGAACCTGCAAGCCAACAAATTTAAATAGCCATGGCAGGGATGCGGCTCCCCTGAGACAGGGTGAGTAACCAATTGTGGGCAACCCTTCAAAAGGACCCAAGGTTCGTTGAGCATGTCAAAGACCACCGGATACCAAGGCTGTGTGGGCCAGTCGGGTATAATAAGGATGCCCTTGGCAGCATCTGCCTGAATCTTTCGCAATACCCGACTGATGAGGCAAAACGGGGGGAAGGCATAGAAAAACCACTTCCCCCAGTCCAGCGAGAATGCATCTAGCGCTATTGCCCCAGGATCTGGTTCCCATGAAACGTAGGTTGGTACCTGATGGTTCAACCGTGACGCAAAGAGGTCAATGACCGGATTACCAAATTTGGCTGTGACTTTAGAAAAAAACTCAGGATGCAACATCCATTCAATGTTGTCATTAAATTTGCGTGACCTGGTGTCCGCCACAGTATTAAGCTCACCTGGCAAATAGGTAGCTGAAATCCAAATGTCTCTTTGAACACACCAGAGCCAAATTGAGTTAGCCAATTTGTCACACGAAACTGACCTGGTACCACCCATATGGTTTAAATATACTACTGCTGCGGACATGTGCTCCAACAAGCTTGGAACAATACGCACGAAGTCCGTGGAATGCTGCCAGCAACTCCAAATAGTTAATCCCTTGAGTTAACAACATCGTTGATTCAAGGGTGTCCCATCTGCCACCACAACTAGAGCAATTATTCGTGGCTCCCCAACCATTGGAGCTTGCATCAGTTTGCAAATATACCACCGGATTAGCCTCCCTAATAGGCTTGAATGAGCTGCTAATGTGACACACCCACCATTGCAACTCATTTATCGCTTCGGGCGGCAGCTGCATGGACCGATCATAATGACCAGCGTTCTGTTTTAACGCAGCAATTTTAGCTCTTTGCAAATTCTGATAATGCAAAGGTCCATATCGCGCTGCCGGAAACAAAGCTACCAGCTTCCCAATTATTGTAGCTAAGTACCGAATCGATGGTATGTTGGTGCGGATTAATTCTTGACACACCTGGGTAACCTCCTCAATCTTGTTAATTGGAATGGTAACCCTCATGCTTATAGAGTTCACCGTGAACCCTAGGTAATTAATCACCTGGGCAGGGTAGAACTTTGATTTCTCTGGATGGACAATAAACCCCAATTGTTGAAATTTATTGACAGCAGCTGCAACACCCTGTTCAGCCAATTCTAGGGTGTGGCCCACAATTAAGATATCATCTAAATAGGCCATAACTATATGGTGTCGTTGTCTCAAATAAGCCATAATTGGCTTCACTAATTTAGTGAACAATCTAGGGGCTGTGGTGAGCCCATTAGGCAAAGCCTTGTACTGCCAGAGTTGCCCCATCCAGATGAATTTTAAAAACCTTCTGTCACATTTCTGTACGGATACGGAATAATATGCGTCTTTTAAATCGATGCATGCCATAAAGCAACCATGAGAAATCAATGATTTGGCTGTTTCAAACGTATCCATTTTAAAATGAGTATATGTTACAAAAGTATTCAAACGGGTTAGATCAATAATGACGCGACAACCTCCATCCTTCTTAGGTCTGGTGAATATGTTTGAAACAAATTCAACTGGCTCATGCACCACTCTCTCAATCACTCCTTTGTGCTCAAGACTTAACAGTTCCTTATAGCCGGCTGCCTGTTCTGCAGCAGATAATTTAAACGTTCGAGCGGGCATGTGCTGGGATGGAGGAATGTCGCCATTAATAAACTCAATTTTATGCCCCTGAATATTCTGCAACACATACTCGTCACCAGTAAAATTACCCCATGCACCCAAAAACCACCGAAGGCGTCCACCAACATGTGAAGTTAAACAGAGAGAAAAGAGAGAACCAGACCCCCTCACCTCCGTGGTTACCGGCGGTCCTTGACACGCGTGTGCGGACGTGGAGGTGCTGGGTTGGCTTGAGGGCGCGGCGTCTTCGTTTTCCACCAGGGTCTCTGCCGACCCTGTCCTAAAAAAGACCCCTGGTGCTGGGTCTGATGTTGCTGTCGTTGTGGAGCTTGAGGGTGGGTCCTCGTCGAGGTACTGGCAGACCCTCGTGATCGAATGTATGGAGACTTTGAGCCTGACGGTGTGGGGGTACTCTGAGGGCGCATGATCCCCACCGTTTTGGTTTGCTCGTCAAGCTCTTTGACTCTCTTCGAGAGGTCCTCCCCAAAAAGCTGACGGGGCGGGGGCGGCGACGGTGGTTTGCACAATCCTGCAAACTTTGGATTGAGCGCTGGGCGGATGCTGGTTTTGCGAAACCCGTTAATTTTGTGCTGGGTCGCGCACAGGAGGGCCAGGGCATCTTCCTGGTCCAAATTCAATTCGTCCCCGTCCACCGACCGCACAAAGGCGGTAATACCGGCCGTGAGGAGCTTCTGGATCCGCTGCAGTTTTACCTCCTGTTGACGGATAGCCGCACTGATGTTGCCCCATATCGGCGTATTGACCACAGGCACGTTGAGGGAGTTGCAATTGGATGGAGCCTTGTGACGGCTCATTGCCTGAATGAGGACTTCTTCCTGTAGTTGCTGGTTATTAAGAAAGTCCACAGTGGCTGCCAGCTTCGTGTTTAAAGGAAGTCCAGATGAATGTGGGCCCGGAAATTTGGTCGCCACATCCAGAAGATCCTCCGCTGGTACCTCCACCGGAGGTGGTATGGAATCCACCAAAACCTCCTCCTCCTGCTGCTCCAGGCTGATGGTAGAGGCTGGTGACAACGCCCTGTGCCTGTGGCTGCCCTGCTGTTGTTGGCTTTGAAGCAGGAGCTCCAGCAGCCGCTCCATACGGTCAATACGCCCTTCACCCTGAACACTCAGGTGGTCGGAGTCCTCCGGCTCTGAAAAGAAAACCGGGCTCCTATCATCGGCCCGCACCTCATCGAGGCCCTGCCGGTGCCGGTAGTTGTCGCTAACAGCCGCCGAGGCGAAACTGCGCGATTCCCGCGCGGGCGTGTTCAACCGCCTCCGTTTAGCGGGAGCTGACGCCGCTGCCACTAAGGGCACTTGCAGCGTGGTGTCGGCACCAGCCGAAGCATGGCTACCTGAAGCCCGCGCAGGCTTGCCGGCTGCCCACATCGTGGACCTTGCCGACGCATGGTCTCGCCCACCCATCCATGGGGGGCTCGGCGACCGTGACGAGACCCGACTCAACCGACCCGTCCCGGCGTCGAGAGTCGGGTTGTGCCGGCTGGACCTCACAGCTGCCCCGGGTCTCGCCCTGGAACCTGACCGCTCCTCCGTGTCAGGCAATGCCTTAGCCCTGGCAGGGTTAGGCTTCTGGGCTCCTGCCCTGCCCCTTCTCGGGGGGCTGAGTGGAACGGGCCGTGCAGCCGCACGCCCCCTGCTCGAGGTCGCCAGCGAGCCCGCTGACGACCTGACTGCCATGGCAGGGTCCCCCTGCTCTGGCGGCACACCACACTCCTCCTCGTCGAACTCCTCCGAGCTGTGGTGTGCTGGCGGATCTGGACCTGTAACCACAGGGCTTACCCACATCTCCGCCTGAGTCCCGGCCTGCACTGCAGGTACTGCCGATGGTAAAGGCCCCGGAACTGTTAACCGGCGAACTCGTCCTGACGTCCTCCGGCCCTTCGAACTCCCATCCATGTCCTTGCTGCAAGACATAACGAACAACAAGGACCACCAACTAAAGGTGGAATACTCACCTCCGTGGCCCCTTGTGAAGGGCTGGCGAGGAGCGCGCTCCGCCGCCAGCCGTCGCAGCAACGCGTTACGACGATATGTCGAGCATGCGCGCCGGCGGGCTCTTCACGAAGTCACTCACGTGACTCCGAAATGAAATTGTGATTGCTTAGTTCTTATATGAATCACGAAAGAGGATATATTGGCAGTTTTAAAGTGCATTTAGGTGGATGAAATTCTGGGGCTTGACAAAGAACATCCTCAGACCTTTGGCAAGCTAGGAGGAAATTGTGGAACCCCTTGCAGAGATATTTGCATCATCTTTAGCCATAGGCTAAAGGATGGCGAATGGTGTGCTGTAATTTAAGAAGGAGAGCAAGGAGATGCCAGGGAACTGCAGTCCACAAGACCATAAGTTTTCAAGAGAGTTAGATTTAGCTCTTAGGGCTAACTGATACAAGGGATATGGGGAAAAAGCAGGTAGGGGGTACTGATTTTGGATGATAAGCCATGATCATATCGAATGGCGGTGCTGGCACGAAGGGCCAAATGGCCGACTCCTGCACCTATTTTCTAGGTTTCTATATTTCTATAAGATATAGAAGCAGAAATAAACCATTGGCCTATTGGGTATGCTCCACCATTCGATCACCAGTGAGCCAGACGTCAATTGTGGGAAAGTTGATAGATGGGATTCTTCAGACAGGATATATCAACATTTGGATAGACATGGACTCATTAGGGATAATTATCATGGTTCTGTCACACATATCTGATGGAGTTTTTTGTAGAGGTAATCAAAAGGATTCATGAAGGCAAGGCGGTGGACATTTTTGATACGGGTCCACCAGTACCACATGTCGACAGGCTTTGTCCTACCCCATCTCTCTTGCAGCTTTCTCCCCCTTACTACTATCAGCTGAAGGGTCTGAAACACCTTCATTCTATGTTCTCCAGAGATGCGCTCTACCATGCTGGGTCATTGTCACACTTTTTAACTTATTTTGTTCACAATGTTCTTCCCAGGGTAGAATGTTCTAAAACTGGAGAGTTTAGGTTTAGGATGACACCCACGGGGAACACCTTTTTCGCTGAGAGAGTAATCGGTGTTTTGAATAAGCTGTCAGAGGAGGGGATACCATTATGACTTTTAAAAGTCATTTGGACAGGTTTATGTAGCAAGGGCTGAGTGAGCAATGGAACAAACACAGGCAAATGGGACAAGCCCAATGAACTAAAGTCAGAACTCAGAATTTTGTCGGCATGGGGAAGGTGGGCTGAAGGTCCTGTTTCTGCAGTCATAGCTCTATGACCTTCACTCTTTTGACACAACAAATGTTATATATTGTTTCAAAGAAGAGAATGATAAAATCAATAAAATGAAAGCTTGCATATAGATAGAAACGTCAGGGAGAAGGATAGGAACTCAAACAAAAAGTCAGGTTTTGAAAATACTTGAAAGAAATGTGAGGCGGTGATTAGGGAGGGTGCTCTAAAGAGGCAGAATATGTCTGTAGTGAAGTTGAGTTGGGGCTGGACTTGACGGGAGACTGAGTTGCGAAAATCAATAGCTTGTTTGAATAAGCAACATGTAAATCTCATGACTTTGAATCCACAATAGCTTCCAACAGTGTTCCGTTAGTGTCATTTCCAATGATGCTTTGTAAATGGATTTATACCTAGTGATCTCTTACACAAAACATTCTCTTAAATCAATTTCATAACCCAACATGTCCTGGTGTTTTTTTTTCATTTTGCTTTCCTGTAGTGACCTCTTCAATCATTTATATTGGATGGAAGCTATGATGGATGCTTAACATATTCTGCCATTTTCTGCACAGTATCTGCAATTACTTTCAGTGGAATTGACTTGATGGTATGTTGACATCATTGTCAACTGTTGAGGTCAGATCTCAATGGAATTTTACCTTAAAAGCTGAAAGCCGTGACCCAGTCTGAAATAGTAAGATTAAATGAGAACTTACCTGTTCGAAGTTTGATCTTTATTTTATGAGGAGTTACGATGAGGGATTACGTGAAGAAGACCCCGCCAGGCGCATGCTCGGCATACTTCAAAGCAGCGGCGTGAAAAACACAAACCAATAGCTGAAGTAAGATATTAAGGCTCACACAAGACTAGAACTACCAGATGATCTTTTAGGTTATGAGGGTCGGGAGTGGAGGGCACGTAATCCCTCATCGTAACTCCTCATAAAATAAAGATCAAACTTCGAACAGGTAAATTCTCATTTAGTCTTACTATTTTACTTCGGAGTCACTTGAGTGACTACGTGAAGATTTTAAAGCTCTGTGATTTTCATGCCGTAGATCATTCCATACGACACACTGCTTCAGTTTACACATTAGTGAGTAAATAATATATATTGCTTGAAATTATGCTATAAATATTTTAATAATAATAATAAAAAGAATAACCCCTCTATCCCAGGGGAAATAACAACAAATGATATGCAACAAAGCAAACAATTTTGAACAGAACCCAACACAGCATGTGCAACTCTGGCACTGTAACAACAGGTTTATCATAAATCTAGGAAAGTTTCTTCTTTAGACCATCCTGTGATCTCCAGAATTTGGTCGAGCGGCACGTCCTGCACCTTCGCCGCAGACATTAATACCGCCCTTGTGGAGTGAGATTTAACACATCAGTTAGTCCAGAACCTGTTTATCCATCTAGAATAGTTTGTACTGTCACATTTTATATGTTTCTTGTGGGTAATGAACATTGGTGTCTCACAATCTCGGAGACTCTTAATTCAATATATATTAAGTCAGATGCTTAACGACACACAATGTTTAATTGACAGAGTATGTCTTAAAAATTACATTGGTTCCAGCCTTTCTTGGCTTGCTTTGCTTGCTTAGATCATTGACATAAAACGTTATTTTTTCTACGGACAACTGCATACAATCTAACTACAACATTTGTAATGTTTGTACTCATAGTGCTGATATTAATGGCATGAGCATAACCATTTTAAATATTAACTTCTGAAAAGGCAGTGACGTAATTGGAGTCCATTGCCGAACCAATGTGAGAACTATACTTGACATCCCAGATTTCTGTATATCTGGGTAATGACTCTGCAACCCTCATACTTGTTTCTGGGATATATTAACTCTACCTGGCGAGTTCCTGGTACATTCAAACACCAAGCCGATCAGATTTAATGCAGAATTACAAAACAATTGTAATCTTACAACCAATCAGGGGTTGTTTCCCAGAAATTCCATGTGTGATGGAATGACGTTTCTGTACTTCCGTAAATAAACCAGAAGATCCCTTCTCTTAATATAGGGGTTCGTATTCAACCTGTTTGTTTTCTCAAAGCAGGGATGAGAAGTTTTATAAGGAAAATATCCTTAATTGTTTGGGCAGTTTTTCATCAATCATAAATCGGGTTATAGCTTGCCCACATAATCCTGCATTTTTTGGGGTATAATGTTAGCCAACTGGTAATTTGCATCATACAATTGGGCTCAAATATGCATTGCAGAGTAACGCAAGCATGTCTTAAAAGTATTGGACATTATCGACCCTTGTATGTCTTCCCCAAATACAATGATGCCAACTGAATATCAGCCAGAGGAAATACTGGAACACATTTCCTGTCCTCGCATAATTACACTCATGGGTGCCCAATTACTGAGTTACTGTTGGCACCCTGAGCGAGGCACAATAGACGTGTGTTTTATATATTTTTATATATTTTTTACTGTTTCAGTCATAACAGTTTCTTGGAGTAGGTGAGAAACCAAATAATGTTGGCCGTCAGGTTCATCCATAGCCTCACCAGTCCATACCGATATAGCAAAACTTGGTGCTACATCGGGAACACCCGGAGCATTTCTATTGTGCTCTGGTGTATACATATAAGTAGGGACACCAGCTTCAGGGTCAGTTTCATCCTGCCCTGGTACTCCCGAGTCTTGCTTTAGGGAGACTTCATCCAGACCTATGCAAGGCACTGGTGAACGAGATTCTCATTCTTCAAAGGCACCACGCTCAGTGTATGGAAACTCCCACGGAGCCTGCCTTAGAATCTCATGGGTCTTAGAACCCTTGACTGATTAGAGCTTGGAGCATTTTATCTTGCTCTAGGGACCTCGTCCAGACCTAACCAAGATACTGGAGAATCAGAATCCCATTTTCATAGGCACCATACTCAGTGTATGGAAACTCCTTTGGAGCTTGCCTTACAGGAAGACATACATGGGTCTTTGAACCCTTGACTAAATCAAGTGTGGAGCATTTTCTTCATTTCCAGCCTTCCCCACATTCTTGTCCTCCCTTGGAGGAGAGTTACCTTCTTTACTGTTTTGTATTTGTGCATAACCATATATGTTTAAAATTGTAATTCTGACAGGCACATTCTGCTTGCAGAATATTAGTATTAACCTCAGTATCACACAGGGTTATATACATTTCAATAAAGGAAAACTGCATCTGGTAACATATACTCAGAGCAGACTTTATTTTACAAATTGTGGGTATTTGGAGCCGGCATTTAGTGCAGCCGTTATCTCCAAGCCCGATCTAAATAGCGGTAAATAGCGGGAACCGGCTTTTAAAGCAGCCTTATCTCCCAATCCGATCTAAATCGGAAACTGCGGTTTCAGCACGTTCCATTCAATTACCGCAGTTTAAAAATACTTATACTCCAGCTGGCTCCATATTTCAAGCCAGATTTACAGAGTTTTTAATTTTTTTCCAAAATACATGAACACTCTAGCTGGCTCTGCAGACTTACAGAGTTTAAAAACACTCGCAAGAATGTTTAACTTACCTGCGGGTTAATCTTACCGCTGGTGGGAGCTGTGCTCTCCACCCTGTCGGCGCCACATGTGTTGACGTAATGCCGAACATGCGCCTGGCGGGGTCTTCTTCACGTAGTCACTCATGTGACTCCAAAGTAAAATTATGTGTTGGTATTGAGTTGGCATGATTTTCTGATTGAATTTTACCCAGGTAATTTATTTTGATAGCAATACAAATGATTTATTTAATTTTAGAAATTGCAGTTATGTTTTCGAATTTTTTAACGCCTTGTTATAACATCATTATCGTTGATTTTTCAAAGAAAGATCTGTTTCAATAAACCACAAATTACTGGAGTAACTTAACAGGTCAGGCAACATCTGTGGAGGGAATGGATAGGCAATGTTTGGGATCAGGACTCTTCTTTGGATCTTTCAATGTTCAGTGCAATCATTGTAAAATAAATATTTGCCACCAGTCTAAGAAACCCACTGGAGCTCCCATAGACAGCTAGACAAGGGAGTTAAATGCTTCTGGTGGCCCCATTGTCAGTGGGGGTGCTGCGAGTCAGCTGCCCTGCCAGCAGCGTGATCATTATTTCAACTTTTTTTGTTTTTTTTGTGTGTCTAAATGTTAGTTTAGGTGTCTCTTGGTGTGTCTCGTGTGGGAGGTGTGAAGGGGGGAAAAGGGGGAACCGCTTTCGGTCGCCTCCTCGATGGAAAGGTGACTTTTTCCATGTCGCCTCCCTCGCGGCCTAACAGCATGGATTGGAGCAGCCTTTCCCCGAGTCGGGCCCAGAGCAGGTGCAGCGTGGACTTTTCCATCGTGGAGCGGGCCTGGTGATTGCTTGCCGGGGGTCGCCATGGAGGAGTGCTCCAATCGCTGGCCTGGTGACTTGGCATCTTGGGGCTGTGGTCTGCGGAACATCTAGCCATGGGCGTGGCGTGGACTTACCATCCGGAGTCTGGGATCCCTTGCCGGGGATCGCTGGAGAAGAGCTCCGACCGCCGGCCATGCGGTCTCCAGTAGAAAGTGCCAACTCGGGCATTCCAAGCTGTGGAGTGTGTTTGACCGTCCCGATATTGGAGGTTTGATCATCCCGACGAGAGGGCCTGTACATCGGGCCGTCCGTAGCGGCGACTATGGAGGGTTCATGGCCCCGACCATGGATGAACAAAGGAGGAGGACTGGCTGAACTTTGTAGCCTTCCACCACAGTGAAGAAAGCTGTGGTGGATGTTTGTGTTAAATTCTATTGTGCATTGTTTATTCTTTTTAATAATAATAATAATAATAATAATAATAATAATAATAACAACCATATAACCATATAACCATATAACAATTACAGCACGGAAACAGGCCATCTCGGCCCTTCAAGTCCGTGCCGAACAACTTTTTTCTCTTAGTCCCACCTGCCTGCACTCATACCATAACCCTCCATACCCTTCTCATCCATATGCCCATCCAATTTATTTTTAAATGATACCAACGAACCTGCCGCCACCACTTCCACTGGAAGCTCATTCCACACCGCTACCACTCTCTGAGTAAAGAAGTTCCCCCTCATGTTACCCCTAAACCTCTGTCCCTTAACTCTAAAGTCATGTCCTCGTGTTTGAATCTTCCCTATTCTCAAAGGGAAAAGCTTGTCCACATTAACTCTGTCTATCCCTCTCATCATTTTAAAGACCTCTATCAAGTCCCCCCTTAACCTTCTGCGCTCCAGAGAATAAAGACCTAACTTATTTAACCTATCTCTGTAACTTAGCTGTTGAAACCCAGGCAACATTCTAGTAAATCTCCTCTGTACCCTCTCTATTTTGTTGACATCCTTCCTATAATTGGGTGACCAAAACTGCACACCATACTCCAGATTTGGTCTCACCAACGCCTTGTACAATTTTAACATTACATCCCAGCTTCTATACTCAATGCTCTGATTTATAAAGGCTAGCATACCAAAAGCTTTCTTTACCACCCTATCTATATGAGATTCCACCTTCAAGGAACTATGCACGGTTATTCCCAGATCCCTCTGTTCAACTGTATTCTTCAATTCCCTACCGTTTACCATGTACGTCCTATTTTGATTTGTCCTGCCAAGGTGTAGCACCTCACATTTATCAGCATTAAACTCCATCTGCCATCTTTCAGCCCATTTTTCCAAATGGCCTAAATCACTCTGTAGACTTTGGAAATCCTCTTCATTATCCACAACACCCCCTATCTTGGTATCATCTGCATACTTACTAATCCAATTTACCACCCCTTCATCCAGATCATTGATGTACATGACAAACAACAAAGGACCCAACACAGATCCCTGAGGCACTCCACTAGTCACCTGCCTCCAACCCGACAAACAGCCATCCACCATTACTCTCTGGCTTCTCCCATTCAGCCACTGTTGAATCCATCTTGCTATTCCTGCATTTACACCCAACAGTTGAACCTTCTTAACCAACCTTCCATGAGGAACCTTGTCAAAGGCCTTACTGAAGTCCATATAGACAACATCCACTGTTTTACCCTCGTCAATTTCAAAAAATTCAAGAAGATTAGTCAAACATGACCTTCCAGGCATAAATCCATGTTGACTGTTCCTAATTAGACCCTCTTTATGCAGATACTTATATATATTATCTCTAAGTATCTTTTCCATTAATTTGCCCACCACTGAAGTCAAACTAACCGGTCTATAATTGCTAGGTTTACTTTTAGAGCCCTTTTTAAACAATGGAACAACATGCGCAGTACGCCAATCCTCGGGGACTATTCCCGTTTCTAATGACATTTGAAATATTTCTGTCATAGCCCCGGCTATTTCTACACTAACTTCCCTCAATGTCCTAGGGAATATCCTGTCAGGACCTGGAGACTTATCCACTTTTATATTTTTCAAAAGTGCCAGCACTTCTTTTACTTTGAAACTCATAGTATCCATAGCTACTCTACTAGTTTCCCTTACCTCACATAATTCAATATCCTTCTCCTTGGTGAATACCGAAGAAAAGAAATTGTTCAATATCTCCCCCATCTCTTTTGGCTCTGCAGATAGCTGTCCACTCGGTCTCTCCAATGGACCAATTTTATCCCTTGTTATCCTTTTGCTATTAATATAGCTGTAGAAACCCTTTGGATTTACTTTCACCTTACTTGCCAAAGCAACCTCATATCTTCTTTTAGCTTTTCTAATTTCTTTCTTAAGATTCTTTTTACATTCCTTATACTCCTCAAGCACCTCATTTGCTTCATGCTGCTTATAATTATTGAAGATCTCCCTCTTTTTCCGAACAAGATGTCCAATTTCCCTTGAAAACCAGGGCTCTTTCCAATTTTTACTGGTTCCTTTCAACCGAACAGGAACATAAAGATTTTGTACTCTTAAAATTTCCCCTTTAAATGTCCTCCATTTCTCCTCTACATCTTTCCCATAAAACAAAATGTCCCAGTTCACTCCTTTTAAATCATCTCGCATCTCGTTAAAGTTAGCCTTTCTCCAATCAAAAATCTCAACCCTAGGCCCAGTTCTGTCCTTCTCCATAATTATATTGAAACTAATGGTATTGTGATCACTGGACCCGAAGTGCTCCCCTACGCATACCTCCGCCACCTGTCCCGTCTCATTTCCTAACAGGAGGTCCAGCACTGCCCCTCCTCTAGTAGGCACCTCTATGTATTGCTGCAAAAAACTATCCTGCACACATTTTACAAACTCCAAACCATCTAGCCCATTTACAGAATGTGTTTCCCAGTCTATGTGTGGAAAGTTGAAATCTCCCACAATCACTACCTTGTGCTTACTACTAATATCTGCTATCTCTTTACATATTTGCTCTTCCAATTCTCGTTCCCCATTTGGCGGTCTATAATATACCCCTATAAGTGTTGCTACACCTTTCCCACTTCTAAGTTCCACCCAAATAGCCTCCCTAGATGAGCCCTCCAATCTATCCTGCCAAAGCACTGCTGTAATATCTTCCCTGACTAGCAATGCAACACCTCCACCTCTTGCCCCTCCAATTCTATCACACCTGAAGCAACGAAATCCTGGAATATTTATTTTCCAATCACAGCCCTCCTGCAACCATGTTTCACTGATCGCCACAACATCATACTTCCAGGTGTCTATCCAGACTCTAAGCTCATCCACCTTTCTGACAATGCTCCTAGCATTAAAATATGCACAGTTAAGAAACCCCCCATCTCTTGTTCTCTGTTTATTTCCTTTTTTTTCTTTCTCCTCTTGTGTCCGAGTGCTTCCCTTTTCTGCTTCCTGCCTCCCATTCTGTCTACTAGCTTTTGCTATTTGCATCCCTCACCCCAACCATTCTAGTTTAAAGTCTCCCCAGTGGCCTTTGCAAATTTCCCCGCCAGGATATTGGTCCCCCTCGGGTTCAAGTGCAACCCATCCTTTCTGTACAGGTCCCACCTACCCCAAAAGAAGTCCCAATGATCCAGAAACTTGAATCCCTGCCCTCTGCACCAGTCTTTCAGCCAAGCATTTATCCTCCACCTTGCTCCATTTCTACTCTCACTGTCACGTGGCACAAGCAGTAATCCTGAGATTGTTACCTTTTTGGTCCTTTTCCTCAACTCTCCTCCCAAGTCCTTAAATCCTCCCTTCAGGACCTCTTCCCTTTTTTTACCTATGTCATTGGTACCTATATGTACCACGACCTCAGGCTCCTCTCCCTCTGATTTGAGGATATCTTGAGGACAACAATAATAATAATAATATATTTTATTGTCATTGCACATATGTGCAATGATATTTGGTATGCAGCTTCCATCCGATGTCATAACTTAACCAAGTAATAACATTTAGATTTAGATACCCTGAGAAACATGATTTATAAAAAGAACAGTAAAACAGTAAAACAGTGTATCGCTGCTGCCAAATTCATTTCACTGCACCTTCAGGTGCATGTGATGAATAAAATTGACTTTGACTTTGACTTTGACTTTGGCAGCAATATACCCATCCCAAGTATGTAAAAAAGGTAATGACAATGTTGCTGATGAAGAAAAATGCCAAGTTATGTACTGGTCAACAGATTTGTAATTTGTCCCAAATAGAACAATGAAACAAAAGTTCAGTTTGGGTATATATACATATACTCACAAATACACAGATATATAGATTATATATACATATATATACATATATAGTTCAGAGGTTATTTGAGGTTGTGGTGCTTAATAGCCGAATGGTTGTAGGGAAGAAGCTGTTCCCGAACCTGGAAGTCACAGTTTTGAGGCTCCAGCACCTTCTTCTCGAAGGCAGGGGTGAAATCAGTGTATGACCGGTGTGGTAACAGGTTTATTTTAGGAGGTACTGTTGACATTACTGTGTGAGGGATAGAACTGGGAGGTAGCATGGGGTGTGAGAACAGAGGAAGGGTGTAGAGTATGATTGTATTAACTAAAGGTCAATTCTATAGCAAATTAATTCAATTTTTAACAGAAAACAATCTATTAAAATAAATGCTGCCAAAACTTTAGCGGCTGTTAAAAAGATTAGGATTAGGATTGCAGTGGGTGGAGGTTAGTTATATACATATTATTAATCTATATTCAATTTTAATCATTTACATCAATATGGTTACTAAGCACAATTGACATTGGAAGTATCCATTATCCTGATTCTGCTCAGAATCAGCTTTGGTAATCATTGCACACTTTTACTGACTCAATCTCAGAATATGATCAATACTAGCAATGCCAGATGTATTGCTTAATGTTAATTGCCCTTGAATTGGGTGGCTATCTAGGCCATTTCAGAGGGCAGTTAAAAGTCTATGGAGCAGATTAAATAGCACATCCATAGGATATCAATATATTAGGGAGGTTTTAGACAATTTAGTCACCTGCCTCTTAATATCTTTTTTTCTGAATTTGTTCAGTCATAATTTAAAATTCCTGCATGAGATTTGAACTCATTTTGCTGGACCACTGGAACATGCTACTTTGAACACTGTTTAAATTTCAATATTTAGAATTATTTTGGAGGTGTCTTTCAATCTTTATGAAACGATGGATCAGGGGTTTATGCACATTTTTAGAACAATATTGTAATATTAGAGTTATAATTATGGGGTCATAAAATCTTACAGCAAGGAAACAGACTTTTCAGGCCAACTTGCCCACACTAGCTAACATGTCCCATATACAGTAATCCCACCTGCCTGCATTTGGCCCAAATCCCTCTAAACCTGTCCTATCCATGTACCTGTCTAATGTTTCTTAAACATTGTGATAGTTCATACTTCAACTACCTCCTCTGGCAGCTTGTTACATACACCCACCATCCTTTGCATGGGAAAGATACCCCTCAGATTCTTATTACTTCATTCCCCCCTCATCTTTTAACTATGTCCTCTGGTTCTTGATTCCGCTACTCTGGGCAAGAGAATCTGTACATCAACCCGATCTATTCCTCTCTTGAACAATTATTTGAAGATTTTTTGATCCAGTTTCATCTTAAGTTTGGGCCGACTGCCTTTACCCACCCAGCAGCCAATCAAATCCCCTTCACTTCCATCCACCTATCATTTGCCAGGCTTTGACTGCTGCCATCTCCTTTCACGTTTTCTTCCCCAACTTCAATCATTCTGAAAAAAAGGTCCTGACCCAAACATCACCTATCCATGTCCTCCAGAGATTAGAAACATAGAAACATAGAAACATAGAAACATAGAAAATAGGTGCAGGAGGAGGCCATTCGGCCCTTCGAGCCAGCACCGCCATTCATTGTGATCATGGCTGATTGTCCCCTATGAATAACCCGTGCCTGCCTTCTCCCCATATCCCTTTGACGCCACTAGCCCCCAGAGCTCTATATTAGAGATGCTGCCAGACCCGTTAACTTACTCCAGCACTTATCATCTTTATTTTAATAAACCGTCATCTGCAGTTCCTGTGCCTCTGTGGTCTTTTCTTGTTTTCCCTGTGTTTTCTTCTGTGAAATAATGATTCCAATTGTCCTTGATCAAGTGAATGATAAGCTAATGATTCAATTGAGTTATTTTGGTCTCAGTCTCGACTCGGACTTGAGTAGAATTTATATGTTTGAATTTTAGATGTTTGATTAATAAGATAGATGCTGATGTCTGGTGATGGTGGATGAGTTGGTGATCAAAGTAAGTACTTTATGCAAATTAAATTACCTCAGTCATCTTGCCAATTTTATTTTTTTCAAATGGGATGAGATTGATTCTACAATTATGCCTCTGATGCAGTAGGAGGGTGGAGATCAGTCTGGTGTTCTCATTGGAAAGGTTAGTTGAAGTTTTCAGTATTCACTGTCAGATATTCGGGTTATTAACTTGTATCTCTCATCCAAATGCACCCAAAACTCAATTTCTATCACTTACCATAGTTTGTCAGGTTGGAAGCCGGTGACCAGTGGGGTGCCTCAAGGATCTGTGTTGGGTCCACTGTTGTTTGTCATGTACATGAATGATCTAGATGATGGGGTGGAAAATTGGATAAGTAAGTATGCAGATGATACTAAGATAGGTGGTGCTGTGGATAATGAGGTAGATTTTCAAAGTCTACAGAGAGATTTGGGCCATTTGGAAGAGTGGGCTGAAAGATGGCAAATGGAGTTTAATGCTGATAAGTGTGAGGTGCTACATCTTGGCAGGACAAATCAAAATAGGACGTACATGGTAAATGGTAGGGAATTGAGGAATGCTGTGGAACAGAGGGATCTAGGAGTAACTGTGCATAGTTCCCTGAAGGTGGAATCGCATGTAGATAGGGTGGTAAAGAAAACTTTTGGTGTGCTGGCCTTTATAAATCAGAGCATTGAATATAGGAGAAGGGAAGTAATGTTAAAATTGTACAAGGCATTGGTGAGACCAATTCTGGAGTATGGTGTACAATTTTGGTCGCTTAATTATAGGAAGGATGTCAACAAAATAGAGAGAGTACAGAGGAGGTTTACTAGAATGTTGCCTGGGTTCCAGCAACTAAGTTACAGAGAAAGGTTGCACAAGTTGGGTCTTTATTCTTTGGAGCGCAGAAGGTTAAGGGGGGACTTGATTGAGGTCTTTAAAATGATGAAAGGATTAGACAGAGTTGACGTGGATAAGCTTTTCCCATTGAGGGTAGGGAAGATTCAAACAAGAGGGCATGACATGAGAATTAAGGGACAGAGATTTAGGGGTAACATGAGGGGGAACTTCTTTACTCAGAGAGTGGTGGCTGTGTGGAATGATCTTCCAGCAGAAGTGGTGGAGGCAGGATCGATTGTAACATTTAAAAGTAAAGTGGATAGGTATATGGACGGGAAGGGAATTGAGGGGTATGGTCTGAGTGCAGGTAGATGGGACTAGGGGAAAATAAATATTCGACACGGACTGGAAGGGCCGAGAAGGCCTGTTTCCGTGCTGTAATTGTTATATGGTTATATGGTTAGATGGTTACCAGAAACGTAGCCCAGCTTTAGCAAAAGCTGAGCCTAGAAACATAGGGAGGTTATGCAACTGAAATAGTCCATTCAATGCTACCAGCCCATGTCAACATTCACACTTTGAGTGGGCAGAAAATTCCATTCCATTTCAGTCATCTACGTCTTTTGCCCCTTCCTTCATTTTTTATCCACCTCTCCAAAATATTCTTGAATGTTTTCAGTGTCTTGATCAACCATTGAGTCAAGGACAATGGAGTACAAGAGTACAATGAAGGACAATGGAGTACAAGGAGTCTGAAGAAGGGTCTCGACCCGAAACATTACTTATTTCCTTCGCTCCATAGATGTTGCATCACCTGCTGAATTTCTCCAGCATTTTTGTCTACCAAGGACAATGTCAAAATCATTGGAAACTCTATTCCTGATGGGTCATCCTTTGACTTTTTAAAAAATGTTCATTTAGTCTTCCATTGATGAAATCTTATTCTGGACCTCAACTGCAGTCAAAATTTTGCCTCTACCTTAGTTTAAGTTTTAGCTTTTAGTTTCAGAGATACAGCATGGCAATGGGCCCATTTGCCCATCGAATCCGCATTGACCAACGATCTCCTATACACTAGTTCTATCTTACACACTGGAGACAATTGGCAGAAGCCAATTAACTTACAAACCTGCATATTGTTGGAATGTGGGAGGAAACTGGAGCACTTGGAGAATACCCATGTGGTCACAGGGAGAATGAACAAACAGCAAACAGCCAGCAGCCTTAGTCAGGATCAAACCCAAGTCTCTGATGCTGTAAGGTAGCAACTCTACTGCTACCCCTTTCCTTCATAGAAACATAGAATATAGGTGCAGGAGGAGGCCATTCGGCCTTTCGAGCCAGCACCACCATTCATTGTGATCATGGCTGATCGTCCGTTATCAATAACCCGTGCCTGCCTTCTCCCCATATCTCTTGATTCCACTTGCTGCTAGGGCTCTATCCTACTCTCACTTAAATCCTTCCTTTGCGTAGTCTTAAATACCTCTGGTATGTTGATCTGGAATCTACATTGCTCTAAACTAGAGAAGGAACATTTTTACATGTTTTTAAAGTTTGACACTTTATTGTAGTGATAGATTTATAAGCAAGGAAACAGGCCATTCAGCCAAACTTTTCAAAGCCGACCAAGATGTCGCTGTCTAAACTGACTCCATTTGCTAGCAAAATACAAAGTGCTGGAGGAACTCAGCGGGTAATGCAGCATCTATGGAGAGAATGGACAGGCAATGTTTCAGTTCAGGACCCTTCTTCAGCTTAGTTTGTCTGTGTTTAACCCAAATACTCCAAAAGGGCCTGTCTCACTTTACTCATAAATTCTCCGGAGTTTTCCCCTCGATTCAAACTCGGAGAATGTCCGTAGCG